>RWGY01000031.1:26571857-27319357 GCA_007726485.1 Eragrostis curvula | reverse complement strand
GGAATTATCATATCTTTCTTATAAGATCGAAAAAAATTTGTGTATTAGCAATATTCTATCAGCCTAGCTACTGAAGGAACTGATACTGGAAGCATACTACAACTTGCCAAACACCACATGACATTGTGGTTTCTCCTAAAACTGAAAAAAACTATGGTTTCAGAATACTGTAGTATTACATGGCTTTGGTTTTGAAAACTGCAGTTTGTCAATACTGTGGTTTTCCAAAACTACATCATCCAAACAGAGCCTTATTGTCTCGTTGGCTTCTTGTGGAAGCCAAAAGTGCGCCCTGTTAGAGATAGAGTTGTTCAGATATATTCAGATCATAACCGTGTCAGTTAAGGCCGTGTATGTCAGGATAGTTAGAGATAAGAATGTTGTTGTAAATCCTAGTTAGTTGTAATCTGGCCAAACTATGCGGTTAATGATCTGACTTGTAAGCCACGCCAAGGGCTCTTCTTGGCTCATATAAATACAGAACACGCGGCCTCCTAAGGGAGGTAGAACGCTTCACCATTCTCACATGGTAATCAGAGTGATCCTCTACAAACACATCCACAAATATGTCGACCTCGGCTTCCATGGCGCCTCCGGCTACCTTTGCCATCCCCGTCACTAAGAAGCTGACGAAATCCAACCATGCCCTGTGGAAGGTTCAGATCCTTCCTCCTATCAGAGGCACGCAACTCGTCGGGTTCATCAACGGCACCAATCCTGCCCCTCCAAAAGAGATCGACGGCAAAGTCGACGGCAAGGAAGCCAAGGTGCCGAACCCGGAGTATGCTAGATGGCTTGCCCTGGATCAACAGGTGTTTAGCTATCTCGTCTCCTCGCTCTCCCGAGAAGTGCTGTTGCAGGTGTCCACATGCACCACGGCGGCACAAGTGTGGGAGGCGCTGGAACAGATGTACTCGTCGCAAACCAGGGCGAGGGCCGTGAACACACGGATCTCCCTGCGACGTTGAAGAAAGGAGCCATGCCCGTCTCGGAATACGTCGCCAAGATGCGTTCGCTTGCGGACGAGATGGCGAGCGCTGGCAAGACCCTTGACGATGAAGAGCTGGTCTCCTACATCCTAACCAGGCTCGACATGGATTTCAATCCTGTCGTGTCTGCTATTCTGGTTCGTGTTGAACCGATCACGGTCAACGAGCTCTACGGGCAACTCCTCTCCTTCCAGCAGCGCGTGGATCTCTACGGTCACGGCAGCGCTGGATCTTCAGTCAATGCTGCCACCCGTGGCCGTGTCAACGGTCGCGGCCCCGCTCGCGGTCGTGGTGGAAACCAAGGCCGTGGCAACGGAGGACGGTCTCGCGGCGGCCACAACAACTCTGCAAGCTCCAATGGAGGGCGCCTCAAGACCAAGTGTCAAATCTGCAAGCGTGAAGGTCATGGCGTCGAGAAGTGCTGGTACCGTTACGACGAAGACTACGTCACACCGGAAGAGAGAACTGCTGTTGCTGCTGCTCAGTACGGGGCCGACTCCAACGTCTGGATCACCGACTCCGGCACAACTGATCATGACATGGGTGATCTTGATAAGCTCAGCATACGTCACAGGTACACGGGCAACGAACAAATCCATACTGCAAATGGTCAAGGTATGGAAATTGCACATATTGGTCATGCATATTATCATACCCCTAGTCGTGATCTTCATTTAAAAGATATTTTGCATGTACCGCAAGCATCTAAGAACCTAGTCTCAGTACATCGCCTTGTTGCTGATAATGATGCCTTCTTAGAATTTCATCCACATGTTTTCTTTGTCAAGGATCAGGTGTCGAAGAGAATTCTTCTAAAAGGCAGGTGTAGAGGAGGCTTGTATCCACTTCCTGTTGGTCGGTTCAAGCTCAAGAATAAGCATGTCAATCATGCAGTTAGGTTCTCCAAGCCATCGATTCAAAGGTGGCACAATCATCTAGGACATCCGTCAAGTCGTGTCGTGCAAGAAGTTCTTGTTAGAAATAAGTTGCCTGTCTTAGATAATTCTAATTTAGATTCAGTTTGTGATTCGTGTCAAAGGGCCAAGAGCCATCAACTTCCGTATCCTAGATCATCTAGTGAGTCCAAAGCACCACTTGAGCTCATTTTTTCGGATATTTGGGGTCCGGCTTGTGATTCTTTTGGACGCAATAAATTTTATGTGAGTTTTATGATGATTATAGTAAATTCACATGGATCTATTTACTCAAGCACAAATCTGAAGTCTTTCAACGCTTCCGCGAGTTTCAAAGCCTAGTTGAACGTCAATTTGATAGAAAAATCATTGCTATGCAATTGGATTGGAGAGGAGAGTATGAGAAATTAAATTCTTTTTTTCGCCAACTTGGCATATCTCATCTCGTCTCCTTCCCCCATGCTCACCAACAAAACGGTGCAGCAGAAAGAAAACATCGACACATTGTCGAAGTTGGCTTATCCCTTCTAGCGCACTCATCCTGTCATCCATGCCTTTAATGTATTGGGACGAAGCTTTCCTTGTTGCCACGTATCTCATCAATAGAACTCCTAGCAAAGTTATTCAGTATCAAACTCCTCTTGCTCGCTTACACAATATGGACCCTGCATATTCATCTCTTAGGACATTTGGATGCGCATGTTGGCCGAATCTTAGGCCCTACAATGCTCATAGGCTTGCCTTCCGATCAAAACAATGTGTTTTTCTAGGTTATAGTAACCTTCATAAGGGATTCAAGTGTCTCGACATTGATTCCGGTCGCATCTATATTTCTAGAGATGTGGTGTTTGATGAAGACCTCTTTCCATTTGCTACTCGCAATCCAAATGCCGGTGCTAGATTACGATCCAAAATCTCTCTTCTGCCATCTTTGTTTCCCACTCAAATCTTAGGGGGTGATAATTTACATGATCATGTGCATGCTCCTCCTAATGATACTAATGAAGCATCGAGGTTACAGGGTGAAAACAGCGGAGAATTACCAGTTGCCGGACTGGAGGAGACAGGCGCAGAACACGAAGGAGATGCACCGCAGATCGTACCTGCTGCGCCAACTACCTCGGCGCATATTCCTGCCGCCGATCTCCCCTCGTCCAGCGAGCAAGCGCCGCGTGGCCACGCGGTTCCCGGGTGCGCACGACTCCGACGCAGCGCTCCCGGATCTTCTACGCCGCCTCCCGCTAGCGACAATGCACCAGGCTCTGGAGCGGGATCCGCTGTGGCTCCGGCTGCGCCCGCTGCAGCACCTGTCGTCCAGCCCGATCCCAATATTGATTTGGTGGCGGGATTGCCTGTGGCACATGCGCCTGCTGCTGCTCCTGTGGCGGCTCCTCAACATAATGCTGTTGCTGACAATGCGGCTAATCCTCCACCACGGCCAGCCACGCGACTTCAAGCAGGCATTCGCAAACCCAAGCAATTCACTGATGGTACTGTGCGGTATGGCTTGCTCACTACCACTGATGAACCAAATTCAGTTCAAGATGCTCTTGATGATCCACAGTGGCATGATGCAATGGACAATGAGTTCTTGGCTTTGCAATGGAACAACACTTGGAAACTTGTCCCGCCAAAGCCAGGGAGGAATGTTATTGACTGCAAATGGGTGTACAAGATCAAGAAGCGTGCAGATGGTACTATGGATAGATACAAGGCGAGGCTAGTAACAAAGGGATTCAAACAACGTTTTGGCATTGACTATGAAGACACATTCAGCCCAGTAGTTAAAGCAGCAACCATCAGATTAGTTCTTTCCATAGCTGTCTCAAAAGGTTGGAAGCTAAGACAATTGGATGTGCAGAACGCGTTTCTTCATGGTGTTCTAGAGGAAGAAGTGTTCATGAAACAACCTCCTGGGTATACAAATAAAGCTCATCCAAATTATGTTTGTAAATTAGAGAAAGCTCTCTATGGACTCAAGCAAGCTCCTCGAGCGTGGTATCATCGACTCAGTATGAAGCTGCAGAGTTTAGGTTTCAAACCTTCAAAGACCGACACGTCACTGTTCTTCTTCCGACAAGGTGATGTGGTTATTTTTATGTTGATCTATGTTGACGACATTATAGTAGCTAGTTCATCAGATAAGGCTACTAAACAATTGCTTGAAGCACTGAAAGGAGAGTTTGCTCTTAAAGATCTTGGTGATTTAAACTTCTTCTTAGGGATTGAAGTTACAAAGATTCAAGATGGCATCATGTTGTCGCAAGAGAAGTATATAAAAGATTTGTTGAAAAGAACAAATATGATTCACTGTAAGCCTGTCAATATACCATTATCTACTTCTGAGAAATTGTCTGCACATGAAGGAACACTTCTGGGATCTGAAGATGCTACACGATACCGCAGCATTGTTGGAGGTTTGCAATATCTCACGATGACACGACCAGACAGTTCATTTAGTGTTAACAAGATATGTCAGTTTCTTCATGCGCCGACAGATATTCATTGGTCAGCTGCCAAGAGGGTACTGAGGTATTTAAAACATACTATGCAGGTTGGAATGAAGATTACTAGATCTCAATCAACTCTTGTGTGTGGTTTCTCTGATGCTGACTGGGCAGGTAACATTGATGATAGGCGATCTACAAGAGGATTTGCCATTTATTTTGGTCACAACCTTGTATCTTGGAGTGCTCGTAAACAAACCACGGTTTCTTGATCAAGTACCGAAGCAGAGTACAAAGCAATGGCTAATGAAACAGCAGAGATTATTTGGCTTCAGACGTTACTTCAAGAACTCAAGGTCTCAAGTCCAAAGTGTGCACGAATCTGGTGTGACAACATTGGTGCGACGTACCTATCTGCAAATCCAGTTTTCCATGGACGAATGAAGCACATTGAAGTTGACTTTCATTTTGTGAGAGAAAGAGTCTTTGACAAGTTACTAGATGTACGGCTCATCTCCACACATGATCAGATTGCAGATGGGTTCACAAAGGCGTTGACGTGTCGACAGCTTGAACAGTTCAGGAACAATCTCAACCTAGACCTACCCGGTTAAGATTGCGGGAGGATGTTAGAGATAGAGTTGTTCAGATATATTCAGATCATAACCGTATCAGTTAAGGCCGTGTATGTCAGGATAGTTAGAGATAAGAATGTTGTTGTAAATCCTAGTTAGTTGTAATCTGGCCAAACTATGCGGTTAATGATCTGACTTGTAAGCCACGCCAAGGGCTCTTCTTGGCTCATATAAATACAGAACACGCGGCCTCCTAAGGGAGGTAGAACGCTTCACCATTCTCACACGCCCGAGTTGGGAACTTGGGATGAAGCCAGAGATCAACGGTCAGGTAGCCTTCTCGTTTGATTTGCAGCAAATGCACGCCGTTGATGCAATCATGAATTTGCGCCAAACACTAGCGTATCTCGAGTTCTTGATTGCAAGATCAGCGTCCACTTGCTGGTTTGAAGGCTCTTTTACCTCTTCACGCCGCGCATGCTGCCTCATTCGCAACGAGGAAAGAAAAACCGCGTACGGCAGTGCTCTGTCAATGCCAGCGTGTCTTTTTCTTCGTCATTGTCAAATTCGACGCCACTGCTGTTGTATTAACTGCGAAAGTAGCTCATGCTCGTTAATAACTGTCTCTAACTTAATATTTCGGACACTAATTTTGCCTAAAATCAGGATATGCCATTTTCATCACCACTAAGCCTTTGGCTCGAATTTTGTTTGCTACTACAATGCTATGTAGTACCAAACTTCGCCCGTACTAATGCTAGCTATTGTTAGGCCAAATCACGGGTGACCAAATTTTGGCCATGCCAAGCTTTGTCGGGGCTTGCTGAGAACATTTGCTACCAAAGTTGGGTAATTTTCCTTCTAATCAGGTTCTTGTTTATTTATTTGCCAATTCTAGGCCAGCCACCGGCAGCCAAACTAGTGATCAAAGTTTAGCAATGTTTTTTTTTTTGAAGTGAAAGTTTAGCTATGATGCTATGGCCTAAGGGTGTGTTTGGATTGATTCAAACAACGCCTTACCAAAATGTTGTACGCCGGCGACATTGTACTATATCACCAAGAAGATAATCATGTGGACTCCTAGATTTGGTGCTACTCCTGGTATATGGTCACCGTCCAGAAAAGTGTTTCCTTGCGTTTTAGTGTTCCTCTTCTTTGTATATAGCATCAAAACGGTAAGCTCTATAATCCGAATCACAATATCAACTATTTGACCATCCCCACAACTTAACTTCAACTCAATTAGATATGTGGTTGTGTTTTCTGGAAATCAAATGTCATCGACCAAAGTCTTCCAGCCATCGACCGAATCCTTAAGAACCTGCACCGACAGTTGCAAAAGAATACTAAGAAAAAAAAAAAGTAGGTGTGGTATCTTTTAGGCAATCGAACCCTGAAAATTTTCATTGCAAGCGTTAATCCTCTAAAATAGGCATCAGTCCTAACTGTACTCTATATTATAATCAGAGAGAAGTAATAAGTATCATAAGATGGAGGGAATACAGTTGGAGAGGTTGAGTTTTGCAGATCGTAGAAAGCACGAAAGAACCTGGGAAAGATACCAGCACATGGACCTGCACTTCGATTCCCAAGAATAGAAGCACTGAAGCAAAGGGGGAGGAGTACCTGGAGTGGAGGTCGTGGATGGCAGGTTGGAGTTGAGCCTGCTCGCCATCCGCGCCGAGGTCGCCCCGCCTGATGGTCGCCACCTGCTTGGTCGCCATCCATGGCAAGGTCGCGCTGATTGGTGCCCCGCCGAGTTGCCGACCACTCTCAACAAATTTGGTGAAACAAATCAACCAGACGATCAAAATCTATCACAAAGAAAAAAATCACAAGGATAGAAATCTTCCTTCCAGTAATACTTGGTTGATGAATCTTGAGCAACTCATAAACATGTAAATGAGATCCGCAAGATGGGAAAATGATAAATCTTGAAAAATAAATCTGAATCAGAGAGAGAGAGAGAGAGAGAGAGAGAGAGAGAGAGAGAGAGAGATTGCTAGACCTGGAAGATCTGTCGGTGGCATCGCGCTGGCGCAGCACTGGCCGGTTGGCGAGGTGCTGCGTCAGTTGCAGGGAGGAGGTAGCACGGCCGGCATTTGTACTGCATCGACCATCAACTGCGACCTTGGTGGGGGGTTGTCGAGGAAGGCAGCTGTAGGTCGGCGACAACGGGATGCGTTGGAGTACAATCTGTCGGTGGTGGCCGCGGCGAGGTCGTGGTGGCCCCTGGGGCCGCACCATCGCGACTGGCCTCCTGCCCGCTCACGCTCCATGGCGCCGCGCTCAGCAGCAGCACATCGATGAGGCGAGGTAGGAGAGGAAGAGCGGGGACCAAGCCAGCGACCACCTTATGCAATAGGGCAATCCCGGGACGCGCTCGGGCTTTTCCATCTCGCCCTGCCGGGACGGCCTCTGCCACCAGCACCGCGTGTACCACCCTGTAGCAACCCGCATGTAAAAATGCGGTACTACGTGGAACGTCATTGCAAATGTAAATAAAACAAAACAAAGTCATAAGCGGAAGCAAAATGAAATAAAAGTTTAACACATTGGACCGGTCCATATGAAAATAAAACATTTAACTCAAAAAAAAAAATTGTAATCCACGGTGTTGGAATGTGTGCCACTCATGACTCATGCTCATGCAGCTACTCCATTAACTTTTTACCTGGAACAGAAAAACAAGTGTGAGATGGAAAAATCTCAGCAAGTAAACCAACACAACAAGGAATAAATAAATATTGTAATTATACATAGTCAAGGAAATGTTATCAAGGATTGCAGGTAGCCACGAAAAGGCGAGGCTACGAAAGTAGTAAATATGTAAACATGATATAGTGAAATTCGTCCTATAAATAAAATGGGAAATTAATACGGTACCGATTGGACGAGTCACATACCAGGAGATACGGGATTAGCCAGGCACCTACCTGGCTGTATTCCTGTGGCTGGGTGTTAATTTCCCAACAACGGGGGTGGAATATGTTATACCCATATATGTGACGGGAAATATTTGAAAGCTAGAAATGGTTACATGATAAATTAGAGAAAAAAGAATGATATCAGGATATCCTTTTGAGTAAAAAACTAGAGAAGCTTGGTTGAATCACTTGTCCATCAGACACAAGTACTCTACATGTCATTGAATAATCTAATAAGCCCAAGGCCACGGTCCAGAGACAACAAAAGACATCAAGTCATACCGTGCAGAAATACTATAAGATTACGGATTGGTGATAAGGCGCGTGCACTAACAGGTTTAACGTAGATAATCAGTGATCCATAGGAAAAACAGTAGACTAGTCTAAAGCTTGCTACAAAAGACTCGTACAGAAGATGTACTGGACTGAACTCAACCAACTTTTGTACGATAGAAGTCTCAGAGGAAGAGATCGTCATGTGCTTCAATTCAATTCATCCAAGCTCTACAAAGGCTTAATTACGAGAGGAAAGGTTGCCGTGCGGTAACTTGCCTGACGAACGAGATCGGCCGCTGCACAAAGGATCAATCATCTTGGGGTGATGCATGCTCTCTCATCCACCGTTGCGTGCAGTCCGCTTGCCGGTGATGTCGTCTGCCTCTCGGTGACTAATGAACCATGGCCATGCAATAGGGAGATGGAAGGGAAGCTGGTGCTAGAGGCGAAGATGATCTGCCTAATGCTATGCACATGGATCACGGGAGAGGGATTAAGGAGACACAAAGAGATGAACAATCAGCATGGAAGAGGGAATAAGGAGAGAGAAAAAGAATTTATTTACGGCAGTTTTCAAAAGAACTACTGTCGTGGGAAAAGAAAAGCCAGATTTATATTGTAATTAAATGGCCAATTAACCAAGGAGGAGGCTAACGGTTCAAAGAAAAGAAAAGGATGGTTAAATTGCTTTGTTTCAGAATAAAGAATATTCAGGGTGTTACACACCCACCCGCCGAGACCGCACGCCGCCGCCTTGCACGTCGGCCCTCCATCGGCGCCTCGCCCGATGAGGTGCGCCCAGCCGTTCTCGGGTCGTGCCGCCCGGCCGTCGTACGCCGGAGGAACCGAAGCGATGGGAATAAAGAGAGGAGAAGGGAGCGTCGGTGCCAGGCAAATTGATGAAACCGACCTGCCCCGACGACAGAGCAATCGGCGCGTGGAACGCACAACCGAAGAGTGAACGTCGCGACGGAGCTCGGAAGGCATGCGCAGCGACCGACGGCCCGACCCAAGCGACGGCCCCACAAGAGGCTACGCGTCAGCAACTGATTCGCCACTAAAAACGCAAAGTGTACGCGTCAACAGCCGATTCGCGCTGAGCGAACGAAATCACCGTGGAGCTGGGGATTTCTTCTCCTATTAGACTCTGTTGGTTAAATAAAATAGGTGCTTTTGTCGCTAAAAAAACACGAAGAGGCGCATTATATGGTCCCACTTGTCAGTGAGGCTCAAACCCAAACAGAACACCCGAGCCGGAGAAACAAATCTCGGGGCATTTCAAACACCGAAACCGAATCCCTCGCCACGGATCAAACGCTAGGGTTTCCACCTTTCCCCTCACCTCCGCCGCCCACCCATGGCCGCCGCCGCCGCCGACGCGTCCGCCCAGGCGACCGCCATCGCGCGGCGCCTGGCCTCCTGCAACGCCGGCACCCGGGAGCTTTCCGTCCGGTACCTCCTCTCCGACTTCCTGCCCGCCTCCGCGGCGCGCCTCTCCGCCTCCGACCTCCTCAAGCTCTGGAAGGGCATCTTCTTCTGCTTCTGGCACGCCGACAAGCCGCTCTACCAGTCCAACGTCGCCACGCGCCTCGCCTCCGCCGTCTCCGCCGCACCCTCCCCCGCCGCCGGCGCCGCCTTCCTCGCCGCCTACCTCACCACCCTCCGCCGCGAGTGGGCCCACATCGACGTCCACCGCCTCGACAAGTTCTACCTCCTCAACCGCCGGTTCCTCAACCACGCCTTCCTCCTCCTCAGCGCCAACTCATTCGCCCCCGACATCACCTCCCAGATCACATCCATCCTATCGGATAAGGCACTGCTGCCGGAAGCTGACAACGTCATCACCGGCTCCTCCCGCGGCCTTGGGTACCATGTTGCCGATGCGTTTGTCGACGAGCTCTTGCCTGTGCTCCCAGTGAGCTTACAGACAATGGATGCGCTGTTGGCTCCGTTCTTCGCCGTGTTGGAGAAGTCTTCGGATCGGGTGATGGTGACTAAGGTCAAGACTGGTGTATTTGACAGGTTCCTGGAGAGTGGCAAGCAATTGCTTCAGATGTTGAAGAATGGGGAAGAGGTGGAGAAAGGGAGTGCTGAGGAGAAGCTCGGGAAAGTTGGACTGTTGTTTGGATTCAGCAAGAGGTTCTTTGATATTGGGGCAAAGACAGAGACCGTGCAAGCGAACCGGAAGGTGGTATTTGGGTTGAGGGATGCATTTGTTACTGTTGAGAAGGGATTGCAGCTTTCTGGTATTGAGATCCCTCTGCCCGAATTTGTGGCTGCTGAGGTTCCAGTGGCTGCAATGGTGGATTGTGACATGGATTTGGGTGAGGACAAGGTGGAAAAGAAGAAGAAAAAGACCAAGAAGTCTGCATTGGCTGAAGGCGAGAAAGAGGGGGCCAAGGCTTCGAAGCACGAGAAGAAGGTGAAGAAGGACAAGAAGGAAAAGAAGGAGAAGAAGGAGAAGAAAGAAAAGAAGAAAAAGAAGAAGGTGGAGGTTGATGATGGAGAGGATGCCATTGAGCAGAGCACAGATGATCCTGCAGAGGACCAGCAGATGGGTGATGGTACTGATGGCATTACGTTTAATGAAGAACTCATGTCCAATCTTCAGAAGCAGTTTGAGAAGGCTGCTGCAGAAGCTGGGATGGTCAATGGAGGCAGCAGCTCAGTTGCTTCACCAGTGACTCCAGTTAATGGGAAAGATGCAAAGAAGAGGAAGCGGTCAAAATCTGCCGACAGGAGTTCTGAAGCTTCTGACGGGGATGATGGTAGCAATGGTAATCCTGTTGCCCAGGATGGAGAGAAGAGTGGCAAGAAGGTTAGGTTCTCGATGAAGAACAATTTAGTTTGGAAGCCTCACAATCCTTTGCCACCACAAAGTTTGAGAGTGCCACCATCTGCTACTCCAAGAGGAAGTGCTCTCAAAAAGGGTGTTCAACCTGGTCCCATAAAAGAAACCCCCACACCATTGAAGAAGGCTAAGCCAAAGGCAAAGTCTGCGAAGAAGGTCTTGAAGAAGAAACCTTCATCTGCTGTGAAGCGCTTGCGGAAGTTGCAAAGCTTCTCAGCATGAGCTCCTTAATTTATGACGCCACAGTGGTCATACGTTTGTGTCGGGTTCTGTTTTATCATTACTTAATTCTTGTTCACTTTGTAGGTTAGACTTATACTGTGTTGACGATGCTGCTGTTTTAATTTTTGATGGATTGTTTATGTCCGTGTCATAGTGCATCCTTGATAACCTTATTGAGATCAGTATGGAAGCGTAGTTCTTATGATTTCTGGTACTAAGGCTATGTGAGAGATCCTTTTCTATTTGTTCTCGGGAACCTGCTTCTATCCTTAACTACTTCTTGGGGGCCAATTGGTGCCAACTTAACATGCATAGTGGTTCGCAAATAGCACTTGCTTCCTATCGACTGTGTACTACTATTTCTATTGATTTATAGTTTTTGTTGGCACAATACTCTCAGTGGTGAAGCAAGGTTTAATTTATCTCGCTGCTGCTATCTGACATTGTGAAGAGCCTGTACTCTGAGGCTACTGGTATATGGTGTGTATCATGAAGAAATCCATGTGAATAGCCCTTTCAATGTTTGGATTGTTATTGATAACCACTCGGATGTCAGTATGGAAGACCTGTAGTTGTGAATTCTTGATTACTTGGCTTTGTAACAAGCACTCTCCTGTCTACCTTACGAACATTAGGAACAATGTTTCTGTTCTTATCTTTCTGCTACCAAGGTGAACTGCAATCTGGTGGTGAAGAGAGGTTTTGTTCAGATGCCAGTGGATAGTCCTAGGCTTCTGGTGTTGTGTATGATGAGCCGATCAGTGTGAATAGCCTTTGATTTTGTTTTCATGTCGGTGTATAAAATCAATTGCTCCAGGGCATCTGTTTGAATTGCTCTGTTCTGGTATGGGTATGAAGATCGCTGTTAGTTAAATATGAATTACCTTTGCTGGATCGTCATGTCTTGGCAGGGTCTGTGTATCAGTGACACAGTTTTCAATGTCGGTGCAAATCAGCGGTTTATTGAACACAAAGCATCCTGCAATGACATTTTTTCAGTGCATACAGGCTGCTCAATTTGTGGTACTTGAGTTCACCTTCCGGTTCTGACACCATTATTGTCTTTTCAATTCTCCATACTTTCTGAGCCCAGGTGCTCACATTCAGTAATATTGGAACAAAACGACATCGCCAGGTCAAATATTTCCTCGGCACCCTTCATTTTCCCTCCAAACAGGAGCTCTTGCGTGACAGACCGACCGTGTCGCTAATTTCTTCGGTGCTAATGTTGGTTCCAACTGGAGCTCTTTAGCTCTAGCTTGATCAGTGACATCGTCGTGCGGGTGACACTGATGCAGTTTAACTCCCAGGACTGGGCGTCGCTGCAATCCGTTTTGGCATCGCTGGACAGCTGAGCTGAAGCTCGAGTGGATCGTGATTGATTGTGACGCATGTCATTATAGAATGCATCAGTCGTTTCATCATTATTACAAATTTTGACTTGTGAATTGTTCAAATCAGAAAAGAAAACCGATCGGCATGGACTAAAAATGACCTCGATCAAAGATAGCTTCGTCTATATTTAAGCCGCACTATCTCAGAGGCAAAGCCCGGCTTGCATTCCCCTGCATTCCATTCCACCCCCATCCCTGCTCCGCGCTGCTCGCCAGCCCGTCTCGTCACCTCCCGAGCACTACCTATATTTCACTCCCACGCCTCGCCATGCACATCGTTTTGGACGAACGATTGGTCGCAACGGTGCCGTCCATGGTGGTGGAGACAGGATGACCACGGGCGTTGGCACCCTCCCCGCCGGCGCCGCTGGCCGGCGCGGCGACATGCACCCGCCGCCGGCTGCGCCACCGCCGCTGCCTCCGCCTCAGGACGTGGACGTGGCCGTCATCATGGGCGTGCTGACGTCCGCGCTCCTGGCGCTCTTCCTGTTCCTCGTGTACGCCAAGCACTGCAAGCGCCGCGGCCCCGGCGTGGCGCGCGGGCTGGGGTTCGCGTCGCCCTCCTCGTCCACGTGCGAGCGGCGGCGCCGCTCCGGCCTGAGCAGCTCCGTGCTGGGCGCGCTCCCGGCGGTCCGGTTCGGCGACGCCGCCGGCGTGCACCGCGGCGCCACCGAGTGCGCCGTGTGCCTGGGCGCGTTCGACGACGCCGCGGAGGAGGAGGAGGAGGGCGGCGCTCCTCCGCGTCCTGCCCGCGTGCCGCCACGCGTTCCACGCGGACTGCGTCGACACGTGGCTGCGGGCGCACGCGACGTGCCCCGTGTGCCGCCGCCGCGTCGCCCGGAAGGACGTCTCCATCGCGCTGCTGGAGATGGAGCCGGTGACGTGGCTGAGAGCCGCCGGCGACGGCCACGGCCACGGCGGTGAGCAGGCGTCGATCGCGGGGAGGGTGGTGCCTGGCCGGCGCTCGGCAGGCGACGCAGAGGTGCGGGTCGTGGTGCACCGGCCGGGTGACGAGCCCCCCAGGGAGCGGTGGTCGGCGGACGGGTTGGTGGACCGGGACGCGTATCTTGAGGCGACGAGGAATCGGCGGGACCTTGCCATTCTAGAAGACAGCGCGCACGGATCACGAGGATTCCACAGTAGCATCGTCACGCCGGGAACAACTAGCTAGCAACCCAGCATTCGACTGCTCCTCCGTGTGATTCTGACTTTCTGAGCATGGACATGAACTCCAATGCTCGTTCGTCGATCGCGTGCAATGTACATATGGTAGTCGACAGGTTGGTAGAATAGGATCAGTAATAATAGGGGGGGGGGGGGGGGGGGTGGGGGGTGGAAGGAAGACACATCATGTAAATTTTGATTTCCCTCCCTGATTTTTTTTGGGGGTCATATTTTCCCTTTCTGATTGACAGACTATTAAAGTAGGGAACGCCAAGATGACTATACACCTTCAAACACTGCAAATGTAAATGTAATTGTGTGAATTATTCTGGATCAAGAATGCTGCTCAGAAAACGATAACTATTCCGGATCAAGTACGATGCTTCTCTTTGTCTCTGTGTTCCTGCACGAATAAGGCCCCGAGTGGGCACCACCATCCTCCCAACCAGTTCCCAACGGCCGCCGATCAGTCACACACACAAACGCCGTCCAGCCAGTCACTCCCCGCCATGTCCATGGCCACCACCTCCCTCGCCTCCATCTCCCACCACCGCCTTCTCTTCCGCTCCCGCCCGAACCCCAACTCCGCCTTCAGAGCCCCGAATCGAGGCCGCCTCCCGCCCATCCGGTGCTCCTCCGCCTCGCCCTCTTCGCAGCCGGCCACCGGCGGCGAGGAGGATGAGTCGGCTCGGCGGCGGCGGCTGTCGAAGCAGTCGTCGTGGGAGGCCAAGGACTCGGAGGGGGACGACTACCTCTACCGCCTCGGGAAGGAGGCTGACAACATGAACATCGCCGTCGGCGCCCGGGCCGGCGTCGTTGACGATGTCTTCGTCGGGAAATTCCTCGGAAAAGATTGTGAGCGCCCCTCAACCCGTTCGACCCACTCCACCCGAACTTCATAAATTGTAGACTCAAATACATAAATGTGATAAGAACAATCTGCTCGACTTGTTCGACACTGTTCTAAGTAACTAAACGCTGAACTGACATGCTTGAAAAAGTGATAAAAGTGGAACTTACCTGGAGTTGAAGATTATTATTATTATTTTTTTGACGGAAATGGAGTTGAAGATTTTGATAGCATATGCGCAATGTGGTTGCAGCGGATATCGTCTTTGATTACCGGCAGAAGGCAACGAGGACATTTCAGTACCTTCAGGGGGATTACTACATTGCGCCCAGCTTTCTCGTAAGTTTATTTTTGAATCATCCTCAAATGCTTATATCTTTATTTGTTTCTTCTATCATATGTGTGGAGATTTGACACTGCAGGTTCATTTCATTGCAGGATAAAGTTGGTAAGTACTCTATTGTCATTGGGCCTTCGTGAAATATTCGAATCATAAGGTATCCCAATAACACTTCGTTAAAAGCTTATTCATTTGCATCAGTCAATTCGCACGTCTTTTGGAGTTTATATATGAAACGTGTAAGTGAAGGTAGCTGAAAGGCATATCTCTTGAACTGTCACTCTGCTTTACGTTTACTCTTGCACCTAACTGTGGTAATTACTATAGATGATCTTACTCTGAATTTTTACATTGCAGCGACCATCATAAGACAATAAAATTATTAGACTGCATATATTTTAGCCAATTATTATGTGAGCTGTGGCCTGCAGCTGAAATATCACTAAGTACTATGCATATATTGTTAAGGCATTTTCCACTAAGCTAAAACATTCCTGGTTTTGAGAGTCATTTTTTTTCCCGAAGTCCAAAAACACTCATATGTCATGATACAAGTGAAGCTATGGGGTGACCACTCTGATTTTTTTTAATCTTTTTCTCCAGGTACACATATTAAAGTCTAAAGGACTGTTTATTGTTTGCAGCGTGCCACATTGTAAAGAACTACATTGCATCACAGCTTCGTAACATCAAGGTTCCGCTTATACTTGGTAGAGCGACCAACTTTTGGTTCTCGTTGTGCGACTGTTGATAAATTAGTAGTCTAAAAACGAGTCTGATTGACTCCACTATGCAGGGATCTGGGGTGGAAAAGGCCAAGGAAAAACATTCCAAACTGAACTTATATTTAGAGCAATGGATGTTGAACCTGTTATTATGTCTGCTGGAGAACTTGAATCTGAATGGGCAGGTTAAGAAACACTTGAACTATGTATGCATAAATGCTTTACTATTCTGTCATAATTTGCCAAACTGCCGTTCTGGGTTAGTCACTTTCTCAGTTTTCCATGTTATATCAACGTTATTTCAAAATCGTAAAACTTGTTTCATGTATTGTTACAAAAACAAAGGAAAGAATTTTACGCTTGTAATATTTGACATCATAGGGCCTGGAAGGTTGTGATCAGATCAAATATACTGACACGACATATTGAGCTTCTCTTATATATTTTTTTTTGTGAGTGTACGGCTGGTTTCGACAGATGACCTCCAAACTTTTGATTCGTCAGTGGATAAAGAAGCTATTGTTCATCAATATGAAGGAAAATAAATCAATCTCAGTTATGTTTCACCGGATCAAAATGCGCAGATTTAGTAGTGGCTAATAGTTCTTTCACAGTCGTGAGTTGCATGGTCCGAGAATGTAGCTGTATATTGGTCGCTAAGATGTTTCTCTTCTCTGTTTACAGGAGAACCAGGGAGATTAATACGCGACAGGTACAGAACAGCCTCTCAAGTAATTCAAAACCAAGTAAGAAGGTGTTTGCAGCTTCAGATATAAGAATTCCGTACTCTGGTTTCTCGTTTCTGAAAGAAACAGTATTTCAGAAGCTATTAATCTGCATACATTGGAGAATAGTTACCTACTAATTGGGGATGATTCAGTATGTTAGATTTCTAACTGTCTTCTATATGAAATGATTTAAAAATTCGACTTGGCGAAAGTTTTCCTGATTTATCCAAATTGGGGGATTTGTATTCCTCCACATTCATGATTGTGTTGTCATTACATCAGCGTTCATAGTGATTTTGCTCCTGGGGATGTTAACAGACTGAAGATGATGTGCATTTTGTTCATTCTCTAAATGACTTCGATATGAAATGATTTAAAAATTTGACTTGGTGAAAGTTTTCCTGAATTACCGAATATGGGCTTTTTATTCCTCCATATTTAGGATTGTGTTCTCAATACTTTAGCATCCATAGTGACTTTGCTCCTGGGGATGTTACCAGACCAAAGATGCTGTGCATTTTGTTCCGTTTTCTTTGCTTTATTACAGCCACTTGATCTCACTAGGTTTTCTTTTGGTACAGGGAAAACTGAGTTGTTTGATGATCAATGACCTAGATGCTGGTGTTGGAAGATTCGGTGGGTTATTTTCTAACATATTTATTTGGCGCATCATCAATTGTGGTGAAGGAGATTTGTTTGGACGCTTATTTTCAAGGGCTTGACTGCTTGGTTTATCTATTTTACCATGCTGTTTGTCAAGCACTATTTGCAAGGATGAAATCGTCATCTCTTTATTTTATTTCTCTTTTGGTCGAGAACATATGCTGTTCTTGAGTCTTCTTTGAGCTTTGAAGCATGTAGTTGCTGGAAAGTAAGTTGTGTTTCTATTTTCGCCAGGGAACACGCAGATGACAGTCAATAATCAAATAGTTTCTGGAACATTGATGAACTTGGCAGATAATCCAAACAGGGTGAGCATTGGCCAGAAATGGCGGGAATCTGATATTACACACAGAGTGCCAATAATAATTACTGGAAACGATTTGTCAACTCTATATGCCCCCTTGATTCGTGATGGGAGAATGGAGAAATTCTACTGGTATGTTGTCCTATCTTAAGCAATTCTGGAAATGCGCCCTACAAACCAATCTATTTGACTCGAGTATCTCAATTTCTCCTAGCCTTCTGTATTATTTCATATTTTCTTATCATCTACAATAATTTTTTTAATTACCTTAGTCTGAAGATAGGAGCTCATTTTTTATACATCTTTTCCCCCCACTGTTCTTCTGGTAATTAAAAAAAAGGAGACCCAACCTCTAAGGAACTAGATGGTTTTTTATTAGGAAGAACCGGAGACCCAATTTTTGTTGGAGAGGACTTGGACCTGGGTAGTAGCGGTGTACGCCACATCTCACCCCCTAGCAATTGAGCTAGACTAAATCCCTCTTGTTCCATTGATGGATTGTTTGCGATTTTGTTTGCTCACTACAGGCAGCCTGACCGTGAAGATATAATTAATATTGTTCACGGCATGTATGCTAGGGACAACATGTCAATTGAGGATGTATCAAAAATTGTGGACACATTTCCGAACCAAGGTATTTGTTCGATCATAAACGTCACTTTACATTTTCTAACGAGGCATAATTTATGTGGTTCTGTATATTCTGTAGTGCAAACATAAATACTGATGGTTACTAAGTTGTCTCTAAGGATTTGGTGTACAAAGTTCTAGCATATGCTTTTAAATTTTAATGGACTGATGTCTGTTCATCAGCATATGTTTTGCTTCTGTTAGAAAATTATTTCAGTTATCGAAAAGCTATAGCAAAATTAGGTGCTTTTGGAACATTGGAATTGGCATATACAAAGTATGCAATTTAATATTCAATCTCATAAGCAGTCCACTTCTTTGCTTGAATCGTTTATTCAATAACTAATCAATATTCTGCAGCCCTGGACTTTTATGGAGCTTTGAGATCCAGGACATATGACCAGGCTATCTTGAAGGTATTTTTATTTTTATTTATAATTAAAGAGAGGTTCGTTTCAAATTTGTATGTTTGACTAAAGAAAATGTTGCTTTAAGCTGCACATATGCAACAGTACAGGGCCTAAAGACCGTGCCTGCTAATTTTGGTAGATCCACAACATGTTTAGTCCATTGGTGTGTCCAATGATTTGGTTGCCTTGGAATTATATATGTTTATTATGGTTATGTTGGCTGGGCCTGGTTGGCATACAAGAGAAGACAATGCTTGACTTTATGTCTGAAAAATATACATGTGCTTGGAGTTTTCTGTGTGGAAGGAATTTTTTTCTCACTGCAGTTTTTGAAATGATGTTCAGACAAAACCTAAGCATACATATCATTGTTTCAATTGCACTGCAGTGGGTCGATGATATAGGAGGATATGAAAAACTAAACGAAAAGCTTCTTAAGCAAAAGAAAGGAGAGAAGCTTCCAACCTTTATACCCCCAAGGTATACAAATTTTCAAGCAACTAGCCTAGTGGGATTCCAGTGAGTTATGTGTGCCATTGATTCTACCAATTGTTTCAGCATAGTAAAAATGGTTATTCTTCTATCCACTTTGAGCAGCCAGTTTTATGACTAACAATCTGATATTACCTTTCTCTTTCTTCTTTTTGCTCAGCAAACACTAGAAGCATTGATTGAGTCAGGGTACTCGCTGGTGAGGGAGCAAGAATTAATAATGAACTCAAAATTGTCAAAAGAATACATGAAGAACTTAGATGATTAATTCAAAGCACACACTTCCTTTTCCGTGCAATATATTGTCAATTTTGCTCTAGGTGCATGAGCTGTATGAAACACATGAATGATATATCTTAGGATATTTTCTTGTGTATATGTTATTCCAGATATAGCTACATAATATGTATCCGAAATTTAAAAAATAATAATACTTTCTCCCTCTTTTATGTGGCCCCAACCCCAACCACTGGAGTCCGTGCGATGCTTGGGTTTCAGAAATCTCTCAGATATGTTGCATATATAACCATGTCCTTTGCTCTCATCACTCTTCTGAGAAATTCGTTCAGTTGACTTGAATAACTTGCGGGCCGTGGCGCAAACTGGTCCATGTATGGAGCGAAAGCTTCCAAAGTAAAGAATATTTATCATTTATCATCCCTCTACCTAAATTGAAGAATATTGTATATGATATAGGCAGGATCATTTGAATATCTTGTGTATTAAATATACAACTTAATGAGAGATATACAAGCAAATTTGAGTAAGATATGGTTATTAATTAACATATACAAAACCATGCATGATCCGGTCAGATTGAAAACGGGTTTGATCTTTCTTAGCTTGTGGGGGAGACCAACAAACAGACTAATCCATCACTGACGGGCATCAAGAGATTGCGTAGCTTAATTAAGTTGGATGGAGGTAGAGACGATGAGTCATGGACCTCGAATTAGGAATGGGCGCCTGGCGCCGGCCCCGAGGCAACGTGTAGAGTATCCAACAGGGTTAGGTGGCGCCCCTGGGTACTTATAAGCCGCTCTGTTCACAGTCCCGTTCCTCTCTGCTTCTCTCCCCCTCTCCCTCCTCTCTGCTTGACATCAGCCGCCGTCGCCGGCGACTGGCCGGCGGGATGGAGTGGTGGCAGAAGTCGGTGGTTGTGCCGGTGAAGCGCGCATGGATCGTCGTCACCACCCGGCTGCGTCGCAAGAAAGATGGTAAGTTCTACATCATTCACACTTCCCCGGTTCTAAGCTTCTTTTTTTCCCCATGCGAAGGCGTTCTAAGCTTCCTTGTTTACTCTCTACTCTGTTTCTCTTTACATGCTTGTTTGTATCCTTAATCGTGTTCGGTTGATCGCTGACGAATTTGCGGGCAATCCCTGATCCTGACATACTCGTACTTCCGATTTCTGATCTTCCGTATCGAAGCGTTTCAGTGAGATTGCAATGTAGACGAACAGTATAGAAGCACCTTCTCTATTAGTTTGGGCTCTTTTCCGTGATCGGCAGCAATCACAGGCGTGCTTCTTGAACACTTATCAAAGTGATCACGCATTCATAGAAGCGAAGTTAGGATCTGCTGATATGCATATCCGTCCCCAGGCACGCGTGTCCGTCGTTTTGTTTCCGCGCAACAGGACAAGCGAGGCAAGCCTTAAGATCAACACACAGGAAACAAGTTGCATGGAAGTTTTCAGCGTTTTTTTCGTGACCAAAAAAAAAAATGATTTTTTGGTGTGCACCGCACGTGGCTGCCATGTGGGGTGTCTGCATCTCACTCTCGGTTCGATGATCCATACCAAGCTGCTGCAGTCGTAGCACTTTGGCTTTTTGTCCTCCTCGTCTCGTACCTGCATCCGTATGCTACTTTAGCTTCTAGCATTCATTGGATTACATTGTTGTATATGGCTCAATTACAAAAGAATTAGCTTGACTGCACAACTGATGTTCATGGATCAATTGACTCTTGCTGTGCGGCGGGTGATGGGTAGCTTAATTTGTGCCTCTAGTCTAGGAATAGAAAAAAACTGGCTTTTCTTCAAGCGTTCGCTTGCTGATCGATTTGCTGCAGGTGCACGTTATGACCTAGATACGGCTGAACAAATTTCTCAGTTGGTAAGGTCATATGTCAAGATGGAGTATGTTGTGCAAGATGTGTTCCATTTTATTCTGAAGCAAGATGGCCAACAAGAGATTTTTTTCAAAGAATATGGTAGTTGGTTGGCCATGATGCTGCAACATGAACCGACAGGACGGCAGACTCGTGCACTGGGCGGCAAGCCGGCAACTACCAAGATCCACATATCCACGTCACTTGTTGATATACACATAGATAGAGAGAGAGCCGTAGGAATAGCTTTTAGTGTATCTATAACTGTGCGTATGCATGCATGCTGACATGCTGCAATGCAGCAAGGAAACGACCAAAAGGATGATGACGAGCGGCAGCCCGCATGTGAACGTGTGAGAGAGCACGCAGGCATAGAAAAGTCGCCGCAGCCTCACTGCCCTGAGTGCCCTCCAGGCCTGCACCGACGAACACGTACGATCAAATGCATCGCACATCAGTAGACACACATTCTAGAAGTGCCCACGTGGCTCATGCAGCCTTATAAGTGCATCACATAACTTTGGACATGACCTTGATTCTTCCATGCACGAAGATTAGTGGCTTAGTCCCTTTTCATTAAGAAGATCACGGCAAATCAGGCTGCGTCACCAAGCTTTCGCCAAGTTTTGTACTCGTTAGGGTACGTGGATGCGGTGCCCTTGTCACGTTCCTGTGCAAGCCGTATAGGTGTCGGCCTAGACACTGTAGTTAAAGTGATCAGCTTTGAATTTGGTCCCGTGATTGATTATTCTGTGTGTCAAGCAACGTCACACCCATGCATAGTAGTTTAGTTCGGTACGTGTGGGTCGTTTTCTCATGCGGAGGCGCGTGTCGCCCGTACACCGAACTTTCATTTTGACAATAGATGGATCGATCGTTCTCAATAGGAAAATTTAAAACTTCTGGATCACTAGTACTAACCATGTTTGTTGAAAATTTGCTTAGCTTATGCTTGTCCCTTAGGTATCCCCTGCTCATGCTTGTCGCTTTTGCATCCCGTGCTCACTCAAATGAACTACATGGTGGGCTACTGAAAAAGTGGTTCCACAATTCTACTGGCATCACCAATTGTATCCCTATCTACTTTAAGGGTGAAGAAAACTTCTCTTTTGGAACGAGCAGCCGAGGAACTACAAACTGGCTTCTTGGGACTCGAAAGGAAAAACAAAACTGACGTGTCTGAAAATCCGAATGTCCGGTGACAGAAGTCAGCGACCAATAATTCAGAGGAGACCGCTTTTGGGTGTGGGGTGGTGATGCGACGAGGCTAGCGCGTCTCAATCGATTATTAAGGACCATGTAATTAACCTCCCTTTACCCTGATAATGGAGCTAGATTTAATTAGAATGTGAGCAACCCTTTGTACAGACAATTTTTTTCTCATTGTTCTTTTGAACAAAAACATATGATCAATTTTACCTAGTTGCTGCAACCATTTATCAGAAGCAACGGTTAATTGGCAGATCAACACTCACCATTTGTGCTCGTGCTGATGATGTTTGTCTCTTCCTTTTTTTTTCAGATGGCCGTGGCGTTCTTGTGAAGCTCCACGACGACATCCAGATGTGCGCGTACGAGGACGTGCAGGTGATGTGGGAGATGCTGCAGCGGTCGGAGACGGAGAGGCTGGCGCGCGAGCCCTCGCCCAAGGGCGCCCGCGCCATCGTCTGGCTGCGCCGCCACCACAAGATGGACCCACGGCGGCGCGGCTGATCCAAAGCTTCCCGGCCAGCCGCCGGCCACCCTGGATTTGTCCTGCGACGAGAGAAGAGAGACTTTCTGCTGTACAGCTCCGCGCCTTCCATTGCCGGATGTAAATATTTACAGTTCCATCTTTCAGCAAAGAAGAAATATACCAGTTTTGTACTCGCTCGGTGTCAGAATGCAGAACTACCTGCGCAAGAAATCACAATCAGGCACTAGAAATAGTCAAATGCGGTCAATTCAGGCGTCAAAATGACCGTTGACCATGAATCTCATCTTTCAAAGGATTTGTCCCCGCAATAGTGAGCATAAAGACAAATGTAGTTAGCAATATAGATGATGAAATAACCCGCAAAAATATCGTGCATAATCATAGCGAGACCAAGTACAAAGAATATTAGGGGGGATGATAACTGCGTTGCCAACTTGCCACTAGAATTTCAGACAGATTGACTGAGCTTTGGTTCAAAGTTGACTGATATATAGTCTGACATCGAACATTCTGCAAGCAGCAGCTCTGCATCATCTGGTACGAACCATGAATGTTCTCTACTGATAATAGAAACTTCAAAGCATATTTAACATATGCAGAAAATATAACAGAACCTCGCAAAAAATATTGATATACCAGCAGTTGCAGAACATCAGAGGCTCATCAACATTTATCTAGTGACCTAGGGGATTGCCAAGGTGACCCGCATGTTCTACGTAGTTTTCTGTTACCCAAACGGCAATAACTCAACAGTGGTATACTTACAGGCTTCGCAGACCAACTTAGTCTTCGTAACGAGGTTTGATGGTCATTTCCTTTGTCCCTGCTCGTCAAACAGTTAGATGTAGCTGACGATAGATGTCAAAATAACCAGCAAATTCTTAACTTTGAAGCCAACTGCTAGGGCTACCTGTCTGAAAAGAGAACTCATGCACCACCGAGATGTCAAAATGAGCAGCAAACAGCATGCCACAACAATTCAAGGTTTCTCAAATAAGTTTACCTCGTCACAAGTATCCTTGCAAAGAGAAACACAGTTTACCTCTTCAGAAATGTGGGATATTCCAAGTAAAAGTGTAATGCCCTAGCCATGAAACCAACATTTTCCAAAACCATCTCACACATCTTATAAGCACACCAGCAGAAATTTAAAAGGATACAAAGCATCCAAAGTATCCAATGCCATCTTGTTGAATACACTGGACTGCTGACAGAGTAGACTCAAAAGCCAAAATACAAAGCATTTTCGGAATTAAAACAACTCATCTAATACAACAGTCAGCATCCAGTGCACTCCCCTACTTCAAGATAGAGCACAGGTTCAGAGACAACATGCTTGCAATGCATTATTATGAATAGAAATGCTTCTCCCAGCCTTGCAATATCACCAGACATCCTTTATCCTTGGGAAAAGAAAATATGAAATATTCCAGAAAGGAAATTTAAAAAGGACAATAAAATTTCAATTGAAGAAAGCATCAACATCACAAATTTCGAAAGAGTTTCCATTGCTTCAGATGACAAGTGAAAATCATAAATACAGCTTGATCAGGAATATATCCTTTCTTTATCTAGAGTTTAGACAAAAAAGGACGGATTGGCCAACCCAATCCCTAAGTTAAGAATGAAGACAACCAGGAGAAAGGTACAATATTAGAGATCTAAATATGACTTTCAAAACACAGTTACAAAAGAATTAAATAAAATCAACATTCAAGACCCCTGAAATTAGTACTGAAGATACCTAGAAAATTTTGCAATCAATAATGTACATCCTGATCTAGAAACTTACAGAACATTTTCCTATAAGTTACAAGACAGCGCTTGCATTTTGCTGTCCAGTCCCTTTATGCCAGATGTTACATAAAAGTTGGGACATTTGGATGTAAACACTATCCACCTCGTAAGAGCTAATGAGGCCTAAGCTGCACGGACAGAAGATGTTTCCTTTATTGGGCATCAATTATCAGGAAAAAAGAATGGCTTTCTTTCACTACAGATCTGACTTCTGGACGCAATAGCAGAATTCTGCCTTGGTCCCAAATTTGCATCTTCTGTGATGTGCCTGCAGTAATGCCAATTCCAGCTCAAATGTACATTGGATAGGCACCAAGAAGCACATTGGTACAAAACTGTGAAGCAGAGAGTGCCATCTGTCAGTCATTTTCCTCTTGAGAACATATACATATCTTCTCAAGGAGGGCTGGCCAGTCCTCCCCAAGCTGCCGGGGGTTCAGCTGCATAGCCACCTTGAAATCATTGATGGAGATCAAGTGGTTACTTCTAATATCACTTGTAGCTCCTGATGGTCCGCTGCCTGATTGCATGTGAACATGGTTCGGCAACCAGACACCATTAATCAGTTTTCCATAAGCTTGCTGTTTGTATGGTGCCCCCTTCCTTGCATCCTTCTGAACACTACCTCCTATTAACTCAACAGATGACCTAATAAGGTTTTTCAAGTACATGTCCAGACCACTATTCAGAAGCTCAGCACAATCCATCGTGATACCAGCTAAGCCCAGTGTTTCAGCTCTTTTCTCCATCCGCCTATGCAGCAACTCAGAATTGAACAGCCCACCATGCTCAAGACAGCTGGTAAAGTGATCCTCACCAGCACTCGTTGGTGGCGGCGGCAATTTCCGTGCCCCACCAACACTTGCCGAACAAAATGGAATTCCGAGTGGAGCTCGTACTGGACTTTTCGATAGTTCCGTAGAACGACCTGCAGCACCGCTCATGCTTATTCTCTGCAAGAGCATATTATCAGGCGGTAACTGCTCCACACGTGGGTGCTTTGCCAATGGCTCTGCAGGTTCACATTGTTGAAAATGCACCGGTCTCTTCAACTCAAGTGAGCTTACAGTACCATTCTCCAGAGCTGCAGAAACACCATGAACAACTTGGGTGTGATTGACAGCAGCTCCCACCCTACCGTTTGGACCCATGCTATTCATCTGATCTTTCAAAGGATGACTCTGTGCTGTACCCATCGGCCTCGATCCCTGAACCTGTAACAATCTGGCATCCCCATTGCAAGTGTTGAACACTTCAGTAGCCTGAGAAACATTGTTTGCCGGTGCTCCCACAGGCTTCCCTGCAGCTGGTGACGGAGGGCACTTCGCCTGGTAGGCATTGTAGAGAATTGAGCGAATCAGACGGTTGTGCAGCTGAAGGTTCTCCCGGCCCAAGGTCAGCAGGCACAGCTTGTCAAAGTCTGACTTGCTGAGCCTCTGCGACAAGTAGCCATTCAAGTAGCCGAAGTACCGCCTTGACCGGTCCAGACCAAGCCGCTTCTCCAACTGAGATTTCAGCTCCCTGAGATCAATACGGCCATTTTGGTGCTGTTGCGGCGGCGGCGGCTGCTGGGGCGCTGCTGTCTGCTGCTGCAGCTGCCGCTGCCGCGGTGCACCCACTGGCCAGGCCTCATCCCTTACAGTGTCCATAGAATTACCACCACAGCCAACCCCAATATCGGGAAGGGAGTAGAGAAACCACGAATCAGGGATAGCACACTGTACCCAGCTCGGATCAAACCATTAGGGCTTGCGCCGCTTCCTGCAGAGCGTGAGCCCGTACTCCAATTCCCAGCTGGCCAGCCATGGCGGGGATCTCATCTCCACCGGCGCCGCACCAATCGCCGCGAAATCAACGAGCCGCACCGGAGGCGATGCAGCTGGCCCGAACCAAGCATAGGGGCAGGGACCTGGCGAGCCAAATTGAATTACCCGCCCAAACCCTAGAGCAATGGAGGCATGATCCCTGCCCCGCCGAGCTCCGGCGAGCTCGCACCGCTTGGATCTCCGGCGACGGGGACGGCGCGCCTGGCGGAACCGAACCGAATCGAATCCGAGAGAAACAGCAGGAATTGAGCTGACCTCCGGGGGTGGGGAGCAATCGGGATTGGCGCAACCGAGTCGGGGACCGGGCGAGGAAGAATTGCGCGCCCGCTGCTCACAGGGCCGCCGGAGTCTTGCGGCAGGCGAGCTGCTCGGCGCGCGGCGAGGAGGTTGCTGGCTGCTGCTTCGCTTCGTGGGTTGGGATGGGCTCGCTCGAGGCTGCTTCGCTTCGCTCTTGCTTCGTGTTCGTCTCGGCTTGGGCTCTCCCTGTGTTTTCCTTTTTTTCCCCTTATTCGAGGTTTTTTTTTCCCGGCCGTTGAATTGGATTTGATCAGCCGAGAGGAGGGAGTGTGGGGCGCTGCCCGGCGTCAGCGAAGAGGAGGGGGGGGCCTTTTGCTTCCCGGCCTTTGTTCCTCCTGTGTGTCATCTGCTTCTGCTTGTGATTACATATGATGTCATGATGATATGGACTCTGATCATGAGACCAAAGCTTGGTTTTCCTGTTACATTCATTCAAGATCTTATGCGCTACCAAGTTGAGAGCTAGCGTGGGTATCAAATGTTGAGTAAAGCCTTTACAAACCTTATTAGATGTTAATATCCTGCTAACCGCTAATCAAACTGTGCAATCCTTAAGAAAATGTATGGTAGAAATTGTACATTAATCCAACAATACTTAAGAAGATTAAAGACCTTTGAGTTCACAGGTAGCTGGCCAACCAGCCGACAATATGCCTGAAGATGATCCACTCATCGTACCAACCAAGCAAATCAGTTTTTGACAGTCCAATCGTTGACGTCTGTGCACTCAAACAGTATTGGTCCATGTAACAAATTCGATATTAACCTCACTTGTATATTTATCTCGAAGAGGATATCTAATACATTATTGTAACACTTGATCTTGATTTGTCAAACAAAGCTACTTGATTTTATATCTTATGTTTACTAGATAACCTGTTGCATGATTCATCAATGATAATAACCTTCTAGGGATCCCGAAACAACACTCAGATTCTTAGACCAGTCCGACACGGACATAATAATCAGTAAAATGCACATGCCGTGCAAACACACAGGAAGCCGCCTCAAAATGTTTACGCAACATATGAGTTCATTTTGGCACCATAATCATTTTCTAGGTCATTTGTAGATAGAGCTTGCACATCTATATTAAAAGAATGGAAAGAAGATAGAATTTCTTTATTGTACAACCCATTGAAAATGTTTCTCTTCAAGCATCCCTGTACAGGGTATGAACAGTAACTTGTCCCTCGTATCATTTAGAACCCCAAAAAAGAGACCAACTATGATATTACTCTGCTCGGAGATACATCAAATAGAAAACAACAAAGATTTGAATAGAATCGAAGAAACGTGTTGACATTCCTTGTTGCCAATGTTCCTTGTGCATATGATGTGTTGTCTACCTGTAACATTAGCGTGAATTCAATATAAAAGTTAAGAACTCACAAGAATATGCATTAATATGCATAGGTGCAAGAATGGAAACATGATGCTATGTTTGCTACTCTTTCTTAACGTGATTGCCACTTTAACAGTCCTTATTCTGGTAATCCCAAGGGCTAATTCATAAGAGACAGTCGCTATGTACAATACCAAGTAAACTATCCTTCTTTAATGACATCACAATCAATTATATCTTTAGGCTATATGCTCCATATGTTGATCAATATATATAGGAAAAATGTTCTAAAAATATACATAGAAAAATTAGGTTGCCCAATAAAATGGTGTCAAACATATGTCCTCACAAAATAAATGTTCAAGAAAATGTATTTGGTAGACCATATGTTTTAAAATTAAAAACTACAAATAGGTATGAAGTGTGCAGAGTACCATGCTTGATTTGTTACCTGCACAGATTCAATGGGGACTAGCTGATTGAATCCTCCGGGACACTTGAATCCTGAATCACACGGTCAGGGTCTAACTGACCACTGTAGTAACTAGATGGCACAGCAGAAAGTTCCAACTTTCCAGTCCACTCCTCACCAGGCTTTAGAGTAATTTGTTTCTCTATAGCAGCTGCCTCAACACAAACCATGCGTTTATATTCATCATCCCCAAAATCTGACATAGCCTTAGCCTTTTTGTCCCAGGGGTTCCAAACAACTGTAACAAATAATTAACAAAGCCTCATTAACATCATTCTTAAATGATTTCAATGATAACCTATTTGCGCTTGTAAGCAACGAAAAGATCAGCATTCACAATACCAGCATCAGGAAGGCCTCCTTTTCTCACAACAAATGTTCTTTTCTTCTCATGGTCAATAATAGCAATTTTTGATGGTGTGCCAAGATATATTCTGTCCAGCTGTAAAATTATACACGGTTTTAAGAATGCAAAGGAAAGTGGATAAAGGTGTGTGACTAAAATGCTTCGCTAATGCACCTCAGATTCAAAAACAATCGCATCGCCTTGTTCAGTGAAGCGGGCCCTCTCTTGTAAGTTGTCTAAGTAGTCCAGAGTTTCCAGTCCTTCTACTCGTACCTCACTGAAATATTAACCTGGGGTCATGTAGCGAAGAAAATACTTCTGTATACTGGAGAATATAAAACGTAGTTCTACAAGTTCATAGTCAGAAAAATTGTGCCCTAAAAAAAGTTAGAAAAATTGTAACGAGTCAATACCAGAGTTGGGCCAAATGGATTTAGATTGGGAATAAATGTGCTGCTACTGACAAAAGAATATATCAAAGATAGTGGCCATAACCAAGAGTTTAACAAATATACCTGATATCAGAAATTGAAAAGTATGTGTGGTATGCAAAGGTAAAAGAGAATGGCTTTCCATCTGCATTAGTATTTCTTATGCGTGAAGTAAGCATCAGATCGCCACCAGGACCAAGTGCAACCCTCAGACGGTATTCAAAACTGCAATATAAGATACATATGAATATATAAACGACTATGCCTGCCTTCTATTGCAACAAAATTACAAACAAAATCGAAGGTGACTATTCCAAGAAAGCATTAGATCACTCTCTGTAAGTAACGATAAGCTCACCTGTGAGGCCAGATCTTCAAATCCTCTTCTGTAGGTTTAAGGATTAAATCAACATAAGCTCTATTGGAGGTTGGCACCGGAAATGGTGGTGGATCAGTATCAATGGTCCAGGTTCTATTCCTTGCAAATCCATGTTGTTCAAGATTTCCAAAGTTGGAAAACTACACAAGGAAGTCGTATATAAATTAAGACTCACAAAGCAAAAGATATGGAGAAGCAAAACAGGTGTTGGAAGGAGAATGGCTTACCTGTGGAAAGCAGATTGGTATTCCTCCACGTATGGCCTTTGGAGGTTTGAAAATAGCCTGATAAACAGTGATAACAACAAGCAAATATTAAGCGATTGCCAATAAGTGCAAAAGAGCAGCCAAGTATCGGTAGCATTCGCGTTATTATGACAACATCTGGCGAACGATTATAAAGAGATAAATGGTGTATGACAAGGCTACAGTGAAAGTTGACGTAGATTTGTTTTGACTTACTGAATTAAACAGTCAGCTGTAATTCAGGATAAAGCTTGTTAGCAGCTGAAATTATTTTCTCCCTAGTATCAAACTGACAAAAGTGGCAAAATACCTTTCATCAGAGTTATTTGTTTGCTAGCGTGTATGCAGTGATCCTTAAATCATGTCAGGGTAAATACCATACTGAGGTTTGACGAACAGAACAGATGAAGAACACAAGCTTAGGCAAACACTATATAGACTGGTTGAATCAACAAAGGGCATTTACAGTCATGCTAAAACTCTAATTTTTCAATTCAATCAATACAATCTCAAACAAGCACTCACTATAATTCATACAATGTTGAAATTGTGATTGCGGCACTTGCATGTATTCATACTAAAGAGAGAGAAATAGCACCTTGTTGCTAACAAAAAGCAACTCCTCTCCATGTTCGTCTTTCCATGATGTCACATGACCACCATATAGGTACACCTAAAAGAAAAAAAAAACATATGATTATGAAATGAGCATGTGTTTATAATAGGTTACAAGAAGAAAAATGGAGAAAGAAGCTATCATGGTAGCATAGAGGATAAAGAAACAATGCAGATAATTGCATGAGTGATTTCTAATGTATATTGTTCTGCTTCAGTGTTGTTCTTTCCAAGCCCGTCCACTGAAAATAATATTGCCGATCATTTGGTGAGCGATAGTACTAATTGTAACAGCTATTTTGATAACCATAAATTTAGTAGAATTATATAATGTTACCATTGCTGACTTAGTGTTGAACCATCATTGCCTAGTGTTGAACCATCATTACCTTCTTGTTATTATTTGACTCATCAAAGATACAACTGTTGTGCTTGTTAGTTAATGTCAAATCAAGAAGACCATCCCAATAGTGCATTAAAAACATGTTTGGGTCTGTGTTGCAACAAGTACAATAAAAGGTAACTCGAGACTAACATGATAGACAGACAAGGCAATGTGCACCAATCTTTCTATCTCTATCAGTTGTTTTCTGCAAATTTATTCCATGATTATGTTCAGACTTGGGCAGAAATTGCATCATAGGCTGAGTACAATCCCAAATGAGCATCCAGCATCGTATCATGAATACCAGGGTAAAGAGGCTTAAAGTGGGCTAGAAGAGTTAGAATGAAGCATCGTATGCGGAAGCATTGACCGAACAATAAAAAAATTATGGAGTTGCGCTGAGATCATCCATACTCGATGTCAATGTAACAAAACCACTCCTACTAATCCTAGCACATAGAGGTCATTGGATGGCTAGCCCCATGAATTTCTACCCGTCCACCAAGGAACAAACACATGTTTCCTCCAATACTAACGTGTACTCCCTCCGTTTTTAAATTGTTGTCGCCATTGACTTTTTTTGCTATCTTTGACCATTCGTCTTATTCAAAAAAGTTTTAAAAATATCATATATTTTGTGATGATTTGTTTTATCTTCAAAATAAGTTTGAACCTAACTTATAATTTTGCATATTCGAACAACTATTTTGAATAAGACGAACAGTCAAACGTAAATAAAAAAGTCAATGGCGACAACAATTTAAAAACGGAGGGAGTAATTAACATTATGCTGCAGTTCTATCAGTTAGCCAAACGAACAACGGTCATGCTGAGTCCAAACTACCTACCCAATCTCAACAAACAAACCATGCCAGCTGCCTCCCGAATTCTCCACAATTTCTGACCAATACAACAGGCATTGTATGGCAACGGTGGGTAATGGTGGCTCGAAGAGCATCTCAGCCACAGCCACAACCGAGAATACTCCCTGCAATTCAGAGTCCGTCGCTTCTTCCCAAGCACAAGGAAATCGGGTAACGGTTCTGATATAGAGTAAAAAGCTACATGTCCTGCAGTTACAGAAACGACATGGCCGATCGCATTAGCCACTTTTTTTCGAACTGTGTCGATTTGGGATCAACGTTATTCAGTAGCAGCTTATCCGAAGGCACAGGATCAGAAATGAATACATGGGACAGACTCAGACTTGGAGAATTCCGCTCCGTAACGTACAGCACCATGTCGAGCACCATGGATCCGCGCAGGGATCTGGTCGCCGGAACACTCATCAGAGAGAGACAGAGAAAGGGGGGATACGGCATACTACCTCGGCGGAGCAGCCGCGGACCTCGCGGAGGACGACCTTGTCGAGCCCGTTCGCTCCCTTGCACTGCTCAACGGGCGCGGGCTCCTGCGGCTGCGGCTGCGGCGGCGCCGCGACGCCCTTCTCATCGCCAGCCGACGACGCCGAGGCCGACATGTCCGTCCGCGCGCCGCGAACAGTAGCGAGCGGTGGAGAAAGAGAGAGCGAGCGAGAGGGAGAGATCTCCTTAATTGGGGAATTTCCGGACAGCGTCCCTTCACTCTGGGTCTGGAGCTTTTAAATAATTAATCGCTGGGATGCCTTTTTCTGATCGCGATCTGCTGCAACTTTGGTCCCTGCCACTGCCCTGTGTACGCGTTCGTTCTTGCTTCGTTTCAGCTCAGCCAAAGGATTGCCTTAGCTCTTGCAGTTTCATTGTGGTGTGCTTTTTTTTTTTGATCAAATTGTGGTGTGCTTTTTACTGATATAAAGTGATGTTCCTAAAGCAGTGTTCCTTCCACTTGCTTTATCCATGTATTTGTCGGTGTATGTACATTTCTGGTGTTTTCCATGCTGCACGAGCACATACTGTAAAGTGTGTCAGAATATTCTAGAAGTATATTCTGAAATACTGTCAAGCTGCTAGTGTTCGGCGATGGAAACACTTTCACTGGATCACAGCTGACCTCGGTCACAACTTGTATGCTCGTAAGATTTAAGAAACAATTGTTTAGAGCCACTGGACGACTTCAACAAGGAACGAGTTTCTGAGGAAAAATGTGGTAGGGCGTGGACTGACTTTCTGAGACAAGATAAAACAAAGTAGAAATAGTATCCTTCTTCCCAACTACGTGCTCATATGAAGTATTTAGGCCACTGTTTTTTTTTCTAAGGGATTAATTAGACCACTGGATTTGACCGGACAACTGTACACTTACATATACAGTCATGTCTCGCCGATGATTCTGAGCAGACTACTTAAAGATCTATAAATCTATGAACTTTCACTCCGAGAATCAATATCAACATGCATAGAACTAGTACTACTTGTTCGTATTATCCGATGATATTTTTTCTTGCAACTATAAAAGTAGAGTAACTGACCAGATAAGATGTGGATTTGGCTGCGATGAATCTAAAGTCCAATCAGAAGATCCAGTCCGACACGACGGCTGGTGAGCGCTGACGCAGCCTAACTCGCGCCACGCCATCAGATGATCGCATCAAATCCAATCAGCGCGACGCTGACGTCGACCCACTAGCGATGATGAGCTTGACCGTGAGCATGGGCCGCCACGCACGCTTTAGCCGCGTTCGCAGATGTGGTGCTCGGCGAGTCGCGTCACTTCGTTGGTGCGCGGTCAGAGCCGGAGAACTCGCCGGCCGGCCGGCCGGCCTCTTCACCCGCCGCCCAACCCCTTTGTGTGAGAGTGAAGCCTACGTGACGTGAGACGGAAAATCTGAAATCATTGATGCTGACCTTACCCGGGCAAGGTACCGGTATGCAGTGATCATATACGATTATTGAAACGAGGCCTGGAGAGATTTCGGTTCGGCCGGCCCGATTTATCTTGGGCCTGATAGAGAATATCAAACGATCAGGCCCAATTTGTCTCAATTCGACCTGGCACGAGTGCGCACGACTGCGTCTCTGCAACAATACAACGAGTGCTATCCAAATAGTACGTGCCAAAATTTGACGTGGACAATTCAACCAACAGAACATCTACTAGTGTCTCTCTCATAAAACATGACTGTTTGTTGTGGTGGATTATTTTTTAAAAGGATAAGTTATTGTATGCAACTAAGTGAAACCTAAGATTGTCAATGATTGCGGTGTGCCCTCTATATCATAGATGCATCGGTAGATGTCAGAAGTTTTTTTTTTTTTTTGTGGCAGGCAAAATGGTGTTCCCCTTAATAATGACCACAAAAATGCTGATGTAACTTTAATAAAACATGATATCGTATTGATATTAGATTATTTTCTACAATGATATTAGATTAGCAAATATAATATGAGGAACAAAGTTTAACCTAACAAACTTTGTCAACTTTGACCTCATGTTACCGCTTCTTTTACCCCCAAAAAAAATGCTACCACTTCTTTTGCGACTAATGTTACCACCATTTGTTTTGTTGGGAAAAGTTAACTTTATTTTCTTTAGCAAACATTAAAACTACCTATACTGCAGTCTAAGCATCTATGTGGCTATGCAAACCACCTAGCTAGATGGAAGTTAACTTTAGGTTATTTTGCTGCAACTTACTTCACCATTTTTCTGGTGCGCCTTTGTCGATGCTATGAATATTGGTAGATATTTACGATTAACTATTTTTACACCGACCGATGACAAATTGACAATGAGAAAAAATCATACGGAAGCAACACGACGCTAACATCCGACGAACGTACCCGCCGCCAGTGCCCCTCCTAATAAGCGTGCGCGTGCATCACGTGGACTACTGTTTCGATTCTGTTGGCCTTCTCTCCCGTTCGGCCCCGGCCACACACAACTCATCGCGCTGGCGTGCAAACCGTCGTCGTGCAACATGCACGCCGTGGAGGCGTGGCGTTTGTACGCATCCATGCATGCACTGATGCACATATTCCGTCTTCATGGGGGAGTATAAACCAGCCCACACCGGCCGTGACGCACTGGCAGGTCATCGAAACTGTCGCGTCGAGTGACCGGCATGGTGTGGCTAACCAAAGCCGGGAACCCTTCTAATTAAGAGGCGACCGATTTCGAGCCCAAGAGACTAATTTCCCAAATGATGTGGTGTTTGCCTTGCCGTTGTCGAGCTCCACAGTTGTGATGGCCTGATATATAGGTTGGGAGGAGCTCACGGAGCTCCGGCCACAGAATATGAAGTGACCTTTTTAGCCACTGTTGGTCCCGGCCACGTACACACAACGCATCGCGTGGCCGTGCAAACCAACGTGTGCAACATGCTGTGTGCAGTGTGAACGCCGTGGACGTTCGGCTTTTGGACGCATCCATGCATGCACGTAGCTGGCTTGATGTACTATAAATCAGACAGCAGGCCGTGACGCTCTAGCATCCAACTCACAGTCAGTCCATCGAATCCAATTAAGCACGGCCTGGTTCATCCCCCCCCCCCCCCCCCCCAAAAAAAAAAAAAAAAGAATCCAATCAAGGAGGAGGGCCTGCGCCTGACAGCGCGGATGGATACGGTGATCCAGCTCCGTCAGGCGCCGTCGTTCACGGCCGCGGCCGCGGCGCGGCCGGTACTCGCTGTCACGGCGGCCGCACGTTCGTGGTCAAGAAAACTGCGGGCGCGCGCCTGCCACGGCCAGCAGGCCGCGTCGTTAGGGAAGCCACGCGCGGCGCCGGCGCGTGCCGTGGCCGGCTCGGAGCTGCAGACATCCTCGTCGACGAGCGTGCAGGTCGGAGGCACGTTGCTGTTGCAGAGCTTCGCCAGCGACCCGCGGAGGCTGAAGCTCTCCCTCCAGCTCGTCGGCGCCACCGTCGACGGTACGTACACCCATATATTCTGTCCGGCCCAGTTGTCCCGTTTTCGATCGATCGGAAGCTGACAACCCTAATGTACGTGTACGTTTTCGTAAGCTGACAACAACTATCTAACATACGCGTGATCGATGGCCGTGTTTTGTTAGGGTTGGGGACGAGGCGGAGAAGGAGATCGACGTAGGCCCTGGCGAGACGAAGACCGACGTGACCCTGAACTGGAACGCGGCGCTGGGTGCGCCCGGCGCGGTGATCGTGAAGAACCACTCCGACTTCGAGGTCTACGTGAAGCTGCTGAGCTTGCAGAATGGCCCTGTCTTCGTCTGCAACGGATGGGTCTACCCCGTCGACAAGCACCCGCACCGCATCTTCTTCACCAATGACGTGCGTAAACAACCCCCCTCTCTCTCTGCTCGAGATTGTTAATTACAAGATGCATCACGCCCACGCAATGCAATCGGTGCGTAATACAGTATCTCTTCTGGACTCGCATGCATGCAGGCGTATGTGAAGGAGCAAACACCCGTCGGGCTGCGCAAGTACAGAGAAGCCGAGCTTCGCGTGCTCCGGGGAGAAGACGCAAGTAAAGAGGAGACTGAACAGCCGTTCCAGCCATGGGACCGTGTCTACGACTACGACGTGTACAACGACCTGGGGAATCCTGACCTGCGGCCGGACTTGGCGCGCCCGGTGCTGGGCGATTCCGAAGAGTACCCGTACCCTCGCCGCACCAAGACCCGCCGCCCAAAAGCTACAAAAGGTTCATTTCGATTTCGTCGTTGGTTTAGCGAATTGGATAACACCAAATGTTCTTCAGCTTTGTAGAGTATTGATGTGCTGCTCCATGACGCAACAGATTCTTCGGTCGAGAGCAGAGCGCCTTTGGACAAGGAGATTTACGTCCCCTGCGACGAGCGCGTCGGGACCAGCCACTCGCCCGCGCCCAATCTCGGGTCCCCGGGCAAGGGCGGCCACTTCCAGTCGCTCGAGAACATTTACCCACTCTTCGGCAGCGACATGTTTCCCGTCGTCCCCAGGGTCATCGCAGGTGCGTGCTGCAATCGCGTCGCGGTCTCCGTACCCAGTGTCCTCCTCCTGACGCAGACAGCGTTTGGAAGCTTGCTCAAAGCTGGGAATCTAATTTTGGTGCAGCAAACCGAGAAAATTGGCGGAAAGACGAAGAATTCGCCCGGCAGACGCTGGCTGGAGCAAACCCAATGAGCATCAAGCGCGTCACCGAGTTCCCGCTCATCAGCGAGCTTGAGGGGTACGGCGATCAGAACAGCAAGATTACCGAAGACCACGTCAAGAAGAATCTGGGTGGCATGACGGTGCAGCAGGTACACACACAAACGCCTGGCATGGAATTTTTGAATTTATTCTGGAGTGATTTCTCGGAGAAGACATGACGTTCGTGTGCGCATGTTGTTTCTGCAGGCTGTGAGGGACGGGAAGCTGTACGTTGTGGATCATCACGACTGGATGATGCCCTACCTGAAGCGCATCAACGAGCTACCAGGCGAGGAGGAGAAGGATGAAATCTCAAAGAGGAAGGCATACGCCACCAGAACGCTCCTTTTCCTGAACGACGACTCCACGCTGAAACCGCTCGCGATCGAGCTCAGCTCGCCGAACCCGAAGGACGAGAAGCTCGGCGCAGTCAGCACGGTGTACACTCCGCCGGAACACGGCGTAGGCATCACGAGCGACAAGTTCACGACGTGGGAGCTCGTCAAAGCTCACGCGGCCGTGAACGACGCCTGCGCGAATAACTTCATCTATCACTGGTACACTACGACTGCAGTCGTAATCTTCTAATTAACATACATCAATTTCTACACGATGAGCTGATGATGATTTTGTATGTGTGTTGATGATGTGGTGATGCAGGATAAACACGCACGCGACAATGGAGCCGATCGTGATCGCGGCAAACCGGCAGCTGAGCGTGCTCCACCCTATCCACAGGCTCCTGAAGCCGCATTTCCGACAGACGCTCCACATCAACGCCACCGCTCGCCAGATCATCATCTCTGCGGGCGACGAAAGGGAGGACGGCAGCATCTTCCGCGGCGTACACGAGGTCATGTACTTGCCAAGCAGGTACATCATGGAGATGTCCTCAAAGGCATACAAGTCCTGGAACTTCACGGAGCTTGCTCTCCCGAATGATCTCGTCAAGAGGTACGTATATATGGACACGGCGCCAACCCATCTGCATTCTGCAGTGTTGTTGCTGTCGTCTCTGCACTTGCATGACTGACGGCGCTGAACTGTGAATGGCCCTCGCATATATTCTAACACTCCTTCTGAATGCAGAGGTCTGGCGAAAGGCGACCCCAAGAACCCAGAGTCTCTGGAGCTGCTGATAAAGGACTACCCTTACGCGGTGGACGGACTCGAAATGTGGACTGCGATCAAGAACTGGGTCACGGATTACTGCGCCATCTACTACGCTGACGACGACGCCGTGAAGGACGACGGGAGTTGCAGAGATGGTGGCACGAGGTCAGGAACGAGGGCCACAAGGACCATCGCAACGCGCCGTGGTGGCCGGCGTTGAACGGCGACGGGGCCCTCGCCAACCTTGTGGAGGCCTGCACTACCATCATCTGGCTGGGCTCGGCGTACCACGCGGCCGTCAGCTTCGGGCAGTACGATTACCAAAGCTTCGTCCCGAACAGCCCAACGCTCACCACCGGCGCCATGCCGGCACAGGAGGTGGCCGAGGTGACCGAGAAGGACTTCCTGGGGAGCATCACGCCGATGACCGAGGCGGTGACGTTCGCGAATATCGCCATGGGTCCCCTGGAGCTTGCGGAGACCGGGGAGGTGTACCTGGGGCATCGGCCGGACACGGAGCAGTGGACGAGCGAGCAGCGCGCGGCCGCGGCGCTGGCGGATTTTCAGGCGAGGCTGAACGCGGTTGCGAAGAACATCGTGGAGAGGAACGAAAACCCGAACCTGAAAAACCGTCGCGGGCCGGTGGAGGTGCCGTACACGCTGCTCATGCCAACAGAAGAGCCCGGCCCCAAGGCTGCCGGCATCCCCAACAGCATCACCATTTGAGCTGAGTTGAGCGGAGGCGGAGCATTTCGTTTCGTCCGCGCCGTGGCGGACAAACCCATCCGTTGTGTTGTACTCCTATGTGCAAAGCCACTTGTGTATATGTGGAAATAAAGTGGCCAGCCATTGGCATTGCTGCCATAACAAATAAAGTAGGGCGTGTGCCCTGTCCTTAAAGCTACGGTGATGGATTTTTTTTTCTTCCAAAATGGACATAGTGTCTTAGCAATAAACTTACTTTTGGTTATTTTAATAATCATGGAGGTTTGGAACTTAATTTAAGCTGCTACTTCATAAAACTACAGATTTTAAACTGGATGTTCACAAAGCTGCAAATTTTAGAGGTATTCTCTATGATACTTGAAGCAGGTCTCGGTCGTCATGTCTAAAAACAACATCTGTACAATCTGTATATTTGTGACAGATTCTTGCATATGCAGCTTTGTGAATTTCCAGCGTGATAGTTTTGTCATAGAGTATACATGGCCAAAATTGTCAAGTACTAAATGTAAACGGAAATTTATACAGAGAAAGGAGAAGACTGGAAACAAACTGCTTGCAAATGCAGGGATGAATACGTTCAGCTTGCAGTAGAGCAAGAATGAAGCCTGTGTACATACTACGTGGTGGATGTCTCCACGAGCCATGATAGAACACTAGAATTCTCAAACATTGACGGTACAAGATTCCCCTGTTTCCTCACCTTAATCCCTTCGCTAGTACCAAATCAAGTAGCAAATGCCTCTTCTTTCCTCTGAGACCGATCATGTGGAGGTGGTGAGGTTAGCCCTTTCGCTTCTTCCTTTCGCGCTCGGTCCTCCGGCGCGCCCGGCGCTGCCGCCCACCGTCCTCGTCAATCTCCGAGTACTTGTCGTCGAGTTCCTCAAAAGATTTCTGCATCATTTGGTATGCACACCACGAGTTAACATGCGACAGAGCGAAAGTGAGACATGGAAACACGCGAGAACGGAAAAGGATAGCAAACGCACATCTCGCATCTCCATGAAACTGACGGTGTAGAAGGTCACGGCAGCCGCGGCGACTATGCCGAGAATCGGCAAGGCGATCTGCGCAGCTGCTCCTTCCATGGGTGGCTGTCTCTGCTGCGAACGTCGTGCTGTCGACAGAGTGTAAGGTCGCCAGTAGCCGCCTTATCCAAATACACATCGCAGTATCGCACTTTTGTTTTTCTTACACTTGAACCCCGCCGAAATTTGTGATTTTGTATGGACCCGAAGAACATAAAAGTCCCGGTCGTCCAGGCCAGGCTCAGAGCGGGCTGCGGTCTGTGGCCGGCGTGCAGCCATACCGACTGTGGGCTGGCCCAGTGGCCCCCTCACTTGCCCCTGCACAGTTGCTACTACACAGCGATGAACTGAAATTACATTGAGCTCAGATATTTAACAAAACGTGCACTGTACAATGGTTTTCTCGCCTTAATTTTCAACCAACTCACGAACAAATTTAAACAATCATAAAAGGTCAGCGGTATACTCTTAGGCTCACAGAGGTTTGTTGTAGCACACTAACAACAAATTTTACAAGTTGAGCTTCTATGCAGTAACCAACTCACCAAAAATCTAAGCTGACAGAGAAATACATACGATTTACTTCAACACAAGGGAAAGCTGGGCAACATACCTTGACAGCAAACGAGGAGAATTAGTTATGATTAATTGTGCATACTTTATTTAGCTTCTGGACTTACATGCTCATACTACACTTCAGTACTGCTCACATGCGCATCAGTAATCAAGTGGAGTACTGGAGTTGCAGGCCCCTGCAATCCAAGTTCGACGACGGCAGCACTGCATGACACGAGTTTTCTGCATATTGTGTTTGCATGGATGGGTTCGTGGCGCAGGGCTCCTGACGGCTCAGTTATCCTTGGGAATGTGTTCACCTAGCAGGATGGCGTTGACGTAGTCCTGCACCCTGTGGAACGGCAGGCCCGGCAGCGCCAGCGCCAGGACCCTCATCAGCAGCAGCAGCCACCCTTCTCGGAAGTAGGCGCCGCGGGTGAAGGGCAGGTGAACGCTGCGGCCGAGCTCCCATGCTGAGTTGACGCGGCTCGTCACGAAGTGCAGTGGCGAGGAGGAGGTCGCCTCGCCCGGTATGTCCCTCAACACCTGCATTGCGATGAAATGGAAATGCAGAGGTGGTTCAGTGGTCAGATTTCATGGAAAATTGAAATAGTTAGGAGTCATTGATGAATTCGTTGGTCTGTTTCGTACGTCAAGTCAGATTGAACTTTTCCATAAGTTTATTTTTCGTTTCGAGGGATGATTTGTTTGGTTGTTCTGGTACAATTTGTGTACGTCTGTTAGTTTCCATCACAGTTGACATTCCATGTATCTTCTCGCTTCTACAAAGCATGCATGAGTGAAGGCAAAAATTTGTGACCTTGCGTTGCGCAGGGAATTTGACACCTGTCTGCCTAGCAGCAGAACCGAACAAAAAGTTCGCCTTCAATCGGTGTCCTCCTCCGGAGCGTGCGCTCTCTAGTGAGCATATCAATGCGGCATTGCAAAACAGAGCCTTTGCTCTGTTTTTATAACTGCCAACCGTGGTAGTTAAGCTGACCTTGCGATAGTAGACTGACGCGCTCTTCATCGAATAACACAACAGGCATTTGTACTGGACTAGAAGGGGGGAAAAATGGGCATCGATCGAACACTCACCTTGAGCTTGTACGACCTGTCGAAGTGGACGCCGAGCCCAAAGTGGAGGAAATGGAGGGCGGAGCTGTCGTTGGGCAGCCTCGGCAGCGCGTCGTCGCCGTAGGTGACCCGGAAGTGCCGCTTCCGGGGTCGGTCCAGGTTCCTCTCGACGAACATGGCGAGTATGGCGTCGCCGACCCGCGGCTGGGCGAACGTGTACACCCCGGCCACCCGGTCCAGCACCGCCTTCTCCTTGTGGTACGCCAGGACCGCCGGGAACAGCGCCGCCAGCGCGCCGCCGGATCCGTGCCCGGTCACCAGCACCCTCGCGTTCTTGTTCGCGTCCAGGAGATCCTTGAGCGTGTCGCGGATCGTGTAGTACGCGTACACCTGCTGATTGATAGATCAAAGTTCAGTCGCCAGCCTGTTGTAGCAATAGCATCATCGGTGGATGAATGAAGCTGCATGCGTGTGGAATTTGCTACAGATGAGGCGCGACACGAGTGACCTTTTGGGGTTTGCCCTTGATGTGCTCGACCCACTTGGGCCAGCCGATGTTGCGCTGCGCGCCGAGCGCGTGGGTGTAGGCGGCGTGCGCGCGCCCCAGCCGGGGGATCTTGTACCACGACGGGTCCAGGTCGGCGCACCACCGTGCGACGTCGAACGTCCTCGTCCCGCGGAACGCCACCACGATCAGGTCCGCGTCCGCCGGCTTGTCGCAGCACACGAACGCCTGCGCCGTGTACGCGTTCTGGAACTCTGAACACCATAACAGAAACAGAGCAGGTAGAAAAACTTACGAGTGCATCGTCTGTATGCCATGCATTTTGGTCGTGTGAGGTTCTTGGGTCTTACCGTTCCAGCAGTTGTAGAACCGCACGAACTCCATCTAAACGCACCAAATCGAGAAGCCGTTTCAAACCATACTGCGAGCTCTGGCGCGTGTAAGTGAAGAGAAACTGTCGTTCGAGAGTGCGTAGCGTACCTGCCAGTGTCGCGTGACCACGTTCCGGATGAACGCCTCGCTCTCATAGGCCAGTTTGGACGCCATGACGCAGAGCGCGGCGTCGAACCGGCTGTCCGTCGGCTTGATGCTCCTGTCCAGGTCGACTCGCCGGTCGATGAGCCCCGTCATGGACCGGTACGTCGGCGAAGACTTATCCGGGTACTCCATCCTCCCTGTTCAGCAACGCAACCACGACGAGCTATCAAACACGTGCTCTTTGCACTGTCATCAAACGGTGCGAGTCGTTCGAGCAGGTGAGCTACGCGCCCTGACCGTGGAGGATGTTGTCGACGAGGTTGAGCACGAACTCGACGGCGGCGCCGAGGGCGGCCAGGGGCCCCGCGAGCGTGAGGAGGATGACCTGCAGGAGGAGGTTGAAGAAGATGCCCAGCCGGCGGCGGAAGCTGCGGATCTCGGTGCTGGTGAAGCAGTCCACGGCCCGGTTCCGGCCGACCTTAGCGGAGATTAGGAGGTGCAGGACCTCGACCGGGCTGGCCCTGTCCGGCCGCAGCACCATGTAGCCATTGCTGAAGCAGTAGTCGAGCTTGCTCATGCCGGTCACCGCTCAGTTGCACGCACTGGCAGCCGTGAATGATCACGACGTGGATGAGCTATAGCTAGCTAGCTAGGAGGCACAAGCAAAGCAACTGTTCTTGTTGGGGACGGCCGGGAGGAGGGGTCACAGAGTGCGTTATAATTCGAAGAAGGAACAAAGGTCCAGGGAAGGGGAAAGTGAATGATGTGGCAAAATGTCAATTTTTTTCTGAACTTTGCAGGCTTGCAGATTTTTATTTGCCCTGGCATGCAGGCTTCCCACCAAACCACCATAAATTCTGGAATCCAGATGGCAAGAACATGGAGGAGACTCGGGAGAGCGTACACGAACAGAACGTCGTCCCAAATAGAGTTACGATATTGACGTGCGTAGAGGACGGCGCATCGAAGGTTACCTCAATGCTCGATGATCGCACAAATTACTGGCTCTCTGGCTTGGCTGCATATCTTTCAATTCTAAGCTTGATCGTGACTAGTTTTTGTGGCAGGCTTCTTGGCGACATGGCAGGCAGGGGTGGCTTCTATTTCATCTTCCTTCCCAACTTTTGAAGTTACTCTGAACCACACACACAAACAAAGGCAGGTGGTAAAAATCTCTCCGTGCCGGAAGTTCGGGCAAGAAGGCACAAAATAACAATCTAGTGAAGAAACCGTCATGTGGCTTTCAGAAGATCAAGTGTTGCCATCATGCGTGAATCACGAACCAGTGGAACATTTGATCTCATCATCTAGATGACTAGATCCTTCGTCATGTTTCACAGCTATGACCTTTTGTCTGCGTATCTTTGCAACCTATGTTTGTTCTTTGGAGAAATGACAAAAAAACAACTTCTAGACGATCATTTTCCATCTTAAGAAACACGAGCAATTTCCAATAGAGAAGACAGCAATTTCCAATAGAGAAGACCAGATATTCTGTGTACCGTTCCATGCGATCGCAAGTTATATTATCAAAAAAGTAGTGGTGATGCTTAACCTTAACCTGAACAGATCCCAAATAATGCCGTCGGCAGAGAACGTACCCCAGTGTTTAGCATCGCACGAGCTGATAACACGTGTGTCGTTTGGGCATGTTCTTCGACTGATCATTAATTACAGTGTCTTTCAGCGTCGGTGATGCCGAATGTGTTTGTCTTATGAAGCTGAATGCAGAGATTGTTGTACTACTGTACTGACCGGCACTGCCTTCCTAGCATTGGCGCGCCATTGAAAACGTGACAGAACTACGGTTGAGCATGAAGACCTGTCACGCCGCCGACTCCGTTGTTCGAACACCGGCAGGATGAACACGAAGCTAGTCCCGAAGGTTCAGAATTCGTGAGGTGCCCTGCTCTACCTTGATAAACCGAACAGTTAGCATGGAGTCCTACGGAAAGTCTGAAGAGTGTTCCAGATCGTCATAACTCGTGAGGGGCCCGGACTTCTACTATGAACCGAATGGACATAGGACTACTGTGGAGCTAGTTCTCCCAATCGACAGGCAAAGAGCAGAGGCGTTGGTAGGAGATTTGGATCACCGTGCCTGCAAATAAGCAGCTACTCCAGTGTATCCCTCTTTTCATTTTTCAGGTTCATCGCATGGCAGAACCAGATAAAAACCTGCTCCATGAAATGTGCCTTTTACAGCGAAAATGCTCTAAACGTGTGGGCCACGTGCATCCGAAACCCGCCCGCCCCAAGTTATAGTGTTGGATCGACGAGTGATGGATGAACCGTCGCACTGGAGACAGGAGACCCGAGACTGGCACACCGTCACGACGACATGGCTGCCGATATCTGGGGCGCATGGATGAGTCGTCTTCGATCCCGTCCCCTGCACCACTCACTCAGTAACAGACGCTTCTCGCCAGAGCTTTAGCCCTTGTTTGCTCAAACCAGTCTGCAAGCAACGCCACTCGCTCGAGTGATAGCCCCGGCCGTCGTCCATCCACTCCACCGATCAACTCACCGAACTCTCTGCTACAGAAGAGTTACTACGCATCTGTCAAAAAACCAAACCTACGCCGTAGTTTCCACGACGTGATTTCATCTCCCACGCATTGCTCGTCGACTATGGGCGCCCTGGCCGCGTCGATCGCGTCGCACGTGCCGTCGGGGCTGCTGAGCGTGGGCGGTGAGATCATCCGGAAGGCGTGGCGGCTGGAGGACGAGCTGAAGGAGCTGCTCCGCGTGCACGGCGGCCGCGCTGCGGGGGCGGAGCAGCAGGGCGCCGCCAGGGAGCAGACCAAGGAGAGGTTCCTGCGCGCGTACGAGCGCCTCAAGGGCGAGCTGCTCAACGACCGCGCATTCAGCTTCACCGAGGAGACCGGGCAGTGGGTCGCCAAGGTATGTACGTTCCCGCCGTGACGCGCGCTTGTTCTTCAACGTACCTCGTTCAAAATCAAAACAAGCACCGCGCAGCCACGCCGTTTGTTCCAACGAACATTGTCTGCGCAGTACTCTACTACTCTGAACTGAGCCTACGTGATCGTCACATTTTTTTTTGCCTGACATCTAACATGTGACAGTTCTGAATCTCTCTCCCTCTCTGATCGTAGAGTCAAGGACTCGAGGCATAGTGCTAGGTCTAGCGTGCTTATATCCTGGCCAGTTGAATTATAAATCGAACTAATTGGACATGGATCGTAGGACAGCCCTGTTTTCAAATTTCAGAGTGTCTTCCTACGAATGTGCAGAGCATCATCCGAATCAGAGCGCAGCGCATTACAATTACAGTCAGATTCTACTGTCTCCCATTCATCTGTTGAGATCTTCTTGGCCACGGTTACAAGAGGTTATGTTGCCTGTAATCCGCGTAATGTATCTGGACCGTCATCTTCTTTTCTGCGGTAGCTTGAATGTTCGTTCTGTCTGAAAAACTCTGCATCTTACTGCCCCGAATAACGTCAGATTAACAGTATTCTTGCGAGCCTTGCTACCTACCATTGACCTTGCAATGGCGCTGCACCATAGAGCCGAGAGTTCCATGGCCGCCGCCGCCGCGTCTGCCTAATTCTCTCTCGCCTCGTCTCTGACCTTCTTCTCGATCGTTAGGGCGCGGGGGTTCCGATGGCGGAAGGAGAGAGACCGGTGGCGGTGAGAAATTTAATGGCGAGGATGTTTGAGAGGCTATTCCGTCACCGTCGTCGGTGGTAGGTGGCCGGAGCCGGCGAGCCCGCCATGGCAGCTCTGAGGTCGCGCGGCGGATTTGGCATTTATGCAGGATGCCTCCTAACTTACCACTTGTTTACAAATACCTCCCTAAATTGGATCGCGATTAATAGTCGCGATCCAATATTTTGCACGAAAACCTCTAATTTGGATCGCGATTTATAGTCGCGATCCAATATTTTACACAAAACCTCCTTACGTACTGATTATTTTCAAGTCCATCTGTGCGGCTCCCATCTTTTTCCCCATTTTTGCTCTGCTCCGGCGACGGCGACCTCGGAGCGGCGAATGGCTGTGGATTTCCGGTTACCGCCTCCTCTTTCCCATCCCAATGTCCCTTCCCCGCCACGGGCCATCCCACCCTTCACCAGACAGATCGAACACGACCAATGGATCGAGAGGAGATGTGGGTGCCCTGGCCGCGTCGAGGAGAGGTTCTAGCACGCATACAAGCTGGTAAGCGATCCTGCATCCATCTTCGTCTCGTCCGGAGGTTAGATTAGGATAAGTTCATTTTTTTTTTCTGCTCAAGAGCGGCTCAACGACTGCGCCCTCAAGCTCGTCCTCTTGTCTAGAATAGCTTGTTTGCTAGCCGTTGGAATCAAGGAACACGGGCACCCGAACAAAACGTCAATTTCGTCGATCTAGCTTTCGTTCAGAATCTGCATTCGAGACGATGTTTACGCTTCGAGAGCTGTTTCTGGAGAAGCTTCTCCCGATTCAGATGTCCACGTCGCCCCGTTTCGTCGGACATGGCTGCATGTTTGGAAGGATAGCGTGATGCTCCAGCCTCCGGGAATCGTCAGTCAGGGAACAAGACGAGCATGTATCGTGAACTATGATAGAGGCCTCAGAGTGTGGATGGCTGAATCTGGAGAAGATGATCATTCAGGCCTCTCGCAGTGGCGCAGCTGTCAGACGCAGTTCCTCTTATTCACTGGTGTCCACATCACCAAAGGAACTCGCTGGGGATAAGCTGAAGAGCCGGACAACAACAGCATGGGACAGAACAGTGCTAGTCTGTCTTAGAAACCAATCAAGTTAGACAATGATTTGTATTCATACTACTTCGCACTTGTTTTTTTGGATTATCTCAAGAATTATTATCTCTAACGAAGATAAAAAAAACACTAACATGGCATCTACTTTTCTCTTTCAGATGCTGGACTACAACGTACCTGGAGGTGGGAGCCCAAACAGACGATAAAAGCACAATTACATCATGCTTCAGTTTTGAACAGTGCTCTGAATGTTCTTCAGTTATTCATGCCGCATGCTGTTTTCCGTAGGCAAATTGAACCGTGGTCTCTCGGTGATTGACAGCTACATGCTGCTGAGGGAAGGGACCGAGGTCGACGACGAAGACTTCTACCTCGCGTGCGTGCTGGGTTGGTGCGTTGAATGGGTAATTAAACACTCCAGCCACTACCCAAGCTTGCCTAGAACTGTATAACTGATCACTAGAGTTTGACATAATGTTTCTGAATCTTTTCTAATCTGCAGTTCCAAGCATCTGCACTCATGCTCGATGATATCACGGACAATGCGTACACGAGGAGAGATAACCTCTGCTGGTACAAGCTGCCAACAGTGCGTTCGTGTTTTCTCAACGATCGTCGCTGTTGATGTGATCTTCATTCATCATGGGTAAATAACCTTTTCTGTAATGCCTGCAGGTTGGTCTGTCTGCTATAAACGACGGTGTTCTGCTGAAATGCCATGTCCAGGCCATCATCAAGAGATATTTCAAGGAGAAGTTCTATTTCCTCGACCTCATGGAGCTGTGGAATGAGGTAAATAACTAGAAGATAGAATGCATCACCATCCATTAAGGCAGCAGTTTTAATCTTAGTATGACACATTCTGCTTCTGTCTTGTTGTCGCAGATAGGCTTGCAGACTGCCATGGGGCAGATGCTGGATCTCATCACAACTCATACCGGTGCAAAGGATCTTGCGAGATACAGAATTCAAGGGTACTTGCCTAGTTTGAAAAAAATGTTTAAAATACATGGGAACTTTTATATAATTGGAGCGCCTCCTTTGTTTCTGCCAGGTACCGTCGCATAGTCAAGTACAAGACATCCTATTATTCTTTCTATCTGCCGGTGAGTCTGAGGACCTTGATAATCAAATGGGCTGCTTAAAGCTGCACATGTTCTTTCTCTTGACCATTTCAGCCACTTTTCATCTGTTAAATTGTCAGATTAATCTTATGCTGAATTCTTTATAGTCAGCCAGATATTGCTGCTTAGAGCTCGACTTCAGTGCATTATGTAGTATTTACTGATCCTTGCTTTGCTCAGGGCACTTATAGTGAAACCATCATAATTTTTGTTGCAGCGCATAACAATCATGAATTTGATTCTTATTATATAGGTTGCATGTGCATTGCTCCTGAATGGTGCAAAAGTCAGCGATTACGTCGAGCTGAAAAATGTACTTATTGAAATGGGAGTATATTTTCAGATACAGGTTTGTATGATCCCCTTGGTAAATGTTTCCGAAGCGATCTTGTCATCATCTAATATGACAAGGTGTTTTGTTTCAGGATGACTACTTGGATTGCTTTGGTGACCCTGAAGTGATTGGCAAGGTACAAAAGATTGATCCATCTCTTGTCCTTACAATTGTTATCTTGATGGCTTCAGTTCGACCAATAGATTTGGTAATAAGAATGAGATACCGTCCTCTATATCGCACCGACCTTTTCAAGTAAAAATTGTTTAAATACAACTAGCAATTCAAATTAAAAGGGATCAAGTCAGTTGCAGTGTTTCTGCCTTTCACTTCAGTAAAAGACTCAAATTTGTTAGATCAATGTTGCAGGTTGGAACTGACATAGAAGATTACAAGTGTTCCTGGCTAATTGTCCAAGCCATGGAACTGGCTAATGAGAAAGAGATGAAAATATTATACGTAAGAAAATCACAGTAATGTTCAGATAGTGCCTTTTCGGTGAAAGGACTCATGGGATTGCTTGTGCTAACTGCATATATTTGAATGCAACTTACAGGAGAACTATGGCAAGTCTGACCCAGAATGTGTAGCAGCAATGAAAAATATTTACAAGGAGCTTGATCTCCAGGTAACTCTTACTGCGACAGCTTGAAATAGAGCTGCTACCCAAGGCAGCGCCCTTCTGAACATGTCTTATCTGAAATCCTGGCGGATGCTACTACTCATGTACGACTTCGTGGTGGATCAGACCGAACTACGAATCTGATGAACTCGATGTAAAACTGATTGTGTTCACCCTTGCAGGACATATTTTTGGAGTATGAGTCAAGAGTTTACAAGCACTTGGTTTCCACCATCGACGCGGAGCCGAACCGTGCAATTCGGGAGATTCTTAAGTCCTTTTTGAAGAAAATTTACAGGAGGAAGAAGTAGAGGGGGTCCTTTCTTCTGCGTGTTCAACCTGAAGAACATTTCAAGTGTTGCTGGTGTGACGCGCAGCTCCACTGTATTAACAGATCAACATGTCAGGTGTTCCTGCCAAATCAAAACATATGTACGGCATAGACTGTAAGAGTCACAATAAGGTATACGGTGTTGTACAATGCTAATTGCTAACAAATACTACTGTATAATTACGTATAACCACTAAGTACACTCTGAGATGGCGCCATCAACTGGTGGTTGTTCCTGGTTTGGTTTAAGCAGTGAACGGACCAGATCTCAGCGCGTATGCAGATCAAACGGCTCTCACTGCTCCTCAAGACAAATGAAGAGGCAGGCAACTGGCAATGGCAAGCCCACCGCCGTCTCCGCTCCGCTTCTCCCTTCTCGCCCATGGCGGACAAAAACCTCGCGCCCTCCTCCTCGCCGTCTTCCCCCGTCTCGTCTGAGTCGTCTCCAAAACCCTAAACCCCAGTCTAGCTGCATTTCGAAACCGTAACCCAAATCTCATCCTCCGTGGCCCATGGGGCGCAGCGGCGATGTCCTCTTCGTCTCCTCCGGTGTTAAGCTCCCGTCCGCCGCCGCTTCAGCCCCGTCCACGGAGCGGGCGCCAGAGACCGCCTTCCTCCCATTGGCTTATATTGGCGCCGCCATAGGAGCCGCAGCCCGGCGCGTGGCGGTGTCCTTTCCCCGCGCCCCAATTGCGCGGGCCGACACGGGGCTGTCCCCGCCGCGGGAGCACGGGAAGGTAGGCGGAGGCGAGGCGCGATTGCTGATCAGCGAGGTGGCGGTGCGAGGGAAGGGTGGACAGCCCCTGGATCATCCCGACCTGGAGGCGGCGGCCGCGGATGCGCTCCGCACGTGCCGCCCCAATGAGGCCCTCACAGCGCGGGAGGTGCTGGAGGACGTGCGCCGCTTCGAAAAAAGTGGTTTTTTCCGCTCGTGCACGCCCGTCGCCGTGGACACCGGCAATGGCATTCGCCTCGTTCTCGAGGTCCCTTTCCCCCACACTCCATTTCCTTTCCCCTGGCTTATTTCTGTACCCGATGGATGCAAATGCTGGGTGATTTAGGTGGAGCCGAACCACTTTCATGGTCTTGTCTGTGAGGGCGCCAACATGCTTCCTTCCAAGTTCCTGGAAGACTCATTTCGTGACTGCTATGGTAAAAATGCTAGTTTCTCTTAATAAAGTTTTGCTTCGTTGCTATGGTAGATCGTCATCTGAAATCACAGAATATGCTTATCATGTTGACCTTTTGAATTGAAGTGACATTGTCCCTGTAAATGGTAGTTTCACATTGAGTTTTCTATCATATTGACTTTTGCATAGACCTAACGGGCGTGATGATGTACAGGAAAACCTACTAATATGAGACATTTGGATCAAGTGATCAAGTCTGTTCATGGTTGGTATCAGGAGCGTGGTCTAGCTGGCTCAGTAAGTGATCATAATTCATGTTTCCTCTGTCACACATGATTTCGTGATACTTATTGTTTTATGGCACTTATCATTATAGTACGATATGCTGTGGAGGGTTAGCTGACAATAGGTGTCTATGATTTACATATCTTCAAATACATTTTCGGTGATGTACTAGTTATCTGGGGACCTATGACTGTGGCAATTGGGTTATTGTGTTTCAGTTATCTCACACAATAGCAAGTATGCGAGCAGCTGGGCATACCATATGGGTTGCTTACAAATATGAATGTCAACTCTAATCTGCTAATGATGAATCAAGGGTAACATGCATCACGTGTTCCTAAAATTGAATGAACCAGAAATGGACACTTTAGAATTTAAAGGAAACTTAATGTTTTATTGGTTAACTTTTACAACATGTTCATTGATTTTATTAAGCAATCACATGGTCAAATTTGTGTTAGATTTGTTTCTAATGCGAGATGATTTTTTGTATCTGATTATGTGGGGTTTGGACGCTTATTGACAGGCATACATTAGTTTATGGACCTATATATATGCGATTTTTTATTTTGGGGACCTAGAGTACTCACACAAGTTTAGGACCTATGTTCTACTTATGAATCAACGAGAACTGTTGATGCTTCAGGTTTCAGGTACTAAGATACTTTGTGGAGGAGTTATAAGGTTACAAGTTTCTGAAGTTGAGGTTAATAATATCAATCTTCACTTTCTTCTGGATCGAAAGACGTGAGAACTATGTTCTTTTTAAATTTCCTTTTTTTTTTACGAGAAGTTCTGTTTAAATCTTTCTAACTTCTTGATCTTCTTATCATAGTGGTGAACCAGCTATTGGAAAGACACATCCAGAGACAATACTCCGAGAATTTACCACCAAGAAGGAGCAGGTCATAGCATTCATATTTTTTTTCCCTGGCTGTATTAACATTTTGCTTATTTCTGTCGTGTTCTTAATCCTTGATGTTGCATGGAATGTGATTTAACTGATAGAATTCATATTTTTCATTGAATCATTGATTGAAGCTGATATGCAAATGCTAAACGAAAATTCCCCAGTATATTGCAATGTATGTTCTGTTGGTGATAGTAATCTGATTTCAAACAACCCAGGAACTTATAGGCTATAGCTAATGAAACTCTCAGTGTTCCTACATCGGGGAACTCCAAAGGTAAATGAAGTGATATGTGGCATGGATTAAATAAGGAATCACATGCAAGATTCTACCAAATTGCTAAATCCACGACACTAGAGCTATAAATTGAAGAGCATTAAGAAATGAGTGTTTGGATAGTACAGGAGAGAAATAAGTTAAAATGTTGATTAGCTGCATTGTCATTTGGATTTAGATACGATGCTGGCTTCTAAATGTTCTGGCTGTTGATTAAGTGAAGATAATAATTTAAACATAGACTAAGAACAAATCCCAAAAGATATGAGCTGGAGGAGTTCTGCATGTTCTACTTTAGTTTTATCGCTATTTTGCTCTTATGATGCCAAACAAATGTAGTTTGGCAGCTGCTAGCATGGAGAAAACAATAAAGACTTAAATTTATACCCATTCCCCCCTAATCTGCTGTTCTGAGATCAGATACTCTGATTAGGGGATTTGGATGTTTTTCTTTTCTCAGCCTCTTTGTTTCCTTGAACATGTTTAACCTCTGTAAGACATGAACCCCCTGTTTCTTTTGAAATGGAGGTGGGAATCCCCCTTTCGAAATGCTGACTTATAAATGACATAGCAATCTTTTGAATACCTTTATAGTTTCTGCATTGGGAATGCAATAATTAATTGTTCTGCTGTTTATCATACTTTGCATATGCTGACATTCTTTTGCAAAATATATTTGGACTTGGGTGGGTGAATCTATTTTCTTTTTCTGAAACACTGTCGAAGGAGCATTCCAGCATTTGGAACTGAAATCATGTCAGCATTAATAATAGAACTTTGTTGGGTGCTTATTTTTCCCTATTATTCCTGTTCCCAATTCCTTGATGCTGTGACATTAATATTGTCTGTGTGAACTTCTAATGATGATAATAGGCTTACAATAGGGCACAAGTTGAAAGGGATGTCAGAACAATATTTGCTATGGGAATCTTGAAAGATTGTCCTACAATAGTGGAACAGCCAGTTGGAGGTGAAGCTAATTTTAAGTTCCCAGTCATTATTTCAGAAGCTGATCTGTTCTCAGCCGTACTTACCATGCTTTGTTCACTCCTGCAGATTCTAATAAAGTGGATCTAGTTATGAATGTTGTTGAAGGGCGTTCATATGATTTCTCTGGTGGTGTTAACCCGTCAAGTGGGTGAGTAGCAGTACTTAATAATTGAGACCAACTTTGGTGACTTGCATGCTTTCATACAATCTGTTTTGAGTCACCAGGGCCGAGGCTGATGTTCCCTCCCAACTTCTATCCTGCATCATGGAGTACTGATATGGCATGCTGTTTTTCACTTGTTCTGCAGGATATATCATGGATTTCTTTCTGGACTTATTGGCAGGTCGGTATGTCCCTCTTTCATAGGTTATGACATGTATTTTCAGCTACTCTTTTTCTATTTGTAACGTTATTACATCTGCTTGTCAGAGATGATCTGACACTTGGCTTAATGTTATTATCTCAAAGAATCTTGGGGATGAAGCTTTCCCTTTGATATATTACAACGCCATTTTTTATTTTATTTTATTTTATTTGTAAAAATGACCCTCTGCAGAAAACTAGTGGGATTTTGCCCCATCTTGGTCGGTTTAGCATTTCCTAGAAGCAACATTAACTGGATTCTTTGGTTTATGTGGAGCAGAAAAATGTTCACAGCTATAGCTTTTGTGTTCTTACATCACACATACCTACGAGTGACCATATGTACCATATAAAATCTGAAGCTAAATCGTTTGGAGAAGATTAAGCTCACCCTCGGAATCCCAAACTGGCTTCCACGAACCAGGAGATTCGAATGTTGATTCTCTTTTATTTCTGAAACCTATAAACTACTGGTGATGAACTGACGATATACAGAGCAGAAATAGACAGTTGAAGATGCTTTAATTTGAACATGTTACTGATCTTTGAGATCAGACAAATATAAGTTTGAATCCCAGGTCAGCTTGTTACCATGAGCCATTACAACCAATCCTTCTAGTGACTAGCCAGAAGTCAGTAACCTGGATACTGCAATCAGCGTACATTGACTTGAAACTTTGTTAGAAATATAATCATATCCTGACATGCTTATAACCATAATCATCGGGAAACAGTATTGGTTTACAATATGCTTCCTCCAGTCCATAATAATTATGGCTTATCTCCATATCTGCAACAAGGAAACAGTTGTTATTTTAATTTGCAGATAGCTTACTATCTCTGTGAACTGCCAATAAGAAATTTATAGCGCCTCCATTGAAAAATGTTGCCTTAAGAAACAAATTGACAAGTATTTGCCAACCAAAACTATGCTAAAGCATCATCTATTGTGATCTGGGGGTAGTATTCCTACAAAAAACTCATCGTGTTGCAATTTCAGATTAGCTCCTATCTCTTGATCTTTATCTATTGACGATACACATAGGCTAAATTTCTCACATGGTTGTTCGCACAGCATCTCATATTCACTTGGGAATGTCTTTCGGAGGAACAAGAAGTTGAATCTCTCACTTGAAAAAGGCCAAATAGATTCCACATTCCAGTTCAATTTTACCGACCCTTATATTGACGGCGACAATAAGAGGACATCTAGAACCGTCATGGTTCAGGTATTTGCATTTATATGCACTCTATTTACACTCATTAAGCATCGTATGTGTGTAATGTTTAATTTTTCTTGTACCAGAACTCCAGGACTCCTGGAACACTTGTCCATGGTGTGGATCATCTTAACCACGAGCACCTGACTATTGGACGGATTACTGCTGGTGTTGAATACAACCAACCGTTCAGGCCTAAATGGAGGGGGGCACTTGGTTTATTTTTTCAGGTAAATGTTGGGATCTCATGTATTTGTATTTATTTCAGTATCGTTCGTTTCATGATTGTTAGGTCCATAAACAAAACCCAAACCAGAGTTAATCTTATGAATCTATAATTACTTCAGTCGTGCTTCTTGGATATAATTACACAGCAGCACAGTTGTATACATATAGACAATATGTTCAACAAAGCACCATATAATTCTTCATTAGCATGTACTGCCTCCTTAAATAAAGGGAAAATCCCTTCAGAACTACTGGGATAAACTGTAATAAAAGACGTTTAGGACAACAAATCTAGTGCAGTGTGAACTAAATTAGCTGTCCTGAACTTAATATATTTATAAGAGCAGAGGTAGTATTTTATTCTGCTTATCTTTTTTGAAACTAACTTTATGGCATGCTATTGACATTTTATTTCTGGGCAGCATGCTGGTGCCTGCGATGATGCAGGCAACATTGTTACTACGGATTTCTATAACAGCCAATTAACTGCAAGGTACTTCTTGTTTTTACATATATCTATCTATATGTCTGGGTAAACAATCAATAATTTTTTGAGTTAGGTTGTCATTCAAATTTTATGTTCATCTCATTGCATTGCAGTGGAAACGCTTGTGACAACACCCTTCTAGCAAAGGCTGAAAGTGTGTACACAGATTCTGGAGACCATAGCTCGACAATGGTTTACTTTTAGCTTGTTCCTTCTTTGGCTTGGTAAAATTTTGGTCACAATATCTTATCTTCTAGAGTTGATCTTTCTTCCAGTTTGCTTTCAGCGTAGAGCAAGGCCTTCCTATTCTTCCTGAGTGGCTAAGCTACAACAGAGTAACTGCACATTTGAGACAGGGATATGAAATTGGTCCTGCTCGGCTTCTTCTAAGGTAGTATGTTTGTATGAAATTATTGTATGCCTGCCTCATACCTGCACTGACATTTTGTTTTCCGTCTGTATAATGTTTTGATTTAGAGCTTCTGGAGGTCACGTGGAGGGAAATTTTCCGCCTCATGAAGCATTTTCAATTGGTGGGACAAATAGTGTAAGAGGATATGAGGAAGGGGCTATTGGTTCTGGACGTTCTTATGCTGTTGGTTGTGGGGAAGTGTCATGGCATATGGTAGGTTTTTTTAAAAATGGTGAATTGATTCCACAGGAAGTATGGAACACTGCTATGAAAAAAAAATCCAGGCATAATGGTATAGTGATTCCCCCATGAATACTGTGTTGACAACATGGGTATACAAATACACCGTAAAGTAAAGAGGATACTATTTCAGCATACCTTTTTCTTTTAACAATGGTTTCATCATACTTGCAATTGGTGACACTTCAGAACTTTTTACTTGGTGATCAAGTTTCACTTTCTATTTTTTAGATGAATCCAAATAATCTTTGTACATTCTGGTGTTTAAAAGAACTCTTTAAATCTAAATATTGTGTTAAATTTGAAATGTTTCTTTATACCAAAATGATGAAAGAATAAGTCCTTGAGTGTAGTACCCCTACTTTTATCTATTTGCATTTAGGTCTTTATATTGAACTCTATATATATGTGATCCTTATATTGAACTATATATATATGTAACCTATGAACCCTTGTTGGGCTGAGACTGAATGAAATTTTCATTTGGGCCAACAATTGGTATCAGAGCTAGGGTTCCAGTTTCCATAATCACGAAATTGCCACCGGCTCTCTTCTCTCCCACCCGCACGCGCTCCTCTGTGGCGGCGCATCGAGCTCCAGCCCGAGCTCTCCTCGATCCGCGCGGGCGAGCCTCGATCCGAAGTCGGAGGCGCGGCGCTGCTTCCCTCTCCTCTTCCCGCGGCGGCGCGGAGTAGCAGAGGCGGCGGCGGACCCGCGTGCGAGCAGGAGGCGGCACGGCTCGAGCAGTCCGGTGCGACGCGGCTTGCCCGGCTCCTGTCGATCCACGGCGGCGCGGCCCGCATCCAGAGGCGGCGGCGGCGGCTCGTCCAGGGGCTCCCCCGTCGCGGTGAGAAGCTCCGCCCGAGCTCCGGAGCAGAGGCGCCCGATTCCGGCGCGGCGGAGGCGGCTCGGACGCGCGGAGGCAGGCGGCAGCTCGTGCGCGAGACGCAGAGGCTGCGGCGGCTGTTCCCCGACCCGCCGCAGCTCGTCCCCGACCCCTTCCTCTCTCTCCTCTGCTCCAATGGCGGACGCGGCGGCGATGGCCAGCGGCGCCGCGGCGCGCCCAGCGCGCACCCCCTCCCGCGCCTCGCGCGCGAGCAGCCACGGCTCGGCAACGTCGAGCGCGAGGCGCCGTGCAGCACAGGCGGCAGAGGAGGCGTCGGCGGCTGCGGCGCAGGCCGAGCGCGATGCAGCGGAGGCACGCCGGGCCAGTGCGGCTCGCAGGGAGGCGGAAGACCGTGAGGAGGCGGCAGCGCGTGCCGCGCGCTTGGCGACGGCGCAGGCGACAGCTGCGCGTGCTGCGGAGGCGGAGCGGCAGGCCGCGGCGGCGGCTCAGGCTGCTGCGGCTGCTGCTGCTGTGCAGCGGCAAGTGGCGGAAGAGGTCAGGGAGGCCCTTGCTGCGCTCAAGGTTTTCAAAACCGTAGAAAACCGGCCGGTTTTCGCGAAAACCGGACTTACCGGTCCGGTCCGGTAAGTCCGGTTTACCGATTTTCGAATTTGAAATTTGAAATTTTTTGAAAATTTGAAAAAAATTGAAACAAAAAATATGTAAAAAAACTAGACGCCATTTGGAGACCATTTGTGCAAACGGAACACGAATACGAAATCGTTTGAAGGGTCAAATAATTGCCGCAAGAATTCTGGGTGAAAAGGAATTAAAAAAAAAGAGTAACCGGTAACCGGTAATATCGACCGGTTACCGATCGATCTGCGTCGGTTACCGAAGAAATCGATGCGATTTCCTGGGGGCCGGCGCGCAAGAGGTGAGGTTTCTCTTTTTTTTTCTGTTTTTTGAATGTAGCATGTTTGATTTAGGTATATGAATGAATGAAGGTAGCATGTTTGAATGAATGTAGCATGTTTGAATATATGATTTAGGTATATGAGTATATGGTTTAGGTATATGAATGAATGTAGCATGTTTGAATGTATGTTTGTATCTATTGTTGTACGTTGATGTGCACAAAACTACGTGTATTATGTTCAAAACTATGTTGTTTGTTAAATTTTGTCAAGAACTATGTATCGGACAATTTATGTTGGACTTTGTATGAATTGTGGTATGTTGTATGAGGTTGGTTGGTACCATCTTTTATGAATTCCATGTTGTCAATGTGTAGTTAACCATTCTTAGAATATTTCACCAAAAATCATGCAAAAAAATCCAACATTTTAAGCCATTTTTTTGTCAATTTTCAATTCTGCGTAAAAAATCGACAAAACCGACCGGTTACCGACACAAACCGACACAAACCGGTCAATTCCATGTTGTCAAAACCGACCGGTTTGGTCGATTTTCAATTCGAAATTTCAAATTTGAATTTTCCGTCGAATTTCGACCGGTTACCGCAAAAATCGGTCAAACCGAGGTTATCGGCGTCGGTCGGTTTCCTCGATTGCGTCGGTAGTGCAAACCTTGGCTGCGCTGGAGCAGCGGGAGAACCAGCGGGCGGCACGGGAGGAGGACCGGGACACGGAGGTGGAGCGGTGGGTCCACGATGGGCGACGGAGCGCCCACGACTCCGGTTCCGACCACGACGACCGGACCGGTGGCACACGTACACCTCCACGGCGTCGACGTGTCTCTCCTTCCCCGGAGCGGCACCGTGAGCGCCATGAGCGCCGAGCTTCCCCTCGCCATGGTCGGCGAGGCTCCCCGGTCGTCATTCGGGAGGCCGACGGGAGCACACAGTGGCCGATGCTCACCAAGACCAACTACACCGAGTGGAGTGCGGTCATGAAGGTGAAGCTGCAGGCGCGGCACATGTGGGAGGCCGTGCGGTACGGCGACGTCGACGACCACGAGGACCGGCGAGCGCTGGAGGCGCTGCTCGCTGCGTTTCCGATGGAGATGGCGGCGAGCCTGGCGGAGAAGGACACCGCTAAGGACGCGTGGGACGCCATCGCCGCAGCACGGGTCGGCAGCGACCGTGCTCGCAAGTCCACCTTGCAGAAGCTTCGCAAGGAGTGGGACCGTCTGGCTTTCAAGCCAGGCGAGGACATCGATGACTTCTCCCTCCGCCTCTCCGGCCTGATGCAGCAGATGGCGCGGTACGGCGGCGAGGACATCGACGAGGAGAAAGCTGTTTAGAAGTTTCTCCGAGTCGTCCCCAAGAAGTACACGCAGATGGCCATCTCCATCGAGACGTTGCTGGACCTCTCCGAGTTGACGATCGAGGAGGTGACGGGGCGGCTCAAGGCCGTCGACAACCGCGAGGACCACCCTCCCGTCGAGTCGGCGACTCCGGGAGGCAAGCTTCTTCTCACCGAGGAGCAGTGGCGAGCTCGGCAGGGTGAGCGGAAGAAGGGGGAGTCCTCGGGATCGTCTTCCAGTCGCGCACGCAAGAAGAAGGACAAGGCGCCTCCCCCTCGCGGTGGCGCCGAGGGCGGTGGCGACGGCGAGCGCAAGGCGACCCGGGATGACACTTGCCACAACTGTGGCAGGTCGGGCCATTGGGCCAAGGACTACAGGCAACCGAAGCGCGGCGGACAGGCTCACGTCGCGCAGGCACAGGTCGACAACGAGCCGGCGCTGTTCCTGATGCACGGGGGTGTCGAGCTTCACTCCACTCCCGGCCCGGCTGCTGCGCTCCTCCACCTCGATGAGTCTCGCACTCACGCCTTCCTCGGGAAGGGTTCGAGCGATGAGAAGATCGACGGATGGTACCTCGACACCGGCGCCACCCACCACATGACCGGTCGACGCGAGTTCTTCTCCGACCTGGACACCACCGTGCGAGGCTCCGTCAAGTTTGGGGACGCCTCCGCTGTGGAGATCGAGGGCGCCGGCTCCGTCATCTTCGTCGCCAAGACTGGCGAGCACCGGCTGCTCACTGGTGTCTACTACATCCCCGCGCTGAGGAACTCCATCATCAGCTTGGGACAGCTGGATGAGAATGGCTCGCGCGTGGAGATCGAGGACGGCCTCCTGCGTATCTGGGACGTTCGTGGCCGCCTTCTCGCGAAGGTGAACAGGGGGAGCAACCGCCTCTACGTCCTTCACGTCGACGTGGCGCAGCCACTCTGTCTTGCAGCCCGGCGGGACGACGACGCATGGCGGTGGCACGAGCGCTTTGGGCACCTCAATTTTGAGGCCCTGAAGCAGCTCGGGGCCAAGGAGATGGTGCGGGACTTGCCGCGCATCGACCACGTCGAGCAGCTCTGCGACACCTGCGTAACATCCCACCCTAATGAAGACCCAAATCTGATGATTAGTGCATTTTGATCACAAATGCTAATGATCACTTTGGAAAAGTTATTTAAAAGCAAATCATTTGAAAATGGTCAAATATGAACTTGAACTAGAAATTCAAAATTTTGTACACAAGTGGGCCCATTTGAAAATTTCCTTGACATCCAGGGCCAAAAAGAAATTTTTGGAGAATTTTGTGGATTTTTCTACAAAAGGAAATGGGCTCAAATAAATCAAAGTTCTTTATTAAAAATCTGTCTTAATTGAATTTTAGTTCAAAATCTAAATCGAATTAGGAAAAGTTGTAATAAGGAAAAATGTTCATCTCAGTGAAATCTTCCAGAACTGATTTTATCAGATTTTTTGGAGCACAGTAAAGTTTGGTTTCAATCAAATCAAATCAGCACGTGCAAATTTAATCGAAAAATTCGGAAACTGCACTGTAGCGGCAGGTGTCATCGTCGCCGTCGCTCCTTCCGCCGCTGCCCATCCCGCCGGGACTGTGGCCGGCGTCAGCGCAGCACAGCGCCGAGGACCGGTTCAGCCCCCTTTCCTGGCCGTAGCCCCAGCTCACACTCACCCTCGTCTTTCCTCTCGCTGAGCGCGCACGGAGCAGAGCCGAGCCACCATTGCCGCCGCGTCGAGCTCACCGCCGCGCCGCCGCTCCGCCGCACTTCCAGCCCTGAGCCCAACAGCGAAAAGGTGCGCTAGGAGCCCCTCAACCTCAGCCACAACACAAACTCCGAGCTCCGCCACCCTGCAGGGAGAATCGGCGTGAAGTCCGACCATGGCCGCCGGGTGACCGTCGTTGAGCTCAGCGCGAAATTCGATCATCCCGGTGAGCCTCTCCCCGATTCCTTGCGTTGGGGGAAGCACACCTCACCTGCGCACACCCCCGTGCTGACCTCGTCGCCTTTCACGCAGCGGAACCGCCGGAAGTACCTTCTTCTTCGCCGCCGTTCACCGGACCGCGCCGCCCCTCCGACGAACTCCCCTCTCCGGCCTTCACGTGCACACGTGCTACGGTGAGCATCTCCATCACTCCGTGAAGCTCATGCGCGCCCTAACTCACCCCCTCGCTGCCTCCTCTCGCCGGAACACCGCGCGCCGCCGCTCGCCGCCGCCGCCATCGCCGCCGACCTCCTTCCCGGCCGCGCGCACGTGCACACCAAGTTGCGTTAGAGTCGCCTCGATCCCCTCTACACGTTGCTGTTGACCGTTGCGTGAAACTCGCCGCCGTTTAGCCGGAACGGCGTCCTCGCCGTCACCCTGTCGCGCGCGCACCGCCATGCCATGGCATTGCTACAGTGCCGCGTCACCTTTTTCCTTTTTGTTTTCTCAGAATTTTGGCCAAACTTGTAAAATCGATAGAAATTCGAATACAACTCAGAAAAATCCAAAACAAAATTTGTTGGTTTCCTTATGAGCAGAACTATCCAGTGGTACAACATAAACATCTGAATTCATCTCAGTTAATTTTATAAAATTCAAAGAAGAGAATCAGGACATAATTTTTATAAAAAGATCTGTAAGTGCAAAAAATTCTGAACTTTGGCATGCACACTCCTAATAGGTTCTCTGAACATCCCCCCAAGTGGTATCTTGAAATGCACCTTCTTTTAGGAGTAATTGCAGTTTGCAGTTGCTAGAAAAATCTTTTTATTTATTTTATTTCTGCACCTTTTTGCACCAAATTTTGGATATGTTACTGTACCTAAGGGAAGGATGCTAACTAAAAATACAAATGTAATTTTAGATCTTCCAGAACCCTTTTTAAAGAATTTAGAAGAGAATCTCTCATTTACGCGTAAGGAAATTTCCTAAGTTCAAAATGGTTTGTGTAAATCACTTGGGACCAAAATGCAAAAACCTGATGAATGGCCCTGCCAGCATGTTGCATTTGCATCATAACATCACCATGTCATTTTGTCAAGGAAGTTCCATGAACTATCTTTGATTGTGTATATATTGTTGCATTCATTTAGGGACCGACGCCGGACTCGAGGACGTGGAGATCGTGGCCGAGGAGACCGGCGCTGACTTGAACGTGCTCGAGTGTGCTAACCACCAGCCCCAAGGCAAGCCCCGGTGCATCTCACCTTGTTTTAAAAGATTTTCCTTTTATCACTATATATGGAGTCATAAATTGTGCATTTACGTTTTAGGAGTTGTATGGAACCGTAGTTGCATTTGATTTACATGCTCCTATGGGTGGGTTCAGTTTTATGCAGCCACGTGATAGACTCCGCTATGCTTAATAGGGTTGTATCATCGGTAGGAAATCGAGTGGTATGGAGACCGCTCGGTGTAAGTGGGGTCGGATTTAATTTATGTTCTCACATGATGATGATAATGAATTTGAGACCGAACGGGGAAGTTCATGTGTAGGTGGAGGTGACAACGCTCGCCTTGTTCGCCATAGCCCCGTTTGTGTTGGTTGAGGACCGTTCGTTGTGGCCCTGCTGAGCAAGTTTGAACAGTACCGGATGCATGCTAGGAGAATGGGAACTAGTAAACTTAGTAGCTCGATGCTATATTGTTGGACGTGAACCCACCTCTCTTTTGGTGATGAAGATGGTTATGGTGGAATTTGGGACTGTGTTTGAAGGGAGGGTGCCCGGGTGAACCACGGTTAGACCAGGCATGGCTATCGCGTGGGGAGACGTGTACTCGGGAGAGGTGTTAAGCGGCTCGACTTTATGGTATCTTGTAAAAGGTTGCCGTGCGTGGCTCTTTCGAGTAGCGTACGTCGTGTATCTCGGGTTTCGCCTGCAGGTGTAAATCGATTCGAATCGCCGTCCCTCGCGGTTATTGAGTACCACTTGTTCACTGCGTCACATCGTAGTAAGAAGTGCACATGATGATGTTTATATGATATTGTACTTCAATTAATTGTATTGCAACCATGTATGGCTTAGTTAGGTTGCTAATATTTATATTTATGCAAGAACCTTTTTAATTTGGCTAAAATATGAAAATAAGGATCAATTATTAGTGCCGTTTTTTCGCAATTAAATTTCACCCCTGGTCAACCCCCTGCATATTAGAAGTCGGTCTTAGATGGCCATTTTGACGGGTAAGACTTGCTGAGTATTAGTTGCTCAGGGTTTCGATGTTTAAAATTTTACTGCAGGTATTCCTGATTGCAACTTCTGCGGGTGTTGTGGTAAAATAGTGTGGGAGGGTGAACCGCCCAAGGACTGGTCCATTGAGTGGGTTCCCTCTTCTCCCAACCAGGAGCAAGGTGAGTGAGATCGTGTCTACGGGCCGGACATGGTTTCATTGTATATATGTATCGTCGTGTGTTTCGCTTCCGCTCGTGTTATGTAATCGGATTTCGAACTCTTTTATGTAAAATAAATCGAACTTCGAACTGGATGTCGTATGTTAATTATGGAACCAATGTAATAACTGAACTTAATGTAAAATTATTTTATTTATGCTTATGTGTGTGGTCTATGCATACTTGCTTCGCCAAGTATTCCTTGATTAAGATTCTGGTTAGCAAGCCCCTCATTGATTTGAGGTGGGATGCTACATCCTCCTCGCGCTGGCAGCCCAGGAGGGATGGCGCGTCCACCACATGGACGTCAAGTCGGCCTTCCTCAACGGCGACTTGAAGGAGGAGGTCTACGTGCACCAGCCGCCGGGATTCGTCATCCCTGGCCAGGAGCACAAGGTTCTGCGGCTGCGCAAGACCCTCTATGGCCTGCGACAGGCGCCGCGGGCATGGAACACCAAGCTGGACGCCACCCTCAGAGCGATGGGCTTCGAGCAAAGCCCGCATGAGGCGGCCGTCTACCGGCGGGGCCGAGGAGGTTGTGCCCTGCTGGTGGGCGTCTACGTCGACGACTTGGTCATCACTGGAGCCAAGGAAGCTGACGTGGAGGCGTTCAAGGCTGAGATGAAGACCGCCTTCCAGATGAGTGACCTGGGGCCTCTCTCCTTCTACATGGGGATCGAGGTGCACCAGGACGACTCCGGCATCACACTTCGACAGACCGCCTACGCCAAGCGCATCGTTGAGCTAGGCGGCCTCACCGGCTGCAACCCCTCTCACACACCCATGGAGGAGCGGCTGAAGCTGAGCCGCAACAGCACCGCTGAGGAGGTCGACGCCACGCAGTACCGGCGCCTTGTGGGGAGCCTTCTCTACCTCGTCCACACGCGGCCGGACTTGGCGTTCACTGTCGGGTACGTCAGTCGGTTCATGCAGCGACCGACACAGGAGCACATGCAGGCTGTCAAGAGGATCATTCGCTATGTGACGGGCACCCTCGACTACGGCCTGCACTACCCGAGGTGTCCCGGCGCGGCACACTTCATCGGCTACAGCGATAGCGACCACGCCGGCGACATCGACAATAGCAAGAGCACGAGCGGGACGCTCTTCTTCCTCGGCAAGTGCCTTGTCAGCTGGCAGTCGATCAAGCAGCAGGTGGTGGCCCAATCCAGCTGTGAGGCCGAGTACATCGCCGCCAACTCTGCTTCGACCCAAGGACTCTGGCTAGCACGGCTGCTTGGTGATCTCCTTGGTCGAGAAGCCGAAGCAGTGGAGCTTCGGGTGGACAGCAAGTCTGCCCTTGCCTTGGCCAAGAACCCCGTCTTCCACGAGCGCAGCAAGCATATTCGGGTCAAGTACCACTTCATCAGGAGCTGCCTGGAGGAGGGAAGCATCAAGGCCGACTACATCAACACCCAAGATCAGCTCGCTGACATTCTTACCAAGCCACTTGGAAAGGTCAAGTTTCAGGAGCTTCGGTCTAGGATCGGGATGGCACAACTACCACTCAAGACTTAGGGGGAGAATGAAAGAATAAGTCCTTGAGTGTAGTACCCCTACTTTTATCTATTTGCATTTAGGTCCTTATATTGAACTCTATATATATGTGGTCCTTATATTGAACTCTATATATATATATGTAACCTATGAACCCTTGTTGGGCTGAGACTGAATGAAATTTCCATTTGGGCCAACAAATGAAACTGATATGCCTCCCTGTTATTATACTTAAATGCATTTTCCTTATGTAACTTCGCATTATACCTGTTCTGTGATCTAACAAATCAAATTTGAAAGACATCACTTTTATCACTTAAATTTCTTGCTTTTTTATGCAGTTTGGGCCAGTGGAAGGTGTTGTTTTTGCTGACTATGGTAGTGATTTTGATTCTGGTCATACAGTTCCTGGTAAGTCATAATTTACTGCCGTTTTGGCCAACATGATAACTCTTTATTTTTCTTTAGTTATGTTGCACATATATTTGGCAGACTGATATATGATTTGGTGTGTAGCTATAATCATAGAGTGGACCATTTATTTGGGAATTTTTTGCCCTTTCTTTTTACTGATAGTGTTTTGAAGTTAACTGGGTTTTCCATTTCCTATTGAACAAGCTATTAAGCTGAGGGATTTGCACCGATGCTTTCTTTGAACTGTTCATCTGTATTAGCTTATTAGCATCTAGCATTGTTAGACAGTCAAACAGTCGACACAGATCTTACTTGAATCACCTGTTGGTTTGCTGTTTAGGTAACCCAGCTGGAGTCCGTGGTAAGCCTGGTAGTGGTTATGGCTATGGTGTTGGCATCCATGTGGACTCCCCACTGGGACCTTTGCGGTTGGAGTATGCTTTCAACGATCAACAAGCGGGGCAATTTCACTTTGGCTTGGGCTGCAGAAATTAACCTCTGTATTCATGTGCTTTATTCTACTGAGCACTTAGCGGGTAGGAGATTGGCAGATAGCTAATGTTTTTGGTCGCCTTGCTGTGTCGTTGCACAGTTTTTGGAGAAAAAACTTGCTTAGCTCACACTGCCTAGTAACGTATGTAGTTCCTTTCTGTTGTAACTTGTAAGCGTCCTTGGGCCAGAGAAACAAACCTCCAGCTGCTTGTTAGATATCTGAAAGAGGCCCGGTGATGAAACCAGGAAATGCAAACTTGGCGGCAACATGTGCTAATACTAGTAATACACGTTCCTTTTGTATTTGTGTAGATGTACATCAGTACATGCATATTAAAGCTTGATTACCTCGAGGTTTGTGGAAGGTAGCTAGTATGATTTGTGCAAGAACCAGTGCAATTCCGTCACTTGTTCGAATTTACAACAACACTTTAGAAGCTTCCAACGGCAGCTGGCAGAGCGGTGCAGTTTGCCAAGTACTGTATTTCCAGTCGCCGAGTACCTTCTGACGACAGATCAAACGTTAACTGTGTGACTATTGTTTTCCATCGTACCGTTTGCCTAGTTTTTCATCGTACATTGCAAAATGCTCGAAGTCGAAGTCGGTCTCACTTGGCCCAGCGGGAGCCGTGAGCAACCACCCCCCTGCTTCGCTGTGACTGCATCGCGAGAGATGAGAGTTGAGACTCCAGCGTCCACTCGTCCAGGTTGTACGTGTTCTTCATAATACTGAGACACAGCTACAGCTCCCTCTCTAGTTAGCCAGCACGAAGCTTCACGGAACCTGGCCGTGCTGCCATGCCAATCAGCAACGCTTGGCGGCTGCATGGCAATAAACTTAACACGCGACGCGTACGTGTTTTATTGGCCGGTCCAGTCCGTGATGACAGTATGACACGTTAGTTCTCTCCTACCTGCCGATTGAATTAAACACCGGCTGGTACAGATCGGACAAGGAACGCCGTCCGGCCAGCCAGAATGCCAGATCAGGTTAGGATTTATTTTCCCTTTCGCTACGCATACGAGGGGCCTGGCCTGCCACGGCTGGCAGGCGCCCCGTGGCAAACTCGCCACTGCTGCATCTGCATCGATCCATTCCACAGGGCGCCCCTGACGCAGCAACAGTCTCGTTCGCCGGCGTCTTGCTCTCATCTCGCTCTGTCGAGCTGATGGCCGCGCGATGCATGCACTCTGCTTGGTCCCGGATTTCTGTTGCCGCGAGCATTAAGAAACACAGCATATGCATGCATTCATGGGCAGAGTTAGCGTGGCTTATCTTGCTTGCCGCGATTGATCCTATCTCGAGTGAAGCATCGGAAAGCTGATTCGAAGAGCGCTAAGAAAATACTAGGTGATTGCGATGTGGAACGTGCATCAATTATTGGGTATGCTGTAAAATGGGCAAGCATGATGCGCGGCCTGCGAGCGATCAATAGTAGCGCGCGCGTGTATATCAGCTGAACTGCTGAAGGGAGAGAGTTATTAGGAGTTAGCACACGTATACGTTGCAGACATGTGGAGTAGTATATTGTACACTCATGTCACTGGACCTCACGTACGACTGTGAATAAAATAATATCAAATAACGGAGTATATATGTCTAGTAAAAACGCATTGCACTCGCTTCTTTCTACTACTACTCTTGAGCTGCCTGAACCGACGCAAGGGCGCGCCTTGAAACGTAAGGTTGACCGATTGTAAGGGTTGAGGCCAAAGTTGTCCTGCAATTTAATTTGCAGTCTCGCGTAACGTAAGTCGTCAACTAAAAAATGGGTATCTGCTCATATGATGACTGGCAGGCAGGCATTCATCGTATGAAGTATGAACATCACAGACCAAACATATTGATTTTACCATCAATTTGATCCGTGTCATGCACTCCCAACCACCAGCTTCCAGTAAATAATTAACGGCACCGAATTTCTGGCATGATCGATCAGCTTCATTCAGGACGACACTCTCATGGGCCCCGGGCCCTGGCCGCGCGGCGCGTCCTCCATGCACGTATGAGGATTGCCGGGCATATATATACAGAACCGGCCAAGCTTCGCTAGTATAGCAATCACCTCCTCCCACAGTCTCTGATCACCACTGGCGTTCTGTGGCAACAAGGCAAGCCAAGAGAGCCGAACGTGGCAATGTCCCAGAAGACGGCGCCCAGCGGCGTATCCGTCGTCGCCCTCGACGGCGAGATGAAGGAGAAACTCCACCTACACGATGGCGCGCCGCCGCCGGCGGCGAAATGCTCAGCAATGATGCAGAAGCGGTGCAGGGTTCCCGAGGGCGCCGACGTCGGCGACTACCGCGAGAGGTTCGTCCGGGCGTACGACCGCCTCCGCGACGAGCTCGTCGCCGACGACTCGTGCGAGCTCACCGACGAGGCCAAACGCTGGGTCGCGCAGGTACGGAGCTGTATCGTATAGCGTACGATCTTGTGATCGGTCGATATAAGCGTGGATGTTTTATCGATGCATGTATCGTGCATTTACATGCTTAGTAGATCAAACAACGACAGACTCGTAGCGTGCAGTGCAATTCCTTAACTGCGCTGCATGAACCCACATATATATGCACGCACTTCTGTACGTAATCCCGTGAAAAAAGGTCTAAAGAAAACTAAAAAAATGTATTATGTATTAGGTTGAACTGTTGAAGGGAGCAGGTCGAATATACTTTGCAGAGCATCACTCGGGATTCGGTAAGATTAGAACGGAGCAAAACAGAGTCACGATATTCTTTGTCCGGTGGACATGCTTAGCTGCGTACTTCTCTGTGTTTATTTTGATGACAGGGTCTCAACAATTTAAAAACAGAGGAGTACTAACAAGCCACGTGTACCAGAACGAGCTTTAAAAAAAAAAACTTAAATGCACAACATCAAGGAAATGGAGTTTCTGCACCCGAGCCCAAATTTTCCAGATTTGCAGGTGCACCTCTTTCTACGCAAGTGCAAATCCGGTCGGCCCAATCTGTACTTGCGTAGAAACTTTTTTTTTTTTTGCGAGGGACACAATCTGTGGAAACTGATGTAAAAGAAACTGATGATGTCTTTGACAACCGTATTTGCCAAGACTTGGTAGCTATAAGTCCAAAGCTGAAATAGAGAAATTTGAGCTAGTGGAAAAATCAGCTTTAACCACCCAAGAAAAACCCTTTTTACGTATGACCCGTAGAAACAGGAGTTGTTTGCCCCCCATGAACCTGAGAGAGAGAAATTTGAGCTGATTTATTGTAACATCATTTTTTACAGATGATTGACTACAACGTACCAGGAGGTGAGGAGGCATACATCAGATTCAGCCTAGGATCCTGTATCGTGTCGCTAAACAACTCGCAAATGTGTGATCCCATCTGAAATCTGGACATTTTCAAAGCATAGATTGCTGGTCCTATTACATACATCTACGAAATCAGTGACTCAGGCAAAATCTCGAGTAACATTTGAAATCATATAGAACTATTCGTTTCGCTGCAGCTGCAGCTGCGGCTGCAGAAAATAACTGCGAACACTGTAGCAGCTGCAGAAGAAATAACTGTGAATACTATAGCTGCTGCAAAGCAGCCGCTGCAAAACAGCGAGACGAACACGCTGTTTATAACACGTTGACTTTTCCTCTCTGAAGGGAAGTTGAACCGTGGGCTGTCGGTGATTGATAGTTACTTGCTGTTGAAAGAAGGAAGTGAGGTCACTGAAGATGAATTCTTTCTAGCTTGCGTTCTTGGTTGGTGTGTGGAATGGGTAATGTTGTTCATGGTCCTTGTTCTTAATAGCTTTATTTCGTTCAAAACAGGGGAAATGGTTATTAATTAATTATCTTGTTGCAATAAATTGTAGTTTCAAGCATGTGCGTTGCTGCTTGATGATATCATGGACGATTCACATACAAGGAGAGATCAGATCTGTTGGTACAAGAAACCTGAGGTTCTTAAATATATGTTTTTGTTCTGTCAATTGTATCTATTTCACTAAACAAATAATTTTGTTGGTTTCACCGCAAAAAACTTGGTTAACGTATAATAGTCATGCTCATTTAACTCTTTGTTGATTGTAGGTTGGTCTAACGGGTATAAATGACGGTATTCTACTGAAATGCCACATCGCACGTTTGATCAAAAAATACTTTAGAGAAAAGCCTTACTACATCGATATCTCGGAATTATGGAATGAGGTCAGCCTCCTTCTGAAATACCACTGAATTCATTGACTGATCTTGTAACATTACAAATGAAATAATAACGTTTGATTATCTTATTCAGATAGCCCTGCAGACTTCTCTAGGACAGATGCTTGATCTTATTAGCACACATAATGGGGCAGATAATCTTGCAAAATACAGTATTGAAGGGTATATGTAACTCATCCAAGTAGTCGAATAATTAGTGTAGCCTATGTTAATATATTTTTCTTTTGCTGTGCAGGTACCGACGTATTGTGAAGTACAAGACTTCTTACTACTCCTTTTACCTCCCTGTAAGCATGAAACTCAGGAGTATTCACTTCTCTTTTCATTTATCTGAAAGAACTTTGTGCTAAAACTCTGAACAAAACCGGTTGTTATAGGTTGTGGAACTATTTGTACATGGCAATGTTTCTGTATATCTCCTGCTTTTGCTAACTGTGGTGTTCACCTTTTTTTTACCATGGATAATTAGGTGGCATGCGCCTTGCTGTTGTCGGGTGCACAACTGGACAGCTTCAGTGGGTTAAGGGATATACTTGTTGAAATGGGCATATACTTTCAGGCACAGGTACTTCTGCATTTGATGAAATATCACCCTTGCTGCCTTTTCTTCTCCATTGACAATTGCAAAACTTTGTCAGGATGATTACTTGGACTGCTTTGCTGATCCCAACACCATAGGCAAGGTAAAGCTAATGTCAAACTATTTTTCAGAAACTCGTTTTATCAGACAAGACAATTTCATTTTTGCAAATCCTCTTCTGCGCTGTAGATTGGTACTGACATTGAAGATCACAAGTGTTCCTGGTTAATCGTACAAGCTCTTGGCCATGCTGACCGCAATCAGATTGAAGTACTGCATGTAAGCAATTTGTAAACATCTATCAAAACGTGTTGACAAGTACTCCAGTGCTAACTTATTTTGTGCATTTTCAGAATTACTACGGGAAGAAGGATACAAATTCTGTTTCCAAAGTGAAGAGCACTTATTCGGCGCTTGATTTGAAGGTATATATTTCTCTTTGTGCGACGATGAGAGAAAATCATGGAGTGCTTGATTTCACACTGCTTACTGTGATCCTAGGATATCTTCTCCGAATTTGAAGATCGAGCTTACAAGCACCTGGTCACGTCTATTGAAGCTCAGCAAGACCGTGCCGTGCAGGAGATCCTGAAATCCTTTCTGAAGAAAATCCACCGAAGAAAAAAGTAGCGAAGTACAGAACAAAAGAGCTTCATACGCATGAACATCTTCTCGCGTCAAAAGGAGTTTTACTATCTATCTACAACCAAACTTATACAGCATCTTCAAGTTGCAGCTATATCCTTTACAACTTTCAAAAACCAGAAGAAAATGTTGTTGAAGACGATAAGGCTTGAGTTTTTAAATTGCTAGTTTCTTGATATACAATCCTCTTGTCCTATCGATCATTTCGAAATGGTTGATATTAATTCCAGAATGTTAGCTATCCAGCTAGCTCATAGCTATATGACATATGCACCTGCATGCTTCACACGATGTTAAATTAACATCTCACCGAATTTCTGGCATGGTTGATCGGCTTCATTCTGGGGAACGGCATTATCGATGTCCACGTTATGGCATCCTTCTCTTCCAAACTCTTGAATGCAATCCAAGCAGATAGCAGATCACCGCTTCTCGCCTTCTCGAGTACATTGTGAGCATAGCATTTCCGAAGGCAGTTTCTGACAGGAGCCCCAGTGTGACTACCAGCCCATGAATTTGCTTAACTTCCATTGTGCTCTCACATTTACCAAGGACACTGATCAATGTGATGCTGTAAGGAGATAATGCTGAGCGACGCATGAGAAGAAACATGCTCGAAAACTCCATCCTTATGCTCGTTGTTGGCATGCGCCTCAATGATGGCATTCCAGCTCAGCAGGTCCTTTGCAGGCATCGAATCGAATAACCGTTGTGCCTCATACAGGCTGCCGCTATTGGCAAGGGCAGTGATCATCGCATTCCATGCAGCGGTATCCTTCTCTGGCATCCAATCAAAGAACTCAATTGCCCTACCAGCAAAACTCTTCGCCAAGCCAGTGGCCACTATTGTCCACGAAACCACATTCCTATGCGGCATCCTCTCAAACAACCAAACTGCTTCATCCACTTTGCCGGCACTCAAGAAACCAGAAATCATAGCATTCCAAGAATACAAATTCCTCTCAGGCATCCTATCGGACAGTTCTCAAGCGTCCTGAATCTGTCTCCCGCATTCTATCAAACAACTCTCTTTGCTTCCTTCAGCATCCCATCCGCGCGCGACAGTTCCCGTTCCCTGATGTGGCGGCTGACCGTTTTGGCGTAGGCGGCGGCACCCCAGTGCGGCCTTTCGTCGAGCACGGGCTGAGCGGCCTCGGTGCCACGCGGTGGACCGGCATTTTTACCGGCCGAACAGAGGCTGCCGTGGGTGGGTTGTCGCGGCCTCCGATCAGGTATCGGGAAGGTGCTGTGCAGGCGGAGGATGGAGAGCCTGAAGGGAAGCTCGGACAGTGCGCGAGCCGCGGCGAAGGCGGCGATGTTGCTGCTGCTGGAGCGGATGTTTATATGGCCGCAATGTTGTGGAAAAGGGCGGGGATTCACGAAGGATCTGTGGAGACGGCGGAGCAATCACTGGGAGAGCAGAGCACAGAGGCGCCGGCGCCGGCGAAGCATTCGGAAGACGCCGGCGAAGAACTCGGTAGTCAACCGCCTGGTCAAATCTGTGCGCCTTGTGACGTGGCAAGGTTAATTGACAGCGGCTGTTTTACAGATACTCCCCAGCATTTCAGATTTCGTTCAAACACCCCCGAAAATGGATCGCGATTAATAGTCGCGATCCAGCCTCGGACGCGTTTGAACCGTTGGATCTAATATGTGCGGCTTGGAACGGCTCGGGGCAAACGGGTGGCGGCCGTTTTACAAAATAGTCCGCAGTGTTTGGGCCGTTCTTCAAGCCCACCCCACGTTGGGTCGCGATTCATAATCGCGATCCAACTTCGGAGAGCTTTGAACCGTTGGGCCGAGCTTGTGCGGCCCGGAACGGCACGGGCCGAATAGGGTGGCGGCCGTTTTACAAAATAGTCCGCAGTGTTTGGGCCGTCCTTCAAGCCCACCTCCAGATTAGGTCGCGATTAATAATCGCGATCCAACTTTTGAGAGCTTTGAACCATTGGGCCGAGCCTGTGCGGCCCGGGACGGCGCAGGCCGAAAGGGCCGCGGCTGTTTTCGAAAATAGTCCAGTGTTGAGGATTTCCTTCAAACACATCCCCAGATTGGATCGCGATTAATAATCGCGATCCAATCTCGGGGGCATATGAACCGTCCGATCATCTCTCCACGGCCCAGATCGACTCTAGCAAAAATGGCAGGTGGAATCTTACAGAAACGACCCTTTGTTGAGCAGGCTGGTTAATGCTAGGAGCGTGAGACCGACGGCGACGGCGGCCGGCGACGAGGCGTAGCCGCCGTTGCTTCGGGCCTGACCTGGAAAATCCGTACACTACGCTGTGCGGAAGATCTCATCCGGCGCTCCTCCCGCGTAAGCTTGAGGTGGGGGAAGAACATGGCCAGCTTCCTGGTGCGGCCGGCGCCCTGCCGCGAGCGGGCAGTGAGCTTGCCGTCGGCGGAATTTGATATGCAAAAGGCGCAGATGGTGAAGCGAAAGATTTATTCCTTGTTACAAAACGATGAACAGAATAGCAATCTGTCAGCCACCGTAATTACGCAAACAAAATCTCACATACTATCAAGTGCATACATCTCTGAACTGCAGAATCTTCGTTCTTTCGAGACAGAAAGCATAGCAGGGCAAACACAAGCATGCAGTGCATGTAACACCCCTACTTTTGGAGCCAAAAAGAAAACGAGAAAAGAAAAATAAAAAGGAATAAAAATCACTCCAAATTAAAATTTTGTCCAACCTCTCACCTTGAAATGAATTTTCAAAATAAAATTCACTAAATAAATTAAACTTAGTTTGAATATGAAATTTTTTGAAATATAAAACTTGTGCTCAAGTGTTTGCCCTCATTTAAAAATATACTAAAAACTTGAAGCATTTTGAATTTACAATAAATAAAATCAAAGTAGGATTAAATTCCAAGTTGATTTTAAAATTTTTGAATTTTAAACTTGCATAAAACTTCACCATATGCATTTCTGTGTTTTAAATTGATTTGTTTTGAGTGTTTGTTCAACCTTTGTTTTTGTTTGGATTTGAAATCTCTTCAAATTCAAATTCCAGGAAAAATAAAACCCTTTTCTTTTTCCTTTCTCCCTTCGGGCCGGAACCTCTCCTTTTTCTTTTCCCCGGCCCAGTCCGCTCGCTTTTCTTTTTCTTTTCCTCCGCAGTGGGCCGCACGCTTCCTCGGCCCAGCAGCCCAGCCGGCCTGTTTCCCCTCTCCTCTCTCGCTGACAGGTTGGGCCCACCTGTCATCCCCCTCCTCCGTCGCGTCCCGTCAACGACGTCAGCCACAGTGCCGCCGCCCATACCGCCGCTGCGTCAGCCGTCGTCACTCGCCGCCCTACTGCTCCGCACCGCCTTCGTCGTCGATAAAATGGAGCCGCGCCCCTCCTCTCTCCATTTTTCTTCCCTTCTTCCTCTCTCTCTCCGGCACGACCTAGGGTTCCGGCGACCCTATCGCCGCCTCCCGAGCTCGCTCCCGCCCTCCTCCGGCCGTGCCGCACCAACGGTGAGCTCCCTCCGGCTCTTCTCTCACTCAAGCGCCTCTCCTTTCTCCTCCTCCCCTCTCGCGCGAGCTCACCACCGAGCCGACCTCGCCGCCCATGGTCCCCTCGTCGTCGGCCATCCTTCCGGCCGCACCCGCCCGAGCCGAGGGCGCGTCGCCTTCGCCACGCCCTCGCGCACCCACACGACCGCGCGCACAAGCCCCACGCGCACGAACTCGGCTTTTCCCCCTCCTCGCCGGCGCACCTTCTTCTCCGGCGAGCCCGCTCTCCCTCTCCACGGTTAAAGATGGCAACGGGCAAAATGCCCGCGGATACTGCTCGCTCACGCCCGTGCCCGTGAGCTAAAAAGCGTGCCCGCGCCCGTGCCCGTCGCCCGCAACGGGCAGAAAACGTTGCCCGTGCCCGCTATCCGCGGATACGCGATGCCCGCGGGCATGCCCGCATGCCCGACGAGGCGTCCGACGGCGAGTGGCTGGGCCAGGCCAGCCACGGCGCGGAGGCCAAGCAAGGCCTGGTACGCGCAGTGCAGCAGGACAAGGCGAGATGAGGTGGCGTTGTCTTCTCGCAAGAAGCTCGACATTAGATCTAACCAGGGAAGAAGAAGGTCGACGATGTATCGCGGAGGAGCGGCGGTGGAGTCTCGCGGGGAGGGGCCGGCTGCAGCGTGAAGAGGGCAGCCAGCAGCGGTGCTTCGCGGGGAGGGGCCTCGATGCACGGCGGTGCGAAGATAGCAGCAGCGCGGCTGTTCGCTGACTCCTCTGCCTGTATCGATGGAGGATTTGTTCGAGAGGAGATCTGATGCGTGGGGACACGAAGAGGATAGCGACGGCTCCTGCGTGATGTGAAGCGGTTGGTTGTGGGAGCTGTACGATGGGGATTGGTTTAGGTCTCAGGCAAAAAGAAAAGAAAACTGCTAGTGCGTGTGTACACAAAACTCATGAGAGCCCACATGTCATAGAGCAAATAACGGGCATGCGGGCTGACGGATACGGGCAAAGGTTTTTCGTGCCCGTTTATCTTTGCCCATTGGATTCAATGCTCTGCCCGTATCCGTGCCCGCGGGCACAGACTCGTGCCCGTATCCTCGCCCATTGGATATTTTACCCGCGGGCACACGGGCAAACGATGCCCGTTGCCATCCCTATCCACGGTGTCTCGACGTCGACATCGTGCACAGGAAGAACCCCAGTCGCGCGTAGATCCCGTAGGATCCTCCCGCGTACCGTCCTGGCCACCACGGCCGCCTCCGGTGAGGATCCCGGCAGCCCGCCACTGCGCGCGACGCCCCAGTCCACCGTGGACCGGTGGACCGTCGCCCATCCCCGGTCCATGGACCCCGTGGACCCAGTCCACCGGGTTCTCGATTTATTTTAAACAATTTCCAATACAAAAATAATTCCCAAATCCCAGGAAATCCCCAGACCTATACATTTTACAGATAAGCCCTCCAGCTTCTCTGTAATTATGTTTTAACCCCTGTCTTTTTACACCAAGGTCCCTAAACTTTTCCCTAACTACATATAGGTCCCTAAAACTTCTCTGTAATTACAGAAAAGTCCTCTGTAATTACAGATGAGCCCCCAAAACTTCAAATATTCATATCTTTTCAACCATATCTCCGTTTTGGGCGATTCTTGCGCCCACGCGTTCGTAGAAATGCATAGTACCTCATGGTACTATTATTGAACCACCATATTAGATCTAGACACCATCAATGCCCTAAGACTCTCTTACCTATTATATCTTTTCCGGCAATTATACGGTGTCTCACATGTCGCAACTATTATTCACTTAAACCTAACCAATCCTGTGACGCTAGTTATCTCGTACCCTCCACATCACAACATACACCCCGCTTCATCTTTGTATCACATATTCACTCAATCACACGCTAGCTTTAAACCTAACGATCTTTTATGTCGTTTCATTTCAAAATCTAATAACCTCCTTCTATCACGAACTCAACTCCAAACCTAGCCTTGATCAATCATCGTTCAATCAAACTTAACCTAACAATGCCTGCAGCACCTATTCCAAAGCCCTCACCAAATTCTACCAAACCTTATCAATTCATCGTCCTCTTTTAAAAGTGCTCTTTTATTGGCTCTTATTGGAGTTATTGTTTCGTTGTTATCTTAATTGCTAGTTGTCTTTATTTGATCTTAGTATTTTTATCTACAGTCGTGCATTCATGTCATACATACTCACGTACACGTACTATCGTCGTGCGTCCGACGCATGACAACCAACTTAATAAATAATAGCTTAGTCTTAGTAATTAATCAATCTAGTAAGTAATTAATAACTAAGTCATCATTAGTAAATGATATAAGGTATAGGAGCCCTAAACTGACACACCTCGTACCTCGTACATGTGTTGCACGAACCTTTATATAGGTTACTACCTGTATGGAGGCTAGTGCCATGAATGTACGAATAACACGTACACACGCTGTCCCTGTCACTTCATACACTCATGCTCTTCTCTTCGTGTTTAGCATCCCTTATTTACACCAAAAGCCCTAGTGCTCAATGCATCACCCCCTAATGGCTTTCTTAATATAACAAGACTTTGTTAAAATAAAACTGGATGCATCATCCGTGATTTGAGTCTTTTGTCTTCATTGGTTTTCTATCGGTTTTATTGAAATTAATTGGATCTTATTCGGCTCTTTTCGCTCTTTATTTTCTTTTGCGATAGTTTATTTATACGTAGTATTTCTATGCGCTAGATTACGCAAGAATCGAGGAAGAGTCAGAAGAATCCAAGTACTCGTCGAGGAATCTCAGATCAAGACCAATTGAAAGATACGAGCTTCCAAAAAGACTCGAAGACATCAACTTCAACAGAAAAGACTGAAGACCCAGAACTTAAAGATTAGGAAGACGATTATCAGGTAAGCCCTAACTCCGCTTTGATCATATTGATCCTATGATTGAAAATAATCCCACTTAGAGCCTGTTTTCAAATAAAGTATGCATGATATTTAAAAGTGATTTTACAAGCTTAGTATGTCCTACATACTTATTGATTGCCATGTCTTGTTTTTGCTTATCCTGATTCCTTGTTAAACCTAGAAACCCACATCATTAATTCTTTAATGATGTGTTGGATTAAAATGCTGTTTAGGATTTGTCACACATGTACTTAATTAATCTTGCTCACATGCTTTTGTGTTAAAATGTGTGAGTGTTTGGTGGTGTGTGTAAATGTGAAAATGGGTGGGTTTGGTATTAAAGAGCAACCCATAGTGGGGAAGGTTTTGGACGGGAGCAAGCGGGATAGTCCTCAGTGGGGAGGCTATCTCTGGGACGCTATTCCTCGTGGAGGATAGCTATTGAAGATGCTTGCTTCGGTCGTATAAGGACCGGTTCATGTGCCGTCTGGCCTAGCACCTTTCGTACAACCACAAGCTTGTATGGGAAAGGTTTGGAACCACACCCTACTATAGCGTTCACCCGGTACCCATCTAGAGGCAGGAGTTGCAAACGGAAGCTAGGAGAAGACTCGACGAGATAGGCGTCGAGTCCGGCATGTGGAGACAGTTCTGGCCTTTGGCCTTTCTATTATATGATGATGGAAGCCCTGGTCGCAGTATTTCGTGGTGGTGCCGTGGTGACGCTAAGTAGGTACGAAACCATTAGTATCCAGTCCAAGCCATGGCAGTGGGGAGGACTAGGGTACCTTGTGGGGAAAGTGTACAACCTCTGCAGAGGATAAGAATCTATCCGGATAGCCGTGTTCCACGGTATTGGACAACGCGAAAGCTATGGCCACACAATGATTAGTCTTTCCTGTGTGAGATATCCTTAGCGTGTTTTTGGAATACACCGATTTGAAGCCGTGCGCTGGTTTCCTGCCAGCACTTAAAATTAGGAACTGGCGGGATAGATTGTATTTCCCTCAGAGTCAACCAACCCCACTAAATCTAATGATATACCTGACTGTAGTTTGCGAACTGTTTTGTTTTCAAAACAACCCTTGCACAAAATTAGTTTTTCGGTCGATATGATAAGCCCTCAGCCTATCCTTTGATTATACCCTTGCATATATTTACCCTTGTGTTAGGTTTGCTGAGTACCTTATGTACTTACGCGTTTGCGATTGTTGTTTTTAGTAGAAGAAGTCTTCATAGGAGACGACGATGCCTTGGTTTTCGGTTCTGCTTCTCAAGTCTGTCTGTGGCTTAGGTCGTGCTTTCCGCTGTTTGTGTGTGTTTACTTCGTCTTTATTTGACGGAAGGACTTGGATACTTCTGCATCCTTATCGTACCGTCACTAAAGCTCAATATATCAGGTACTATACCTATTTACCTATTCAAAGTATGCTTGTGATTACCATATCTGTGTTTACTGTGCGTATCAGTTACTGATTCAGGGATTGATACATGATGCACAGAGTACTTCAGAGCGACAGTGCAGCAGCTCGGAGGCGGGGCGGCGATGTTTGTTTATACGAAGGCGGTGCTTCTCGAGCAGCTTGAGGACGTCCTCCTGGTTGTTGAGCCTGGCCACGTCGATGGGCGTCTTCCCGTCCAAGTTTATCCAAGTCCTGAGCAGAGCACAACAACACCAAAGTTTCAGGCGAGGCAGAGGACTTGGATAAACTTGACTTCGTTTCAGTCGGTGACTTATTACACGGCGGCGTCGCTCTCGAGCAGAAGCGCGACGCAGTCCTTGCGGCTCTAGCCCCAGCCGGCGGCGTGATGCAGCGCGGTGTTCTTGTTCTTGTCCACGGCGTCCACGGCCGCGCCCGCCTCGAGCATTACCTGCGCGCATCGCGCATTTGAGCTTGCCGTATCCGCAGGCGAAGTGAAGGCCTCTCCTGCCTTCCGAGTCCTCCTTGTCCACGCCCTCCTCCTCCAAGGCTTTCTTCAGGCCCTGATCAGTGATCAGTATGCACGAACCATTTGTTCAGCAAGGGTAATTGAAGGAGCTACTGCAAATTATGAGATGACGAGGCAGACCTCGACGTCGCCGACGCTGGCGGTGTGATGGATGATGGACTTGTCCAGTTGTCCGTCGTGGAACCGATTCCTCAGATGTACTACTGCCCACGGCCGTACTGCCTTTGACACGTGGCCCGGGTTCCACACGCGCGTATTTAGGATTGCTGCACATAAATATAGAACTGGCCGAGCCTCGCCACTCCCGCATTTGACCCACTCACTAGCGTTCTTCAGCGACAAAGGCAAGAGAGCGAGGGGGAAGCAAGCAAAATGTCTCACGAGACGGCGCCAGGCGGCTCCGTCACGCTCGCCGGCGAACTGGAAGAGAAACTTCTCCTGCACGACGGCGCGCCATCGCCGGCGAAATGCTCCTCGGGGGCAGTGCCGCAGAAGCGTGGCGTGGTTCCTGAGGGCGCCGACTACCGCGAGAGGTTCGTCAAGGTGTACGACCGCCTCCGGGACGAGCTCGTCGCCGACGACTCGTGCGAGCTCACCGACGAGGCCAGGCGCTGGGTCGCCCAGGTACGTTGTTGCATCGATCGTATACGGTCTGTATACGCCTGCTCGTACTTGCTTACGCTCTGTTTTTTCAATGAGTCGATCCACGTATCACGTATGGCGCATTTTAGTCAACGAACGATTCGTAGTGTGCAAGTATCTCAAGATTCCTTAACTTAGTGCGCTGCATGAACGCGCGTTTTCCTATTAATTTTCTTGGCGTTCACTTCAAAATACTGCATTATGTATTAGGTTGTGCTGTTGCGCAGATCGTGTACTTTAATTTCAGAGCCTCACTCGGGATTCCAGAAGATCAGAACGGAGCAAACACCACGTCCTTCGTGTATCTAAGAGTAGACTAAGATATTCCTTGTCACATGGGCATGCTTTATATTTTAGCTATACTAAAGTACATTGTTTCATTTTTGGTGTTTTGAAAAAGTACATGCAAGACATAAAGGTGTTGGAAACAATGCAAACATAGTTTCATTTAGATGAAACTCCTTTCACATTTCTCTTCATTAATTCCTACCACATCATCAAGATTAGTGACGTGGTACTCTATTTAATGAAATGAAACTCTTATTGAGAGTAGCATGATCACGTGTGACGTCAGGTGTAAGTGTAAGTACGTTCTCCAAAAACCAGGGGGAAAAAAACATGCATGGATGTAAGGTACATGCACTATCTCACTATCCGGAGACACCAATGATGTCGTGACAACTTATATTTGCCAAGATCTCACTGTCTGAAACATAAAAACAGATTTTGTTTGCCTCATGGACTTGAGATAGAGAAATTTGAGCTGATTTATTGTTTCATCATCATTTTTACAGATGATTGACTACAACGTTCCAGGAGGTGAGAAAGCATACATCAGATTCAGCTAAGGACCTGTAGCGTGCTGTTAAGCATGTCAAACGTGTGATCTCTTCTGAAATTTTGACATATTCAAAGCACTGATTGTTGATCCTGTTCACATACGAAAACAAACGACTCAAAGCAAAATCTTGAATAATATCAGGAATCATATAAACCTTTTTAACAAATTGACATTTTCGCTCTCTGAAGGGAAGTTGAACCGAGGGATGTCAGTGATTGATAGTTACTTGCTATTGAAACAAGGAAGTGAGGTTACTGAAGATGAATTCTTTCTAGCTTGCGTTCTTGGCTGGTGTATGGAATGGGTAATGTTGCTTATGATCCTTTTTGTTCTGAATAACTTTATTCGTTCAACACAGGAGAAATAGCTATTAATAAATTATTTGCTTGCAAGAAATTGTAGTTTCAAGCATGTGCGTTGCTGCTTGATGATATCATGGACGATTCACATACAAGGAGAGATCGGATTTGTTGGTACAAGCGACCTGAGGTTCTTAAATTTATCTCGAAGTTTTTTTGTTCTGTCAGTATATCTAGCGTTACCATTGCAGCAAACATACAATTTAGTTGATTTATCTATAAAAATCAAGTTCCCTTAATATTTGTTGATTGTAGGTTGGTCTAGCAGGTATAAATGACGGTATTCTACTGAAATGTCACATTGCACGTTTGATCAAAAAATACTTTAGAGAAAAGCCTTACTACACTGACATCGCTGAATTATGGACTGGGGTCAGCCTCCTTCTGAAATACAACTGATTCTGTAACATTACAGACGAAATAGTAATGTATGAATATCTTGTTCAGGTAGCTCTGCAGACTTCTCATGGACAGATGCTTGATCTTATTAGCACGCGTAATGGGGCACATAATCTTACAAAATACAGCATTGAAGGGTATGTGGCTCGTCCAAGTAATTGAATAATTAGTGTCGTCTGTGTGTTAATATATTTTTCTTTAGCTGTGCAGATACCAACGTATCGTTAAGTACAAGACCTCATACTACTCCTTTTACCTCCCTGTATGCCTGAAACTCGAGTATTCACTCCTCTTTCATTTATCTGAAAGAACTTTTCTGTTAAAACTCCCAACAAAACCGGCTGTTATTGATTGTGGAATGCTGAAGATAGTTGCACTACAAGCTTGATAGTCTGCGTAACTCCTGCTTTTCTGTGATGTTCATCTTTTCTGCTATGGATAATTAGGTGGCAAGCGCCTTACTGTTGACTGGTGCAAAACTGGACAACTTCAGTGGGCTAAGGGATATACTTGTTGAAATGGGCGTATACTTTCAAGCACAGGTATATCCATATTTGATGAAGTATCACCCTTGCCGCCTTTCTTCTCCATTGACAATTGCAGAACTTTTTTCAGGATGATTACTTGGACTGCTTTGCTGATCCCAGCACCACCGGCAAGGTAAAACTAATGTCAAACTATTTTTCAGAAACTCGCTCTATCGGACAAGACAATTTCATTTATGCAGTGCCCAACTGCGCTGTAGATTGGAACTGACATTGAAGATCACAAGTGTTCCTGGTTGATTGTACAAGCTCTTGGTCAGGCTGACTGCAATCAGATTGAAGTACTGCAAGTGAGGAATTTGGAAACATCTATCAGGACGTGTTTACTTGTATAGTGCTAACTTATTTGTGCATTTTAGAATTGCTACGGGAAGAAGGATTCATCTTCTGTTTCCAAAGTGAAGAGCACTTACTCGGCGCTTGATTTGAAGGTATATACTGCTCTTGTGAATTTAAAAGGAAGTGAGAAAAAAATCATTTGACGCTGAGAATATTAGCAAATTGTCTATGAACAGCATCTGCATGAATGTCCATCAGTAAACAGTGAAGTTTTTTTTTATGTAGTGTTTGATTTCAGACTGCTTACTTTGATATACCAGGGTATCTTCTCCGAGTTCGAAGATCGAGCTTACAAGAACTTGGTCGCGTCTATTGAAGCTCAGCAAGATCCTGCGGTGCAGGAGATCCTGAAATCGTTTCTGAAGAAAATCCACCGAAGGAAAAAGTAGTGAAGTACAAAACAAAAGAGCTTCATATGCGTAGACATCTTCTCGCGTCAATAGGAGTCTTATTATCTATCTACTACGACCAAACTTATACAGTTCAAGTTGCAGCTATATCCTTTAGAACATTCAGAAACCAGAAGAAAATGTTGTAGAAGGCGATAAGGTTTGAGTTTTCCAATGACTTGTTCCTTGATATACAGTCCTCTTGTCGATCATTTCGAAATGGACCATATTAATTTCTGAATGTGAGCTATCCAGCTAGCTCACAGCTATATGCATCTGCATGCTTCACATGACTTCTTTGGTAAGCTGCTAGTGCATGTTTTCCTCCGTGAATGAAGGGAACCAACAAGCTCGCCGCGAACGGAATGGATTTTCTGGCTCTGCTTCTGTTCCACTTTGCAACCCACGCAATTTATAACCGCTGGAGCGATGTGCTTCTTTGCTGTTGGATTTTGTGATTCTATGCTAGTCCTGGGAATTGGATCTGGATCGCATTAACATTGCAACTCCTCTGTCTCAAGTTACAGCTTAGCATTGGCACGCAAAAACCATGCATTCCAAATTTGAAATTTGCCAGTGCAGTGTGACGGTGCAACTGATATTTCCAAGCAATGACTGAAATCATCATGTAGCATAGAGCTGGGTGCCACAATTATTGATCGTTGGAATTGGTTGTGCTAGTTACCTGACCACCTCTCTGGGGAGCTCCATACGAAGTTATTGTTTTGCATTTCTTTTTAACAGGAACGGTTCTGAGTTGTTTCTTTCCTGCAAATTGCCGATCAACGCGCGGATGCTATATTTCCTCCGTGATTGAAGGAGCCCACCTTTACCTGGTTTTAAGGCACTGACAGGGGGAAGAATTATTCAAAGAATGCCCCTTTTCCTCTGCTGAATCCTGCACTCTTGCACGATACAATTTACAGTTCTCTAAAAAGTCGCACGGCGCATATGCGTAGGGCTTGATCAAGAGAAACAGAGTGAGTGAGATAGTATTATGGAGCCGTACGTAACTGCAGGCACCTTGACCGTATGCAGAGATAAACAGAGCACTGAGTTGTTTTGCTATGCTACTGTTAAATAATTTTAAAGTTTCAAGAACGTCACTCAAATCTAAAATGAAGAAATAATCTAAGGAGTAGAACTACTGCAAATGGCATGGATACCAGCTGCCGCGAGATGATTCCATCAGAAATGTCCAAAATCCCTCGTATTCGGCTGGGTAGAATAAACAAAGCCTTGCTGCTTCGCTTTTCCTGATGATGGATCAAGGAGGCAGACAGCAGATGCGCCTGCTCAAAACACTACAAAACAGCAATGCCCGATGCGCTCCACTACTCCAGAAGACGGGTTATACAGCAATAATCTAAACTGTCAAGTTGCTTCCCTGGTACAGTAACATTTGCGTCTCCAACGTAAGCTGCGAACACTACCCATCTGCCCGAGATAACAACTCACTCGGCACCAATTAGACTGCATGTTGGTCGTCTGAAACACTCAGACCAGGGATTAGTTTTCTGATGCCGATGCGTCAGTTGGAGGTAAAGTAGCCTGATATAGTGGGTTAGTGTAACTGCTCTGTACTTCTGCTTCCATAGCTAGATTTTACTGCCGCTACTGTTTATGGGCCAACTGACAGAGACTTTTAGGGACAAATCAGATAATCCATACCATACTCCAACAAATAAGGTATCAATACGCCAACAGTTGACGTAGCACTGTTTTTTTCTGGTACTACTACTATGTTTGGGTGACATTGGTCAAATCGGGAATGCACGAGAGCAAAGGTACACTACTAGCCGTGAGATCTGATGGCAGTCCTCAGTCCTTACCTGATTTTGCTTTTCTAGGAGTACTTCTGGTCCCGATGGTGGTTTCAGTCTCATGCCTCTCTGAAACAGGCACCACATATTGTCAACTACAATGATTGATGGATGGACACGGACTAGCTATGTAGGAGTAGTAGTTCCTTAATTACCTGAATGATTTGCGAAGTCAAGATAAACACTCCATGAGAAAAGCACACGATGGTCACAGATGATCCTGACAAGCAGGTGGCAACGGAAAGCGTCCGTGTTTCTCTGCAGCATGTCCGTGAATCTTGTTTTGTCCGGGGGCCGCGCTCGATCGCCTTGGGGTAGAGGACAGGACACAGGGAAGCGGAGCGCGCGCGGCCTCGCCGCCACGCCCATGGCCATGGCGGGTGGGTGCTGGCCACGAGCTGGACGCACCCAGGCCATGTGAGCGAGCTTTGGATGGTAGCTAGGCTGCAGGGCACTGACGAGCATGCCGAGCCCTGCGCAGAGGACGACGAAAGACGCAGCTCGGCTGGCTAGCCACGCCGCGTCGCGCACAGACGAGACGACACGGCGGTGCGTGCGCACGATGTCACCATCCACCGAGGTTCCTGTTTCAGCAATAATTTATAAATCCTTGCTTGTGACACAACGTCGAGGCTAAGGTGTACTACTCCATAATGTGACCGCAGCCAGTTTTTAGCTCACGCAAAACTGTGTTTTATTCGTGCCTCGGTAAAACACCTTGAAAGAAAACCAGTAATGGACTAATGGTATAGTGTTACACACCCTTGAGGATGAGGTGAACCGTCTCTGCACCATGTCTGAATGTCTCTGATCGGCCCCGGCTTGCATAAAAAATGGTCATCGGTAACCGGAAAAGGAAAAAGGTATTCCATCCCATCTGCATCGATACTGTGCAAACAAACTACGGGACGGGAGTATCTCGATCCCCGCCGTAATGTGCCGGCTGGTTCTTCCTCCTTCCCCACCTAGCCAAAGGTACCCTCGGCTCCGCGCCGCGCCGTGACACCCTGCATTTTGTCCGCGCGCGCGCATTTGCAAATTGCAACCGCCTGCCTCCACGTCCTATATATCCACGGCAATCTCCCGCACTTTTCTCCTCCTCGCTCCCGAGCCCCCCGCCGCCGCGCACACGCACACTAGTGCCTGTGTCAGTGAGTGACACACTCCCACAGCACCGAGGGAGCAAGGAAGAAGAGCTCCCTCGCTCGCTCGCCAACAAGCTTTAGGCCATGGCGGCGAGAGGCGGCAGCAATGGCGTCTTCTTGGTGCTGACGGTGGCTGCCGTGCTCCTGATGCCGGGCATCGTGGGCGCAGCGCGGGCGCAGCTGCGGCAGAACTACTACGGCAGCTCGTGCCCCAGCGCGGAGTCCACCGTGCGGTCCGTCATCTCGCAGCACCTGCAGCAGAGCTTCGCCGTCGGCCCCGGCACGCTCCGCCTCTTCTTCCACGACTGCTTCGTCAGGGTAAGCAGGCAAGCAAGCCGGTCTCCGGCCGGCCCGGTTCTGGTGTCGTTGTGATTTCAGCAACATTGTTATCGTTGCCTCCCTTTGTTATTAATAACCTTGCACGTCTTGTCATTGTGCAGGGGTGCGACGCGTCGGTGATGCTGATGGCCCCGAACGGCGACGACGAGAGCCACAGCGGCGCGGACGCCACGCTGTCGCCGGACGCCGTTGACGCCATCAACAAGGCGAAGGCGGCCGTGGAGGCGCTCCCCGGGTGCGCCGGCAAGGTCTCCTGCGCGGACATCCTCGCCATGGCCGCACGCGACGTCGTCTCCCTGGTAACGAAACAAACTGTTGCTCATCCTGTCCATTTCACACTCAACTGGAATGCTACTAGTATCTCGTACACGAACGATAACCATGGCGGGGATGGCGATACGGTGCATGCACCCCGCGATCCGTCGCCGTAGGGCAGGGCGCACCGGTGTCAGAGGACCCACGCCGGCGGTAGACAGACAGCCTGCCCTTGCCGCTGGTCGGCTCGCACTCTTCTCCCGTAGTCCGTGTAGTCCCGTCCCAGTTAGGTCACGGCCATGGCCCGCCACGCCGGTGTTGCGACAGGCGGCGGGACCGCGCTCGGGCACGGGCACTGTTCCAAGCCTGCGTGTCAGTCACTTTTTCGACGCGCCATCCACGACCCTGAGCCGGTTCACGGTCTGCACAGCGCGGCGCACCATCCCGGATGATTCGCCCCCCGCAGCGCTGCTAGCCAGGGGTCGGGAGACATGTGAAGCGTGTCAGCCGCTGGCCCGCGTCCCCTCGCCAAGCACGCGACGACACCTGCGGTGTTTGGTGGTGGCGCAGCGGCTCGCATGCTCTTCGCTCGCGGCGTGGCCGTGCTGCGCCGTGTCATTTGGCACAGGGCCAGCCGGGCAGGGCACGCGCAGGATGTTCCGGGTCTTTCCCGCCTCCCGAGACGACGAAGGCACCGGTTCGGTTTCAACCCTGTGCTACGGACGAGCGGACGTTGCGCTTTACACGGCGACGACGGCGTGGATTCTTCTTGCGACATTGACATGACATGAGAGAGAAATGGTAGTGTAGGCATACGCGGGTGCCCGGGTGTTTTGTTTGCCCGTGACGCCCGGCTGAGTGGGAGCCTCCCTCGTCGATGAGGTCCGTGAGTGTGTGATGACCGTGACTTGCTGACGCTGCGAACGGCAGTGTCCATTTTCGCCAGCGTCTCGTCACAGAGCCCGGCAGGGACAAAGTTTCCACGGCGTAGGCTGTAGCGATGTGGGATGTGGACAATGTAGCTTGTACTACTAGTACAGTAGAGGCTACGGAGTAGGAGTACCCCCGAGAAGAAGATTCCTCTGTAAGGAAAATTTTACTCTGCATAGCTAATTTCTTACTCAATGATTTTCTGTTGTGACAGTTGGGCGGGCCGAACTACGCAGTGGAGCTGGGGCGGCTGGACGGCAAGACGTTCAACCGAGCCATCGTCAAGCACGTCCTCCCCGGCCCCGGGTTCAACCTCGACCAGCTCAACTCCTTGTTCGCGCAGAACGGGCTCACGCAGACCGACATGATCGCGCTTTCAGGTGCGTCCTCGTGTGCTTGCTGTTACTACTTCATGTCTTTAACCTCTGCTGGTGATATGGGGAATTTACAATAGCCTTGAGGTGACAAGCTAGCTAGCTACTAGGTTGCAGATTAACCGTAGGAATTAGCAATGTGTCCCGGCAGTGTTTGTTTATTAAGCGGGTTGATCGCAGCGCAAGCATCTTTCTCGTGGCCTCTGCCTGCAGCTCACGTGACTCGCCCATTCTCTGTAGGGAGCAGCGGACAAAGTGGTTCACTGTTCTATACTGCCTTCCCCTGTTCTGTTCGAAAAAGTCATGAAGCCTTCGTCTTGTATGTTTAAGAAAACTAGGAAAACAAAAGTGCAGATAGTACTTTGGAGAAAAGTGCTCCCCATGTGTAGTAGGTGAAAAACCAGCAGGAAGTAAGAAAGTAGCCGCGTGTGGCCGTGACCATTGAACAGTAAATCAGTAACATTCTGAAAAACAGCTTTAAAAAAGTACAAACTCATTTTCAGTTTTTAATGTTGTGTTTGCTGACAGTTTTAGGGTTACCCTGTTAGGCTTTTTGGGTTTGTTTTATCGTTGATTCTGTACTGGGAAGAATAAAAAAATGCCATTTATAGTACATGGGAACAGAGGATACTTTGTCTGAATGTTCTTGGTTTTCCTGACAGATCCCATGCTTAGTAGTAGTTAAATAATACACTATGATCTACGGATTCAGATTTCAACACATGAAGCCTTTCTACGCTGCAGAACCGGAATGAAGCAGTAACTTTTGACTGAACCACCCAATTTTGTCCATACAAAGCTGACTCCTAGGGGACCTGCATTACACAAACTTTTCATCATGCATCTGTCAAGTTCTTAATAAGCGTGAATTATAGTGTCCTAGCTAATGAGTAATCGATGAATGCATATGCAGGCGCGCACACGATCGGCGTGACCCACTGCGACAAGTTCGTCCGGCGGATCTACACGTTCAAGCAGCACCTGCCGTGGAACCCGCCGATGAACCTGGAGTACCTGCGTTCGCTGCGTCGCGTGTGCCCCATCAACTACAGCCCCACGGCGATCGCGATGCTGGACGTGTCGACGCCGCGCGTCTTCGACAACGCCTACTTCAACAACCTGCGCTACAACAAGGGCCTGCTCGCCTCCGACCAGGTGCTCTTCACCGACCGTCGCTCCCGCCCCACCGTCAACCTCTTCGCCGCCAACAACACCGCGTTCCAGGAGGCCTTCGTCGCCGCCATGGCCAAGCTCGGAAGGATCGGCCTCAAGACCGGCAGCGACGGCGAGGTGCGCCGCGTCTGCACCGCCGTCAACTAATCAATTAGCAGGCAGGCAGGCGGTCTGGTATTTTGACGACGGACTTGTTACTTGTTAGGGCGTTGATTAGAACAGTTAGCTGGGTTCTTATTAGGTTCACGATCGAAAGACTGGTGTTGTGTGTGTGTGGCGCGAGCGTGTGTGTTCGCTTTCTTGTTTATACGTTTGGTTTGGTTTGGTGGTGGGATTGAATTGGATTAGCCATTCTTTTCAGCTGTGTGGGATGACGATGGGTGATAGAAATTGAGACGTGCTTTCTAAATTCTAATCGATGTTTCGGTTGACATTGTCACAACGGCGCGTTTGAACTGAATGAAATGCATGTCCTGTCCGTTCTTCTCTGATTCCTGAACTCTGTGATCTCAAATTGTGCATTCGATGATTTGTGGACTGAAGATTGGAGAGTGCACATGAACTAGGTTGCCCGAATGCACTGATATCGCGCAGGCCGTGAAGGTTGGTGGGATTCGATCAGGTGCGGAAACCCACTGAAAAGCCCGTAGACTAACACCCCCCTCCGGCCCAAATTGGACGCGGAGGTGTGATTTCTTGTCTGCCATGGCCCTCTTTGCATACGGGAACTGGGCCTACGGTTTGCGAACAAAGCGGAGCCGTCTTTCCGGACCGTTCCTCTTCGGTTACGGCCCATTAGATTCATGGTCCGTGTCTAGAACAAAAATCAGTTCCACACCGGTCACTAGGAGCGATCTTATCAGCTCGTGTAAATGGAGGAGCCAACTCTGTTCTCCATGTGTTCATCGACCGTGGATTGGATTGCCGACGTCAATCACCACTCACCGTCTGGAAGTGCATATGCCTGCGCCGCCGGCTCCTCGAGTCCGGCCAATAAACCTACACCTACCCAACTCGGTGAAGTGACTAAATACATGGGCGTGCAAATTTAACCTCGGTCGATCCGATTTAGGAGCAATCTCGTACATGCACGAACAAATATGTACCGCAAGGGATCTACCTCCGAACAGTGACATTGCAATTGTCAAATTACGTACATGTACCGCCGACACGTCCTTTGTTAGATAACTTCCAAGGTTAATTAAGCAACTAGCGGCCGGCCGGAAACCTGGCTTGCAAATCCAGTAACGTAGCGTGCATCACTGAAGAACAGACAAATGCTTCTCTCGTGTCTAAACATGCCATAATGTTTAGGTACCTGCAATCACCGTACGTCAGTACAGATACACACCTGTAAAACGTACCACGTACACTCTTCAATGGTTTAGTATGCTGTGGTGTAATTTCACCAGAATATAAGCGTCGTGCACAGCGAAGTATTGCTGCCTACATTGAATGGTTCCATGTTAGTTTCACTTAACGAACAAGCTGGCCGATCGATCGAGCTGATCGATCAACATTAAGTCACCCGGGTTAGTTGCATGCACAAGTCAACCTCTCAACCACCGGTACCGTAACTTGTTAGGCTTCATCGGATATAATTCCACGATTAGGTTGAGGGACCAACCATAGCTTCCAACTATATATCCAGTTTTTCTTTTGAAGAAAACAATATCAAAACTACCTTTCACTTGAATGGCTGAATTGATTGATGATACCATATCTGTTGCATCTTCCAATCAGAAAAAAACGAGTGCCATATCTGTTGCATCTTCCAATCAGAAAACAATATCAAAACTACTATGTTCATTCTTTATCTCCTCGCCATCTCTCCAATCAGAAAAAAATGAGTGCTCAGTTGTGACCAGTGGCGGAGCTAGACTTGAATCTTGGGAGGGGCCAAGCAAGCAATATCACTCAGATTTGAAGGATGCCAGGGGCCAAATACTAGAACCGTTAGCAAAATCTAATGCAAAATATTGAATATTAGCGTAAAATTTGGGATCAAGTGGGGGGGGGGGGGGGGGGTTGTGACACATTTTGATTTACTTAATTATAGGAATGCCATCAAATTTCCGCAAACCATGCATGCAATTGCATGTTTAGCGCGGTTGTACCCACGACAATCTCCATCCTACATATATTATGTACTTTAAACCAATGATAGCTAATAGAAAGTTCTGCTATGGCAAAAAAAACCTGATGATGAAAAGGAATATTGTATCCGGAAATAATGATATTGAGTTGACAATGACAAATTTATTGGAGAATTGACCTCACTATAAATCATACAAGCCAGTTTCAAGGCAATGGTGATTTTTAGCTAGATTAGTGTTGCCATACAAATAGCTCAACCAGATCCAATTGATTAACCTGACTAGTAATAAAAACAATATATATAGCTGATGTAGCTAAACATATGTTGTCTATCCAAGTTTTCACTGTGAGTTCTATAGTGCAATTGCTAAAATATATATGTAGGCTGCCTGCAGATACGTACAAACATCATCCTCGAACTGCACAACCAGAAAATCTGGGCGTACCTACATATATTTGAAAGCTAAAATCAACATTTGGTGGGAGTTGAGCAGACTTTACTACTACCTGTCATATATATCACAAACAAATTTTCTCGGCCACTTATGCAATTCACTTATTGCTAATAAACATTAGTAAGCATTCATGCCGATGCAGTGGCAAAATCATTAGAAAACATGCTTATTGAATACACTGTGCAATGCACTAAATTGAGTTTCACATGCATGCAAGCACTAGATTTAAATTGGTTCCGTACAATAACATGCCTATTATACAGAGCAAAAAGAGGACCCTAAACCCTCTAGAAAGAAGCCTTGCTTTCAATATTCTACTCGATCCTAATACTTTTTATCTGCAACAGGCTTCATGCACTGTGACAAACCCAACTGTTACATATATTCATGATTCATGATCTCCTTTATATCGAGACTCTATTGAAACTAAACGTATTTCCTCCTCATAAAATGGAATTGATAACCAATCCTCTGATGAATAATTATCAAACAAATATGTGTTGACAGGTCTCCAAAGTTCAACAGGAACCTCTCTCTCACACGCACATAGAAATAAGTTAATTCGATGCGCCAACATGCATGCCTCTCCAATGACAGATGCAGTACACATGTCTAGGCAAGAAGTATTAGTACAATGAGCAATTAAGTGACTATCACATATATGTGATCGGCAACCATAAACTATCATTATTATGTCCAAATTACAGTAGTTAACACAGATAATTTAAAGAAAACATTCGGGCGTACCGCGTACGTGCACGAGAGAGAGAGAGAGAGAGAGAGAGAGAGAGAGAGAGAGAGAGAGAGAGAGAGAGAGAGAGAGAGAGAGAGAGAGAGATGATTAAAATATTGACTAGTGATCGAAGTCCATATCAAACATCGCCTGTCCGAGCTGCAATATGTTGCTGTGCTGGTGGTGCTGATGGAAAGCCAAGCTTGGTTCTTGCACTTGAGCTATATTTGATGTGTTATCACTTGAGACAGCTTGGCTCTGGGGGAAGCAGGATCCAGACGACGTTGGGAATGGGAAGCCATGGTGGTTCTGTTGGTGGATACCTTGATGGTGTGCATGCTGTTGCATAGACGACTTCCCCTTGGGATCCACTGCTTCTTTCACCACCTCTCCAAGATCCATGGCTTGATCTTGTTCCTTGGAGAAGAGCGCACTTCCCAGTACTTGCGTCGTCAACCCGTCTCCAATGTCCATATTCTTGCTGCTACTTCCTGCTTCTGTTAAGATTTTGATTCGAAAAGAACTTGTTGGTGTTACTTAGCAGGGAAATGAACAAAATTTGGTTGACTATGTGCATGCAATGCATAATTAATTAGGTACCATGTGGATAGCCTGTGAAAAATAGAGAGAAAAAAATCTGGTGTATTGGGTATCACGTTTACGTACTGTCTTTGGCAGCTGCAGTTTTGTTTGCCTGTGCCCTTTTCTTGTCTGCGGCATCGGCATCGGACGGCTTGGACTTCCTGCGGCGGCGGTTGTGGTCTGCAAGGCGCTTCCTGCAGCTCTTCTTGGCGTCGTCGAACTCATCTAGCAGATGGAATCTGAAAGACAAAGTTGGATGAGGGGGAACAAAATAAGGACCATATGAAGACATGCATGCATACACATGAAATACCAAGTTAAAATCAACGAAGACACGATGCATACATCATTCCTTCCAAGAGCATGAGCTAACATGTTGCTTCCTAGCTACGAAGTCATACTATCTTAGCGCATCAGTCGCTGGCTCATGGCTGAACTCAGTCCAGAGCTCAATTTTATAAACTCCGATCCTTTTCCTCTATATAAAATTCCAGGACTGAAAAAGAACATTCCGGGGACCAATATGTTGCTAATGATGACCCAGAACATGAGAAGCATATATCTATACTGTTCTCCCCTACAGACAGCTTGGATTTTTGCAACTGACTCATATGGGGTGTCTCAATATGATGAGTCATTCTGGGAGAGATCCTGTTTATCCTTAAATGCATTGCCGGTCACTTCACACGTGCATGCCTTCAGCAGAGATGACGTACAATTCGCAAAGCCCTCCACCGTAGCCAGTGAGCAGGTAAATGGACAGGTAGACATGTATATATAAGCCGGCCAATGGTCTGCCACTATCAGCCACATGGTGAAGGAGAAACAATGAGAGCGCATAGAGATAAGAGGTGTTTCTTGTAATTGCGATTTCTGCTGGTACGTACGTGCGTTGGATGTACAAAGTCTTGCGATACTTTGAAAGAAAGGAGCATTGTTTGTGACTTTAGAGGCCAATACATGTAGACGGCTCACTGTTGAAGTAACTACTCGAAAATGCGGGAAAGTCAAGGAAATAAATGGAAAGGAATAGCGCCAAGGAACAATCAAGAGGAGAAGAAGAGAAGCAACTCAAGGACAAGATGTCTGCAAACTGTGCTCAACGTATAATGCAAAGTTCAGGTTAATTAGGAAACAAACATTATAAATACCTCTATTTTTACATTGGCCATTCAGTATGCACATTGTGAACTGCGAGTAAATAATGATACACAGCTTTTATTTCCTGAGTCAGTGGTCACTTGAACAGAATATATCACGTCTTTAGGTGCTAGCTCCGTTGTGCTTATTGTTTATAAAATAGTTTTCTCTAACTGTACATACATGGAATTGAGAAGCTAGTGGGTATTTCTCTCAAGAAATATGAGTTCTTTTAGGTGGCATGAAATGGGAATGCAGTGTAAATGTAGATCAAACTGTCAAGGGATTCAGTGATGAATTTGGAACAGAAAAGGTCAGAGAAACAAGGCAAGGATGATATCATGCAAGATCAAAAGCAATAGTCTACCGATCCGTTCTTCTGGACTTATTTAATTCTAACAAAATATAATTACCCACAGATATTTAGGCGATGTATGACCAGGACATGACTAATCTAAGCACGTACTTGCCTTCAAAATCTTTATCCGATAAATCCTAGCCTAGAAAATAAAAATTACTGAGAGACCATATGATCATCAGTTTATAAAACGTGTTTTTTCTGTAGCCAATGAGCTGAATGAGACTCCGAAACCACTGAAGGTTTCAGGAAGCGACCATTAATTCCCGGATCACACATGCATGTCTCAACTCAATGCAACAAGATCTATCTGAATTTCTGTTAATTAACCAAGAGATCGTGAAGAGGTCGCGGGGATGAAAAATGGATCCAGTAACTAACCTGCTGCACTGCTGGCAGAACCTCTGGTGCAGTCCCCCGGCGGTGACGACAACCGGCGCCTTGGAGTGGTGCTCGCAGACCTTGTGGCGGCGGTGGTAGCGCTTGGCGCTGGACAGATCGGCCTTGCAGCCCTCCGCCTGGCACCTTGGCGGGTGGTGCCCGTACGTGTACCCCCCTCTCGGCGGGAAGTAGGTCCGGTACCCCAGGTTGAGCCCCAGCTGCGTGGCCGCGAAGCTCGCCATGTTCTCCTCCGCCGAGCTCACCAGCGTCGGGAAGTAGTACTCCGGCTGCTGCGCGGCCGCCGAAGGGTAGTAGCTCTGGAACGTGCTCCCGGCGCCGCCGAAGTAGTTACCGGCGGCGCCGGCGAGGTAGTGGTGGGACGAGGCCGGGTAGAATTGGAGGATGTCGTGGGGGCTGTGGCTGGCGATGGTGGTCTGGTGCGCGGCGCGGCGTTGGACGGCGGGAGGAGCGCCAGGGAGTTGGCCTCCAGGTTGTAGCCAAGCTGGTGGTGGTGATGGTGATGCTCCCTCTGGATGCTGCTCTCCTGCTGCTGCTCCATGATTGGGAGCAGGGAAGCAGGAGCGTGAGCCGGGCTGGGAGAGACGTAGGGGAACTCATCGCAGGCGTTGGCGCCAGCAGCGGCCGGTATGTTCATCATCTTCTTCTTCTTTTCCCTCTTGCTGCTTTATGATCGATTGATCTGTGCTGTGCAGGGCGAGCGCGGCGCACACACACGGAACGGGATTCGGGACGAAGGAGAGGACGCGGCAAGGACACTGGCCGAGTTTCTCACTCTCTCTCGCTAGCTGCTGGACACTTGCCTATGGCTGGCTGGGGAATAGATAGATAGATCGAGTTTGGGGAGCACGGGTGATGGCGATGACACACATATATGCGATGCGCGCCCTCCTCGGGATCTCTTTCTATCTTTTTGCTGGGAGATCGGAGGAGGCCGGCCGGGTGGGTACTTTTGGTCTAGGGTTCCATGAACGAGTGGTGGAGTGAGTTTTGGGCTATATCCCTCCCTCCCGGCCGCGCTCGCTAGGCTGGTGCTGCTGGTATAGCAACCTCCCGCGCAGCTGCAACTAGCTAGGGAAAGAGATGGAGAGAGAGAAGGAACAAGAACCAAGGGGATCGGAGCTGGCCGGCCGTGAGCGATCTTAATTGGAGTTGGTGAGTGGTGAAAGCAGCAGCTGGTGATGGTGCTTTATGCGCTCCCACCGTTTTTCCTTGGCGAGGTCCGTATACCTGGCCCCGTAGTGTAGCCGTTTCAACGTAGCGTACGACACTGTTGCATGTGTGTGCCTTGAAGAAAATGAGAGTATATATGATGTAGATGTATGCATATGCCTCAGCTCCATTTGTACGAGAGGGCTAGAGAAGGAGAGGTACGTACACATGGCGCTGGCGCCGATGAGCGCGCGTACGCTACCTCCGTGACGCCCGGGGGCGGCCCGGACGGGACGGGGCGCGCGCCCCATTCATGAGATGTGATCTCATGGGCAAGTACGTATCTGAAGAGGACCTCAAGATCGATCCATCGCTTGCAAACAAACCATATATACACACAGCTGGTTGTGGCACGTTGTAGACTGCAATACATTGCTTTCTGATGAACGGTATTTGCGTAATGAGTTGGATACGTACAAGTGTACCGTTCCCCTCTACGGACAGTAATTCCTCCTGCAGGTGAGGTGGCTATGTACATAGCCAAGTATCACAATTCCCGCAATTAATAAAGGTTGCGCGTCACGGCACATGCTTTTAGAGCTGCCAGAGAATAGCTCCCACTGTTGATTAGGCTTAGCTTTTCTCAAGACATCCAATGCGTGGCCTCTTTTTTTCTTCATAAATCAGCGGAAATTTTCCACCATAGCATTGGATGCCGATCACTGACTTATGATCCGCTACCTTCTTCTACCCAACCTCACTTAACCCTAATTGGCGCCACTATCTTGCCCGCACGTTTGCGCCTTCGCACTTGAAACCTCTGGCTTACTAGCAGAGTCGCATGTGCTGCGTAAACGTCCTCCCCGCACTGCTGCAACCACCACCAGAATTGAAATATAAAATGACTTACTATGGCCTCCGTTAAGAGGAGCACGGTTGTTCATGATTATGTCAGAGATCGCAACACCTCGTCCCATTTGAAATGTCACATTTGACCACGGCTGAAAATTTCAGTAACTCTATACATCTATCATTCTCTACCTTATTATATTACCAGTGTCTCACCATAACAGTGAGGGTATTTAAGTGTCCTTTTTTTTTGCTACTGATATACATGTGTCCTTGGCATGAAACAATTCTTAGGAAGATAAAGTATGGTAAAAAATATTTGATTCCCTATTACAAAGACCAGCCTATAATAAATGAGGAATTTTACGGCGCTCAATACCACTAGTATCTACTGGTGGTATTTAAAATCCAACGATCCAGATTAGTTCTCCTCCCACCTCTAGTACCACTAGTATTCTTGAGTAGTATCAATAATGCTGGGGTATTTGAGGAAAAAATTAAGCGATGATATCGTAAAATTGGTGGCGGTATTGGGGAAATCGGCGGCAAGGCTGGACAGCAAGGTCATAGGTGGCGGCAAGACGAGTTTGTAGGGAGACGGGGTGGTGCACAGGAATTTCAGTGGGTGGCGAAGCGACGGAAAACAAACCGATAGAGCTAAAATGATCGTGATACACTTCATGATACCACTAGTGTAATACTGGTGGTATTGGGCGTCGTAAAACTTCTCATAATAAAATAGAGGATAAAAATAAGGAATTGCTTTTACAAATGGGGTGGGTTTGGGGGTATTCTTCTACTTCCACGGTTTCTCTATGTTCATGGCTGCGGGAAAATCCATCTCACGATATTTGTCTATGTGATTTTTTTCACTTATTTTCTAGAAATTTTAAATATAACATGTGCTTTTAGAAGTAGTTAGACAGGGAAACAATTGCACGTGTAGTGTAGATTTGCATGTTTTAGTGAGATGTGCACGTGATTTTAGTGGATTTTTTTTGTACTTTTTGTATAACAATTTGATATATTTAGTCTCTTCGCTATGACTTGCATGGACAAATATTATAGAATAGATAGATGGCATATTTTGTTTGTAGGTTAAATTTTCAATGGAATAAATGGCAAATTTATAAATGCTATGTGTAGCTCTCTCCATCACGTCGAGCAAGGTCTTAGCAAATTTTTGGCCCTACTATGTTTGAATATTTGCGCCCAATTTGTTTGGCAGGGATAATATATAAGCCTCTTTAAAACGCAAGGTGACACGTGAATCAAAAAGGAATTTCACATGAAACAATTCAATTTCATATGAAAATATAAGATTAGGGAAAATTCCCGTAATCGAAAGGTGGAGACCTAACAATTTCTAATCTTGTAAGAAACAATGAGATCTAATTGTTTCTTGATGTAGTACTCCTAAGAATCACTAATACCAAATATATATGGTATTTCTTACATTAATCCACTCCCTCACTCTCTCAAACACTGTTTCAGGAATCAAAATCCAACCAGCTTGCTAAACAGTTGCGCGACATGATCATAATCTGTTGCTTGATTTGATGTTGACCCAAGATTTATGCTTAAGAGACACAATAAACGTGCATGTCCTTGTGAAAAACTACTCACACGCGCTGTCTGGCTCAATCAGACAATAAAATTAGAGAACCTCTATGAAAGAACAAGAGTTTATTCAGACTTTGTCGAACTTGACTAATTCAATCTCTCGACTAAGGCTTAGGTTCTCTGGCGGCCTGCCGGACCGGTCCTGCATGCGCTGCTGGCTCATTGACAGCCCTACTTGATCTCAGTCAACCGTAGAGCTACTCGTACAACACGCATCGATCGTCCATGGTATTCTATCCGACCTTTTGTTCAAGTACGTACGTCCAGTAGTCCTAGCAGGTTTTACGGCCCCTTACTGCCCTGGACTGTACAAAATACTCCAGAGATCGAGGGAATTTGTCCTGCACGTTCTTTATCCTACTGACTGTACGTGTTACCACCAACTACATGCGCCGCCGTAATTGGCTACCAGTACTCGTGTTAACATCGGCGTGGCACAACAAAAAGGACGAACTCGTGCAATTTGGCAATATAATAATATGGTCTTGGCCTGTTCTGATCCGCGCGCGCGTGTACGGGCGGCGATGATCAAGAGCGACGAGGGCGGCGGCTGCCGCGAGCGACGGACAACAGTAGCGGATCGCCGGCCCGGCCGGTTTGGGCGCCCCGCGTTCGTACGGCCGGTCCATCGCTCGCGCGAACGGCACGGCGGCGCGCGAGACAGCAGCGCATGACAAGAGCCGATCGAGCTGCTAGTATCCTGCTCCTGAAAATGAAACGAGCGATTTGAGTGAGGCATGTCGGTGTGAGCGGCCCACACGATGGAGCGGTGTGTGGTGGCCCAGTCCGACCGATATATATGCACCGATCGATCGAGCTTCCGGTAAAGACCACTCACACTTATCCGTATATGGAAGGAGGTCCTACATACTATATGGTAGTACTACACTGTACATCTACACCGGCCGTAACAGTATAGCGGCATCGTGCACATACTCGCAATGAACAGCACATATTTTCGATGTTTGTGTACGCCAGTGGAGCAACAACGCAGGAGGAGGGTTGCAGGTAGTACTAGGAGAGACGACGCGCTTATCAATAGTATCTGGCATTCTGGCTGGACGAAACACGATCGAGCCGGGGCAGCAGCCGGCCGCACGCAGCAGCAGCGTCTTTCCAGTGCACGCAGATCATCCATCCAGGGCCTCACTGTGGCAGCGTCACCGGCATTGACTCACGCACAGTGCGGGATCCAAAACCATCAGCGCACATTAAAACACACTCCGGAATTAACCTTGTCTGCTGCTGCATGCGCGCATATCTCGGCCGCGTCAGGTCGCTGTCCGTGTAGCTTGAACAATCCTGCCGGTTCGATCACTAGCTAGATTTCGTGTAGCTTCACGGATGTGTGGTACGCCCCGGCAGACATGCATCGCCCAGATAAGCAGCTATTGGCGATGCTGCGCTGCGCCGTTCGTGCACAAATAACGTGGCTGGCCAACTCCCAACAGTGCCGGTACTATCCAGAGTATCAGCCGGGCGCGCCAAGAGTCCGTGCAACCGCGGCCAGCACGAACGAATTGAAAGCATGCCGCGCGCTCACCGGGTGATTTTCCCCAGAGGAAAAAAAACTCCCTCGTTTTTTCCCACTCAAAGCATAGGTAGAAGAAATCGAACTGATCTCACACAGTGAACGGCTCTCTGTGTATGAGTGAGGAGAGGAAATTTAGAGGTTTTCTCGGCCTACCTGACAAGGTCTTCTCCTAAGCAAAATGCCACGGGGGCGGCTTGCCGCCCGCAGGTCGATTTTGTTTTTAAAAAAAAAACTTGGCACATGCAGCTGGTTACTCCATCCAGCTAGCGCACAAATATGTATGACCCGCAATAGTAGTACGAAATGTCGAAACTATTCAGCAGGCCCGGTGACCGATCGCGGTTCACACGGGCGCGCATATACTACAGCGGAAGAAGAGAAGAAGGCATACGGCCTCCTATGCGGTTGGGAGGAGGCAGACAGGCAGCAGGGAACGGAAGCAGCGCATGCATGCGGCAATTTCATCAGCAGCGACGCGAGAGGCTGTGGCGGCACAGTGCAAGAGCAGGCGGGCCGCTGTGGCTTAGGAGAGCACCTGAAACCGTTTGTTTCGGCGGATTTGGGCGCGCGCGCGGAGGCGCCGGCCGGGAGCGAGCAGCAGCAGGAGCAGAGAGCTCTGCAAGCGGCGCAGACCTCACTCACGCACGTACGCACGCAGGCCGGGCCGGGCACCCCCACCACGCGACGATCGACGACGTCGCCTGCACGAGCGAGGCCGCGTACGGGGCGCCCGTGCGCCTGCGCTTTGGTTGTGGGGGTGGTCGTGCGTGCCGCGTTCACTCCATCGATCGAGACGACGTGCGTACGTACGTGCAGATCCATGGTCTCGCTCGCTCGATCGATGGGCAGATGATCCCAGCGGCCACGCGCTGGTACGTGTACTGCATGCTTTGGATCCGCCCGCGCGTCGTTTCGCCGTGCGCGTGTACGTACTCGCGCGCGCGTGTGTACCGGCCTGCGGCGCTGGCCGGTGTAGGGGGCTGGGCCGGGTGGCGAGCTAGGTAGGATTCAAGGGGTTTTGGTCGCGTCGCGCGCGCTTCGCCACTGCACAGACGCCACCAGGCGATCGATCGACGTGATGCGGACCCAGCTAGCTAGGCCGGGGAGATATCTTCTGCGGAGCTCTTAGGCCTAGGAGGATCATATCGGATGAGACTTACGCGCGTCGCCGTCGTCGACCCTGCTTTCTGATCGCGCCGTGCCCACCTCTTGATCGGAACGCGGTTGCAGCTTGCGATTGACTGTAACATCACCCCGTACACGTCCAAGACATCCATGGCCGCCCAACGACAGGGCTATTTAATTGGCGAACATCAATTAATTGGAGTTACTACAGGCTTATGGGCGCAGATTCTATAGACAAAAAGAGCTCCAGTGTACTACGTATATATGCGGCTGCGAGCCGCCCTACTTATTCGCACATGCAACGGCGTTTTTTTTTTTTTTTTTGCATTTACTACTACGAAAAGTTGCACCACGAAGCTGGAGATTACAAACATACACACGCTCGCAGTTCAGCATCAGATACATTCCGTCCTGATGAATGAATGAATGAAATACATCCACGATTTCTCGCATCGGTAAGGTGCATCTGCATGTGGAGCAGATACTATATACCTGCCTGCAGGTCGGTCAAGTCTCATTGCACTGTTCAGGCCACCGGCAAATGAACACGGCGCCGTGGAGTCGCGAGTATCAGAGGCCCAGCCGTCGAAACCGCCGGCCGTCGTTGGCGCACAACAACATCCTCCTCTCACTCACTCACTCGTGCTTTCGGCAGGCATGCAGACCGGCTTTTTGCGCGGGATTCATGCGGGCATGCATGTGGGATGCACGGGCCCGGCCGCGCGACTCGACACACGTCACTTTGTTTGGGCCACGACTGTGGCTCATGTCACCAGACCCGGCATTGTGGAAGGCCCGGCCCTGTGGTCGACGGACGCCTCGGATCTTCTGCATGCGTCAAAGCTGCTGCTAAGTACACTGACCCTTTTTCTATTGATCTCAAAAAAAAAAGACCTTTTTTTTTTCTATTACTAAGCTATTACTTTGATGAGCAATGGTAGGAGGACCTCATAAGTTTACCCCTAGGACACGTACCGCAGGGCATAAAGCTTGATTTAAGCGCTGGGAGGTACCTTCACAAGTTTAAAATTCACCATAATCTTTGCATGATAAAACCACTTATGTTGCCTTATATATAACACGTTGTCTCTGTGGTGGGGTTTACATAAATTTACTAAAACATAATATATTCATAAGGTTATTAGTAGGCTGAATCATGTACTAAAGGACAATATAGGTTTGCTCATGCAGGGTATCTTTGCGCTATATTCTTTTCACGTTTTACATGAATTTCACAACTCCATTGTCCTTGTAACCAATGAACATAGATTTTGACTCCAAAACTCACTAGGTTAGTATTATCTATACTCCACTCTTTTCACCATTAAAATCCTGTTGTTTGGGAGAAATAAAAATTATCGATTTGTGCAAGGATTTTTGAGCTTCATGCTCCCTACGCTAGCGGTTGCGGAGCAGACGATCTCAATAGCCGCAAACCACCGTACAAAGTGCAGTGGCATGAAAAGCCACGTGTGCTTGTCCATTGCCAGCTTACGGACCTGCCTCTGGATGCGTAGGTAAATGGCAGCAGGAAACAGTGAGTGATCCGATGGACAAGATCCAGTCCGGGGCCCGCATGCCAGTTTTGTCGTCGTCGTTGATTAATCCACCTATTCATGGTACTTGCCACTCCAGTATATGGATAAAAAGGTAAATAGGGAAATAGTTAAAATAAATAGTGCCTTTTCTTAATCTACTATTCGGTTTACTGCTGTACATATCCTATGGCTATTTTTGTTTTATATGATTCACCGTCCAAATATATCTGAACTACCATTAGAACCAAAGGAGATTAAGAATACACAACTAACCAAGTAGGACTAGGAGTACTAACAGAATTTTTTTAAAATTTATTGATTGTTGATGGCAATATGGTTGATCGATCAACAGAGAAGGCATTCCAGGACACTTCTTAAACGTGGTGTAAAGGAACATTTATCATATGGATACTTTAATCCCAAGTGGATGATAAAATACTTTTTATATTGAGTAAAATATCACTTTTAAGCAAGTTCTACAAACCTAGTAATTTAGTAGTAGATGACAATGCTCAATCAAAGAAGGCATTCAAGGGCAGTTTCTTCAACATGGTGTACAGACACATTTATTCCCTCTAGTGAAAGTGACATTTATATATTTTCAAATAATCTGATCATCACTTGTCAAAGGATATAAATTGTGTTCCTGTAGCTGAAAGTTCTTCTATTTTTTGGGTCAAGAAAAATTAGGTCGAACAAGAAGGATGTTTATATATGACGGGGATGTTTATATATGAAGGTGACTACTCCATGCATTCTCAAGTTTTCACGAAAAGTGCTATTTCTAGATCACTTGTCTTGGATCAACAAAGAAAATCCTCTTTTTTGGTAATCAAGTTTAAGTAACTAAACCTGTTGTTCCATTCCCATTCCATGTTAATATGCCTATCATATCATATATTGTGAAAAAATAACACTCAAATCAATCGGCTAGCTAGCTTGTTCACTTTTTGTGGTAAATAAGTAAAAAATAAGAAAACTAACCCCTTTTGTAGTCTAGTGGCCGCATGAGACAAAACTCTAGCAACCAAAACCTGATTGGTACAGAAATATGTGCATATACCACTCTGCTTTCTGCAAGTGAAGCTAGCCCTACCACGCATTAAGCTTTTTTTGGTTGAGACAGCCGGAGCCACATGCATGCATGCAGCTGCTCTGAATCGAATGAAGCAAGAGTCAGTGCACAACAGTGTCGATCAGAGTCACTCGAGTCCACAAAATCTCGATTCGATTTGCGGAAAACGAACCGCTGGGTCGCCTCGTAGGCTCGTAACTCGCATATGCCTGCGATCGAGCTTATTAACTTTGATCTGATCAGCTGTATGGCGATGGACCCATTAATCGATCAATGTAGGGTTGGGTTGGCCGTCCTATCGTCCCAATTATTGGTTTGGGCAGCTTTTGGGGCGGCGTAGGGGACCGCCGATAGATCGAGTACTGTCACTCTTTTACTCGCTTGCATAGGTACACACATGTGAACTATCAACCGCACCGCACAGAAGCGACCGGTTTTGTCGAAAGAGGATACAGTTTGTGCGCGGGAATATCTGTTCTCTGAACAGTATCATAGCAAAACTGGTTGACAGGGGACATCTGAATTCTGAAAAATATACTCCTACAGAGCAGGGCACAATTGCCAGCTTGGTTTGCGCGCACATCAATCGATTTTGTGCTGTCCAAAAACAAACTCCTTCCTTGAAGGATTTCTTGATGACAAAATTCGAGATTATCGACGATCAAGACCATTGTACTGCAATGACATAACAGAACGGATGAGAGATACGATACGTAGTAACAAAAGGTAGGTGACAGCAGGGTCGTAAACTCCATTGAACTCGGCCTGTCTTGTCGATCCCGGGCGGCCCCGTGTTGAGGCGGCAAGTACGCATACGTACCGTCGTCGTCAACCAGCCCTGCACGCGCCCGTACCGTACCCCATCGGCCTCCCTGCCGGCCGGAGATATATACATACAGCCTGCATGTATCGCATCGTATCGATCACTCTCATCTCCAAACCGGCATCGCATATCCAACCCCAACCAAGGACGGCCGGGCCCTCGACGAGTCCAGCTACTTGCGTTGCCACAGTACGTACGTGCGTGTATCGATCTCGAGCGGTTGCTTTCATGAACTTTCAAGCACGTTGGCCTGGACAACAAAAATCCTCGAGTTCACTGGTCCACTGACTGGCTGAGAGCTAGCTAGCAACAAGAAATGCTAAAAAGGCTACTACTGCTCCACCCCTCTGGGCTGGGCAGGAGGAACAGTATGTGCAAGCGTGCAACACGACACGACTCCGTAACCCTGATGATGAAGAGATGGAGAAAAGGTACTCTCATCATGCATGGCGAATTCGGCGATCCATTGGCTACCGGCCTGGTGATACGACGACGAGCACACGAGACCGTGCATGGCAGTGTGGCGCATGTGGTGTGTGTCGCCGCCATGCATGCGGCCCACGCACGAAACGCGCGCACGGCCGCGCGCGCAGTGTCCTTCCCAGGCCGAGCCCCGCTTCCTTCCATCTCCCCCCGCGCGGAAAAGGAAAGCGCATGGAATTTTTTTTATTTTTAATCGATTTTTTTATTATATTTTTATTAATAACCGTCTGTTTCTAAAATTTACAGAACTAGTCGCCTAGTCGCCCGACAAAGAAGCGATTAGGTTAATAAAAATATAATAAAAAAATCGATTAGAAATAAAAAAAATTCAAAGCGCATGCACACACAGAGCCGCATGCAGAAGCAGGGTCCGGCTAGCTAGCTGCGACTGCGAGTGGCCGGGCGGCCGGCCGCGTCAGAAACGGGCCAGCCGGCCGGGCTGCGATCGATCGAGGGCCCGGCCGGCCGCGGGTACTCTTCGCGTTCAGGATCGCGCGCGGGCATGCAACAGTGCAGCTTTGCTTTGCTTTTGCCTCCGCCTGAGTCCCGATCAGAGTTTAGCGGCCTGTACTGCAGCAGTACGCGCTGATTAAAGGAACGTTGTCCAATGGATCCGGCGATTCTCTGCGCTTAATAATCGCAAGTACTGTACTTGATCGCTGTAGGAGCAGATCGATCATCGATCGGCGGTGGTGTGTGTCAGCGATATGAGCAAGCGAGCGGCATAAATGGAGATACAGTGTATCGATCGGAAAAACCCTGACAGCAATGGACCACCGTCGTCGATCGTTCGATCTTTCTCGCGACCGACGACGCGTTGCCGACTGAATTGATCGCGCGACAGGAAGGCGACTAATACCCGTTAGCCACTGCCCCTAATTAGTATGTATCAGCATGCAATCCGCCGTACGTGATGTACATGTGTTGATTCTGTTAAGAATCTGGACCTTTTTGGGACAGCGGGTTCGTTTCGAATTTGGCCAGAAATGAGTCGTGTGTTGCTCTTGCTGCTGCTGCCTTACAATCTATCTATAACAGTTTGCTGAAACTAACCTGTTCTGGACTTGAAAAGACGAATTAATTGTGGTCTTTGCGTGTAAAAGGAAGCTGCAAAACTGATAACAAGTTAACAACCTCATAGAGGAACAAAGCACTACCACTAGTTCTTTTTTTTTTCTCTCTTCCTTAGTTTCGCTTTCTGGAAGTGCATGAGAAGTGCACGGTACAGGAAATTGAACAGGCGAGTCACATGTAGCACTCGTCTTGGTTGCGAAAGTACGTCTTAGTGAGCCACATAAATATGACGCGAGTGTTCTGCAAGACCCCAGTACGTCCCCGTCTGATGCAGACGCAACCGCGCTCTCCTCTCGCGAAAAACATATGACAAACAGTTGATGCAACTAATTTGGACACGCATGTCACTGGGTTTCTTTCTTTGTGTGCCTGAAGATGTTAAGCTCTGTACTGCAAACCTTCATTGCTGTTTACTCTCTCTGTCCAGAGAGAGAGAGAGAGAGAGAGAGAGAGTTAGAGAGAGGTTGCGAAAGCACACTAAGACTTTCCATCCAAACCTGAACGAAGATGTTTGAAAATATGGACCCAATGATAGACAACTGAAGAAGAATCTTCTTCAAAGAGCTTGCAATGGTTATCCATAGAGCAAGACAACGCATATTCAAGGAATTCAACAATGGATAGAGAACCACCTGTAGATTTTTTAGTTTTTTCAGTTTCTTTATGTGTTTTTTCTTTGTTCTTTATTTTTTTCTCCAGACTCTCATACATATAAAATCATAAATAAAGTACTGTAGGGCGCTGCCCTCCAGTTTTCTTCCAAAAAAAAAAAAACTGAACGAAGATTACAGCAAACTGAACTCTCGCATGTAACAATGGGTCAGCATTTTTTTGAGAATCAACAATGGGTCAGCAAGCATGGAATATCTAAGCCCAAGGCCGACCTAACTAGCCATTGCAGAGAGATGGTCTGGGCCGAAATGGGCCGTTAAATTCTGCTCATCACCATCATCTGGACCTTGCAGCCAGCGGTGGTTCATTTTGCCGAGCACTTTTCTCCCTCAATAAGAAACCAGCCCATCTCAACTCAAAAAGTGAAAAAAAAAAGAAGAGAGAAGAAAGCGGCCCGTCTCCGGAAGAGTGCCTTTTATCATCAAATTTTCTCGTCTCTCTCAAAAAAAAAAAATCATCAAATTTTCTCTTCATTTTAGAAAAAAATTATTTCAAATTTTCGATATTCTACAGTCAATTGATGCATATACTAGTTCATTATTACAAACAAGGTAATTCAAAAGAAGTTCAAACCATAAACAACATAGTTCGTACGCTCCACGTATGACATAATAGTAAAATGGCATTTTCTCTTCCTGGATGACAGGAACAAACAAAGCATTTCGAGTATGTTTGGATGGCGTCCGCACTTTGCCAAGCCAGAAGTTCGGCATGCCACAATTTCTTAGGGCGTTGTTTGCTTTGTTGCCGTAGTTGCGGCGTGCCGCAGTTGCTAATCAGAAACACAGTTCATTTTCTAGCCATAGCTCGCCAAAACTCTGGCGGACAAAACGGCCGCCGCACTAGCGGCATGGCCGCAACTCTGGTGTGGCGTGCTTCGGTAAGAATCCAAACAGACCCGAATCTCACTTTTGGACCGCAAGCAGGGCTGGTCTGGATACAATCCTACCTGCTCGTCAGAATCAACGCCAATTTCTTGCACGCTTATCATTTCCCTCCGAAAATTTGTAAGCACCGGCCCCTACCGGTTCTCATCGCTGAGTCAGCTGCGCTTATTCATTCAAAGAAAGTGAGATCACGCCTCTTGAAATGTCCTCATCTGCCGACCCTGCCTGCACTAGTTTTAGACCGATCAATGATGAAGCGTTAATAATACTGCATCTGCAAAGCTTTTGCGTGCTCGTCAATAATACTGCAGATAGCTTTGCTCTGAATGATCACGTAGCCTGGACTTGTTTAGGGCGCTGCGAGATGCCAAATGAGGATCTCATCCCGCCTACCCCCACATCGACAGATGATAGATATCTTATCCCGCGCACGGCCTCGGCTGGCGCCTGTCTCCTCTTTTAAGCTCCTCCAGTCATTTCTGGGCCCTAAGGATCGGCATAATGTACCTGGTGATTGGAGACCGTTCAGTTCATTCAGCAACCGGCTCGAACAGTGGGAGCGACACGATCTTCTTCTCTTTTTTTTCTTCGCGAAAAGAAAGACCGGATACAATCAATACACGATTGAGCTGCATAATACAATGGTTGGTCCCAACAGCAACAGGAAGCAAAGCTTAGATGGCTAATCGTACTCCAAGGGAATAAAGGTTCGTTCGAGCGAGCGAGTGATGGGTCCTTTCAGTTGGAAGCTAGCCTCTTTTAGCTATTCGAAGCCCATGGCCAGGAATACTGTAGCTAGGCCTTGTAGTAGCATAGTAGCGTGGTGACCCGTGAAAAATTGCTGTGGAAAATGACTCGAACCGAACAATGTACTACTAGCTAGGTCGTATTTTTGCCTGCAATCACCGTCTATCCTGAAAAACAGAGAAATCCGGAATTTCTTTCTTTCCTACAGAGAGACAGCAACGGGGCGAAAAAAAGCGATGCCTACCCGCACCGGCCGGTTCATCATCCAAAGGCAACGGAACAAGAACACTGCATATTACGCGGCACGCCGCGATGATTGGCGGGTTGCGGAGAATAAAAGGACAGCCAGGCAAGGCACGGCATGGCCCGTGGCGCAGCAGCGGAATGAATAATGGACTAATGGTGCACCCGCCTGCACTTTGGATGGACGAGCGGCGTCCGCGCGCGCAGACGGCAGGAACAGGAATCCGCTTTTTCGCATCGCCATGCCTCCCTCTATGGCTGTAGCTAGCGGAGGATGCCCGCGCCGGCCAGCGCCAGGGACAGGACACGGCCAGGCCAGCGACGCGCACTACCGGTGGTGGTGGTGCGCAGCCAACGGGACGCAAGGGATTGCAACGACCTTCCTGGCGGGATAAGCCTCGCCAGGAGTTCGTGAACCGGAGCCATGCATGCACTATTGCTAGCTAAAAAGCTTCGCTGCCGATCGATCGCATCGGATCGGATGGCCCGTGCCTTTCGGCCGGCGCGACGCGACGTGTGGAGCGCGCGCGCTTTTTCCGTACGTCTCTCGGCGTGCTTTTTCTCGGCCGTGGCGGTATTCTGGTTGTGATCGTACTCGTATTGGATGCTGCGAAAGGGAAAGGCAATTGGGGAGCGAAGGAAGTATTCCACTATTATATCGCTTTGGGGGGCATATTGGTGCGATTCGCTTGGTATTGTTCGGTTCTCGTGTAGTAGCGTATAGAATCCCTTTTTTTGTGTGTGTGTGTGTGCAACGATAGAATCTTTGAACACGACTGATATAGCACAAGCGAGTACTTTTGTTTTACAACGCGTACCGTGCCTGTATTCCCTGTTTTCATGCTTCAAGGTGCATGGCTTGTTAAATTTCATCAGACATTATTATTCCCTTGTCGAGTAGAGTGATTAACTTTCCCATGAAGCCTCCCTCACAAAAAAAAAAAAAAAATAATCCCTACCACACAAGAGGATTGCGAGTCTTTGTATTAGGGAGAAGGGGAAAAAAAATACTTTCCCTTGAAGCGGCCACAGTTTTACCTTCTAATTTTGTATGCTCGACTGATATCAGGGAGCAATTGCTACCTACAGAGGCTACAGAGCACCACCAGGGAGGCAGGGAGGCGCCGCTCGTCATTGATGGAAGAAGATGCACGGAAGAAGAAATGTAGGTAGGAGGATCGTTGGTTTTGCATTCCAGAGCTGCGGACGATCCACTTTTACGTCTCTTGATTTCAGATGATGGTTTTGGAAGATACAGCAGCACGCATGGAAAGGGATTACAGAAGCAACAGACAGGACAGTAGTTAAAACATGATACAGAAATCAGTCGAGCTCCCGTTCCCAAATGGTAGAGACAATCATGTTGTTTGTATTAACTCAAAAGGGAGAACATGCATGTTCATTGGGCTGAAAATTTTTGCATTATTTCTCCATCTTGCTTTCCGCAAGACCACCGGGTAGTTAGGAAAAAAAAACGCAAAACGATTACAAGACGCGCACTCCACTAGTAAAACAGCAAAGAGAAAAAACTCCCTAGAAGGACGGGAACCAACCATACCATCATATAGAAGTATTTGGTGGTATAGAACTTTACAACTAGGGGCTGTTCAGTCAGATCAGCCACACGTTTGATTTTCACCGAAAAATTTCTTTAATCAGATTTAGAGCTCCGATCCCAGTACGGGCGGCAAAGGTTTCGTCGACATCCCGGCGGTCTCACACCGTGTAGTTCTGCTGGATGGTGTCGATGTCCAGCCCCTTGAGCTTCACCACCGACTCGACGTGGCCCTTGAGGGTGTTGAGCTCCCTCAGCCTCGCGATCTCAGCTCGTCTCTTGGCCTGCTCGGCAATCTCCGACAGCTCGCGGTAGCTGCTCTTCTCGTTGAAGAGCGTGTTGGAGGCAACCTCCGGTGGCTGAAGGCCGTGGAGCGTCCTCTGTGCGGTGGCCCATTGTGCCTCCCTCTCCTCTCTACCGTAATCCTTCTTGGTGGTGAACGCGGTCTGCACAACAGAATCCAAAATTTCATCAGCTTGCTGGCAAAGACGAGTGACGGTCAAATTGTGATCCAATAACGAAATAAATGGGTACCTTGTTCTCCAACAGAGTGTTCCAGGCCTTGCCGCTCAGTGCGAAACGGATGAGGAACTTGAACACATCGAGCGGGAAGTAGAATACGATGCTGTAGAGCCAGACGACACCAGCCCAGCCCCAGCCGATGCCCTTGATCCTGGCAAAGCCCCAGTTGGCGTACACAGCAATGACTGTAGCAACCTGCATGGACAAACGGGATTCAGATAATCAGATTACGTGTAAACAGAGATAAATTTTGGTTTGCTCAGCAGCCATCTACTACTTACAAGTTGAGCGAGCAGGAACGCGGTCACCAGGAGAAAACCGGGGCGTTCGAGGAAGGACCAGCTACGGGAACGGGTGACGAAGATGAGAGCCTGACTGACAATACTGACTTGGAGGTACAGAGCAGCCATCATCTCATGCTCGCTGTCCCTGATAGATCTGACACCGAATTTGTCCTGCAAAAAAGGTACATGATAAATAGTTAGAACTTAGTTCAGGCATGAACGCATATGGAATAATGGGACTAATCAAGCTTAGCGTCAAAATATCTAGACTTACCGTGAAGAAGTCGGTCTTGTGCATGGCCCAGAAGAAGATCACAGTCATAATAGCGAGGTAGGTTCCGAGCACGATACCAGTAGCGAAGATTTCCTTCAGCTTCCAGCTGTCAGGCAAGGGAGAAGGCTTAACCCTGTCCTTGGAGATTGTCATGATAGTACCTGCATTTTTTTATGAGACATGAAAAGTGACACTAAAACTAATGCATTTGAGAAACTAGTAATGAAACAAGAACACATACCATCATTGAGAATGGCAATGATAAGGACCATGAAGGGGGAGAAATCATATTTCCAGATCAAAGCAATAAGCATAAATCCAAGCTGCGATAAAAATTGACATTAGGTTGGAGAGAAAATAAGCTTTATATTTTATTTGGAAAAATGGTATCAGGAACTTACCACGATACGAATGGTGATGGAAACAGCATAAATCTGGTAATTAAGAAGATGACATAGAGAAAAGAGTCAGAATCATTGCTTGCCCCCAAAAGAAGCGAGAAAAAAGAGGTACACAGAACATGCTGCGTGGCTATTGGATTATGAAGAAAAGAACTTACGGTATAGTTCTTCATCCTCTGGAAGATGCATCGGCTAGTGAGGACAGCACTGATGATGACACTAAGACCTGGCTCAGTAAGGACAATGTCGGAAGCACCCCTTGCAGCGTCAGTAGCATCCGCAACAGCAATACCAATGTCGGCCTTCTTAAGAGCTGGGGCATCGTTGACACCATCACCAGTCATACCAACAATGTGCTTCTTCTCTTGTAACTTCTTCACAATCTCATACTTGTGCTCTGCATAACAAAAGATCCCATCAATGAAGCAAATAAAATATTTGCATAACACATAGAAAAATTAGGTACACTAGACAGAGACGGACCAGGGAAGACTCCAGCAAAGCCATCGGCCTTCTCAATGAGCTCATCTACAGGAAGTGCTTCAAGTGTAGAGTCCTTGTGTTGGCCGAGTAGTGCAGAGGAAGGATACATGTTGGTACCCATGCCAAGCCTCCTTCCTGTCTCTTTACCAATGGCAAGCTGATCACCTGAAGTACAAAAAAACATAGATTCAGCTCTAGCACAAAGACCCGCCGAATAAAATATCTAGTTCATTTGGTATAGCCAATGAATATACCAGTGATCATCTTGACGTTAACACCAAGATGCAGAGCCTTGCGGATGGTCTCAGCACTGTCGTGCCTTGGGGGGTCAAACAGGGGCAACAAACCAACGAATTGCCACGGTCCACCAGCGGAATCCTTTGATTTCTCAGGTACTTCCTGCAGTACAGTCATACATGGTATAAGAATTCAGCTCACTACAACAGCAAAAACATTGTCAAGAACACCAGCCAAGATACCTGTCTGGCAACAGCAAGTGAACGAAGCCCACGCTCAGCATACTTGTCGATAATTGAGTGAACCTTCCTCTTTATATCTTCTTTACAGTTGCAAAGGGCAAGAATCTGTTTAACAGAAATAATAATTAATCAAGCTGAAAGAACAATGTGCACATCGGTGCTATTCTCTTTTGTAGAAATAAATAACACAAAAGAGTCTAACCTGCTCAGGAGCACCCTTGCTGACACGGTGCCAGTTGCCATTGTCATCAATATATGTCAGAGCAGTCCTCTTGTCAACTGGGTTGAAGGGCAAGAAGTGCACCTCCCTGATACCAGCTCTGGCCTCCTTAGGGTCAGCAAGCATACCAACCATGGCAGCATCAATGGCATCCTGGTTCTCAGTCCTCGAGGCCCTTGCAGCCAACAACAACACATGGTCCTTGTCAACACCCTTTGCAAACACCTCGACAAGGTTCTTGTCAACACTGAGCTTGTTAAGGGTGAGTGTGCCGGTCTTGTCACTGCAAAGCACATCCATGCCAGCCATCTCCTCAATGGCAGTCATCCTCTTAGTGATGGCACCCTGCTGTGACAGCTTGTGAGAGCCAATGGCCATGGTGACTGAGAGCACGGTTGGCATGGCAATTGGGATACCACCGATCAAGAGGACCAGCAGGTTCTCAATTCCGCTGCGGTACCTACGGTGCTGGATCGGGAACATGACGATGATCTCGATGACAATACCGACCGCAATGGAGCAGATACAGAAGTTCCCGATCGCAGTGAGGACCTGCTGGAAGTGGCCGACCTGGTTGGTGCTGTCCACAAGATGAGCAGCCTTGCCGAAGAAGGTGTGCACTCCAGTAGCAATGACCACAGCCTCGATCTCACCCTGCTTGCATGTCGAGCCAGAGAAGACTTCGTCACCAGGGCCCCTGGTCACCGGAAGGGACTCTCCGGTAAGTGCAGACTGATCAACCTTGAGGGGGTCACCCTCGAGGAGACGAGCATCGGCAGGGACAATGTCACCAAGCTTGATGCTGATGATGTCACCCGGAACCAAGATTGCAGCCTCCTGCTCACTCCATCGGCCATCCCTCAGAACCTAGAACAGCACACAAAACCAACATGGTTAATCAGATGGTCAAATATGCTGAATAACATAATCCATTTGTTTAAAACTCGAGCAGCGTATTTCAAGGCTGTCATTTTCTACATGTCTACATCCTGGTACCAAATACATTTCGGATTGTTTGACTTGCATCATGTTGAATGAATAAACAAAACATCAACGTGACAAGGATATGCACGGAGAGCGATGTCATATTGCCACGTTGTCCTTCTCTATCACAATTAAAAAAAAACATAAACGCATGTATAGCAGGCAGAGTTGAGATCAGCGTTCTACCAGTTGACATGAATTGTGATGCAATAATTCTATGAGCAAGAGTCTATAGCTGCATATTAGTCTACCATGATAACATACGTAAGAAAGAAACTGGGACTTGACTTCAGTTCCACATCAAACAAATTTAAAGAATACAATGTACTTAGTCTTCTGATGACTATGAACCAGATGTAACAAGGCCCAAATAAAGCTGTACATGCCAACTAAGATGCACTAAATGTTCCATATTCCTTATGCCCATTATAAACAGTATCCAAAAGATGTGTCCCTATCATTTCCTCAATAATGGAATATATGCCCTCCCAACCGATGGACCATTGATAACTGAAGTTTTGGACATGTCATGGTTGAAACTTTTCGACCTAAAAGCATAAAGAAAGATTCCTTCTTCCACTAGATTGCAACTATTCCGTGAAAATATCATGGCTACTATATCATGGAATAAGCTCATGTATTTTCCAATTTATTTATTCAAGATTGTTTCCATTTTTCTCAAAAGAATAATTTCCAGCTGGGCTCACCTTGGTCTTGGGGGCAAGATTAGCCATGAGAGCGGCAGCGGCGTTGCCAGCGTTGTTCTCCTCGATGAAGGAAATGGTGGAGTTAATGACCAGGAGCACAATGATACCGACAAAGTCTTGCCAGTCCGGAGGCTTGCCACCGCCGTTGGCGAGTGCAATGGCCATGATGGCGGCCATCTCCATGACCCACGAGAGCGGGTTCCACATAAAGCCCAAAAACTTCAGAACTTTGCTCTCCTGCATAACACAAAAACATGTAGGTTTCAGTTGACAGGACATATGAATTAACCCAAAGGAAACACATGCATCAGACAGAACCATTATGTTACCTTCTTCTCCTCGAGCTTGTTGGCGCCGAAGATTTGGATACGCTGCGCCCCCTCGTCGGAGGTCAACCCCTCTCGGGTGCATTTCAGCTGCTCGAACACCTCCTCTATTGGGATGTTCTCCTGCAAACACAAACGCCATTAGTGACTCCATTAGTGACTGAGCTGAGATCGACACCTTGCAACATGCGGGTCCGTTATGTCAGCCAAACAAAAACAGTCAAACAGCAATCCATGTGAGCAACAACGGTGTGGGCCCGCTATGGCAGCGCCTACCAGCTAAAGCAGTTGGAACTTGACAAAGAAGAGCCGAAAGGACAGTGGGATGTACGGGACCCGGCCAATGATTGCGGACAGTACGGCCGTCCGATCTCGATCAGAGGCCGCAGAGTGCCGTCCGTGGTGCGCACTTTCCATGGGCCCTCCCACGTGTGACCAGCCACGCTCGCGGCTGCATCAAGATGCGTGCGAGCGGGAGATGCGGCTCCGTTTCCGGCGTGCAGGCGCATGTGGACCGGCCGAACAAAAAAGATGAGCAGGCAGCAGCCAGGGGTCGGGCGGCTGTGGCACCACTAGGTCAACAATGATTAAACAAAAGAAACAGATCGAGGGCACGGATTTCCTCTGTGCTCCATGGTGGTGGTTACCGGCTAACCTTTTTTTTTTTTCCTTGGGAAAGTTAACGGCTAATCCCAACAGAATGATTAATTATGGATTAGCGTGCCCCGTGCTAATAAGAACTTTGGTAGTTCTGACTTTTGGATGCAATTTCGTACACATATGGCTGCTATTAATTTATTCGTTTGTGAATAGGAAATTATTAAAAGGAATATATACCTGCTAAAGAAATCCAAAGCACAGCCGTAGTGACAGGCGGCGCAAAATTTTATTATTATTTAGCTAAAGAGCGTAGAAGTAGGCACAGATCTAAGGTTGAATAGTATAGTATATTTTCGTTTTCATGAAGGAGGAAACGTAATAAATACGGGATATTAAAGCAGCAATAAGTGAGGAAATTTAGAGGGATCTCAAAAGATAGGAGGGCGGTGAGGGAAACAAGCATTCAAACGAAACAGCTCACATGAGCGAACACGGGAGGAAACATGGCCGCGGACAGGTGGCCCGTCCTTCCCCGCGTCGAAAAGCCGCAGGTGGATTGGGAGTAAAGGCACCGCCACCGAGACGCGAGCTCTGCGGCGGCCATGGTTGCGGATGGAAAGCCATAAATCTTTTGCTACTACTACACGAACAAGGCTATCGCTCCCTTTTTTTCGTTTTCATTTTAAAGTTATTTCGAAACAAAAAAAAAAGGTTGGTGCGTTCATGTTTCAGATGGAACTGGGGTCATGATGAGTTCACACCATCTACCACTTGGTTTCCGCCGCCCGTGAGGGAGACGAACGAGCGAAGAAGAAAAAAAAAGTCAAAGGAGCCAACCAACCATCACATGCCTGCGCTAAGCAGAGGAGACTGAACAAGTAATCTACGAGAAGTCTAATTCGGGGCAGCGCAAAGCATCCTAGAGACGAGAAACCACTAGCAGTTGCAGGAATTCCTCACCAGATCGACGGCTTCATTCTTGATCTCCTCGAGCCCACCCATGGCGGACGCCGAACCAGGCCGGCAAGCGGCGTGCGGTTGTTGGACGGAGCGGAGTCTACAACAGCCGAACCCCGAGGCCGAACTCTAGCATGCCAAGCGCGAGCGCGCTCTGGGTTGGGTTGGGGTTGGGTGGGTTCCCTTCTCTTCCGCCGGCGTGCGGGGGAAGGGGAAGGGGAAGTGGAGAGGAGGGGTGGGGCGTAGAGCGAGACGGGGAAGGGAGGTTGAGGTTGAGGGGAGGCCGCCCGCTTTATACTCACTCCGGCCATCCCCAGCAGTCCGCGACGCCGGGGTCCACCCTTGCGGGCCCCGTTAGCCGCCAGGTGGGCCCTGGCTTCTCTCTATTCGCGTGCCCGCGCCTCTTCACGCCCCCACCTGGCCCGTTCGCACCCGGCGAGATCTGCCTAGCCTGGCCTTCCTAACTCCTCGGGCCCATACGTCAGCGAAGCGCCGTAGAGCCGGGCAGGTCGGGTCCGGGTGCACGGGGAAATATCTCTGGGTTTTGACCCTGGAGAGAGGGGGAGGAGGAGAAGAAGGTGGCGCGGGGCCCCCGCCTCGGGTTCCGGCAGAGCCGTGGGTGTCCAGCCACTTGGTCGTGGGCCCGGCGCCCGGCCGCATCATCGTCGTCACGGGATAACGGGAGGGATGCCGTTTCTCATTAGGGCGGTGAACAGTGAATGAAATTTTCACGAGGCCCGTGGCAGCCGCCGGATGGACGGAGAGAGATTCCGTTTACTTCGCCGCCACGGACGGATAACGATCGTACGGCTGCTGCGGCGCTGCCGGATCCGTGCGCCGAACCGAAAAAGCACGGGCTCTTCCCCTTTTCGGAGTAGCGGCGGCGCCGAAGCCGTAGCGGTAGCAGCAGTAGTTGGCCGTTGGCTGGCGACTTTTGCTGGAATTGGAACGAGATGAATCATCCTAGCGAGCAACAAGGGGCCGGCTGAACGAGCCAAACAGCGGATCGTGCTCTGTCCAAGCTTGGCTCTGTCTTTGTTGCCTGCTCGTCTCTGGCTAGGCAAGGCAAGTGCAGCTGGTGCTTCGGGGAAACACGTGTCGATGTTTTGCTTAGCGAAAGCCTTGGTCGGCAGTACTAGCATATTATCCATGTGCAAAACGCATCGCCGTTTACGGTAGCAACGGATCCAGAGTTATCGGCATTCTGGTGCTTCTTTATTAATTCCTCGATCAGGTAGTACAAGTACAGTTCAAACTAGCGGGACATAGTTTTGGGTATTAGGATGGTGATGCAACTCCGGATGAGTTAAACAAACGCACATGGGGATCGATCCCATTCAGTTGACGCGCCTGCTAGCCTGCTACATGTTCCAATGATCAAATTGCAGGTGAACGAAGCATCATCGGCGGCTTGTGGCTCTTGACGAATTATTAAATCAACGGCAGAACGAAGAGGTCTTCTTCCCATATGCTTCTTCCTTTCTTTATTTTTCTTTTAAGAAGAAAGAAAAAACATATGATTCCTTTCTCCGTGTGCGATTCTCTGCCCACAATAATGCAGGAATGGAGGGGATGAAGACGAACCAGGCCGGTAAGGGCAACTTGAAGAACCAAAAAAGTGCGGTGGCTGCATGTGTCCGTCCTCGTTCTTCCTCCTTCCTTCCGACGCCTGCCTTATCTTCACGGTTTTCACGAGAAATTCCGACGCCCGTGACAAGTACTCGACTGCAGGCGCCGGGGGCTTCCAAGCTGCGTACAGGCCGTACAAAACTGGACTCAATCTGCGTCTTCTACCCGCAACCACTAGATTTTGAAAGCAGCAATAACGAGCGATCTCCATGGATTTGCAGATGTTTGCAGGCGTCGTTTCGCTTGGATTCAGCGTCGTGTCTTTTTGCAACTCGGCCAACGTTGGGGAATATTTTTGAGCAAATTTCTTATTTGCCATCGGAAATTATACTCTTATCTTATTTGCCATCGAAAATTTGCACTTCTCTTATTTGCCATCGGATCTAATTTTACTTCTCTTATCCGCCACTCCAACCACTTTGGTTGTTAGATTATTGTGCTTTCATCACTGCATTATTTGTGCTACAATAGCAAAATAGATTCGTCTCACTGTATACTATATGCAAAGAAAAATTCATTTTTTTTCCGATGAAAATTATTGGTAATATGTTGTTTTAACTCAAAATCACCTCAAATTTTCATCCGAAAAATTTGAAAACCTTTTTTAGAATAAAGTACACACTGTGACAATCCTATTTTGGTATTGTAACCTCAGCACTATTGTGATATGATCAAAATTTTCTATGAACTAAAGTGATTGGAGTGGCAGATAAAAGAAGTGAAATTAGATCCGATGGCAAATAAGAAAAGTGTAAAATTTCGATGGCAAATAAGAGAAGAGTATAATTTTCGATGGCAAATAAGAAATTTGCTCAATATTTTTTGCTGCAATTCCGTACCAGAGCGAGCACAAGGCGCTCGTAACGTCCGCTTCCCAAGAAGAAACAAATGCGCCACGGATATGGTACCGATCGGGTACACCTGTGATCTGCTCACATCGGGCGTATACTAGCAAACCGAAATCTTCGTGGAGTTCGAAATGGGGCCAAATCAACTGCCAACTTTTTTCCTTCTTTGGAAGATGAGATATAGGTTCTTGTTCTGTTCGATCTCGATCGAGGTCACTAGGACTTGCCAGGTCTGCTCCTGGACAAAATAGCAGTACAACAAAAGTTACAGCAGTGCACCAGGGCCACAAGAGCTGCAAGTTGCGACTGCAAGGAGGGAGATTCAGACATTTAAAATTTTAATAAAAGAAAATTCTTGGGTTTGGAAAAAACTGATAAAAGAAAATTTCTGTACTTGGCGAGATTTGATGACTCGAAAGGTCAAGGCTCCCGACGTGCATGCACAAGCTCCTGGCCGTTGTACTCTCCCTGGCTCTGCCGGTCTGAGTAAGCCGCCTTCAGTTCTGTCTGCAGCGGCTGGGTCCAAGGAACCCATGAGCTGAAAACTCCCAATAATGCTGACGCCTGACAGCATGCTCGAGTCCTCGCCCGCCGCTCCCCATTTCTTGAGAATTCACATCGCCATCGCATGCGCTTAGAATTATTGGACCATTGTACAACGCACATACTACAGTACACGGGTGTTCATTTCACATGTAAATGGACTGTTGTTATTCCTAGTATGATTTTTAGTTTTCTTTTTGAAAATATTGTGGCAAGTATGAGGCTCTTCTCTGTTCTTGCTGAGTGGTAATACTGTGCGGCATATGATAAATCCATTTCCATCATGATTTTTTAGGACCGTTTATTTCATGATATGATCGGATCATGGGTGACAGGATGGTACAAGATAAAGTTATTTTCGGGGATCTAAAAGAAGGCGACAATGTAGCTCCATCAACGAGTTCAAGTATTGCATGTTATTTTCAGGCGCATGCCGCTAATGCTTGTCCTTCTCAATCCATAGGCAAAAGTGGTCCAGGCACAGCACATTGCTGTAGTGAATTGGATTCCATTAGTACAAAATATTTCAATATTGGATTTAAGATGTCTTCAATGGTACGGTCTAGTTTGGTTCAAAGCTTTTGAACGGAAAGCATATGTCCAACCAATTAAAGGACCAGATGCATGGTGTGTTAGACATGTAGACAATGTCAGTATGTCATCAGAAAGGAGATATTTCACTTGTAAAAAGAACAGGTATTTGAACCTGCTGAACGACAGAAAGTAGCAAAGTTTTTCCATATAGGAAAAAGTCTATTTTACTCCCTTAAACAATTCACTTTGTCTATTTTACCCCCTAAACAAAATGATGGCTCATTTTACCCTCCAAACAATTATATTTGGTGCAATATACACCTTTTTAAAGTTTGTCTTTTTTGTATATCAGCCTACAAGTGGAATTTGAAGCTCAAATTTTGTATGGTGGTAACTCACACAAAAGCCTATAGTAAAAAAATTATAACATATTATTTTAATATTATTTACATAGTTCAGTGGAAATTAACGTTATATGCATAAATATGATATCGAAAAAGTAATTTAAAAATATTTTAACATAAATTATTGTGGCAACTAACATCATGTAAAATTTGAGCTTCAAATTCTACTTGTAGAAAGAGAAATAAAAGGAACAAACTTCAATAGGGTGTACATTGCACCGAATGAAATTGTTTAAGGGAGTAAAGTAAGCCATTATTTTGTTCAGGGAGTGAAATAGACAAAGTGAATTGTTCGGGGGAGTAAAATAGACTTTTTCCATATATATATAAAAAAAACTATGATGCTAAGCTGAATTTCAGGCAAAGACCATGCAATCTGAAGCTACGGATTATTCTAATACTGCTGATTGCTCTAAATACAACGACGTAGGTCACAACAAGGCATCATCTGCCTCCAATTTGCATTTGTATACAACAATTATTACCCTGCTTACCAAACCCCCAAAAAAATATAGAAAAGAAAAAAGCTGCAACTGTCACTGTTCAAGAATTATGCAGTACTTATACATAAGACCGTTTCATCCATCACCATTTAAGGTCAACAGCCAGCATCAACGCTAGAGAAAACTGATTAAACTGGGCATTAAGCTCAAGGTCAACTGTTTTCGCCAACCACTCGTTCCAATTTTCCGCATTTTTTATACAATAATTGTGCACACGATGGCTGGTTTTTACAGATCGGACCTCACCTAGGTGTGTCTGTCTGTCTCTCCTCGTGCGGCTGTTCTGCGTCGTGAAAGGGAGATGGCCGTGAGGGGAAGCCAACCGATCCGGCATCCATTTCTTTCGCAGGCCGGAAGAGGCAAAGTGGAATTGCTCCTCTGCTTTGCTCCTCTCCCCTTTTGTTATTCTTCAAGGTTTTCTAATGGCTTCAAAGACTTGGACGGAGACAGACAGATACGGTCCGTCTTCCTTTCTTTGGATTACGTAGCAATTAGCAGCGGTCAATTTAACCCTCGTGTTGTGAAGAAAACCCTTTTTTGTGTGAAGGAGCAAGGGTCGCTTTGGCAGGCAAGGAGTCTAAGTTTCATGGCGTTGAACGATGAGACAGCAAGGGCAGGACATTTTTTCCCCCCCACTTTTGGTGGCTCGCCGGGCCGTTTTCCACTGAATCACATTCGCTAGTCTCTGACGGTTCGTCATCATTAAAGTGAACTCTGATTCAGTCCATTTTAGTATTTGCCTAGGCACAAAATCAGTGTTATAATTTTGTCTTTCTAAACCGTTTAATATGTTCTTTATTTATCTTTTCTTTTCTCAGATATTTTGAAAAAGGTTTTGGATCCTGTACCTGGCAGTTACCATCCGTTACGCACAAGAGCGTAATATTTGCAAATCATGGGTGCATCAGCATCTGTTATCATGTACATTGGCAAAAGTTACCTTTGTGTTTTTTTATACGCGTTATATACTTATATTGTAGTTTCGCTTGCACGGACGTGATTCCGTGACCTTTATGAACTCTTAGCAAAGACATTAACAAAAGGTGCACCTTCAAATCTTAATCAAGCGATCAACGACTGCAAAAGGAGACGTACGTCTCTCACAGGTCACGGGTCAATTTTGTTGGGAAAGCTATCGATTGAACCCAGTCCAAAACCTGCGATCTCTTTCGCCTCATCTTTAGCATTTTCCCTCTCCGTTTTTCTTTGGACTGGTCTGAAGTCTGCATATTTTGCTTAGATAACAACATCGGATAGGGCCACGTGCGCCAGGATCCAATCCGATGATGTATAGAACAGCCTGATCAAGAGATGTTCAAAGCAGGCATTTCAAAGGAGTTCTGATCAGTATGAACTAGTAAGCATCATACGATCTGCATGGTCATTTCAATATGACTCTTTGGATGATAATAAATTTTTTTATAGGGTGTCCGGAGAAATCGAAGCACCTGAACTTTGGAGCTCTTCACATTCGTGCCGACATGTGCATCATCTCTCAGAATGACTGGAAGAGTTTCAGAGTTTGGTTCGGTCGCATTCTGAATTGGAAGTCTATGGCACTTGGCAGCTTGGTCCAGATTTCATCACGTTTCTCACGTCACCCTAGAGTCAGTAGTCAAAATGATTTATTTTTTCTTTCCTTTGTTGAAAGTTTTGCTTTCAGATTCCAAAATGTGGGCAGTGTGAACCAGACCGGCTATTGAAATTTGAAACATTTTTATGTCATCTTTTCAATATAATTTATACTCCTAACAAATACAAAATTGACCATGGAGCGAAATACTGCTGATGATTCCAGTACCCTGACATCTGACAGACAAATGATAGTAAAAATTAGTTGGACGTACGGTTTAGCAGTCAGAACTCTAAGCCTGATAGCCTTATCACATGATCAGTGTTTTGATGGTGCGACTTTGGCCGTACGCGTGGGCTATTATTTTTCAATAACATTCATGTTTTCAGAAGATGCTGCATTGCCATCGTACGTACCATTCTTTTACCAATCTAGGTATAACTTCATTGATGGTGAAAAAGGCTCGGCTCTTAATTAGAGCGTCCTCAATGGTAGAGGCAGCTAAGAAATAGCAGCTAGTTCTTACAAAGAATTGAAGATGAGTGGAGTCCATGTTTAATTCTCTCATTTTTTTTTGAGAGACTGCCTCTTGAGAAAGAATTAGCTGCATTCTCTCTTCTTTTTCTTTAATAAACAATTCTAAAAGTTAGCTAAGAGGCAACTATTGGAGACGTTCTTATTACCAGTTTGTCTGGGAAATCTCATTTTGGAAGATCGAGAAGAAAGAAAGAAAGATGTCAGTGTCCATGGAGGAGCCATCATAAAGAGACGTCGGACTCTTATTAGGAGGCCATCATCATCCGTCTTGTGTAATACCCTACTTTTCAGAGCCAAAAAAAAAAAAAAAAGAAGAAAAATAAATAAATAAATAAACTCAAAAGAGATAAAAATCACTCTAAATTTGAACCTTTTCTAAACTCTTACCTTCCATGAATTTTTCCAAAACAAAATTCACTAAATAAATTAAACTTAGTTTGAATCTGGAAATTTTGAAAGATAAAACTTGTGCTCAAGTGTTTGCGTTCATTTAAAAAATGAACTAAAAATTGGAAGCTTTTGAATTTACAACAAATTAAATAAATTTGTTCTAGTTTGAGTTAGTGCATATTCAATTTTCAAAAAGTTTAAATTTTAAAACTTGCACAAATGTCACCATATGCATTTCTGCCTTTTACTTGATTTATTTTGAGTGTTTGAGCTATCTTTGCTTTTGTTTGAATTTGAAAATTCATCCAAATTCTAAATCCGGAAAAGATCAAATCTTTTAATCCTTCTCGGGCCGCTTTCCTCTTTTTCCTTTTCCTGGCCCGGCCCGCAACCCCCTTCCTCTCCTTTCCCTTTTCTCCCGCGCGTGGGCCATTTCTTTCCCCCGGCCCAGCGTTCCGGCCCAGTCCGGCCTGCTCCAGCCGCGCCCGCCTCCTCCCGCCGACAGGTGGACCCCACCTGTCGGAAGCTTCTTCCCCACGCGGCAGCGCGCCGCGCCCGGCCCCTACCTCCGACCAAACCCGCGCCCGCCGCCGCCGTGTCGCCGCCTTGTCGGAGTTCCGTGGCCGCTACTCCACTTGCTCTTTAAAACGAAGCAGCGCCCCTCATCTCTCCCTCTCCCTCTCACTCTCCCTTTTCCCCACCGGCGACCTAGGGTTCCGGCCGCCGCAGAAAGCCAAGCCCCCGGCCCCCTCTGCCTCCGCTGAGCACGAGGTGAGCATCCCCGAGCTCCCCGCTCTCGCCCGCACCCTCTCCCTTCTCTCCTCTCACTCCCGAGGCGTGTCAACACGGGACACCGCCACCCGCCACCGCAAAACCTCACCGCCGCCCACCTTCCCGGCCTCGCCTCACCCCCCCTCGCACGCGCGTGACCTTCCCCACTCGACCGCGAATGCCCGCCACAGCACGCGCGTGAGGAAGCTGCACTCCGCGCCACTTTCCATCGCACACCGCCGCGGTCCGCAACTCCGGCGAGCCGCCATGGCCGCTCCGTTGACCTTCGTCGTCACCATGTACCACCCATCGCTCAGGCTTCGAGCGCTCGTCCTCCGCGACGACTCCCCGCAATCCCTCGCCCCTCCTACGCGCCGGCGGCAAGAGTTCCGACGATCCCCCGCCGCGCGCGCGCCCTTGGTCCACCATGGACCGGTGAACCGCCGCCCCAGCCCGGTCCACAGAGCCCATGGACCGAGTCCATGGGATTTCCAATTGAAAAATAAACCATTTTCCAATTATGACGCCAGCTTGCGCAATAAAACCTTTTCCAATACAAAAATAATTCCCAAAACCCTGAAAATCCCCGGGCCCTGTACATTTTGCAGATAGGCCCTTGACCTTTTAAATAATCATGTCTAAGCCCTGAAATTTTACAGAAAAGTACCTAAACTTTTCTGTAATTATGTTTTAACCCCTAACCTTTTACACTCAGACCCCTAAACTTTTTCTTAATTACAGATTGGTCCCTGAGAACCTTCTGTAATTATATTTAAGCCCCTGAAATCCTTTTTATAATTACAAATTAGCCCTCTCATCTTCAAACACCCATATCTTTCTATTCCGAACTCCGTTTTGGGTGATTCTCGCGCCCACGAGTTCGTGAGATCGCGAAGTACCTCATGGTACTATCCATAGAGCCCCACACTAGGTTTAGAAATCTTTACCTCATAAAATCTTCCCCACTCTTTGTATCTTTTCGACAAGCATGTGATATTTATCTCGCATGTCCCAAACATTTGACCACCTAAACCTATATCAACCATCGCTCGATCAAGCCTAACCTAGTACTCTCGATCAACTCCCCTTGATCCACCGATCTGTTCCCGTGAATAATCTTTATTCGAGTTCTATCAAATCTATCTGTTGTTTTAATTGCTATTCGGCTTTATTTGATTAGTGATATTTTATCTGCAAGTCATGCATTCATGGCATCACGATCACGTGCATGTACAATAGTTATGCAAGATCATATGCATGCACCTGCACGATAAGGTAATAACATGACCACATAGGGAATTAAATGGCACACAAGCACCCTGTGCAGTGCTGCCAGAGTCTTTATGTGGGTCCCAGCCTATATAAAGACTTGAAACAGCAAGTGCACAGAATCATGCATAATCACGTGCACGAACCACTGTCATGCACTCAGTGCCTGACAGTTAACATAATACTTAAAATATTAGCTAATCATCATTAGATATCACCCCGAACTGTATAAACCCTTAAAATGACACACCTCTCGCTTCGTATACAAGTAGCATAAACCTTTATACGGGTTACCGCCTGTATATAGTCTTTATGCCACAAATGTACGAAGTACACGTGCACCTCATCTGCATGCATTCTCACCTGCATCTCTGCATGTTCATCTATAAGAATAAGATGGAAGCGTGCATACCAGATATGCACGTAATCACCATCATTAGAGCATGTGCATCTCACCACCACCATAAGGTGTTCAACCCACATCCGCCTAACCACACACACCCATGAGCATTTAATAAAGAATATAATCCACTAAAACCTTGTCTAGGTGAATATGGCCCTTACAAGGCCAGGTGTATCACCTATGACGCATATCCTGACCTGCCTTAAAGTGCTGCATCATACATAAATCATGCCTCTCATCATTCATCAAGTTTTCTCGGATCTTAATCGGCTTTCCTCGATCTTTGTTTCTTTTGTTCTTTCATTTCTTTTGCGGTAGTTTATACGTACTGTTTTATGCGCTAGTTTACGCGAGAGTCGAGGAAGCGCCTGAAGATTTCGAAGAACCGCTGAGGACTTGAAGCTCGAAGACCAACCCAGAGAGACAAGCTCCAAGCGCGAAGACCAACTCAAAGACAAGTTCGAAGCACGAGGAGCAAGTCAGAGAATCGAGCCTCGAGTCAGAATTTGAAGATTAGGAAAGCGTTTGCAGGCAAGCCCTAACTCCCATTGATCATGCTGAACCCATGATTACAAATGATCCTATTTAGAGCTTGATTTCAAATAAAACCTGCATGGAATTTAAAATGATTTAAATGCTTAGAATGACCTAAGTATTTGTGATTGCCATCCCTTGATAATTGCTTATCCAAATTCCCTTGATAAACCTAGGAATCCACCATCATTAATTCTTTAATGATGTGTTGGATCAATATGCTGCTTAGGACTCTTTCACACCGTGTATTTAATAATCTGACTCACATGCTTTTGTGAAAATGTGTGAGTGCTTGGTGTTGTGTGCGTAAAGTGAAAACGGGTGGGATTAGTAAGTGCAACCCATAGTGGGGGTATGTTTTAGACGGGTGCAAGCGAGGTAGTCCTCAGTGGGGAGGCTATCTCTGGGACGCTACTCCTCGCAGGAGGGTAGCTATTGAAGATGCTTGCATCGGTCGTATAAGGACCGGTTCTTGTGCCGTCTGGCCTAGCAGCAGTGCAACCACGAGGCTCCTTTATGGGGGGAGTTTGGAACCACACCCTACTAGTGATCGCCCGGTACCACCAGGAGGCAGGGAGTTGCAACCGAAAGCCAGGAGAAGACTTTGACGAGACTGGCGTCGGGTCCGGCAAGTGAAAGCGCTATGGCCAAGTTATTATGAATTATTGATATGAAGCCCCTGGTCGCGGAATTTTCGGGGTGGTACCGAGGTGACACTAGGCAGGTACGGAACCATTAGTATGCCAGTCCAAACCGCCGAATTCCGGGGAGGACGGTATACCCTTGTGGGTAAAGTGTACAACCTCTGCAGAGAATAAGAATCTATCCGGATAGCCGTGTTCCACGGTATTGGACAACGCGAAAGCCATGGCCACACAATGATTAGATTTTCTGCGTGAGTTTTCCTTGGCGTGTGTGTTTTTGGAAAACGCCGGTTTGGAGCCGTGCGCTGGTTTCCGGCCAGCATAGCATAAAATTTGGGAACTGGCGGGAAAGGTTTTATTCTCCCCCAGGGCCAATCAACCCCACTAAATTTAATCTCTATACCTGACTTAGTTTGCGAACTGGTTTTGTTTTCAAAACCAACCCTTGCATAAAATTGGCTTTCCGCCGATACACTGAACCATCAGCCTCATCCTTGTTTACACCCCTGCATGTATTTACCCCTTGTGTTAGGGTTTGCTGAGTACCTTATGTACTCACGGTTTGCTCTTAACGTTTTTAGTGAGAAAAGCCCCGTAGAGACGACGGCGATTGGTTTTCGTTCTCCACTCAAGTCTGCCTGTAGGCTTGGGCCGTGTTTCCGCTGATTGTCTGCTTCACCATTAGTCGGACGGACGGACTTGGATACTTCCGAATCCTCGTCGCACCACCACTAAAGGTGATATCTCAGGTATTATATTATTTACCTATACGAAGTATGCTTTCGATTACCATATCTGTGTTCTTGTGCGTACCAGCTACTGATCCAGGGACTGGTACATGATGCACAACATGCTCCAGAAATTGGGGTATGACAGAGTGGTATCAGAGCAATACTTGACTGTAGGACGAAAACCTAGGACTAGACGCGCTCGAAAAAGACTATTTTCAAAACTATTTGCAAAATACTCCATATACCTTCCCCAATTCTTTTTAAAACTCCTCTGCTTTCTCCAACATGAAGAGAAAAGGGAAGCCTCAACCAGAAGAGTTCACGTGCAGAAGCCTCCAGCTCAATGGACAACCACGACTACGTGACTGTAGAAGTGGATGGAGTGTCGTACCAGGTGTACCGCGCACCAGACATGGTTCCTGAACTCGAAGACAAGGTCAGATCTGCCAAGAAGACCAAGTACCAGATAAAGTGCTACAACTGTCGTGACCCCGGACATCAGCTCTCCGACTGCCCCACGTTTGGATTAGGCAAAAATGAAGAAGATGCAATTGACTTGGAAAGAGATATGCACTCACTTCCAGAACCACCTGAAGACACCCGCTCAGTAGTGCAGGAGCGTGAAAGACAAGAAGTATGGAATAATATGGATAACACGCACCTGTCACTAACTCCCATCCTCGGGAATATAATGGAAAGGTTGAGCAATTTGGAAGAATCAATGAAGAGACTTAGCAAGAGAATCATCCGTCCCACACAAGACAAACCGCCTCAGAACCCCTGCAAGAGCTGCAAGCAGAAGAAAAAGAAGAACAAGCAAGCATCAAACCAAGCCACGCAGAAAGAAATCAAGAAGATGAGGTGCTGCTATCACTGCAAAGGTCCAGAGCACATGATAGCCAATTGCCCTCTCTACAAGCAAGGACCAATTCCTTCCCAACAGACCCATGAGCACGATCACCCAAACAGCACCAGTGCGCCATCTCAGAAGGCCCGTAAGAAACCCCGAGCAAACCAGAAGTGTTATATATGTCGGGAGCATGGGCACTTTGCAACGGATTGCACTGAAGCCTATGAACAAAAGTTGCAAGGTAGCCAAGCTTCACCAACAGGCGGTCCTGTTATGTGTGCCAGAATTTCATAAATAGGTTCCTCATGATGGGTGAATAAGAGTTTAGCTCATCAGCTGCAAGGATGTTATCCTCGTATAGGAGCTGTAGTAGCCGTGCAAAATAATGGTTGTACCCGTAAGGTTTCCCGAGGACTGACAAATGAGACGGACTAGAATGGTAAAAGAGTACCAGTGAAGTTCTCACATAAATATGGATTTAAGTCACAGTCTGTGCTCAAGAAAGGTTGAGCTGGAAAGTGAAAGTTCAATAAATCCAATAATCAAGCAACATGTACCCAAATAATGTCAAGACCTCCACGCAATGAAGTATTTTGCCACAGAAACGTGGACGACAGATTTTCTTTTTAACCGACCAAGTCATATGACCCCCTCGATTCTTTTTGGTCAAAGACTATTGGTCGAGTTCTGATGCCAGCAGAAGAAATCGATAGTCTACCTACCCTCAAGCCTTAAGCCTCGATCTTAGCACGCTAACATCATAAAACTGCAACAAACAAATCGCATTGCTTGAGTGATTCGATGGTTTTCGTTGTTCTTGTTCGGTGTTTTATGTTTGAGTGCTCCCAAATTAAAACCAAACATAAATACCAAGAATCAAAAGATAAGAGCAACTTAATGACAAATCGTTCCCCAACCTATACCCAAACCCCTGCCGAGGCAAGCACCACATCAAGGAGGTGTCAGCTCAGAGTCAAGCTAATCAGAACTTTAGTCCAACCACAGCAAAGGTCACAGGTCAGTTGGAAAGTTTACATGAGGCAGTGCAAAGAAAAGTCAAAATGCCAGTCAACTGTCAACCCACAACACGCAAAAGAAAGCTTAATCCAGAAAGTGAAGCAAACGACAGCAATATGATGACAAAGGGGATTTCAGCCATCACCACCATTGATCCAACTCGAAATTCAATGGTCCCACACCAACCAAGCAGCAAGAGCTAGCAGCCCATAACCATGGAACCTCCACAGTGAGAGAACCCTGTCACGGACAAAGCTCACATCTCTCGTCCATGACAGCGCTGACAAAGATCTGTTGGACAGTAATGGATACCTCAGAAATATCCACAAGAGAGACCCGAGAAAGATTGCTGACAGCTTGGATAGGAGTGGAACACTACTCATATGGCAAACAACATAAGGACCAGACCTTTAGAAAGAGAACTCGTAAAATATAAGTACTCAGAAGTCTTCCCGACAAATCACCAACAAGCTACGTGACGAAGACCAAAGAATCTCCTCCACGGGCCAATTTCAGAACACCATGATCAGAAGCCAGTGTCAGAGTAGTGCAGCGAAAGCGTAGTGGGTCCTAACCCACAGCCCAGGATCAAGTGACTGATACAGTCAGTTAAGGGAAATTCAAGCCTGTCCTTGAGACGGACATAAGGGTCAAATGCCACACACAGAAAGTGTGAGAATGAGACACATCCATGACAGCCTTTCTGTCACTTGTTGTGAACCTCAGCGAAGACGCATGGTATTAGAAGCAAAATACCATAAACCTGCAGCGTCAGATGTTGGTAGAACCAAACAGGATGAGAGCAACACCCTCAAGGACAGTGTTGCATTCCCTCCAGGCTTTCTATGCATATGTCCATGATGACCATACAATCAAAATCAATCCTCTCATCCGCTTCCCTTTTAGCGGCAGACTTCGAGAGTGATTGCATTCACATCAGTAATACACAGTCAGTTGCTGCAAAAGCTGAATCATTGGAGCTTTTTAGCATGAGAAATCAACTAACTAGTTCCCACAGTGGAAAGGTGAATCTGGAGCTAAGTAACTGCAGATTTCTAGCTCTGAAGCATATGTCTCCCAGAACCATGTTAGGGAAGAGTCTGCAATGTTTGCGCCATGTTCACTCCCATACCCTGTTGTTGTCAAGTCAATGCTCTCTTGGACAATCTCTCAAATAGTCCAAGGTGCATTACCAGCTAATTTAACCTGTCAAGAGGACAAATATTTGGCTAAGGACAGTGCTGTTCTAAAGCTGAATCTTGACAGAGAGTATGTTCCGGACTCATCCTCGAATCTGGTACCCTGTACGACGGATGTCAGAATTAAGCAGAGAAAGCGTCAGCACACCAGACCAGAAACAACGATTTAGATCACCTGAGAGGATCATGAAGACAGTCACCGTATCGTACCCTGCATGAATCAGAGTGTTCAGAATCATCAGCTCTTCACAGGAAAATTTGTCAATCCAGCTAACAACCTCGCCCCGAGCAATGTCCTTGAGATGACCAGAGTTCAAGGCAACCGTGCAGCAGCAACCAGAAAACCCTGAGTGAAAATCCTTTAAGTGGGGTAGGATTTTCAGTCAGTGAGCCCTAATAACAATAATAATAATAAAATAAAACCCTCAAATCAAAACCTTAAGCCAGCCTTCCCGTGTTGAAGCAACTAGCGTGAAGGATCGACAGAAGCAAGAAGCTTTGCCTCTCCCCAAGCCCTGCAATGAAGAAAATCTTCCATCAAGACTCGAGTGTTACATCGGTCAAGTTCGAAGACCCAAGCGAAGACCTGCTCCTCCCAGAAGACCTTGCAAATCTCGAGGACGAGATTTCTTTTAAGTGGGGTAGATCTGTAATACCCTACTTTTCAGAGCCAAAAAAAAAAAAAAAAGAAGAAAAATAAATAAATAAATAAACTCAAAAGAGATAAAAATCACTCTAAATTTGAACCTTTTCTAAACTCTTACCTTCCATGAATTTTTCCAAAACAAAATTCACTAAATAAATTAAACTTAGTTTGAATCTGGAAATTTTGAAAGATAAAACTTGTGCTCAAGTGTTTGCGTTCATTTAAAAAATGAACTAAAAATTGGAAGCTTTTGAATTTACAACAAATTAAATAAATTTGTTCTAGTTTGAGTTAGTGCATATTCAATTTTCAAAAAGTTTAAATTTTAAAACTTGCACAAATGTCACCATATGCATTTCTGCCTTTTACTTGATTTATTTTGAGTGTTTGAGCTATCTTTGCTTTTGTTTGAATTTGAAAATTCATCCAAATTCTAAATCCGGAAAAGATCAAATCTTTTAATCCTTCTCGGGCCGCTTTCCTCTTTTTCCTTTTCCTGGCCCGGCCCGCAACCCCCTTCCTCTCCTTTCCCTTTTCTCCCGCGCGTGGGCCATTTCTTTCCCCCGGCCCAGCGTTCCGGCCCAGTCCGGCCTGCTCCAGCCGCGCCCGCCTCCTCCCGCCGACAGGTGGACCCCACCTGTCGGAAGCTTCTTCCCCACGCGGCAGCGCGCCGCGCCCGGCCCCTACCTCCGACCAAACCCGCGCCCGCCGCCGCCGTGTCGCCGCCTTGTCGGAGTTCCGTGGCCGCTACTCCACTTGCTCTTTAAAACGAAGCAGCGCCCCTCATCTCTCCCTCTCCCTCTCACTCTCCCTTTTCCCCACCGGCGACCTAGGGTTCCGGCCGCCGCAGAAAGCCAAGCCCCCGGCCCCCTCTGCCTCCGCTGAGCACGAGGTGAGCATCCCCGAGCTCCCCGCTCTCGCCCGCACCCTCTCCCTTCTCTCCTCTCACTCCCGAGGCGTGTCAACACGGGACACCGCCACCCGCCACCGCAAAACCTCACCGCCGCCCACCTTCCCGGCCTCGCCTCACCCCCCCTCGCACGCGCGTGACCTTCCCCACTCGACCGCGAATGCCCGCCACAGCACGCGCGTGAGGAAGCTGCACTCCGCGCCACTTTCCATCGCACACCGCCGCGGTCCGCAACTCCGGCGAGCCGCCATGGCCGCTCCGTTGACCTTCGTCGTCACCATGTACCACCCATCGCTCAGGCTTCGAGCGCTCGTCCTCCGCGACGACTCCCCGCAATCCCTCGCCCCTCCTACGCGCCGGCGGCAAGAGTTCCGACGATCCCCCGCCGCGCGCGCGCCCTTGGTCCACCATGGACCGGTGAACCGCCGCCCCAGCCCGGTCCACAGAGCCCATGGACCGAGTCCATGGGATTTCCAATTGAAAAATAAACCATTTTCCAATTATGACGCCAGCTTGCGCAATAAAACCTTTTCCAATACAAAAATAATTCCCAAAACCCTGAAAATCCCCGGGCCCTGTACATTTTGCAGATAGGCCCTTGACCTTTTAAATAATCATGTCTAAGCCCTGAAATTTTACAGAAAAGTACCTAAACTTTTCTGTAATTATGTTTTAACCCCTAACCTTTTACACTCAGACCCCTAAACTTTTTCTTAATTACAGATTGGTCCCTGAGAACCTTCTGTAATTATATTTAAGCCCCTGAAATCCTTTTTATAATTACAAATTAGCCCTCTCATCTTCAAACACCCATATCTTTCTATTCCGAACTCCGTTTTGGGTGATTCTCGCGCCCACGAGTTCGTGAGATCGCGAAGTACCTCATGGTACTATCCATAGAGCCCCACACTAGGTTTAGAAATCTTTACCTCATAAAATCTTCCCCACTCTTTGTATCTTTTCGACAAGCATGTGATATTTATCTCGCATGTCCCAAACATTTGACCACCTAAACCTATATCAACCATCGCTCGATCAAGCCTAACCTAGTACTCTCGATCAACTCCCCTTGATCCACCGATCTGTTCCCGTGAATAATCTTTATTCGAGTTCTATCAAATCTATCTGTTGTTTTAATTGCTATTCGGCTTTATTTGATTAGTGATATTTTATCTGCAAGTCATGCATTCATGGCATCACGATCACGTGCATGTACAATAGTTATGCAAGATCATATGCATGCACCTGCACGATAAGGTAATAACATGACCACATAGGGAATTAAATGGCACACAAGCACCCTGTGCAGTGCTGCCAGAGTCTTTATGTGGGTCCCAGCCTATATAAAGACTTGAAACAGCAAGTGCACAGAATCATGCATAATCACGTGCACGAACCACTGTCATGCACTCAGTGCCTGACAGTTAACATAATACTTAAAATATTAGCTAATCATCATTAGATATCACCCCGAACTGTATAAACCCTTAAAATGACACACCTCTCGCTTCGTATACAAGTAGCATAAACCTTTATACGGGTTACCGCCTGTATATAGTCTTTATGCCACAAATGTACGAAGTACACGTGCACCTCATCTGCATGCATTCTCACCTGCATCTCTGCATGTTCATCTATAAGAATAAGATGGAAGCGTGCATACCAGATATGCACGTAATCACCATCATTAGAGCATGTGCATCTCACCACCACCATAAGGTGTTCAACCCACATCCGCCTAACCACACACACCCATGAGCATTTAATAAAGAATATAATCCACTAAAACCTTGTCTAGGTGAATATGGCCCTTACAAGGCCAGGTGTATCACCTATGACGCATATCCTGACCTGCCTTAAAGTGCTGCATCATACATAAATCATGCCTCTCATCATTCATCAAGTTTTCTCGGATCTTAATCGGCTTTCCTCGATCTTTGTTTCTTTTGTTCTTTCATTTCTTTTGCGGTAGTTTATACGTACTGTTTTATGCGCTAGTTTACGCGAGAGTCGAGGAAGCGCCTGAAGATTTCGAAGAACCGCTGAGGACTTGAAGCTCGAAGACCAACCCAGAGAGACAAGCTCCAAGCGCGAAGACCAACTCAAAGACAAGTTCGAAGCACGAGGAGCAAGTCAGAGAATCGAGCCTCGAGTCAGAATTTGAAGATTAGGAAAGCGTTTGCAGGCAAGCCCTAACTCCCATTGATCATGCTGAACCCATGATTACAAATGATCCTATTTAGAGCTTGATTTCAAATAAAACCTGCATGGAATTTAAAATGATTTAAATGCTTAGAATGACCTAAGTATTTGTGATTGCCATCCCTTGATAATTGCTTATCCAAATTCCCTTGATAAACCTAGGAATCCACCATCATTAATTCTTTAATGATGTGTTGGATCAATATGCTGCTTAGGACTCTTTCACACCGTGTATTTAATAATCTGACTCACATGCTTTTGTGAAAATGTGTGAGTGCTTGGTGTTGTGTGCGTAAAGTGAAAACGGGTGGGATTAGTAAGTGCAACCCATAGTGGGGGTATGTTTTAGACGGGTGCAAGCGAGGTAGTCCTCAGTGGGGAGGCTATCTCTGGGACGCTACTCCTCGCAGGAGGGTAGCTATTGAAGATGCTTGCATCGGTCGTATAAGGACCGGTTCTTGTGCCGTCTGGCCTAGCAGCAGTGCAACCACGAGGCTCCTTTATGGGGGGAGTTTGGAACCACACCCTACTAGTGATCGCCCGGTACCACCAGGAGGCAGGGAGTTGCAACCGAAAGCCAGGAGAAGACTTTGACGAGACTGGCGTCGGGTCCGGCAAGTGAAAGCGCTATGGCCAAGTTATTATGAATTATTGATATGAAGCCCCTGGTCGCGGAATTTTCGGGGTGGTACCGAGGTGACACTAGGCAGGTACGGAACCATTAGTATGCCAGTCCAAACCGCCGAATTCCGGGGAGGACGGTATACCCTTGTGGGTAAAGTGTACAACCTCTGCAGAGAATAAGAATCTATCCGGATAGCCGTGTTCCACGGTATTGGACAACGCGAAAGCCATGGCCACACAATGATTAGATTTTCTGCGTGAGTTTTCCTTGGCGTGTGTGTTTTTGGAAAACGCCGGTTTGGAGCCGTGCGCTGGTTTCCGGCCAGCATAGCATAAAATTTGGGAACTGGCGGGAAAGGTTTTATTCTCCCCCAGGGCCAATCAACCCCACTAAATTTAATCTCTATACCTGACTTAGTTTGCGAACTGGTTTTGTTTTCAAAACCAACCCTTGCATAAAATTGGCTTTCCGCCGATACACTGAACCATCAGCCTCATCCTTGTTTACACCCCTGCATGTATTTACCCCTTGTGTTAGGGTTTGCTGAGTACCTTATGTACTCACGGTTTGCTCTTAACGTTTTTAGTGAGAAAAGCCCCGTAGAGACGACGGCGATTGGTTTTCGTTCTCCACTCAAGTCTGCCTGTAGGCTTGGGCCGTGTTTCCGCTGATTGTCTGCTTCACCATTAGTCGGACGGACGGACTTGGATACTTCCGAATCCTCGTCGCACCACCACTAAAGGTGATATCTCAGGTATTATATTATTTACCTATACGAAGTATGCTTTCGATTACCATATCTGTGTTCTTGTGCGTACCAGCTACTGATCCAGGGACTGGTACATGATGCACAACATGCTCCAGAAATTGGGGTATGACATCTTGGCAGCCTTTTTTTCTCCAACGTGCATGTTCCATGACAGTACGGTCTAAAATATTTTTTTTTTAGGGTAGACACTTTCCGGGAAGATACTAATGACTCAATGACATGTAAACCAGAGAACATGAGCTTTCAGAAAACGTACTTGTTGTAAACAATTCACGAGTTTTGAACCTAAGGCATTTACAACGCAAAACATAATGAGCACTGTATCGTTTGATTGTTCTATGACCAATCGAATCACTCCACTTAGCCGATTGATTGAGGTCAGAGCACATCGGCTCTGCACATGTGTAACCTATACAAAATGGCAGTCATATCTGAACCCGGCTTGTTCTAACAGTACTGATCGCCCGGAGCTGACCCGGTGCCTACGTCAATCGGTGGTATTAACCGTTGAAATTTCTAGTATTAACAACCAATCAGCGGTTCAATCATACATGCATGGCGTGTCGATATCCGTGACGATCCGTACGTTGAAATTACCGGCTCCGACAAGTACCGAAGGAGACAAAATCAGCAGCATTGTTTAGTATCGTATCAGAGTTGAAAAGACAAAACCGGCTCCGTGACGATCCGTATGTTGAAAAGAGCGCGCACAAGCAAGTTCACGGGATTGGGGGATCCCATGACACGCCGATATTGCTAGAGTACCGTCACCGAGGCCTCCAAAACTCTCTTCCGGGTCAACTAGAGCAACGCCGATCGACCGTCATGTTCTTCCGAGTCAGGCGGCAGCAGCACGATGCATGTCATCAGAACCACTTGGAATTCGCTGGTCCACATGCGGGTCGGGGCATCTCGGTTTTTGTCGCTCAAATCTTGCAATGATTTAATGCCTTGCCGCTCTTTCCAAGATGTTGCAATGAGGTCTAAGAAAGTACTGTAGGACTTTTCCATGCAACTGGTGCTAACTGTTAGGCCGATGATTTGTGATTGCTTGTGCTGTTACTTTTACAGTACTCCATACTCATATATACTTGATCCAAGAACTGATCCAAGAATATGTAGGAGTAGCTTCTAAACTAGGAGTAGCAAGCTATATATAGGTCTTGCCATTTTATCTGCTTGATCCAAGAACTGATGAGGAGACAGACAGACAATAACGGGTTTCTGCTGCAGCAATTCAGCACCTCTAATTAGCAGGTGAACAACTGAAACAATATACAGTACCAGTATATGTGCAGAGATTGATGAATTTGCCAGGCCGGATGGCAGCAGACCATTATCCTCGCCTCCTTTGCGTGGATTGATTGATGTTCCATGTTACGGTAACATGGTCCCTGATCAATTAGGCGGTCGCGCGTGTGGTGTTTTATCATCAGACGCCACGGACCCTCGCATCGAATCAACGACTGCATTCGCGCGTACACACATCTAACACTGACGCTGCATGGACCACCCGTACTCCCAGTGGCAATTAGCGCAGAAAATTATATTACGAGCAGGTAGGCCCCTAATCCGAAGGGCACACACGGGACAACGACGCTATTGCGACTTGTGCAGCAGCAGTGACTGACCCATGGACAGGCTAGCGAGCATGCCTGGTTGGCCGACTGCACAAGCAACAGTTACATATTTTTGGAGGGAAAGAGGCTACTGCACAATAATGTCCAGTTTGAAGACCGGAAAAGTGTTCGTAAGCTGTCCATTTTCAGATGATATAAAGGCTACATGGGACAAGCTACATATAAATCCTATAGCAATAATCTAACAACCAAAGTGGTTGGAGTGGCGGATAAGAGAAGTGAAATTAGATCCGATGACAAATAGGAGAAGCGCAAATTTTCGATGGCAAATAAGAGAAGAGTATAATTTTCGATGGCAAATAAGAAATTTACTCTTTCAGATATGGTTGGAACTTTGATGCTGAAGTCTTCCAGGTCGATGGCATCTAGAGAAGTGTGTTTATGTAAGCAGTAGACTTTTTGTGGTTTAGTATCCAGAATCATGTTAAACTTTCAGAACAACAAACAGCATTATACTTTGGTTGACCTCATGTAGCTCTTGCCTCGATCAATCAGAGGTAATTCAACACCGTCAGATAAAAAAAAAGCTCAATTATTTGGACTTGTTTTCTCTCAAAGGCCCATTTCCTACGGTCGGTGGTTGACAGTTGACCTCACTCCAGTTTAGTTCTTCGACACGCTATTCTTGCATAAACTGGCAAGTTTCATTATAGTATTTATAAGTGATGTAAACTGTAGATCAATCTTCGCGGCTCCACCTGTCATCCTACGACGCATTTAACATACTAATTTAGTTCCGATAAACACGCTCTTTCCTGGTACTCCAATTGTCTCAAGTTGAGGGCCTTCAGGTTGTGAGATACTACCTGTTTATGCAATCATTTGCTAATAAAAGAAGTGACAATATAATAAAGCTGAAGTTCAACTAGGGAATACCAGTTCAGATATAGCAAGAAAAATGCTTGAGACATATTTCTATGCAATGATTCTTGGGCACAGTTGACCTTCCAAGCTGCCACTGCCACTGCCCACTGGTTCATGCTGCCTCATCACCCATGCTTCAGGCCGGCCTCATGATTTGAGCTCCACATGGGCGCATGAGTTCGTTGCAACGGAGTAATAAGAAATGGGAACCTTATTATCTAAAGGGAATAGAAAAATGAAAATTTCAGAAAATGGAATCTTTTACAACGGCCTAGTAGGTATTGATAATTCAACTAGATATGTTGTTGTCAAAACCGGTTTCTTTTTATCAAATTATGAGTCGGAGACGTTTGACACAATGCTATATTAAACCTAGGGTGATAATGCTGGATAAGATTAGGGGCTAGAAAAGTGCAGTAGCAAAAGTTCAAAGTTCCAAGTCACAGTCAAGTGTTCGGTAGAAATTAAAGGGGTGAATAATAAACTTTGCACGCCATCTCAGTTCAGAACTTTGTGATTACGCCGTATCAAGTATTATTAGAAAGGCATGGGCTGTAGCCTCTGTCGACATGAAACAGACAGATATGCACGGACATTGCGGGAATTCTGTGGAGATTGCTGCCAGTGATAGCGTTATTTCAAAAAAAAGGTTTTCCTCACTCTCACGGAGAGGTGAGAACAAGATGGGAAGACCGTTGCAGGTAGGCATTCATTTTGTACGGAAAAAAAATCTAAGAAGTGCTCGATTTCTCAACTCTTAGCCTTGATACTTTCGCTCTTAGGTGGAGCACAAGCATCAGAATTCATGGGCCTATGCCCGTACGGTTTGAATATGTTGCGCCTGCATTACTGTGGTAGTACTGCCTCTAGACAATGGATCCTGTCTTGTTCGTTTCTAGGGAGCATCTGATTCCCCTGTCACCGGTAATCTTGGTTACTTCCTCCGTTTTTTTTTTACTTGTCACTAGATTTTACTGTAGCAACTTTGATCTTCTATTTTTTTCTACAAAATTTATACATACACGTGAATCTTTTATATCATTAGATATGTCATAAAACATACTTTACTAGCATTATATGTTTCTACATATCTGTATAATTTTTTCAGAAAAAGACTTCCGGTCAAAATTGCTACAGTAAAAGGTAGTTACAAGTAAAAAAAAACGGAGGAAGTAAATCTTTTGTTCAGTGTACGTCAACTGCAGCCTGCATATATCAAATTTGGAGGCGGCCTTGTGATGGTGCAATAAAATCTGGCGGCTGCCATTCATGATCCATGTCATTTCCCTGTCAGGTTGAAGAAGGCTCAAAATATCTGAACTTGCTGCAATGTGCAATCTGCATCCGTCAGTGCACAGAAATGGCACCGAACGCAGATGAACGCAGATGGGACGCCCGCTTAGGTGAGCAAGCACGACTATTTTGCAATAGCGTTGTCATCTACTGCATTCCTACTCGTCACAAGTGGCTTTGCGATCCCAAGCTACGCCTTTTTTTTGTTTTTGTTTCTGTCCACTATGTAACGTTGTGCTTCGCTCAGCGTCACTGAAGTTCAGTTTTGTTAATGGGGCTAATGGTCTTATGTGTCGCTCGTACAGCAAGTACACAACTCATTCGGTGGTGCTGATCGACTCAGAGGCCACAACCAGGCAATATATGGTTCATGTATATCGCTTGGTTTAGATACATAGTACCATCTCACGAGTCATGATTGTACGAGTATTGCTCTGATGTTTTTCTCGCCGCACTTCTGAACTTTGCGTCAATGTCTGAATTTTCACTTGCACGAACACCCTGGTACGAGCGAGCTGCCGTGAGAGGAAGAAGAAAATCAGATAACAGAGGTCACAGCGGAGTTTGACGGCTCTACGCCGCACCAGGATCCTTTCATTTTCTTTCGTTAACCGAGAGCAATGCCTGCAGGCAACGTTCCAATGATTGGTCGCTGTTCTTCAACTGATGCTGCTTTCCGGCGTGGAAAGTCATGGTCGGAGCTGAGAAATTCTTCGCTCATGGTGTCGAATTTTCAGAAGCAGCGCCTGCAGGTTGCAGGAGTGCTGTGCAGGGGTAAGAAAGTCGTTTCAATGATGGGATTCCATTCGTGCATCAGACATTGGCATTGACTGACCGAGCGAGCGACTGACGGACTGCTATGTAAATGTCGCCATTCAGTGCACGCAAGTTTTGACCACCACATCTGACAATGTTAATGCTGGAATAAATAATGGACAGTACCACTATCAGTTTGGATGTTTTGAAGCAGGCACCAGCAGCAGCTACAGTGTTCGTAGTTATTTCTTCAGCAGCAGCTACAGTGTTCCAGCAACAGCTACAGTATTCACAGTTATTTTTCTGTAGCCGCAGCCGTAGCTGCAGCCTGCCGAACAGTCTGTATATTACGAGAACAGAGTGCAAGGGGCAAGTGCAGAGTGCAGCAGTATTCAAGTGCGTATCAGGCCATGTGACCTGTGTTGTGTGACTTGTGTCCGAGTACATAATGCGGAGAGTACTACTGCTTCTTCTGCTTCAGATGCTGCTGCTCAAACGGACAAGACGGGCGGTGAAAAACATCTGGAACTGGGCTACTACGAGGAGGACAAGAAGGCCCAACCCAAGATATGTCGGTCCAGAATGGAGAGTTCGCGTTGAAGTATTCGGCTTAAAACGTTCCGGGTATTCACTTCGCTCAGCCTGCAGGCCTCGGCTCGGCGTATTTGAGGCCCAAAGGTTGAAGAAATGTAACAGTGTTTCCTCTCTATTTTCTGTTGACAGTCGTGGTACAATTCTCACCGATCCATGAGTTAATATAACAAAGCCTTGCTAATTCATAAGTTCTTGTGCATCATGTACAATGTTTTTTTTTCTCCTGCAGCATACATCTTGGCTGTGATAGGTCGCAATGCATACTGTATCGATTGTTGTTTGCAGTGGGAGTAGATTTGCGTAATCTTCCATGTCAAGTACGTACTCCATGTCTACGTACGTCAAAAAGAAGAAGAAGAAAAAGGGAAAAAAAAATTTGAAGCAGGAGTCAAAAACAAGAATGTGACTGCTGGGATTCGAGCCCAGGTCTCCACGGCCACAACGTGGAATTCTCACCACTAAACTACAGCCACTTTGATGGTTACTGACGGTTAGTTATATAATTAAACAATTAGTTACCGTAAGTGCGGCCCAAAACGCGGCCATCCCCCCACGCCAGCCGGCCAGAGGCCCAGAGCGCTGGCTCGCCATCCCGAACGGGTGGAAGAGGCGCGGGCCATATGGTGCTGTTAGCGTAAAACGGCTACCCGTGCAGGCTGCTGTGTGAGCAATGGCACACTGATAAAAAAAGAGGACGCTCTGATCGAGTGCTTAGCTTTCCTTTGATCGGTATCCAATCATTAGACCTCCTCGTTTAAGAAAAAAAAACACGCGGCACTAGCTAGTGCTTAGTTTGCAAACTGATCCCCATATGCGAGATAAGAAACATCGAATGATCTCTCTATCCAGTCGTCGTCGTCGTCACCACTGCTAGCTCTCGTCGTTAATTTGATGGGTGACCGTACCAGCGTTATCACGTTTAGTCGATCAGGTGGCGACCGGACGGTACGACAAAACTGACGCCGGTCTAAGGACCAATCTAATCTCTTGATCTGGTCACCTGAACCTGAACGCGTGGCCTGCCTGCGGATAAGATGATGGACGTTGACGCATGCGCGCGCGCATCGGTGCATGTCGATCTGCCGGCGAAAAATCTCACATGGCGTACGTACGTTCGTGTGATTTTGAAAAGCTTGAGCCAAATAAACTCGATCGGCCTTTTGTTAGTCCGCCGCTGCAGTGCCGGGGAGGCGAGCCAGTTGATTGGTGACAGACAGCCACGGCACGAAGGCCGCGCATATGTGGATCTGCGGCGAAACAGCACAGAATCCAGGTGATTCACTGCACTTGCGCGATGATACCAAAGGATGCGGAGAGGCGGCGGCAGGCACGCTACATTCGCTCGACGTCCCACGGCGTACATGGCCCCGGGCCGCGACACGTTCCCTGCCGTTCGAGTCACCGGACAGAAGCACTCCCCAACTCCTCAGATGGCGGCCTTTCTCGTTTCTCCTGAAACGAGACTGCATGTGCATGCAAGTACAGCGGCGCCCGGGCCGCGACACGTCCCTCCGCCGTGCCATGCCGTTACAGTCAACCATGGCCACCTGCCCAGATGGCGGACCGGCCTTTCTCCTGAGACGAGACGGCATGCAAGTACTACTGCTGCATGCGCCCGGTCGACACGCATCAGGCCTCACGCCGGCCCCGGGCGCGCGACAGCAGGACGTACTTGCGCCATGAGTCATTCATTGGTGGGAAAGAAACATGCAAGTAAACGACGGACTACTCATCGTGTTTCCGTATTTTCGAGCTAAGAAACACTGCAGGTTGCGCTACTTGTTAGCTTGCGCCGAGTGCCGATTGTGACACTCGGCGAAACTCACCGCCGTCAGGTCGCCGTCCGTGAACTTTTGATTGCCGAGTGTTCTTCTTGACGCTGGGCAAAACCTTTGCCCAGCAAAAGGGGTCTTCGCCGTGAATAGACTCGCCGAGTGTGCTTTCCCCGAGTGCTATACTCGGCAAATCTTTTGCCGAGTGTGTTTTGACCTTTGCCGAGTGCCGGCAAAAAAGATCATCCTGATAGTGGAGGCCATACTGAAGAACATGCATGCGATGGCGTGCATGTACAGGCGGCCGCCAAATGTTTACGACGGCGTGTGGGATGCTGCGGGAAGCGACATGCATGCGTACTTAATTAAGAACTTAATTGGCGGCGTACGTGTAAGGATCACGGAGTACCGAGAGGGGGGGGGGGGGGGGTTGAATCGGTAGTCACTTTTCACTTCCTTCCGTAAGGTACTTTAACAACCTAATATCAAGCTAAGTGATGACAAGAAGCAAGCAATGCGCACACACTAGCAAGACTAAGCAAAGAGCAAACCTACACAAGCAATTCTATCAAGAGCAAAGCAACCCTATCAATCAAGTCTACTAGCAAGAAGTAAATGCGGAATAGTAAATGATAGTAAGTAAAGAGATGAGATAGAGATTGCTCATGGATTTTCAGCCCGTGGTATCGGGAGGATGGCGCCTCCCCCTAATCCACGTTGGGTCACTCCCGCCGGAGTCTCGACCCCTCCCTCCGCTCGATGGCGATCCCTTCTAGAGCATTCTTCACCCTCCGAGTGAAGACGCGGGCACGTCCCGCCGGCAACTCCGGATGCTCCTCTGAAGGTAAGGATCCGCACGTGATGCGGTCCAAAGGGCGCTCTCTTCACGTAGCTTCTTTCACACGGGAAGCTTGAAGACCGTGTACAAACTTACGGCGGCTTCCACACTCCTTAGCAAGCTCATCACCGACGTTTAACCGGTCTAGGTCTTGCCATAGACCAAGAGTAACAACCCAAGATAACTCTCTATGCACACACTAGCTTTAGAGATCAAAGGATGCTCTTGTTACTCTCTCACAATCACTAGGATCACTCCAAATCCTCAACAAATGCTCTCTCTTCTTGCTCTTGGCTTTCCTTGGGCAACCTCACCTGTTCCAGTGGCCAAGAGACTCTCAAAGGTGTAGGCAACCAGCTATTTATAGCCTTTTTCCACGAAACTAGTCGTTGCCTCAAAAAACAGTCTGTCAGCCTAGTCAAGTCACCGTATCATACGGTGACCCTAGTCGCCGTATCATACGGTGACTACTTCATCTTCAGCCTTCCCTGAGGTCATCTCATTCCTCATAGTCACCGTATCATACGATGACTACTTTCTCTTCATCTTCAGCAACTTGTCCATTTTGCACTTCCCTTGGAAACCATACGGTGACCCACCGTATCATACGGTGACTCTACCAGAGACTCTCCTTTCTCTGGATTTTCCTGTCTATAGTCACCGTATCATACGCTGACTACCACCGTATCATACGGTGACTTCTTCTCTCTGAATCTGCAGAAACTGTCAACTCCCTGGAAACCATACGGTGACCACCGTATCAAACGGTGACTATCACCCCTCATCATACGGTGACTTCAGCAGAGTCTTCAGTCTGCAATTCCTGGAGTCACCGTATCATACGGTGACTAGCACCGTATCATACGGTGACTTCTGCCTGAAGTCTATCTTGATCATCTCCTCGATTCTTGACTTCATCTTCACTCTTCTTGGTTCCTCAAGCTTCTCTTCTGCCACCCTAGCCTCTGAGAGCCTCACATTGCATCCAATGATCTCTACCACTAGTGTGCACTAAGAGAACCAACTCGAACCCTCTTGATAGTCCGGTGTTTCCTATGGACTCAAGCCTACATCTACACTAAGCCAACACTTGCTTGGTTCTAGCATGTCCTTAGCCTTGATCCATCTCCTCAACCACGATTTCGTCAAGCCCAATGTCCCGAGTTGTCGAGGCAACCAATCATCGAGATATCCAATAGAGAAATGGTTGACGTAGTCCTCCATCATATGTGACCATAGGCAACAACCTACAAAAGAGTTAGTCACATAGAACATGATCATCCAATCACCAAAACATTCATACCTTTAGGGTTTCCATACTCCAATGGTCATAAAGCTTACAGTACAGGCTACTGCAGGACGCGATGCCCGCATGAACGATAGCGGGTGACACACTGACGCGGGATACTGTTGTGTTAACATGTCGGCGGGAAGGCGAGTATTGGGGAGGGGGAAAGGGAGGGGGGGGGGGGGGGGGTGGACGAACTGGCCTGGAGTGGTGATGGAGAAAACAATGCTTTTAGCTGAGGCGGCACCTGTTCAACGTGGTTCAAACGCCTTAGGCAACGGCTGCTCGTGGGGCAATGAAAGCCATTTTATCCCACCCAATTCAAAAGAAACAACATGGTATTGGCCGTGGTATGTCGTGCTAGTAAAGAATTATGATTTTGTAATGGTATATCTAGCCCCAATCACTACCAGAAATCAGCTTTTCCCCGAGCGCCTAACCTTTCCCCGAGTGTAATTCATCGGGCACTCGGGGAAAGGCACTTTTACCGAGTGTCGGGATAAAACTCTCGGGGAAACAAGGACACTCGGGGAAAATAACTTTTCCCGAGTGTATTTATCCGTGACACTTGGGAAATGTGTCGCCCGTGCTCGCGTCGAAGAGCGGCCGTTATGTGTTGACGGTGGCAGGAGATTCCCCGAGTGTCTTGCATCTAGGCACTCGGGAAACGTGGTGATATATCCGTTGCGCGCGCGGGCGTCCTCCTCCACACACTCGCTCTCACTTTCCATTATTGTGCCTCCCGCGCCGCGCCCGCCGCCCTCCCCCGCCGCGCCCGCCGTCCTCCCTCGCCGCCCTCCCTCCGCCGCGCCCGCCTCGCCCGCCTCCCTCCCTCCTCCGCCGCGCCCGCCGCCCTCCCTCCCCCGCCGCGCCCGCCGCACTCCCTCCCCCGCCCGTCGCCGCCGCGGCCCCGCCGCTCCCCGGCACCGGCTACCCGGCCACGTCGCGCCGCCCCTCGTCCACGACACCGGCGACCCCGCCTTCTCCACGACACCGGCGCCCCCGCCGCACCGAGCTTCGCCGCCCCCGCCCCGACGAGGAAGACACCCGACGCCGGCGGCCTCCCCCCGGCCTCCCCCGACTCCGGCCCGGCTCGGCTCCACCTCCTCCGCCACCCCCAACTCCGGCCCCGCTCAGGTCCAGCTCGGGGCTCCCGACGCCAGCCTCCCCCGACCCGACGGCCAGCCACCCGAGGTGAGTTTCTTCTCTCTTTTCTTTCTCTTTTTTTTTTTCTGCCTTTTCCAATATACAAATTTTGCTTGGAATGAAATGTTTGGAATGAAATGGAATTGAATTGCTTTGTATGCATTTTGGAAAAATTGAATTGTATGAAATGGAATAGATTGTGGTGGTCAAAATTGAATTGCTTTGTATGCAAATTAAATTTGAATTGCTTTATATGCAAATTTTAGGTTAAATTGCATGTGAAAATGTATGGAAATGATGAATGTATATGTTGATAGTGGAGGCTTGCCTTGTTTGTTCAATTCTTTGTATGTTATGAAATGCTTGCAAAATGATGGATTTGCAATTTGCCGGGTAATTGACAAATGCTTGTATGTTGATAGTACTAGTTAGTTAGCTATTTTACTTAGCAATTTTAGTTTCATATGTAGTTAGTTATCCAATTGAGTAAGATAATCAAGTTACATCAATCATGAAGATTTTATTCTAGTGACACATCAATCTTATTTTATGCAGGAGATGTCGGCGTCTTTCCACTACCCACACCTCGTGATCTTTGATGAGCATGAGATAAACTACGTTGAGTGTTGGCGTCTCTTACGGTCACGCGGGAAACACGCGACCGCGGGAGACGCCGGGGGTTATGGATTTGTTCACTTGCACTATTTAACCAAATAATCCACAACTAGTAACAAGTACTAGATATGAATTATAAGGTTTGTCATGTTAAATAGAATATCCGCAAGCGGACGGATAACCCGTTGTAGCATTTCACCCGAGAGTATTCCAGGGTATCGTATTTATATTTTCCCAAAGGAAGACATGGTTGACAAGAGTACTTATGTTCATGGTGTTACAATCGATAGGTGATATAACCACATTCCAATGCAGGGGTAAGGTTTAATAATAATAAGGATAGTGTGACACACACGAAGGCATTCCACTCTCTCTAATAAAAGGCGAGAGACAATCCTAAGCAATGCTAAGTTAGACTAGCGAGCTACTACTCCAAAGGTACAACATTCATATAGCGTGCACAACCTCTACCTATCACCTAGCGTCATGCAAGCACAAGCAAGCGTCTAATGCCTAGGCAACATCGGGAGATCCGGCATACGCAAGGTCTGCCTCGCGACTCCGGCCTATTTACGTACTCCTATGCCGTGCCCGAACGTGGAGGGTTCCTTTGGATGGACAGGGCTGTCACTTCCTGCCACCTACCTCTACAAACCGTGGGACACGCACATACCCAAGGGTGGATAGACTACCCCGGCACCATGCCGGCGTTACTAACCACGACTCTAGATCTCTCGAGGCACCCCCAACCCTTCGGATCGACGGGGTGATAAATCTAGAGCACCTTTGCAGGACAATGAGCCCGATGCCTAATCATGAGAACAACTAGCCTAACTAGCATAAACTAGATAAAAGGGATCAAAGCTAGCACTAAGTCATGCATAAGCGTTCGTCGCTCAAGAACGAGCGACGAACGATGAACGATTAAGCAAGTTCAAGAATAATCGATGATCGAGTATGAACGAACGAAGAACGAACGATGAACGAGCATGAACGAACAACGAACGATCATACAAGATCATGATAGAACTAGCAAGCTCATAACAACTATATGAATACTTGTATTCCATAGATTAAATAACAAGTCTTACAAAGAGAGAGAAAGGATACAAGAGCGCTACCCAATTCTCCACAAGACTTTGGGAGCAATAGGGCAGCCCACTACTCAGCCTAGCACTACCTAGAATTGCCTCTAGCTCTAGTGTGAGGAGGAGGGAATGATCCTTGTGTATTGTGTGTCTTGGAAGGAGGGGGGGGGGGGTACCCCTCCTTATATAGTCCTTGAAGGTCGGCAACTTTGAGGCGGTTCCCGAGGTCGGTGGCAATTAATGCAGGGGGAACCGACCTCCAGAGGTCGGTTACAAACCGCCATAGAAAGATGGGCCCAGGGGGCCACCCTGCCAGGTCGGCCGACCTGGCCAGGGGGGGTCGGCCGACCTGTGCCTGGCCCCTCCTGGGCTGGGCTTTGGCAGGTGGCTCCCCCTCTGGGTCTACTTCTCTGGTCCAGGTGCATTTGGCCTTAGTTGTGTTGGACTTTGACGAGATTTGGCCTTTTGTCTTGGAATTGTATTCCCGCGGCGAACGTTGTTTTGTAGAAGTGTTGATTCGTCGCCTTGGGGCATGATTTCACCTGGATTTCTCCCTTATTCCACCTGCACACTAAAATCTAGAGGTACATGTGGAAATAGGTTATTCTTAAATAAAATGCGTGTAAAGAATGTCCAACCCTTCTTGTTTATTGAGCTAGTTGACGGTCGAAATTGGTCCGTAACGACCGTCAACAACTCCCCCAAGCTTACCCCTTGCTCGTCCCGAGAAAGAAGTAGGACTTTAGGTTGTTGATCAGGAGTTGCTACAATGCCTACTTCTCAAAGGTACCAAGTGTATAACAAAGATACTCATCCTTGAGTTGAATACGTTGGCCAAGGTAACTCACCCTTGTCCCTTAGTCCTTATGGGGCTTTTGCTTTATACTTCACCTTGGGCGGTTGAGAGAGAGAACGGTGTACGAGCATTTGTTTTCTCATTCCTTGTCTTGCTTTTATTCTCCGGGGGTTTTCAAAAGGATTTTCAAAAATAAAACCAAGTTCCTCAAGTGATACTCTCGAGTCGCTCAAGTGGTGTTTTCATTCCTCACCAAGGCATGTGTGTTGCCTCATCCTACATCTAATAGGCTTTTGTGGAGCTCAAGGTAGGATATGAAGAGAGGCATACTTGCATTCATATTTTGCAAAACCAAAAGAGTGGATCCACGGAGATAGCAAGCCATACAATCAAAGATCAAGATGTGCAAGTGTGTGAGTGGATGGTGGTGGTGTATGTGACTACTCCTCTTTTTGTTCACCTCTCTTTATTTTATATTTTGGGGCATGGCTATCTTTTCTTCTTTCTTTTTCCATGCTCAAGATGAGAGCAGATAAATTTTCTTTTTCTTTTCATGCTCATCTTCTGTGAGGTTTATTTTCTTTCTTTCTTTTGCATAGCCATGCCTAATTTTGATATTTTAAGAGAGGTGATAAATTGTGAGGAGTGTCTTTATTTTGGTGGATGGTATGACATGTTGCTAACTTCCGATGTAGAAGTTTAGCATATGAGGTGGAATGTGTACGTGATCTTGATCATGAGAGTATGGAGAGCATCTCACTAGGGTCACACAATTTTGATAAAGCTCAATGAAATGACAAGCAGCATATGTAAGGTTTTTCGTTAAGTACTACATATGGCTTTGGTAGGAAATTAACATCACTGAGGAACTTATAAATTTTTATGATTTTCGAAAACAAAAAGCTCCGGAGTTTTCAAGCTTAACTTGGAACAAGATTGCATCAGCTCTTTTTACCATATCATCTCTCACAACAACTTGGGTTCAGCGCAAGCGTATGCTACCCACAAGTTTCAGGTTCTAAGCAAGTATTTTTCAGCCAACAAACTTAAAACTTGGAGAATACTAAGTTATAAACTAGGCACAAGAGAGAAATACGGTAGAGCAACTATTCATCATCTCAACATAGAAGGGAAAGAAACATTTTTACAGCACATAAAAAGAAACTATACTAATTATTTTTGTTCTTTTTAGTTTTGTTATTTTTATTTTGTTTTTCATATGAGAAGCAGGAACAAGCAAAAATGAAAGGAAAAGGATACAAGTTGCGATACATGATAGCTTAGCAGGGGGCATGGTGTCTCCCCCCCAAGCTTGTTCGGGCTCATGGGTTTGGTGGATTGAACCCCATGTGGCGAAAGTAAGCCGAAAGATCGGCTTGTCCCTGCTCCGTCATGTTGGTGAGGTTGGTGAGCTGGGTGTCGGTGCGTTCTTGCCACTGATGGGTTTGTAGGATGTGTTGATTCAGCGCGTATTGAGTGTCTTCCGCCGTGGTCTCGAGCCTTCCCATTTGCTCGGAGAGGTTGTTCATTGCTTGCTCAAGGTGGGAACCTTGAGTCGCACCAGAGTCGGAGGAGTGTTCCTCCCATTGTTGTTGCGGAGTGAACATCCTTGGGTCATGCCCCGAGGTTTGCCACGCCGAGCCGCCGGCCATATATGGTGGCGGGACTGGGTACGCACCGGGAAAGAGTCCGGCGTGACCTTGCCCCGGCGCACTATGCGGCATGGGCTGCGGTGTGGGCGCTTCGGAGCTCGATGGCTGATCCGTTCTTCGCGTTCTCCTGCGAGAAGAAATACTCCTGCGTGCACTCTCCATTTCTTGGAGCTCAATGGTTAGACTTTTGCAAGTATACAAGCGAAGATCCGGGTTAGGTAACCGAAACTCGTTTGTATGCCCGACAAAAAAATAAAATAAAATATGAGGGAATCATTTGGACCACGCTTAAGTGTATGACCGCGAATAAGATAATCTTTGTTTATGAGCATGCGAGGAGTATCAATATATTCAACATTAGCATCATGCAAAGCACCTACTCCCGCAGCGATACGTGTAATCAACGAAGTGCACTCGATAGGTCCTATCAACCCAAAATTATCTAGCCATTGGTGAATCATGTATTGCACAGGAGAAATCTTAATTTTCTCAACCATAGCATAAAGAATTTTCATTTCATCCTCGCGCACAACTCTAATATCACTCCTAGGAAAAAGAGTGATGCCAATCCACATGTGCAAAAAGCGCAGAGTAGGGTGATGGATGTGATTAGTTCTAGGTTGCACACAAGTTGAAAAACCCGTAATCCTTTCCCAAAATGCAAGCTTTGAAAAATCAGGAAGGGCATTATCAATATCAACATTGCAGCGAGTATTAAAGCCGAGTATCATGCTAAGGTCCTTCCATTTCAAACGGTATTCTTCCCGGAAAAACCGAAAAGTAATACCTTCATCTACTACTCGTAGGGTGCATAAAAACTGAAGTGTAAGCAAGCGGGAACCCGGCTCATGTACACTAGCAAAATCTTTCCACCCTATAGTTTTGAATACTCGAGAAAATTCAGCATCCATACCTGTTTGTTGCAGCAGCTCCGTGTCAAATGCTCGCGTAGGAGCAAAGATACGGTTTTGAAGAAGTGCGTAGGCGTTCGTCTCTTGTTCGCCCACCAAGTCGAGGTCGGTGTCGGCGAGGAGATGATGCTCGTTGTTGCTCTCTTCTTCGGCTGCATGTGATGGACTTGGCGGCGGTTCGACCACGGGGCGCGCGCGCGTGCTTCGGCGTGAAGAGCTTGGACTTAAGCTTGAGCTTAGGGACTTCTTCAACGATCCGTACAGCCGCTTCGCTCCCGACATGGCTGCAGCGAGGAGAGCAAGAACACAAGAACAAAAACTCCGAATGGGTTATGTTAGGGAAAATTGAATCGGCGAAACCGTCGGTTGTTCTTGTGAGCAAGAAAATCGCAACTCGAAAAAACAAATAAAAACAAATCAAAGCACAAACTGAAAGAACAGAGGGAGAGGAGTTTTTTTTTGCAGAATTTTGAGGCAAGCACAAAGTGAGAGCAAAGGAGAACCTTGTGAGGAAGAGAGTGAAGTGAATGAGGAGTGAAATGGGTGCGTGTGAGGGGGAGAGAGCCTCTGGCCGGCCACTCCAACTTATAGCACGAAATGTAGCCGTTTTTGAACGTTGGAGGGGGAATACGACCGTTGGGGAAAAGATGGGGGGCAGCAGTGGCTGCCACAGGTCGGCCGACCTGTCCTGGTGGGGTCGGCCGACCCCCTGTGGGGCCCACTTGCTCCCCCTCTTGGCCCATAGCCTCCAACGGTCATATGATTCATGACCTTGGCTGCTATGTCCAGTAAATCCTCGGAAAAATTGCTCAGAAAGATTTCCAAATAAAATCATGCCTCGAAATTCAAATGGTTTTCGGAAAAATTGAAACTGGAAGAGAAAAAGTGTCGGAAAAAATCCCAACATGTGGAAAATTTATTGTAGTGGTACAGAGGTACTCCAAAACCTTGCACAAAAGAGTGAAAAAGTTTTGAAGAACCAAATATTTTTGGAGATTATTTTTTTGTATGCATGGCGAGATGAAAATTCAAATATGCTGGCGGAAAAAAATTCAAACGATTGAAATAAGAATTTCTTGTGGTGAAATAAAATATGCAAGGTGATTTTAAAGTTTTTAAATGCAAGTGGTGGGTTTGAAAAAGAAAAAATCAAAAAGGAATCAAAAGAAATGATAATGCCGATTATCCTGTCGGCCAGGGCTTCGCCGTTTTAAGTCCGGCGAGCAAGGACTTCTCCATGCGTTTCATTCTTGAGGTGCCGGTCCCGTCCTTGGAGAAGAGGATGAAGATGGCTGCACCTTCTTTACTTGCCACATTTGTTTGATCTTGGGTTGTGTTGGTGGCTTCTCAATTTGAGGGGTCGATTTCTTGACTCATAACCCCGGCCTTGATGTTGCGGGCTTCTTGGGTTGGTACCATGACGGGTTCTCACGTTTGTCAATTTGCTTCCAAAGAGTAATGAGACTATCCGTCTTTCTCGGGGTCACTTCAACTTCTCTGATGTTTGAGGGGTTTGGCCCATACTTGATCTTGATCATCGAGCATTGTTCTTTTCGGGGTTGAAACTCGAATTTCTCCTCCTTCTCATTGATGTAGAAACGGATTTCTCCGGCCCCAACATCAATTTGAGCCTTCGCGGTGCTAAGGAAGGGACGTCCCAATATGAGGGGCGTCTCTTTATCAATGTCCATTTCCAGCACCACGAAGTCCACCGGAATGAAGTTACCACGGATTTTCACCGGAATGTCTTCGGCTATTCCCGCGGGGTAGCGGACTGATGAGTCCGTTAGTTGTAGCCTCATTGGTGTAGGAGTTAACTCCGTGTAGCTCAATCGATCGAAGACTTCTTTGGGCATAACGCTGACGCTTGCCCCAAGATCACATAAGGCGTGTTCGAAGTGATGTGCCCCAATGGAGCATGATATGGTGGGGCAACCAGGGTCTTTCTTCTTTTCTGGAAGCCGATTGAGTATAGCCGCGCTACACTCTTCGGTGAGCTTGACCATCTCTGTTTTGGGCAGTGGTCGCTTGTTATTGAGGATGTCTTTGAGGTAACGTGCATATGTGGGTACTTGTACCATGTCCATCAAAGGTACGTTGACATGAATCTTTTGGATGACTTCCACAAAACGATCAAATTGTTCATCCACCTTCGGCTTCTTATTTCTGTGTGGGAATGGCATGAAACTAGTGTCTTGGAATTCTAGTGCCTCTTTCCCAGTGGTTGCCTTTGGTTCATCATTCTTTTTCTGGATGATAGAAGGGTCTTCTTCTTCTTTTTCAACCCTGTCCTTGTTACCTGCATGGTTAGGATATGGCGGGTCCCGAGTGGATTTTCCTCCCCTCGTGGTAACCGCATTAACATTTTCTAAAGAAGACTCGGGTTGCCCCGGGATCTTCCCAGAATTAGAGGTAGGAACAAGAGCAGCAAGCTGAGCAAGTTGGGTTTCTATTATTTTGTTAAAACTCAGCTGATTTTTGAAAGCGGAAGAAAAACCTTCTAGCTGTGAATTTATATTTTCTAAAACTTTATCGTTGGCAGCAAGCTTTTTGTTGATTGATTCATTAATTTTAGCTTGGCCAAGAACTAAATCTTTCAAAGAGGGCTGATTATTGTAGAAACCAGGAAAATTGTTACCTCTATTTTGATTTTGATTATATCCTTGACCTCCGGTTGGACGATACCCGTTGTTGTTGTTCATGTAGAACGCATCTTCTTGGGTGTGGGGGCAATTCTTCCCCATATGGCCCGTATCTCCGCATTCCTCACACGTCATGTGTGAGTCCAATGCACGAACACTACCACTTGAAGTGTGTTCATCCAAACGCTTCATGAGAAGGTCAAGTTTGGCGGACAACATGTCCACTTCCTTGACAGGGTGGATGCCTTTTGAGCGTGATTGGAGTCGATCATCGCTCCACCCTTGATTGGAGACCATCTTCTCTATAAGATCTTTTGCTTGAGTAACGGTTTTGGAGAAGAAGGCTCCTCCAGCAGCGGCATCCATATGTCCACGGGCTGTTGGTGTTAACCCGTTGTAAAAGTGTTGAAGAATGAGCCATTCTTCCATCCCATGGTGTGGGCAGGCTGATGTGTATTCTTGGAGCCTTTCCCATGCCTCGGGTATGGATTCATTTGTTGCTTGCTGGAAGCTTGCAATTCTTCCACGAAGAGCATTGGTTTTGCCCATCGGGAAGAACTTAGCGAGGAACGCCGTAGAACATTTGTCCCAAGTGTCAATATTGGCGCGGTTTGCATAGAACCATTGTTTCGCTTTCCCAAGGAGGGAGAGCGGAAACAAACGGAGCTTGATAGCATCTTGATTGCCTTCTCCCGTGCCTGACGTGTTGCATATTTCTAGGAATTGTTGGAGATGAGAGTTGGCGTCCTCGGAAGCCTTCCCACAAAAGGGTATGGCTTGCACCATTGTGATGAGGCTGGACCTTATGTTAAGTCCGGCGTCACCAACGTCGACGTTGGGTCCAATGGGCACATTGGCGACGGTGGGCGCGGAGTATTCACGAAGGGTCTTTTCAGCCATGACGTTTGACGTAGATGGTGCGGAAGATGCGGGTTCGCTTGTCGAGAGTACTTGAGGGGAGACGACGACGCGGTGTCGAGTCTTCCTCACAAGTGACTCGGGATTATCAACGAAGTTTTTCGGCAAGTCGAATCCACGCATACACTATCCTGTTTTCACATCAAAGAGAAAACAGATCAAGGTTAGCCTGCATGGGCAATGGTTAAACCACATCAAGTGTAATCATGAACAATCATTGTATTCTTGTTAACCAATGTCTTCCCCGGCAACGGCGCCAGAAATGCTTGTTGGCGTCTCTTACGGTCACGCGGGAAACACGCGACCGCGGGAGACGCCAGGGGTTATGGATTTGTTCACTTGCACTATTTAACCAAATAATCCACAACTAGTAACAAGTACTAGATATGAATTATAAGGTTTGTCATGTTAAATAGAATATCCGCAAGCGGACGGATAACCCGTTGTAGCATTTCACCCGAGAGTATTCCAGGGTATCGTATTTATATTTTCCAAAGGAAGACATGGTTGACAAGAGTACTTATGTTCATGGTGTTACAATCGATAGGTGATATAACCACATTCCAATGCAGGGGTAAGGTTTAATAATAATAAGGATAGTGTGACACACACGAAGGCATTCCACTCTCTCTAATAAAAGGCGAGAGACAATCCTAAGCAATGCTAAGTTAGACTAGCGAGCTACTACTCCAAAGGTACAACATTCATATAGCGTGCACAACCTCTACCTATCACCTAGCGTCATGCAAGCACAAGCAAGCGTCTAATGCCTAGGCAACATCGGGAGATCCGGCATACGCAAGGTCTGCCTCGCGACTCCGGCCTATTTACGTACTCCTATGCCGTGCCCGAACGTGGAGGGTTCCTTTGGATGGACAGGGCTGTCACTTCCTGCCACCTACCTCTACAAACCGTGGGACACGCACATACCCAAGGGTGGATAGACTACCCCGGCACCATGCCGGCGTTACTAACCACGACTCTAGATCCCTCGAGGCACCCCCAACCCTTCGGATCGACGGGGTGATAAATCTAGAGCACCTTTGCAGGACAATGAGCCCGATGCCTAATCATGAGAACAACTAGCCTAACTAGCATAAACTAAATAAAAGGGATCAAAGCTAGCACTAAGTCATGCATAAGCGTTCGTCGCTCAAGAACGAGCGACGAACGATGAACGATTAAGCAAGTTCAAGAATAATCGATGATCGAGTATGAACGAACGAAGAACGAACGATGAACAAGCATGAACGAACAACGAACGATCATACAAGATCATGATAGAACTAGCAAGCTCATAACAACTATATGAATACTTGTATTCCATAGATTAAATAACAAGTCTTACAAAGAGAGAGAAAGGATACAAGAGCGCTACCCAATTCTCCACAAGACTTTGGGAGCAATAGGGCAGCCCACTACTCAGCCTAGCACTACCTAGAATTGCCTCTAGCTCTAGTGTGAGGAGGAGGGAATGATCCTTGTGTATTGTGTGTCTTGGAAGGAGGGGGGTACCCCTCCTTATATAGTCCTTGAAGGTCGGCAACTTTGAGGCGGTTCTCGAGGTCGGTGGCAATTAATGCAGGGGGAACCGACCTCCAGAGGTCGGTTACAAACCGCCATAGAAAGATGGGCCCAGGGGGCCACCCTGCCAGGTCGGCCGACCTGGCCAGGGGGGGTCGGCCGACCTGTGCCTGGCCCCTCCTGGGCTGGGCTTTGGCAGGTGGCTCCCCCTCTGGGTCTACTTCTCTGGTCCAGGTGCATTTGGCCTTAGTTGTGTTGGACTTTGACGAGATTTGGCCTTTTGTCTTGGAATTGTATTCCCGCGGCGAACGTTGTTTTGTAGAAGTGTTGATTCGTCGCCTTGGGGCATGATTTCACCTGGATTTCTCCCTTATTCCACCTGCACACTAAAATCTAGAGGTACATGTGGAAATAGGTTATTCTTAAATAAAATGCGTGTAAAGAATGTCCAACCCTTCTTGTTTATTGAGCTAGTTGATGGTCGAAATTGGTCCGTAACGACCGTCAACATTGAGGCAAAAATTTTAGGCCTCGTAGTAGTTTTGAAGACCCATTCTCCATTTCTCATCAATAACCAACTGATACAGTCAGCCTTACACGAACAGACGGGTGTGCTCCTTCCGTTAAATCATATCTCCCAGTACCTTTGTGACTATGTGCTGATAACTGGCGACTCTAAACTGACCAGAAGGATCTTGCGTCACCCATTCATTAAACTTGACCAACGGTACCTTTCGATGTTACCACTGACGCTCAATTATGGTTCCATTGAAGTAGAGATCAATGACACAGTTCCCCGCTCCCAGACCCAATCTTATTCAGGCCCACAGAATGTCGAAAACCGCCAATCACTGCTGCTGGTCGTAGCTGGACTGCCACCAGTCTTTTGGCACCAGACCCATCTCATACCTACAATCTTCAGGAACATATGTGTAGTTAAAAATATCCGTGTCAATCCCGCTGATCTCGCATTCAGCATGGAAACATATGCATGCCCATCAACTATACCTCCGGTAATGCAAATTGGCATCCGCAAAAGCTCTACTACAATGAACATATGGAATATTTGGATTCGAGTACGACCATTTCCACCGACGGATGCACATGCAGCTCAGGCCAACGGTAACTGAAGTTACAACATATGGTACCTCCGATAATGTTACATTGTTTCCTCTAACAATTGTCACTCTTACTGCAGACACCATCCCACGACTCCGCTACAATTTATTTCCGCTAGAAGATGAGGACGGGGAGGGGACTTCTGAAGTAGGAGGTGCACTTGGACCATCTCATCAGCAAGCAGGTATGCTACAACCAGTCTATACATCGCCCCCTAACTACAAACTTGAGCACCTAGACAGTCCAACAACTGCACTACCTACCTTATGCGGATCCTCATGCATCAGGTTACTATATTGAAGCACCCGTTTCATCAAGCGATGATTCGATGCATATACCGGATACACCAATAAACGAAGGTAGCACCGAAGTACCGGAGACACCATCAAACGAAGGTGACACCGAGATAATATCGGCTTCCAGTAGTCCCGCCCGCAATGAAGCTATCTCATCATGTCCTTTCTAAGGGTACATTTAGTTGAACTTCAATTCTTTTTTTTTTTTGACCTGAGTTGAACTTCAATCCTTATGTATACAACTATCGAATTAATTAAAACAATATTCTAGCCGTCTCTTTGCTAACACATCTCCTTTACAGCTAAATCCAGAGATGAGGAGAGATGAGGAGACGCTCGAAGGGGCAAGTACTCAAGAAAAGCACACCGGAGACGCCGCGAGCTTGCTTCTGAACTGTTGTTGTGAACTTCTGTTCTGAACTTATGTTGTCAATATTGTGAACTTGAGATGTGAACTTCAGTTGTCATTGTTGTGAACTTGTACGTGATGTATTTGAACTTATGTACCTTTTTATTTCTATGTATTTGCTTATGTGGACTTGTGATATATTTGAACTTATGTGACATATTGGTGATATATGTGTGTATTGATGATATTTGTGTCATCAAATGGATGTATATTGTCATATAAATTAAATGCCTTGTGTTTGTCAATTGGATTTGTCGAAAAAACAAAAGAAAATTGTTCTTAAAAACATCTTCCCCGAGTGTTTTGGCACAAAAACTCGGGGAAAGTGTTTAAGCACAAAAACTTGCGGACAAGTCAGCGGACAAGTCTGGAAAACCCTGAGTCACGGACTAGTCCGACCCTGGCGGACAAGTCCGTTGCCAAGTCTTTGTGGTCCGTTAATAAGCGGACAAGTGCCCGGACAAGTCCGCGTACCACGACACCCGGGCTAGTCCGTCCCTGGCGGACTAGTCCGTTGCCAAGTCTCTGGAGTCCGCTAGACAAGTACCCGGACAAGTCCGGATCAGACGATATACGGACTAGTCCGGCTCCAGGCGGACTAGTCCGGCTCCCAAAGCCTGAAAACTGCCTGTTAGCTCTCTTGATGCAAAAGAAGTTAGAATTTTGAGCACTTAGACACATTCACAACTTTTTACGTCGTATCCCTCTTGATAGTACGGCATACCTATTATTCAAAGATAAGAAATAAAATTCAAAGACATAGGCAGCCTTTTCTCTTTCTTTTTCATTTTGAGGGAACATCAAACACGCATTTCCATCTTTTGCTGCACATAATCTCATTCAAAAATCATTAGACCTTTAATTGTTTGTCATCAATCGTCCAAAACCCACTAGGGGGCCTAGATGCACTTTCAATCTCCCCCTTTTTGGTGATTGATGACAACCAAATAAAGCTTTCATTGAGAGTGAAAAACTCCCCCTAAACATGTGCATTCAAGCCAACATAGTCTTACATAAATAGTTATAACGATTACAAGCCAACATCTAATTAAGCACAAAGAGTTTTTCAAATCACACCAAGTCCATGATTAGCTAGGATAGATAGATAGATAGATGGATAAAGCTTTTCTTCTCCCGCTTTGGCATCAAGACACCAAAAAGGAAGAGAAAAAGATCGAGATTGTCGATGTAGCCGCTATTCCCCCATGGAGTCCTCATCACCTCCATCGCCGCCATCACTGCTCGCTTCATCATCATCGACATCATCATCATCTTCTTCAGCTTGAGATGCCGGAGCAGCTGCACTAGTGGACGGACCAGCGGTGAATTGATCAAAGAAAGCACGCTCCGCGGGGGTGAAGGACTCGGAAGGATCCTCATACACAACCTCATCACTATCTTCAGCTTCAGAGCCAGATGAGGAACGAGCTGGCAGAATGCCCTGTTCAGCATACAAGGCTTTGATGCATCGAGTGTCCTTCTTTCTAGCTGCCCTCTCCTTCTGAGCTCGAACGGAGTTGTCTCGGCAGATGGTGAAGATGGACTTCAACATTTTGAACAGACCTCCGGGATTGGGAGCGGGCTGAGATGTGGCTCTACCACTTCGGGTTGCCACAGGCTGAGATGGAGTTGGAGGAGCAGGTGTAGTTGAGGCTGGTGGAGCTTGAGGCTGAAGAGCTGTGTGAGTGACATCCTTGACAAACTCCAACTTGGTCACGGCCTCAATCATGCACATGATGTATGGAGCATAGCCACAAGCACGAGTGGGATTAGTGGCAATGTCATATATCTCCTCATAGATGAAGTCAAACACATCAAACTTGTCCTGGCCACGAATCCAACTCAGCAGGTTTTGCTCATAAGCGGGAATGCTGCCAGCATCACCTTCCCTTGGAGCCAAGGTGCTCCTCAAAATCCTGTGCAACACACGATAGGAGGGAAGAAGACCGGTAGTCTTGGGAGGAATGTAAGTTCCGCTGGTGTTGTACATGAAGTCAATCTCGTGAGTGCGAAGAGCATCAGCAGCATGAATCCTTGCCCCTTTACCAGTCTTGAGCTTGAGAATGGCAGCAAATCTCTTAGGTGTGACTGAGTACTGCTCTCCATTTGTCATCCATGTGATCTTCTGATCTCCATCAGGCTTGAAGAAGACAGTGGAGTAGAACTGAACAATGACCTCATTGTTCCATGGGTAATCAAACTTCAGAATGTCTATGAGGCCATGATACTTGCAGGCTGCAATCACTTCCTCAAACACAGGAAGCTTTCTCTTTTCCATGTAGCCCCAATCAACAAACTTGCTTGGACACACGGGGGTAGTCAAAGGCAAGTAGACAGATGCATAGTAATCCTCATGGAAGTAACTCCAAAAACGTGGATCATATGCCATCTTAGCAACAGAGTAGACATCTTTCTTCCTTCTTGCCAAGGCTGCAGCTGCCTCATTTTTGTAGTTACGGCGGTCTCTTAGCATCGCCGGATCTTCTTCTGGTTCATGCAACTTTAAAGGACCAATGAGATTGGTGTTGTCATCCTCTTGTGCCCTTTCTTCTTCAGTCTCATACATGCTTGAGGTGACAGTCTGAAGACGCACTCTGCGACTCCGTGGCTTGCCTCTCCCTCTTTTGGAGCTGCCCCCTTCATCGTGCCTATGCTTGGTGCGCTTCTCCCGGTTCCCGGCGTTACCACCATCATCCATGACTGCGGCTGACAGAAGCAACAAGCACTAGGGATTAAGAGATGAAGAGAAGAGACAAAGGTGTGAAGCAGAATCAACAATTCAGAGTTCTGGTTCATCAGAACACGGTCAAGTCCGGCATATCACGGACTAGTCCGGCAATAGGCGGACTTGTCCGGATACAGGCGGACTTGTCCGGGTTCTGTCGAACCCTAACCCTAAGTAATCAAGTAATGCAAATCGACACCAAATCCTAGCCATATTGCACAATGTACATCTATAGCATCCTAGGAAACATCTCCTCTACAGGGATTTTGGACTAAACCCTAGGGAACAAGGGGATTGAGCCGAAAAGGATGGGATACCTTGAGAGAACGGCTTAATACGGAAGGAAACGGACTAATCCGCGTCCCACAATTCCACTCCCTGTTGGTATTTCTTAACGTCACAGATAAATCCGCAAGCGTACGGAGAATACCGTTGTAGCACTTCACCCGTGAGTATTCAAGGGTATCGTTATTTATATTATCCCAAGGGAACGGAGTGGAATTATCTACTAGTCTAGCTGGTCCAAGGACACGAGGAAGGATGGTAGGTATGGGTAGAGAGGATTTCTATGGATGAAGTTCTATCTGGAACAAGGAAGAGTAGACACAGCAGGGCTGTCACCACCTACCGGCAAACTCCCCTACTAGGACATGTGACACTAGGGCTATTAAGTCCCTAGGCCAGTCCTAGGGTCACGTGACAACAAGGCAATTAAGTCCTCGCTGCCAGACCGATTCCAAGAAGTCAATTCCCTAGAACAGAAAGGACTAAGCACAGCAGGGCTGTCACCACCTACTGGCGACCCTCTCCTAGGACATGTGACACCAGGGCTATTAAGTCCCTATGCCAGTCCCAAGGTCACGTGACAGCAAGGCAATCAAGTCCTCCCTGCCAGACCTATTCTAGTTCACAAGACTAAAGATAAATTCTGCCTCTAAATGCTTACTTGAATAGAACGATGATCATGCAAGCAAGTAAAGGAAGAACTTATACTAGAATAGAAACATACAATCCAAAAGGAGATCGAGAGTACTTACTTGTAATGAAGATAAACGACGAACGAACGATGAACGAACGACGAACGAACGATGAACGAAGAACGAACGACGAACGAACGATGAACGAACGAAGAACACTTCACTATAAATAAGTATCCTCCAAGATACAAGATTTGGGCCAAGTCCTCACAAAGGGAGAACTACCCTTCTCTCCTACCCTACTCTCTCCCTACTCTACTAGTGTACAAATGGCTCTAGGCCCTTGGGAGTGGAATGAGGCTCTCCTTCTTGTGTATTCTTGAGGGGAGGGGGTACCCCTCTATTTATAGTCTTGAGTAGGTCGATTTGGGGGCCTCCTCCGCCTCAATGCACCGCCTCAACGCATTAAATGCAGGCAGAACCGACATCAGGAAGGCGGTGGCGACCAGCCAGAGAAAGATGGGCCAGATTGGCCACTGTAGCAGGTCGGCCGACCTCACTGTAGCAGGTCGGCCGACCCCCCCTTGGCCCATTTGGCCTTGGGTTTTGGCCGAGGGGTCCTCCTTGATGTCTTGTTCAATGATCTTCGTGCATTGGCCCAAGTTGGTTGAGTTTTGTATGACTTTTGATCCATATCTTGTTGGGCTGCCTGTGCTGATTTTCTTGGAGTGATGTGTCGTGACCTTCTTGATGTGAATTCCCTCCTTTTGATATGAAATGTACCTGCACTCACAAATTCGCCAACACTCGTGGAAATCGTTAGTAATAAACTCCTACCACTATGTTTGGTGTTCATTTTATTTCTTTTATGCAGGTAATTGACGGTCAAAAGTGGTACTTAAGGGCCGTCAACACTCCCCCAAAACTTCACTCCTTGATCGGTTGGGAAAAGAGATCGCCGGAGGATCGCCCTTGGTCGCCGAAGGAAGAGGAGAGAGAGTTTTGGTGGAGAATGAGGAAGATGAAAACGAAGAGGTAAGTTGTCCACGGTTAAAGGTGAAAAACACGATACCCGAACTTGTCCGGGTACCGCCGGACTAGTCCGGGTACAGCCGGACTAGTCCGTCCCATCCGGAAATATGCGGACTTGTCCGCCCCGTGTAAACCCAAATTTTTGAGATTTTTTGATTTTTTTTTGCTATTTTATATTTTTTTTTGAGTTGCGCAGGAAATGAATTGCCCGAGTGTCCTGGATCTGGACACTCGGGGAAGGGGGGGGGGGGGGGGTGGGGACTTAACCGCTCACGGGGCCGCGCGTTCTCCTCCGCACCCCACCCCCACCGCACTGCACTCCTCGCCGCGCCCCCACCCTGTCTCCGCTGCACCCCCGCTCGTCGCTGCCGCGGCCCGGAGCTCGCCGCCGCACCCCGCCCCCGCCTCCGCCGCGACCCGGCCACCCGACGCCGCCACGACCCAGCCAGTCGACGCCGCCGTGACCCGGCCACCCGACGCCGCCGCACCCCGCCCACGCCGCACCCCGCTCGTTGCCGCCGCACCCCGCTCCTCACTGCCGCGGCCCGGAGCTCGGCCCCGCCCCCGCTGCTCCGGCCCCCGCCCCCGCCCCCGCCGCCGCCTCCGCCTCGCCTCCCCGGCAAAGTCCCGGCCACTCGACGCCGCCGCGACCCGGCCACCCGACGCCGTCGACGACTCCCCGCCCCTCCGCCCCGGCCTCGCCCCCGCACTCGGCGGCCCCGGTGGCGGCGCGCCGCCTTGGCCCAGACCCGCAGCAGGAGACGCCGTCGCGGGCCCCCGGTCCCGGCTCCCCTCCTGTCAGTCCCCGGCCCCGACCCTCCTGCCTTGTCGCCGCCCACTTCCCCGGCGTTCTTCTCCATCTCCGCAAGGTGAGCAGACCGTGGCTCTCTTTTTTTTTTTTTCAATTCAGTTTGTTTCGTGGGCAGTGAGCAATTAGTTCTAATTTTGTTCACTGATTCGTTGATAATTTGAAAATGAATGATATTTATTCTCTAAAATGTTTAAATATGAAATACGTGCTGTCCAAAATGAGATGGTTTAGTTGCAGGTTTTGGAAACCTCATCGTGTAGGGGAGGTGCTGCCGAATTTTACCAAATTGACACTATTATGTTCTATTTTTTTGCAGGGTGAGTTTGTTGCATCGTCCTTGAGTCCTCACTTTGCTGGATAGCTAGGTGAGACATAAAAGACTCTCTTTTTTTGATTCATGTTTGTAGGTCACGGAAAACCTAGTTAGATGTCTCCGGTTCGAAAGAGATACGGCTATAGATATGCAAAGAACTGCATATGTATAGACGTATCTGTTTCGAATTGTCCACGTTTTTTGGACAGCCCAAGGATGTGTAGATGAGTTAGTTTTCGTGCTCTATTCCTCTCCGAGACAGAGTTTCGTCACCATCTCCCTGTTGTTCTCCGGATACACAATCTCCTTGTCAGGACGTGTATTTGGAGAACAGCGGGGAGGTGCTATCGAAATTCCGTCTTGGATAGGAGTAGAGCATGAAAACTAACTTCATCTGCACATCCTCAGGTGGGATTAGGACCTATCTTCACCTATTAGACTGTATAAGTGAACGGTAGATGCAATTGATTTATCTATTACTCGGTGATATGTTAGAGGATGGATGACCGTGAGTGGATGTACACGGGCCGCCAAAGTCAGAGTTCGTGGACTAAGGAATGGATTAAAAAGACTCAAGGTTTCATGAACAAAGCATTTGCCAATGTTAAAGGAAATCCTCCTCGGACTTTCTGTCCATGTAGTGAATGTGAAAACCGTAAGAAGCAAACAAGGAAGGAAATGGGTAAACATCTCGTAAAGCATGGATTCATGGAGAACTATAAACGGTGGACCAGCCATGGTGAGGCTGATCGTGTGCGACACGAGGTCGTCAGACCACGCATCGACGAGGCTTTTGACGAGGATGCCGGGGTAGCAGACATGTTGAATGACTATGCAGAGGCACACAACTTCGAGGAAGGGTGCAGGGAGGAGGAGCCAGAGCCAAGCGCAAAGGCGTATTATGATATGTTGGGTGCGGCACAGCGGCCCCTTCACGGCCATACCAAGGTTTCTCAACTGGATGCCATTGCGCGTCTGATGGCCGTAAAGTCCCAGTTTAGCCTGAGTCACCGTAATTTCGATGTCATGTTGGCAGTTATTGCCAGCATGCTTCCGGAAGGTCACATTCTGCCAAAGAACATGTATGAGTCACAGAAACTACTTCGTGCACTTAAGATGCCATATGAGAAGATACATGCTTGTCCGAAAGGATGCGTGTTATTCCGCAAAGAACATGCAGAAGCCTTGTACTGTCCAAAGTGCTCATCGTCACGGTACCTGGAGGTAGAATCAGGTGATGGTGAAAAGCGGCAGACGTCGGTCGCTGCGAGAATCCTACGGTACCTCCCGTTCATACCGAGGATCCAGCGTCTTTACATGACCGAAGAGACTGCGAAACAGATGACATGGCACAAAAAAGGAGTGCGATACCATCCCGATAATCTTGTACATCCGGCCGATGGTGAATCGTGGACACATTTTGATCGAATCCATCATAGGAAAGCAGATGAGCCTCGTAATGTACGTGTCGCACTGGCAACAGATGGGTTCAATCCTTATGGAATGGGGGCTGCCTCATACACTTGTTGGCCCGTGTTCGTTATACCCCTCAATCTCCCCCCCCCCCCGGCGTCCTCTTTCAACGACAGTTCATATTCTTGTCCTTGATAATTCCTGAACATCCGGGGAATAATATGAATGTGTTCATGGAGCCACTGATCGATGATTTGGAACGTGCTTGGAAGGAAGGGGTATTGACATACGACAAAGCAACAAAAACAAACTTCAAAATGCATGTTTGGTACCAGTATTCTCTGCATGACTTCTTGGCATATGGGATATTCTGTGGGTGGTGTGTTCACGGCAAGTTCCCATGCCCAGTATGCAAGTCAAAGCTGATGTTTCATTACTTGAAGAAGGGTGGCAAGTATTCTTCGTTCGACAAACACCGACAATTCCTCCCTCTTGACCATCCATTCAGAAGAGACATAAAGAACTTTACGAAAGGTGTCGAAGTTAACGACCCTGCACCACAGATCATGACATGTGCCGATGTTCGTGCCGAGTTAGATGCTCTCAAGGTCAATGAAAGTGGAGATGGTTTTGAGGGATATGGTGAGCTACATGCCTGGGTTCATATCTCGGGCTTGTATAGGCTTTCCTATATGGACGACATTCTTCTTTCACATAACATTGACCCAATGCACACAGAAAAAAATATTGGGGAGGCGTCTTTCTGTACGATCATGGCCTATGCTGATAAGTCAAGAGACAACGTTAAGGCAAGATTGGATCAAGCAACCTTATGCGATAGACCTAAGCTTGACATGGCGCCTCCTAAACCCGGCAACAAGAGATGGACAAAGCCTAAGGCTGATTTCATCTTGACGAGGGCCCAAAGGAGGGAAGTACTTGAATGGTTTAAAACCTTAATGTTCCCTGATGGGTTTGCATCGAACCTGAGGAGGGGAGTGAACTTGGAAACTATGCGAATCACTGGGGTCAAGAGTCATGACTACCACGTGTGGCTTGAGCTGCTTCTCCCCTCAATGGTTCGAGGCTATGTCCCTGACCATGTATGGCAAGCGCTGGCAGAGTTGAGCTATTTCTTCCGACAACTTTGTGCTAAGGAGATACCAAAAAAGATGATTGTAGACATGGAAAAAATGGCTCCTGTGTTGCTCTGTAAGTTGGAGAAAATCTTTCCACCCGGCTTCTTCACTTCGATGCAGCATATGATTTTGCACCTCCCGTATGAGGCACGAATGGGTGGGCCTGTGCAGAACCGTTGGTGCTATTCCATTGAGAGATGTCTAAAGGTTCTCCGAACTAAATGTAAAAATAAATGCAAAATTGAAGCTTCCATGGCAGAGGCATACCTTCTCGAGGAGGTGTCAAACTTCACTACAAAGTACTATGCTGACAACCTTCCTAGCGTGCATAATCCACCCCCTCGTTACAATGCTGCTGAAAATGACTCAAGCCTCAGCCTTTTCCAAGGGCAACTCGGAAGTGCAAGTGGTGCCACCAGCAAGTTCTTGGCATACAATGAGTGGCGCACGATCATGCTATATGTGTTGACCAACCTTAAGGAAACTGCATCATATATAAAGTAAGTTCTCAACAAACCTACTTTCGAATAGTCATTCTTCTGCATCAAACCTCTAATCTTTTCCCTCGTTGGCACAGAGAATTTGTTAATCAATTTTGGCGACGTTCAAGGAATCCTACTTCGAACGAAATTGACACCCTACTTAAACAGGGTGCGGGGAGTGGAAAACCCGATTTCATTTCTTGGTTAAAAAAAAAGGTACTGTGAAACCGATTTATCTCGTGTTTAGTTTGACATGCATTACGTTGCTCTTAAATGATGACCTATCCTGCTCTATCATGCAGGGCCAAACCGATGAGTGCATGAATGCCGAGTTGAGACAAGTTTCCAGCGGCTGTGACTATAGGGTTAGGTCATTTAACGGTTATGACGTCAACGGATATCGCTTTCACACAACAAGCTACGAGGAGAGTCGTCCCAATCGACGAACCACAAATACGGGAGTTTTTACGCCCGGCGATGATGGCGTCGAGTATTATGGAAGAATCGAAAAGATATACGAATTAGATTTTCCTGGTTGCAAACCTCTTAATCCTGTCATTTTCAAATGCCATTGGTTTGACCCTGAAGCAGTGAGACGGACTCCTAATCTTGGGCTAGTTGAAATTCGACAGTCAACCGTCTTACCAGGAGACGATGTCTATATCGTGGCTACTCAGGCCACGCAAGTTTATTATCTCTCATACCCGTGCCAAACCGACGAACGTCTCCGAGGTTGGGATGTTGTGTACAAGGTATCGCCACACGGTAAACTACCTGTCCCAAACGATGCCGATTACACTATAGACCCAAACACATATGAGGAAGATGACTTCTTTCAAGACAATGGGGTGGAAGGGAGTTTTGTGATAGACTTAACTGAAGTGTTCGAAATGGAAGTAGACAATGAGGACGTTGGAGATGAGGTTGATAATGCGCGGGACTTACAACTTCTTGAGCGATTACATCTGGACAGTGATGACGACATTCCTCCTCCTTCGGAGAACCTACATGATTATGTCGACATGCACGATATTGACGATGAGACTAATGATCCACCTATTATCGACGATGATGATTATTTCTGAATTCTGATACATGTATGATCCGTACTAATTAGATTTCGGTTATTATTTTACTTTATTTATAATACTTTGTTATCTTTTTTTAAAATATGCTGATTTGTTGACTTGTTTTAATTGCAGGTGATTGAAGAACGATGGTGGGCGGCGTAGGCAAAGCTGTGACCAGAGCTACGACGAGGTCCTTGTCCATCTTTTACCGTGGTGAGGGTAGTCGGCAGAGAGGAGCAAGCAAGGGTGGTGGGAGAGGTGGACGGACAGGTGGGAGAGGTGGAGGGAGAGGTGGGAGAGGTGGAGGCAGAGGTGGAGAGAGAGGTCGAGGGAGAGGTGGAGCGAGGTCACCGTCGCCTGAGCACGAGGAGGAGCAACAGTTTGAGTCGTCTGAGGAGGAGGTGGAGGATCGCGAGGATGGGGAGGAGCGCGAGGACGGGGAGGGGGACGAGGAGGAGGGCGAGGGCGAGGAGGGGGAGCACGGCGAGGACGAGGGAGAGCACGGCCAGGCCAATGCACCCCGGGTGCGTGGGTCGTCGACCTTGCCGAAGCGACCGATACCTTTGGACCGTCGTCCGATAGTTCGCCCTGTCCCTCCCCGGTAAGTTACTTTACATGTTACCAATACACTTTCATTTCATTTGTTTTAAATAACAATTGATACTAACACTTTATCTTAATGATTTTGGCAGGTCTTGGACTTCTCCCGCTGGTGGTTCTCACAAACGCAAGGTCAACTGCATCCTGGGTACTTTGTGCAAGCAACACTACCCTGGATTGGTGCAGCTTCCGGAGGGATTAGAGATTGCCGACACTTTTGATCACTACGCCGCCGTGGACGACGTGGTGGATCGAGATGGCAGGAAGTTCAACAACAAGATGGAGCGGGTGATCAACGAACTGTGGGTAAGTCTTCCTCACTACATTGCTCAACACATAGCATTTTATTGATCATTCTTGAAATAATGGTTTGATACACCGCGTTTGTATGCAGGATTTCTACAGAATTGAAGAAGGATACGGGGACCTGGCGCGGCAGGTGGCACGTACAGCGTGTCAAAAACTTGTCAAGGACATGATGTACGAGGCGCGCGCCCAAGCCATCGTTGATTACCACGCTGTCAGGGATGTGTGGGTTGACAGGAAGGCCGCAGTAAAGATGACGCTGACGAAGGAACAATACTTGGAGGTAAATACAGAACAATCTTTAATGACATTAACTATGTTTCATTTGACCTTCTTATATGTCATATGTTTGATGACGTGCAGGCGACTCCGTGGTGGATGGCAGCGCATAGCGAGTGCTGGAATGTCTTGGTGGGCAAGTGGTGCGCCCATGACTGGGCTTCGAGGCACGAGGCTTGCCGACAGTGTCGGTTGATGATGCAAGGTCCATCACACCATCAGGGCAGTCTTAGCCTCAACGAATATGCGGCAAAATACGTATGTCAAATCATTTCTTCACTCTAACTCTCAATAATGCATAATTTCTAATCATGCTTCTTTCCTCAGTCAGCGGCTCATGGTGGTGAGCCTATCAACACATTCGAGGCTTTTGCTTTGTCCCACAAGGGCAAGGCGACGGCGGAGATCCACTACAACCCGGAGGACCCGCCCGAGGCGTACAGCAATCCGACCGCCTATAGCCGCCTCAGTTCGTACTCAGAGGTGGCAAAGGAGGTATATGGGCAAGACTACGATCCGAGGTCACACGACCTCGATGGAGAAGTCGTGATGAGGGCGGGAAAAGGCAAGAAGCATGGGCGGTACGCACTCGGTGACAGCGTCATCGACACGGCGAGTACTCCCACGCTCTCCCAGATTCGAGCACGGACTGTTAGCGGTGGCCCGAGCATACGCGAACGACCGACTGCTACACAGGCCCTCCAGGTTATTACTGTTATATTCCTTGTTTGTTTAATTTTCCCATTTCATTCAATATTGCACTATAGTTTAACATTTCATTGAATATTGCAGGCCCAGCTTGAGGAAGAGAGGGCCAGACGGGAGCACCTCGAGGCGAGTTTGGCGCAACAGGTGCAGGAGCAGGTGCAGGTGCAGGCGCAGGTGCAGGCGCAGACACAGGAGATGTTCTCCTACTTTCACGCTCAGTTCGCGGCGCTGGGTCACCAGCTGCCGCCACATCCGTCATTCGCTCCTCGTCCTCCGATTTCTTCTCTGGTGAGTCTCTTGCCAACCTTACACAACTTACAGACTTAGAAAACATAGACAAACTTAGAGACTTAGAAAACATATATAGACTTAGAAAACATAGACTTAGGAAACTTGGTTGTGCTATACACGTTGCATCACAAATGTTATGTCTTCCTTTATGCAGCCGATGCCTGGGTCAACGGGGTCGAATGTTGAGGCTGGGGTGCAAGACATGGATCTATCGGCAGCTCGTTCGCTTTTCCCACATGTACCCCCACCCGTTGATCCATGATTTGTGTTTTGTGGACTATATGTGTAGCTTGTGAGTGGTTGTGAACTATTTATGGACTTGTAAGCGTTTGTGGACAATGTGTGCACTTGTGAACGTTTGTGGACTATATGTTGGATTGCGGACTATGTGTATCTTAATTATTCAATTGTACACTATTTGATGATTTTGGTTATGGCTGTGGTTGTCAAAATGGATGCACATTGTCATATATATCAAATGCCTGAGTTTATCAATTGGATTAGTTGAAAATACAAACAAAAATGGTTCTGAAAAACATCTTCCCCGAGGGTAATAACACAAACACTCGGGGAAGTTGGACGGTTTCCCCGAGTGTCTGAACACAAACACTCGGGGACAACGACACACGGACTAGTCCGGCCTAGGCGGACTAGTCCGTTGCCAAGTCTCTGGAGTCCGCAACTAAGCGGACAAGTATCCGGACTAGTCCGGATCTCACGGTACCCGGACTAGTCCGGTTCCCCGAGTGTGTAACATCTAACACTCGGGGAAGGGTTCCGGTTTCCCCGAGAGTTTCCAGACAAAAACACTCGGGGAAGGTGGAACGCCGTTAAGGCATCGTCCGTTATTTTGTTCGCTTCCCCGAGAGCGATCTTGACACTCGGGGAAAGTTTTGCCGTGCGCTTATCGGTTGACACTCGGGGAAGGTTGTTTTCGCCGAGTAAACCTACGCCGACTTACCTTCCCCGAGTGCTACACTCGGGGAAACTTTCCCCGAGTGTTTTTGCATCTTCCCCGAGTGCGTTAGACACTCGGGGAAAGTCGCGATCCTGGCGTCAAAATTTAAATTTTGGCCAAAAAGACCATTCCAGTTTATTTTTGTTTGTACCTGTACAATTTCCATCTCATATAAGAACGTGATTACGTGAATCTAACAAAACCTAATAGGTTGTTATGTTGGCCTGCTCATTAATTTTCGGATAAGGGCGCACTCATACACATGCATGCTGGCAAGTGTAAATTTCCTTTTCTTTTAGGCTAATTTTACCATACAATCCAAATGTTACCTCCACGATTAGCCTTGGATCAAATTATTGTATTTGTCATTTAAAATATTATTGTACAGCAGAAGTATTTAGAAACCATCTAAAGATTGATATTTACAAAGATGTTTCTAGAGGAAAAAAAAACAGAATTGCATTGTTATACACTGACCATTGAACAGTGAGCTAAATTCAGACATGGTCATAAAATAGCACCAGTGATTTTGATGTCTGGTTAGTGGAGAATTTTATTGATGTTGCCATTATGGACATAAATTTCTATTGTTTACTTTGATTTATTCAATAATAAGTGGTAATTTTATAATATATGTGCATAACATATTGGTCACCCTACACAAATCTTTGCAAGGCTAATAATATGTTCTGGAATGTCATGTACTAAAACAATATAGGCTTACAGACAATCCATGAAGATTAGAATTTGTGTACACCTATTTGTAAATATATGTCCATAAATATAGTAATGGTTGGGCTCGATATGAGTTGAGAGGTTTGGACCTTACTTTTGGTTTGCATTTGGGTTAGGTGAGAACAATTTTTGTTGCTAATGATTTGGGTCAATTTGGTTTTTGATGAAAACAATTTGGTTTTGTTAGCTATGCTCGTCAACATATCCTTGGAGGCACCATTTGTACAACAAACGATATGCACATTACAATTCGCCTCCGAGGTGAACAATTGTATGTATCATTGGATTGCGAAGACATCATTCACAAGCCCTTCTTGATTAAGTATAATGATTGGTGAAGCTGATGCAGTCAAATCACAAGGGGATTGGTATTATTGAACATGTGTTGCTGGTAGGAGCTGCGTGAGTAGGGTTAACGTTGCTTACATTTCTCACATTAACAATTGTAAATTATCCCAGCATGAGTGCACTCCTAGCTCTTTTTTAAGTCATTCATGTGATTTTGTTGAATATTATTGTTGTATGTAATTCTTTTTGAAAATGTATGAAAATACAACAAAAATGTTGTTGAAATGCTATTAAAATTTTGTCCAAATTTTCAAGATTTATAAATTTAAATTCTATCCAGATTTGAATTTGACCAAAATTCTTTTTTTTGTCAAATTCTATCTAATATTGTTGCTTTGGTCTACTTTAGTTTGTTCAAAATCTGTCATAATGTTCATATCAAAACTTTGATAAAATCACAAAAGGACAAATTTGTCTTTATGCAACAAAGTTAACACGGGTAGGAGCACTAAACGGACTTTCGGTAGAAGTGTGGTTGGTAAAAGCGCAAAATCTGAAATTCGATGGTCATTTCACAATTGGAGTCCAAACCTATGGTCAAAATGCAACTGCCCCAAATAGTGTGGGAGAGAATCGGTTCGGGCATTGCTTTAGTGTTTGATTCACCCACAAAAAACAAAAGAAAAGTAACAATGCTTCCTTTTCGTCTTTTGGCCGCTCTAAAATCCACCGTCGGTAGTGGGTGTAGGCTTCGGCGACGAGAAAAAAAAAGATCTCCACCTTCGTTCTCTGCATCTCCTCGTTTCATGCCTATCTCCGCAATGGGTATTGGCTTCGCTTACCATCCCATAGTGCAATCTGATCGCAGTGCAAAGTAATACATATTTACATGCATGCTACACATCAAAAGGTTGAGAGTGCATACAATCCGATCTCAATGCGAAGTTCTCCAATTCTTCATTTCACTCCGCAATATCCGGCCGTCCTCCCCCAAAGATGAATGCGAGTACTACCACACTCAGCCCTAGGGGCATGTGGGTTCATGTCGACACGCATGATCGATGGTGATGGTCTGATGAGTCGGATGTTGATTGTGGTAGCAGGACGTCGATTTGTGGCATGTTACGGTAGCTTGGCTCCTTTTGTGGATGTAATTGACTGAATGGGTTCAGAATAAACAACGCTTGGTTTAACATAACAGAGTGCATCAAAGCACATTATTGACCCCTTGCTTGTTGTACAACTCGTGTGAGTACATTTCAAGTTGTGACGTCTCATGGTTGATTGTGACAAATAATGGGTTGCTCCATTGTTGAGGAATTCTATTTCCGCTGAAACATAAATGGTTCGTGGAGGACACTGTTCTTGGTCTGCATTCCAAGCTGGGAGATTCCAGCCAGGTTCCCCTACGGGACAGTAAACCAAAGCTGTCATACGAGTCAGCTTGCACAACGCGCTGACACGTGCATACCATCTGGTCATTCAGCCGCGTCAAACAACTCACGACTTTACGCGACGCACCTCTGTGAGTTGTGACAGTTGTCCATTGACCAATGGCCGCCCAGGTGTTGCAAACTTGGCAGTTATCATGGCGTGTGGCCGTGTTGGGCAACTGTGCATGCACCAAGATCGCCTGGCGGGGCCCGCTTCAGTGTCACCTTGTTTGTCACTGGCTCACTGCATGGCTTTTTTTCTTGTTCTTTTTCTTTTTTGAAAGACCGGCTCACTGCATGCTGACCATGATCTATCTCTAGCAACTAATTAAGCCGGCCTGTGTGTCTCGTCCAACTCACCCATAGTTTGTACACTCGCCCCCTTGAACAAATGCCACCACACATATTGATGGTAGTACAAGTATATCTCGCGAATTTCAGTATGCATCTTGACGAGGATCGCGTCTATCTATCTGCATGTCTGCCTATCTGGCTATCCTGCAGCGGCAGCAGCCATCTCCTGCAGCCCCTCTCCCCTTGGGCGAAGTATATAAGCTCCAGCACCTGAGGCTTTCATATCTTGCTTTCTAAGTGGCCTCCACCAGAGTTCAGAGTATCGGGCAGTGAGGCAGACCATCGCCATGCCGAAGCTGCAGCAGAAGTTCAAGGGAGTGAGGCAGAGGCACTGGGGCTCCTGGGTCTCCGAGATCCGCCACCCACTCCTGTACACCTTTTGATCCTTCAGAAGCAGCTTTGCACGCATCTCGTCAGAGCTCTCCTGCTGCAGTGTTCCGATTGGTTATGCTCTTGTTTCTCTGTTGGTGCAGGAAGACGAGGATCTGGCTGGGCACGTACGAGACGGCGGAGGACGCGGCGCGGGCGTACGACGAGGCGGCGCGTCTCATGAGCGGGCCAGCGGCGCGCACCAACTTCCCCTCGACCAGCGGCGGCTCGGGCGGCGGCGTCCTCTCCCCGGCGCTGCGAGCGAAGCTGGAGAAATGCTGCACGGCGTCGTCGGCGCCGGTGCAGGACGGGGCGAACGCATCAAGGGCGACGGCCGAACGCGATCGCGGCCGTGACGACGACGACGAGGAGGCGAACGGCGACCACGGCGGCGACGGCGAGGAGTACATCGAGGAGATGATCAAGGAGCTCACGCACTACGGCACCATCGAGATAAAGCCGCGTGTTCCAGCTCACTGATTAATGTTAATCAGATCAACCGATAGCTAGCCGGCCGGTGCAGTCCTCGTCATCTACAACGTTTGTTTTGTTAGGCAGATTAGCCGTCCATCATTAGCTAGCGGTCAGGAGGCATGGAACGTGAGCTGCACTTGCACCGGCCGGCCGGGATCCTCTTCCTAGGCTGCGGTTGAGCCATGTACAGAGCCTAGACTAGAGGCACAGAGAGAGAGCAGGAAGGGGACCAAGGATCTTTCAGGATAAGGGGTCTCGATTTGGTTCATGATGTGAAACTTGTTCGGGACTTGTCGTCTAGCTTCTTTGGTATCAGATCTTTAGGTTCTTTATCTTCCATTTGGGAAAACTGCAAATTCTGGTACAGGGCATCGAGGTGACGTGACGCATGGTCGATCAGATGCATCTTGAATTGTCGTGTTGGAACCCGGCGGATTGTCGTCTCTAATCAGGGAATGCCTTGTTCCTTAAGCATAAGTCACATCTTATTTCTGTGGGGCCAAATACACATACAATTAGCAGAACTATTTAAAGTTGAACATTGTTTAGTAAAATTAACAGAGCTTTAGCAATTTAGAAAAAAATAGTTCTGAATTTAAGATTCATTCAAGGAATTCAGGCAACATAGAAAAATTGTGTCTCCACTCCTTTTAGCAGTCAAGGCGGGTAGTTAACGAGACGTCATGAACAAACAACTTTCAGAAGCGTTGTCCGTGGCGGAGCATATCCAGGTACAGCATTTGGCCCATACATGTACGTTGCCTGCTACGAAATAAAATGGATTGTGCGTGACAAAGGCTAGGCCTCTTCTATTTGAATGTGGCATGCATCAGTAGTTGAAATGCTTCATAGATCCAAGACCATATAAAATGGCGCTGCAACAACCAGGACTTCTTTAACCACAGAATAAACATCCCTAAGGCAAGCGTTTTTTTAAAAAAATAAGGAACAGCTCACATAATAAACACACAGCAAAAACATAATAGCCGAAACACAAACAAGGGTTACAGCAAAAGCATCATAGGAACCACAATAGAGAGACACCTTCTGTCACTAGGCTCACTAGTTACCTAACACTTGTCACTACTAGAATACAATCAACCAATTGTACTTCAATCTGCACCAACAACTCACAAGTTGAAACTAAACACAAACATCTACTGATCCTAGGGATCAACTTTAATCACAGAACGCGGTTCTATGCCTACAATAATACAACATGGATACAATTGCTGATACACAATGCCTTCTATGAGAAAACAACCAGTCGACACTAACTCTAGCCAACCTAGATACCATGTTGCCCTTTTGGGCCGTTAATATTAGTATACAGCAATGCTTCTACTTCCCTCTTCCTCTTGCGCCTCGGGCTGCTCTTTTCCTTCCTCGCCGAACATATGGTTGTTTTGATCCCTTAGACGCTTCTTCTGGATTCATTCCCGTGCCATTCTCAATAGAAACAACATCAGCAGCATCAGCTGCGGACTCAGTTAAGTCTTCACTGGTGGGAGGCACAGCACTGTTGGAGTTAGTACAACTTGGATTATCATGCCCTGAAGATTCTAACCCTGAGTTGACGTTTGATCGATCCAGAAGACTGCATTACCAAGAGGCGTTCAGTTCCTAAAATGTAAATTCCAAAGAAAATAGTGAAATGTAAAAGATCTGCATGTTACCCATTGGCAGATGTTTTATTAGTCGATCCATTCATGCCGATCTGGTTTGAGTTGCTTGTGTCCTTAGGTCTGAGTGCTGCAAGAATTCAAATACGAGCAGTAAGTCATCATAAGTAGGCATTAACTTCAAAACAAGAAAAAAAAGGGAGAATCGAATAAGATAATAGTAATAGAGGGGGGCAACTCGATTCTGAAGATTCAGTTCTAGAATCGTCTTCACTTAACACAAACAAGCAGCCAAAAGAAGCAAGTCACTGTTGTCCAATTTTTTTGTTTGAGTAAAATGCACCCCAAGTCCTTAAACTATTGGTGGATGGTCATCTAGGTCCATAAACTCTTAAAGTGTCCACCTGGGTCCTTAAACTATTTTTGGATGGTCATTTAGGTCCATAAACTGTTAAGTGACCACCTGAGTCCATAAACTATTTATGTTGTGTCAACTAAATCCATTTTTGAGAGATTGAAACATCCAATCTGGACATGACGGCGTGGAGACATATGGCCTGTAGGTCCTTCATTTTTTTTCTTTCTCACCATCACGCGCCGTTGCAGCAAGTATGTACCCATTGCTGGCACTACCACATGTGACACTGGATGAGGTGGATGTGAGCCGCGGAGTCATAAAGTGACCCTATTTCTACGAGCCATGAAATGAAGAGAGTGACCCTACTTCTATGAGCGACCTCGCGCTAGGAGAAACAGTGGAGGTGAGTGCATCAACAGTAACAATGCCATGCCTTCAGAGTAATGTTGCAGTGAGAATCCCAATGCCTGGTCCCTTGCATCGTCGATCACGACTGACACTTTGACGATGTGTGACGATAATATATAATTGCTTCAGGTGAGGGTGAGATGCTTGGTAAAGAAAAAGAAGTGAAAAGCCTATATGCTAATATGTCTCCTAAATGTTAAGAGTTCATGATTGACACAACATAAATAGTTTATAGACTTGGTTGACACAACATAAATAGTTTATGGACCCATGTGGATCACTAAATAGTTCGTGGACCTAAATGACTATCCAAAAATAGTTTAAGGACCTAGGTAGACATTTTAAGAGTTCATGGACCTAGATGACCATCGACAAATAGTTTAAGGACCTGAGGTGCATTTCACTCTTTTGGTTAAAAAAAAACAAGTCGTTGTGCTCACTGGGGTATGCCCACACAAAAAGGAAAATAGCATTAGGTTTTACCCAATTGTTAACGTTTTCATTCGACTTCAAGCGCCATAAAACTCATGATGGTTGTAACAGCTGCTTGAACGCATTTGGGGGCCTCTCATACTGTTAAAAAAAAAAAACACTGTTGGGTGTCGACAATAGAAGTTGTCACATTTTCTATCTTGTTGACAATCAGCCATGACTATATCAGAAACCCTGCTCAACTCTTTAGGCTTTGGCACACTTGGGAAAAGTCCAGCCCTTACATATCACACCCGAGTTGGAGCTCAAAGCAAAACTATGTTAGGCGGCTGGAGGGTATGGACCTCGATGACCTGAGATAGCATGTGAGGAGGCAGTGTGTGCACACAATGTAGGGGAGGTCGAAAGAAGGGGAGAGGAGATTAGAGGTATGTCCCCTAACAAAGGGAAATGATATAATACAAATCCTTTTAAACTAAATAATTTTATCTACTAAATTACCTCTTAACCAAAAAAAAATTCTGGAACTCAGAAATTTTACTAGATGTATTAGAAATTATGATGGGAAGTTCAGAGTCCAGAGAAAACTAGGCCAATTCAACAAAAAGATAAGGGTGGAGTTAAAAAACATACTACAGTACATATTTATGCCGGCAAGGGATATCCATACGTACCTGAACCTGAGTTGATACGTGACTCCCCTTTTTGCGGTTCTGCAACAGGATCTTTAACATCTCCACTGTGGCCAGTAGCATCCTTAGCAACACTGAAATAGGAATGAAGTGATACCACGTTAGTATCAGGATAGATAAATAAGAACAATTCACATATACAATAATTCAGAATGGTAATTTAATTATTTAACACTATCAGTTCTTCACATACTAGCCATCTACCCGTGCTTTGCTACGGCAACTATTGAAAGAAATCCAGTTTAAAAACAAAAACTGGAGGAATTACATTATAATGCATGATAAATTATTTTATGAATGTGTCAAGACTGATATGTTCCTCAGCTGAAAATTTTCACTAATGATACTTTAGCCTTTCCATTAGGAAAATTAGTAGTAATGTTTTCAGTAGATACAGAATAGCAACTCCGAAGACGGATGACCTGATTAGCCCAGCTCATAAGAACTTATCTCTAAGCATCTTTTTTCATCCAAACTCATGTTAACACAAAGCTCCCTCCCTCCCTCCGAGAAGCTTCACCTCTGTCCTCATGGCCACACCCAAGAATCAGAGCAAAAAATTGCAAGAGGAAAGGCATATAGAGGAAAGACAGACGCAGGGATGAGGGAACTGCCGGTCACAGCGGTGACCAGCGCCGCCGCGTGGGGCTCTGGTCCGCGGAGTGAAGGAAACGGCGCATGGCGGTGTGGAGCTATCGGCCAAAGCGATGAGCAGGGCAGCCCGCCGCGACAGCAAAGGCACCACGTGCGGGGCTCCCGGCCACGGCAGCAAACGGCACGGCGCGGGGTGAACGGTACGACGGACGCCCGGGAGGCTGTCCCGCGCGTTTCCCTTTCCCCTCCCCTCTCCATGAGTTCTTGCACGAGGAGGAACCGCGAGACATTCGGCCAGGAAGGAAGCCGCTGCGGCCGCCTGGGCTCTTGTTCCGGGCTGGGAGAGATGACGCAGCTGCGATGCGGCAGGAGGGGCAGGGACGGCAGTGGCAGGTGGAGCCGGGAGCGATGCGGTCGAATGAGTGGTGGCGGAGGCGTCTGATGGAATGCGGGCCCCATTTGTCAGCGCCAAGGGAGATAATGGGACGCAGGACACCCGTCCGTTGGATGCAAAACAGATGGCGCAGATTGCAAGATGGCAGGCACACCATCATCACCAACTGGCTTTTTTAAGAGAAGTAAAGATAGCATGGAAAGATGATGATCAAACTCTTACGCAAATTAATATTTTTTTCACTGTAAAAAGGATAGTAATAGAGTGACGAAAGACTTCTATTAAAAAAAGAAGAAGATGAAAGCATAGACTGCTACCATGTAACCATACAAGCATCATCATTTTAGTTAACTCTTGTGTGATTTCTGTACAAAAAAGCACATGTCTAAACAAAGTGCATGCTCATCTCTGAGCTTACAGATCCAAAACGCATGGTCATTTCTTTAAAAAAAAATCAGACCAAAGTAAATGCATAAAATATTTACATCTCAGCATATATTCAGAGAATTTGATACTCAGTTATACGCTAAATCTATAACCGATATTGCAACTCCAGCAAAAGTTACATAATCAGTAAGCAATTTTTTATGCAAAAACTGACCTTGTGTGAGACATATTGTCCACCTCTGCTATCTTATCTGCATCACAAGTGCCAGACATTAGGATAGATATATCACACATTTCTATAATTACAAAATAATGCAATGATAAAAACAGGGCAGAGTACCATCAGATTAGGGAAAAGAAGTCAAGGACAGCTGGACAAAGAGAGTTTACCGGGATGAACTTCAGGTGCATCATGGTATTCTTGAGGTGCATTCCCATTGTCCTTTGCAGGATTCAACGGCTCAACAATACCCTTACGACAATAAAATGCACTGATAAATAAAATATGGTAGCTTTGATTTGTGAGCAAACAACAAAAGAAGTTATGATTACACATGCTTATAAACAAATACAATTTTCAGTATCGATGTCTTCACTGTCAACATAGATTTATACTATAAACAGAAGAAAGTGAAAATACAGGTAGGGAAACATAGTGTATCATGAGGAGGGCAATAGCTTCATCCACAATGTATCAAGAAAGGCTCAGATGCATGTGGGCTAGAATTTACACCTTTTGAAATGTTAGAAGGCATCAGATGCTCTAGTAATACATGTATAAGCCACTTGCTATGTAAGTCATGTGACTACTGTCAACAGAAGTCAGAGCTGTGTTGAACTGAGCCCAAAAGTAGAAGTAATGCAACACTACCGTACGGCAAAAATCATTAAGTGCTCACATTGTTTCCATCTTCAGTTTGTGTGACAGGTATGGCGCACCCACTGACTGGTTCTGTTGCTGTGACTTTATCAGAACCTACAGTAATGAATCAAATTAGCAGTTCACAGTAACATAAAAGTATAATTAAGTGATGGGGATTGAAGCGTGTGTGGCCAACATCAAAGAATTCAGTCTGAGTGATTTTTAAGTCAAAAAATAGTTCAACGGTGTAAAGAAGTTTCACCATGATTAGCTTCAGCCGGCTCTCCAACTTTCTCGTCAATGCCCAACGAGAATATAGAGGTATCGCTTTCAAATAGTCTGGATGTAGAACCATAATGCCTTGATTTAGAAGCATCTGCAGAACCACCAAATGATCCCATGCGAGCTCTTCGTGATTCCTCCAAGTTTGCCCAAAAGTTAGAAAGGTAGTCTTCCTTCATGGTGACCTTTGAAAGGCAAGTTAAACACTTGGTTAGAATTGAATATGATGCATAACTGAGACAACATTAAGCACCCGTGCAAAGTATGACTGTGACGAAGAAAAGAGAAGCCTGCAACACATAAATGCTGATTTTGTTTTACCAGCATTTTAAACATTTTGATTTTCTCTGTGCAGAAAGCTTATGAATCTTTCCAGATCATAGCCACCAGAGCATTTGTTTTTATTCAAAAAGAGAATTCAGACGGACGCATAATGAAACACGGCCTGCAGCTGATTCTTCATATTTCACTTAGGACAATGAAATGTATCAGTATAATAATGCAGCAGTACTCAAGAGCTGACAGTCATACAAAAAGTTGTGTGAACTGCATCAGTTTTATAAAGGGAACGAGATTTACTGAAACTAGGAAAATATCACAGACAATCAAAACATTATCACAAAAGCCTAGGTTCACAGAAGTATGCATTGCGAAATTTACATCAGTGGCCCAGCATAACTTCTCGCATTACCTTTGATGACGAGATAGAGTGTTTGGACTTTTCTTCATCATCATAAATACGTACCCCACCGGAGGGTGATGTGTTAAATCTCTGACCACCTAAGAATGGGGACTGCCAAGGAGGTATTGACCGCATGTATGATTTCGCTAAATCAACTGGGGAACCCATGTCTGAATCGAAGCCCTGCATGGATGTCAATCCATAAAGGTAAGCAACAATTTAACCAACCAAAACCAGCAGTCAATTGTACAAATCACCAAAACTTGAATGATTATATAGGTTCAAAGGAAAATATATTTACTCACAGAACTAAACATATCCGTGTTTAATGTGCATGGTCCATTGTCTTCAGGTTTTAAGCCCAGTCCCTTCCTTTTCTCTTCCAACCATTTCTTTGCTTCCGTAACTGCCGCAGTGCATAGCTCTGGTGATGTTTGCAGAGGAGAGCCAGGAGAAAAGCTGCCAGGCCTCATACTAGAGAATGGAACTGATTCAGGAAAATTCCGGTCACGGCTCAAGGAGCGCCAAGCTCCTGTGAAGTCATGGCCAATGCCCACATTCCTACTTGGGGTTTCTTTTGGCGTTCCATACTCACAGGCATCAGGGAGCGTCGAATCTGTAACTCGTGATTTTAAAAGCTCTACCATCTTATCAAATTCATCCCTGCAAAAATATACACCGAGGATTCAGAGGAAAATATAGACCTACAAATACTATTTATAGATTATGGAGAAACGTTTCTACTCTGTCTAAGATAAAAATCATGATATCTCAGCAATAAATACTCAACAAAACAATAAGCAAAGCAGCAAATTATAAGGCCTACAATAGCGTTACAAACATAATGCTTCACAGTGTGGGCATCATAGCCTTGCACTGTTGGAGAGTCCCTAAATCACTATTTGTCAGTTCATCAAGCAACTAAAATTTAGAAGTTTGTCCATAATATATCCATTACAAATTCATTGTGATAGTCAATAAGACAAGCATTAACAAACTTCACCTTAAGCCATATGCGCCTAAGAGTGCACCATAATAAGTTTTGACGAATTGGATGGAAAAATAAAATAAAAATACTAATACATCTAACTATTACAGTGGTTGTACAGAAAAGAAAATATAAACTACTTTGTGTGCTAGCACACACGTCAAAGAACCGTAGTATCCTGTTACCTTGAAAATTTTTCCTTCATAACCATTTGCTCAATAGCAACCTTCGACTCACTGTAAGGAACTATTGCTCCATGGGTGTCACAAACATCTTCATTCTCATCTGCATGGGAACTTCAAATTAATACATTGATAGTTTATGTAAGAAGACACACATATCGGTGAGTGCTGAAAAACAGAATATCAAGCAGAATATTCAGCTGAATTTGTGATGTAAATTACAACTGTGTGAGGACACACGTAACAGTTAAACATATAGTTAACACGAAGATCCAACGATATTGAGAAGATCCATAAATGAAAATAAAATTGCATGGAACGAAGTATCAATCTAAGTATTTTACCATGTTACGTTTATGGTTGAGAGATTTAGCTGACACTACTAAGTTCGAGCCAGAGGACATCCTGTAATCATATAAAAAATAATGGAGGGACAGGCATTCTACATCAAATAATTTCCAATAAATTTACTCAAAGTTCCATCAATTACCCTCTCAAATGAGGTTTGTTCTGGAAGAAGGGAAAAATCTAAAATAAAATCCAGACTCTGATACTCGGACTCCTATGCTGACTTCAGGGCCTAACTAAACTTACAGTAGAGCCAGGGCATAAAATCCATCGATTCATTTCTGTCACCGTGGATGAGTGATGACATCCAAAACATGCATCAGATTTACTGGCGAAGTTGATAGATGTAGTCAATTTGTGCACGGTGTAAGCCCCTAAAGTCCATAACTTCCAATTGCTCAACATAGATTGAGTAATTCAGCGTTTTAAAACAGCCCATGTTTGTCCCCACTCCCCAATTCTGCCTGCAGAAAAATCCTTACTCTACAGTAGTTCTACGCGCAATTGAGATGCCAAAACCCTTCCTTAAGCAAAAACTGGCACCGAATTGGCACAATTCGAAAGCGGAAAGCGTAATTTAAGCACGCAAGCCGAAACCCTAGGTTCGCTACTAGCGAAGCGCGAAGCAGAGCAGCAACTCGCGCGAGTACTCACGGCTACGCTAGTACAGTCAGAACTCAGAAGAGACAAGCGTCTCGCCGAAGTGAAACATGGAGTGAGACAGGCGACGAAGTCGTGAGAATTGGGCGAGGGAGAGGAGAAATTGCTCACCGGAGCTCAAGCCGTTGCCGTCTTCGCTGTCGTCGTCGTCCTCGCCCGAGGCCACTTCCTCGGGCGAGGAGAACAACAGCACGGAGGAGAACACCCTCTTCGCCCCGGAGACGAAGCTGGAGAGCCACCCGGGGCTACTCCCCGCCGGCGACGCCGCGTCCTCCTCCGGCGAGAGGCGGCGCCGCTTGACCCGGTCGCTACCGGATCTGTCGTCCTCGCCGTCTTCCTCCGGTGATCGCCGGCGGCGAGCCCCAAAGAGCGACGCCATGGGAGCGGGCTCGAGAGATTGGGGAGGGAGGGGTGTGCGGCGAGGGGAGTTCGAACCGCAGGCGTGAGCGATTTTGGAAGGGACAATGATAACTGCTACGGCCACTGCTTTTCGCGGGAGTTTGTTGGTAATAGCACAATGACACGCGGGACCCATTGGTGGTAGCCCCACTTGCAGAGGTTGGTCCGTTATACCGTTGCCTGGGAACCCTATTCTCCTGTTTGGATCCACCAAAATTTTAAGAATTCAGATTTTAAAAGCTATAGGGGATCCAAACAAGACAGATTATGCACTAGATTTTAAGAATCTCATAATCTACTCTAACCCAGCTTTTAGGTGATTATATTTGTCAAAAGACCCATTTAGCCTTGAATTTTATTGGATAATTACGGTTTGTGTGCCACTTTTTTGTCCTAATATAGAAATGGCAGATTGGTCATTAACTACTCAAAAACTGGTTTCTAGATTTTAAGAATTCGGGATCCAAACATCTTTACTCAGATTTTTTTTAGAAGCCAGATTATAAAAACTATACCTAGAATCTAGATTCTTAGAAGCTGATAGGAATCCAAACACCACCTTAGTTGGATGGCAACGTATCCTATGAGAACCAGGTTCGTGTGAGAATTATGAGAACTCCAATCTAGGCCACATGATCTTGATCCAAGGGTGGCGCATAGGGAGAGGTGGGAGGGAGAATTTGCAAAACTATGATTAAGTGGGCGGTGATTTTGCAAATTCTACCTCCCATCTGAATTCATGCGCCCTATTGGATCAAAATCATGTGGCCCATATTGGAGTTCTCATACGAATCTGATTCTCATAGGATATGTTGTCTAGTTGGATAGGTTGGGCCTAATTGTCCGTCACTCGCATGTTAATGCATGTGCCGAGACAGAGTATGTGGTGGATGAATTTTCTGGTTAATCGACTGCCGCAGACGGGAGCGAATCCCCTCCGACCACGTCAACGTGAACACCTGGTTGCTTCCAGTCGCACAAAGATTGGCACTGAACGCGATCGTGATTTCAATCGTCAACAATAAGAAAGAAAATTTTGCTTTCATTTGATTTATTTCTGTCTTCGATTTTTATTCATTTTCTAGGGCTGAAATCAATTCCACATTTATAGAACAAGGTATCTCTCTAAAATTGAATGACTAAGCTACATCTCTCTAAAATTGAATGACTAAGCTAGCCTACATCCCTGTAAGGGATTCAGAACTACGAATTTAGATTGTATCGATGGGCTCGGTCCGGTCACCCCTGAGCGGGCTGTGGAGCGCCGGGCGTGGCTCTTGGTGCCTCACCCCTGCTCCAAAGGTTGGAGGACGGCTCCCATGTCGCCGCCGCCTCTAGCATCGTCGACGGCGGGCTACACGTCTGGGGCGCCCTCCTATTGCTTCCCGCCGCCGCGCGCTCGTAGGCGACCTAGGCGCAACGCCGGCCTGAGCTTCACCTTGAACTTGCGAGGCTATGCGATTCGGTACCACATCGTCAGCAGCGCCCTCCTCGACGTAAACTTTCTTCCATTAGCCTACCCATATTTGCTAAACTTTCTAAATGATCCAAGCTCTTTTATACTTCTTGTTTCCTAACTAAACATCCTTAATCCTTAGACTCAGGTGCGGATCCTATTGAATCCAAAGGCATTCAACTAAATTCCCAAATATTAGAGAAAAAAACAGTCTATATATTACGCATAGGCAAAGAAATTAGATGAAATGATACAAATTTGAAGCTTAGAAGCTGTGAGAACAAAACATTGCATTCAAACGCGACATAAATTTTGGTGTCATATTTGCAGAGCAGTTCAAAACAGTGTTGCATAATTGATTTTGCTTTTATCTCATTCTATGTTTGAATGCCTATGGTTCATGACCTGGGTCCGTCACTGCTTCGACTTCGAATCTTTTTACACTGGACACATCTCTAGTCGCTTGTCATACCGATATTTGAACACATGGCATATTATATAAAACAAATTTTAGACCGTCATCTTCAAGACATGTGCACTAGTTAAGGCCATTGTACCGTGAGAGAGGCTTTATCTTTGCCCACCCTTTTGATTTTTTTTTTATCTTAGCGGATTTCAATCCAATGCTTCATGCATAGGAAGTCATTAGTTGCATTAGGGGGGGATGGATAAAAAAAATATAGCAATAAGTAGGGATGAAATCAGATTGTATAAGGGTGGATAGTGCATATCCCATATCCTATTCTACATCCTTTTACTCGGAACCGGAGTCAAAGCGGATAATGTCGATATTATTTATGTTTCATGTACCCTATCTTATATTTTTCCCTTGAAGTTGGAGTCAGACATGACATTTGCATTTCAGACTAATACCGCTGATCATCCCATATCCTATCCCGCTATTATTTTTTCAAGCTCTTCACACCCAAAGCATAAGAGACCAATCGCTCTCACACGGTGTGCGGCTCCCATTGTAAGGGGCAGGAGGGTGTTTCGGGAATTCTCTTAGCCTGCGTAAGAATGTCTTCTTTTTAACTAAACGCAACGGGATGGCTTGGCCCCGCAGGTTATAGTTTTTTTTATATGTTTCAGGACTCGTATCCGGACACGGATGGTGTCACACGATGTTTTTCTCCTTTTTATTGGTTATTCCAAATTTTATTCATTACAAACTACTATAAAATAACATGGTAATTTCATGACTGTGAGATGTAATGGGGAGGCTCCTTTTAATCTTCAAATGTTAAAATAACATATTTTAGCAGTTAATGTATTTCTTGAACCGTCAAGCTTTGTTCTAAGTGTGCCACACTTTTCTTGTGTGGCATTAGTTTGTTGCCGAGCTACTGATTCTTTAAGGACTTGCCGTTCTTCTATGTTGATTTTTTTTTTGTATTGAAATCCATAAGGCAATCACAGGCAATATTTCAGTTTTCTAGTACTCCTACATAGGATAGGTGTACTATTCAGATATACATGATCAAAATACACACCGGATGGCTGGAAAATATTGTATACACGCATCTCATCTGCCATGACTATCAAGGGAGCCCCTCGTGCCACGAAATTCTCTGGATGAATCATCGCCGGAAACGGCAGTGCTGCCGCCACTGCTGGAGCTGGTAATCATGTGGAGGCTCGCCAGGTACGTGAACGGGTTGACAGGGCGCGCGATCTCCTCATCGCCTTCCAACATCCTGACCACGCTGCTCATGGCCGGCCTCGCCTCCGGCTGGTACTGTATGCACCACAGCGCCACCTTGCACATCCTCTCGGCCTTCTCTCTGTCCTTGCTCTGAATCCCCGACGCCGCCATCACGTCGTCGAACCGGCCCTGGTCGAACTTCTGCCACACCCATTTCGGGTACCACTCCTGGCTGACGGCCGGGTGCTGGAACTCGAGGTTGCGCCTCCGCCCGAGGATCTCGAACACGAGCATGCCGAAGCTGTACACGTCGCACTTGTGCGTCACCGGCAGCGGCAGCCACAGCTCAGGCGCCGCGTACCCGGGCGTGCCCCGCGCGCCGGTCATCGTCAGGTGGGTGTTGTCCCGGTTGCAGAGCCTGGCGAGCCCGAAGTCGGCCACCTTCGGGCTGTAGTCGGCGGTGAGCAGCACGTTGCCCGGCTTGATGTCGTAGTGGATGATCCGGTGCTGGCACTCCTCGTGCAGGTACCTCACCCCGCGCGCCGTGCCGACCACGACGCCGTGCAGCGTGTCGAACCTGAGCCCGAGGGCCTCGACGTCCGCCACCGCGTGCTGCTCGAAGAGGAGGCGGTCGAGCGAGCCGTTCTCCAGGTACTCGTACACGAGCGCCTTGGTGGTGGCGTCGAAGCAGAAGCCGTAGAGGCGCACGAGGTTGATGTGGTAGGTGCGCCCCGCCGTGCCGACCTCCGCCATGAACTGCTCCTCGGCGCGCCGGTCCAGCGTGCTGTTCAGGACCTTGACGGCCACCTGCACGCCGTTCGGGAACGCGCCGCGGTACACGACGCCGAAGCCGCCGGACCCGAGCCGCTCCGCGTAGTTCCGGGTGAATTCGCGCAGGTTCTCCGGCGTGAACCGCGCGGGCTTCTCCCGCAGGACGTCGTCCAGGAACCGGTTCACGGCTCCCATCTCGACGACAACGTGGGAACCGGGAGCAGGCATGGCCACATCATACGCGCCGTTCGTACTCCGGATTGTTGGCGTGCTTGCTGCTCCCTGGATGCGCATGGCTTCCAGCCTAGCTTGCTCTACCTGCCATTCCCGCTTCAACTCGACGCATCTGGTGAGGAGTTTTATTCCGAGGATGGTGGCAATGCCTCCAACAATGATCCCGGCTGCGCTAAGGAGAACAAGATGAGGTAAAAATTGAGTAATAATAACACAAGAAAAAAAACACATACTAGATTGTGTTGTGTCGCCCGCATGCATGTTCACTTACCTAGAGCGAGAGCGTTCATTGAGTTCCCTCCTAATCCTAATCAAACGTTCGATTGCCAGCTTCTGAAAACGTTTTGGACTCTGGACGCACTTCCCCTGCATTCTTGAAAACATATCATGTCGTGATGACGAGTGAACTTGTCCTGATCACAAGCGTTTACCATCCAATAAACTAGAGCGCAGCTGCTGAGTTGTTGGGACAAGCTAGCAGGAAGTACATTGGTGTCATCATCTTTGACTGAAAAAAGATAACGAATCGTCTTTTTAATGTTTCAACGCGTTAACATAAGTATAGAACAAGAGAATCAAGAAAGAGATTGACGCCATCACAGCAGATAGGTGCCGTCCATCCGAAGTTACAGCATCAGACACCTCAAAATTTCTCTGCAATCGTACAGTTCCCACAGCCACGACTCTACGCTCTATTGATCAAGAGACAAGAGCGTCCATAGTCAACAAGCTAACAATATCACGAAAACTAGTGCAAATTATTAAGTTTGTTATCTTGGACCAGCAGGGCGGGGCCGAGTTATCTAATCTGATCTCCACAAGACTTAATCGTTACACGCTCTGAAGAAGCGTGCCAGTTTATCACAACGGGGATGAAACAATGTCAGCAAGTGCGACGTCATGACACGTATCAGTGATCACGAGGAGATCAAGGAAATAATCATAAAAAACATTGTCAAGCGCTTACTTAGCTAGAACCCTCGACCTCCCATGCATCCAAGTCTCCAACATGGCGACGCCTAGCTCTGGAATTCTTGCCGTAATAATCAGTAAGTAAGATAGTGGCATCTTAAGCTTCATCCATGGGTATGTATATGTCACTGATCCTTTTTTTTTTACAGTTGGGATAATCGCGGCTGCCATAGTGACAATCGTGTCGATAGTTGCAATTTACAAGTGTTCAAAGATCGCCATCGAGATGTCGTCGCAAGAAGAGAGAGGCAATCGTGAGTCGTCCATCACGGACGAGCCCGGCAGCACCGCCGGCGCCTACGAGGCGGACCTCGAGATGGGCAGCATGAGTTACTTCCTCGAGGACATCCAGAAGGAGCGGCCCGTGCGGTTCAGCTCGCAGCAGCTCCGCGCCTTCACCCGGAACTACGCGCACAAGGTCGGCTCCGGCGGGTTCGGCGTGGTGTACAAGGGCCGGTTCCCGGACGGCGCGCCGGTGGCCGTGAAGGTGCTCAACAGCACGCTGGGCAAGCGCGCCGAGGAGCAGTTCATGGCGGAGGTGGGCACCATCGGCCGCACCTACCACATCAACCTGGTCCGTCTCTACGGGTTCTGCTTCGACGCCACCGTGAAGGCGCTCGTGTACGAGTACATGGAGAACGGGTCGCTGGACGGGTACCTGTTCGACCCGCCGCCGGAGAAGAAGGTCGTCGGGTTCGACAAGCTCCACGAGATCGCCGTGGGCACGGCGAAGGCGCTGCGGTACCTGCACGAGGAGTGCGCGCAGCGGATCATCCACTACGATATCAAGCCGGAGAACGTGCTCCTCGGCGTGGGCCTCGCGCCCAAGGTGTCCGACTTCGGGCTCGCCAGGCTGTGCGACAGGGAGGACACGCACCTGACCATCACCGGAGCGCGGGGCACGCCCGGGTACGCGGCGCCGGAGCTGTGGATGCCGCTGCCCGTGACGCACAAGTGCGACGTGTACAGCTTCGGGATGCTGCTGTTCGAGATGCTCGGGAGGCGCCGGAACCTGGACCTGGGGCTGCGCGCCCGGGAGAGCCAGGAGTGGTACCCGAGATGGGTGTGGCACCGGTTCGAGGCGGGGGACGCGGACGCCGTGCTGGCTCGCGCCGCGGCGGCGGGGGAGAAGAAGGAGAGGGAGAAGGCGGAGCGGGTGTGCATGGTGGCGCTGTGGTGCGTGCAGTACCGGCCCGAGGACCGGCCGTCCATGGGTAGCGTCGTGAGGATGCTGGAGGGGGAGGACCAGATCGCCACGCCGCGCAACCCGTTCGCGCACCTGTCTTCCTACAACTCTGGTGCCACGCTGCTGCAGTCCGGGGACACCACCACCGCGGATTCGTATGGCTCTTCAGGCCACGTGCCTAGTGCTAGGTAGATGTAAATTGTGCCGGTCTTTTAGTCCTCTCACGTGGGAATCTTGTAAACATGGCTTGCCAACGCCTAATGACGTCCATGATCACAATGTTCATTGTTCATTCGAAACCATGGTGTTCATCAGAAATGCCGCATCGGCCGTTGTATCTATATTCTGCTACCGTGAAGGCCATCTCTAGAAATCTAGCACTTCCCCTTCACATTCCTCTCTAGACTGATTTAAATGTTAAAGTATCGCAAAAAAAAAAATGTTAAAGTACATGATTTGATTGACTAGAGAGATTGGAGAGTTTTCTATCTTTTTCCGGTAATGGGAAGATTTATTAATATAATCTCAGACTTTGCTCTCAGGAAAGAGTTTTCTATTATTTGAAAATTGAGTTTGATATTCCAATGTTTTGGATAGCCAGGAAGGTATTTTCCGTTAGTAAAAAAGGTCAAAGTTGCTCCAAAGAAGTCATACATTACCATAATTCAACATTCCAATTCTGATTAACAAATTTCTTTCTTTTCGTTTTTGCTAGTTGAATCGAAGCTCATTCAAATTTGATTTGTTTTGTTTGCTTTTCCAACTGACAGTTTGCTTATACACTAGTTATGTATCTAAATCATTTTATACAATCTGTTTATATATCAAGGCTTTGTACCACGGCCATTCCACGAGTTTGTTTTCTATTTTGATTTTGTTTTTTTTTTTAGAATCTAGAGCTCCTCTTCATTAATCATAGGGATTACAATCATGTTACAAACATTACAACAAAAAAGGGGGAGTATTGTTCCACGAAAACAAAGCCCTATAACGCGATGCATGTTGAGCATATAAGTGTCAAAGTGTGCGGCCCAGTTTGCATCGTGCTTTACAAATTCTATTGAGAGGGAAGAGAAGTTAACACAAAGTTCTTGAATATCCGCAAAGATAGTAGCAATTTCCGAGAGGTCATAATCTCTGGCTTTCCACAGATCCACTAGTGCTTTGGAATAAGTCTCCAGAACAACATTGACACCTTCTCCTTCAGCTAGTAACTTCAGGCCCGACCTGCATGCCTCAATGAAGATAGTTATTTTGATTCTGGTTTACTATCATCTATTTGAATATAAAAGATAGTTGATTAAATTAACAATGAACTAGAATAGGTGAGCTAAATGTCATATACAAGAACATGTGAATAGCTCAGGGGTAAGTTGTAAAACCCTGTGTCCAAAACCGCTTACGCTTTTGTCCTCGTTTCGTGTAAAAGGGTTAACCCAGAGGTGCTATGCTTGAAACCAACAAGGGTTATATGCTGATCTTCACCCATCTAAACAGCCAACATGAGACTATTTCCACAATTTCACGTCAAGTCGCCACTTTATGAAAAAAGAAGAGTAGGTTCCCTCTTACAAAGTTTGACGGTAACTGCACAAACAAAAATACTAAGGACCAGAAACGAGGAGTTCTCCTGCTAGATTGTCAAATGGTGTTGACTGCTACGCTGCAAAAATACTAAGGCAGAGAGACAACATGTTGCTCTGGGAGAAGCCGGTGGCTGACACGCTGAAGATAAACTGTGATGGGGCGCACAATGACGTGAGGGGCACGGACGGCTGGGGCTTTGTTATCAGAGATCATGAAGGTGACATGATGAGGGTAGGCCGAGGCAAGATGCAAAGGAGCATCGATGCTTTTCATGCCGAAGCTACTGCTTGTTGGCATGGTGTCAATACGGTGATGGAGATGGGTATATGCCATATCATCTTGGAGACGGACTCCCAAGTACTGCATCAAGCATTGGCACCCAGAGATTACAACCGGTCCATCTGCGGAGGTTTGGTGATGGAGATAAAGAGTATGTTGCAGTATGATTTTCTTTTGTCGAGTGTTGTGTTTCGTCCAAGAGATTGTAACAAAGTGGCCAACGCTTTGGCTAAATTAGGAAGTATGTGTGAATCGGACACAGAGCCTATCATGGACTGCGTGTCGGATTTTATTCGAAACTTGGTTGCCTGCGATTCTGTGGCACATTCAGTTTAATGGAATTGCCAGTTCCGGTAAAAAAAAAAAACTAAGGACCAAGCCAATAAGACATGACATATTTCTGCTTGGCATCTTCGTTTGCATGATCAACTATAAATCTGAACTACACTTTAGCTTGAACCATGCAATGCACAATAACTGATTATCGAAGATTCCAAATGCCACAATCTCGAGTTTTACAAATTCAACAAAACAATCGCTAAGGAAATGCCTTTTCTATGGAAAATGACAAGTTAGATTAGATTCTAAAACTGTTAACGTGTTTGTTATACTAGCTAGATAGGTTAACTATACTGATATATTTAAAAGATAACTGAGAGAGGTATGTAAACTATTTAAACTATTAATAAAATTTAACTCTACTTTCAGAGTATTTGCCACATCCATCCGGGATATTTTGATATCAAGGGTTGCTTATGAATGAAGATAAAATTAATTTACCTAGAATGCCTCGAACCATAATGTTTACTAAGGCCCTGTTTGGGGGAGCGATTGCCAGCTTTTGCTTCCCCAGGAAGCTCCAAAAGCGAAAAGCTCCCCCAAACGGGGTCGCTTCTTCAAGCCAGCAAAAGCTCCAGAATCGGCGGTTGAACTAAAAGCGGAGAAGCGAGATGCTGGTCGATTCTCGAGCTTTTGGTCCTCGCCTCTACTCGTTCTTCCTCCCGGCGCATCCCTCTCCCTGATTCGTTCGCATCCCTCTCCCCAGTCCTCACCCATAGCCGAATCGAGTTCATCCGCGGTGAATTGAGCTCACCGTTGGCCGTCACACTCCGTCGCAGCGAGCTAATACTCTGCCGAATCGATCTTATCCGCGGTGAATCAGGCTCGTTCGCTCACCCTTGGCCGCCGTTGGCGCGTGCTCCAGGCCGCCCCCGCGTTTCCTGCTCGAGTGTGCTGCAGGCCGCCGCCGCGTGCTCCAGGCCGCCCCCGTGTTTCCTGCTCGAGTGCGCTGCAGGCCGCCGCCGCGCCTCGCCTGCTCGTGTTTGCAGTGGAACAAGGTCTGAGAGCGAAGCGCTCTTCACCGCGAGGGAGACGCGAACGTGGATTCGCTGCGCGGGGCTGCAGGGCTCTGGACGGCGAGGCCGAATCGACGACACGTACGAACGCCAAACACTCAAGCTTTTGCGTCTTTGAAAAGCGGTGTTTTCAGGAAGCAAGCTGAGCTTTTCCAAAATGACGCGTTTGGCAAAAGCGGCAAAAGCAGCCGCTACGCCAAACAGGGCCTAAATCATTTCGAGTGATGGGATTCTAGGGTTATTTTCAAGAAGATATTTGTATGAGAGAGAGGTTTTGTGATTTTGCCATAAGGCAATGATCCAATAACTAAGCTCGACAAAGAAAGATATATACTACTTGTATCTCAGGTATTGTTAATAGCAAATAGACTCGTTGGCAGTGAAATTTGTTGATGACTGGTCCATTTAGAACCAATTCAAGAAAGTTATATTGCCTGTTCTATGAAGACAAATATATGTTTCTTGGCAGCGAATATCATCATTCACAAAAACATTAAATAAATTACTATAAACAAAGAATTTAATATGTATTCTTGGAACATAGACATACTCGTATTGGTAAGCTATTAGAAATAGTCAATCGGAGGCAGTTATAGCACAATAAATTCAATATGAATGTAAAACTTTATGTTAAAGCTAATGTCATCTTATACTACTGTACAACTAGAACGAATGAAAAGTCAAAGAGAAGTTCCTCAATTCCTCATTCTGCTCCTTATCATTGTACACCCGTGGACAACGACATTGTCCTCCAATTTGACTTTTCTCCATGGGACCTCCCTGGTAATTCTCATATAGTGATGTTGTTTAAGTTCTTTAGATGGGTAGTTTCTTCCATTATAATCGCATGCCTAATCAAGTGGCAAGAAAATCTGTATCGGTTCTTGCGTAATTGTATGAAAAACACCTTTGTTTTCCATCGTGGAAAAGTATCTGGCGGTGAACGAATAGACTAGTTAATGTCAGGAGTTTCCAATGGATGATCTTATTAGTCAGAATGTTGGATATAATCTGGAGGGCTTCTCCTGGCTTCAAGATGGTAACCATCTACTCGAAGATGTATTCTGTGTTTATTTGTTTTTTGAACGATGCACTCTATGTCATTCTCATAAATATGAAGTCATATGTATCGTCAAACTTGACATTGTTAAGTGTCACCAAGATAAATTTTTAATCCCAGATGTCACTTTCAACCAATTTCAGTGACATACAATAGATTAAATTTATGATTTGTAATCCTTCAAAACCATTGCTAACAGAGTAAAATGGCACTAAGTGGTATTGCGGTGAATTTTTGTGCGAGCATACTTTGGACATGCACTCTGGAGAAGTTCTCTTTAGTTGACACATACCACTCATCCAAAGAGTTTGAATTCATCATCGGACTCTAAGATGGTGGTCATACTTTTACGAGAGCTCTACTTTTATTTGTAAAAGAAGTTTCCTGTGAGCATATTAGGCCCAGTCGAACTAAGATGGAAGACTAGCACGACTCGAAGCACAAAAAATGCAGGCCTGGTAGTAAGCAGGCACAAAAATCGCCTTCAATGTTGGTTTGCTAGTACTTGAATGTTCTGTTTTGATCTAGCTAGCAATTGAAATATGATTTTATTTTTTGTGGTTAGATGCTGTTGACAGGAGATGTATGCGTGTGAAACCATACGACATGTGCAATATTTCAGAAAGTGCTGGTTGGTTTTGTTGAATCACCGTAAAATCCATGCTAATTTACAATCCCTCATGCGGGGAAACAAACATGTGTACAAGCTCTATTCCAGTAACATCGACGCCTACGCATCAGTGGATTTAGTGTCTTCAATCATCGCGTCTGTCGACTTGGCGGCAGGGCTTACTGATATCTCACTCCCTCTTTCGGCAGTGAAACCGCTGCTCAGGTTGGTGCCGCTCCATAGCGTCGAGCTTGTTATTGAGCCGCTGCCGCTGTCCATCACGTAGTGGAAGGGGTTCACCGGCGGCACGATGGCCATGTCTCCTTTCAGCATGCGCAGCACGCTGCTCATCGTGGGCCGCGCCGCCGGCTGGAACTGCACGCACCAGAGCGCCACCTTGCACATCATCTCAGCCTTCTCCCTGTCCGCCTCCTCGATGCCGGCGTCGAGCAGAATGGTCTCCATCTCGCCCTGCTCGTACCTCTCCCACACCCACCGCGGGAACCACTCCCGGCTCTCGGCCTTCCGGTCGTCGTAGTTCCGGCGGCGCCCCAGGATCTCGAACAGCACCATCCCGAAGCTGTACACGTCGCACTTCTCCGTCGCCGGCATCGCCATCCACAGCTCCGGCGCCGCGTACCCGGGCGTCCCGCGGCCGCCGCCGGTGAGCGACATGTGCGTGTTCTCACGCTCCCCGAGCCTGGCCAGCCCGAAGTCGGCCACCTTCGGGGTGAAGTCGGCGGTGAGGAGGATGTTGGCCGGCTTGATGTCGTAGTGCACGATCTTCTGCTGGCACTCCTCGTGCAGGTACCGGATCCCCTTCGCCGTGCCGACGGCGATGCTGTGCAGCGTCCGCCACTCCAGCTTCTGCTTCTCCTTCCTGCCTTCCTCATCATCGCCATACAAGTACTTCTCGAGCGAGCCGTTCTCCAAGAACTCGTACACCAGCGCCTTGGTGTCCGTGTCGAAGCAGAAGCCGTAGAGGCGGACGAGGTGCACGTGGTACGTCCGGCCGATGGTGCCGACCTCCGCCATGAACCCGTCCTGGACCTTCTTGTTCATCATGGACGCCTTCAGGACCTTCACCGCCACGGCAAGGCCGTTGGGCAGCTCGCCCTTGTACACGACGCCGAAGCCGCCGGACCCCAGCTCCGTGGAGTAGTTCCGGGTGCAGGCCGCCAGCTGCTCGGAGCTGAAACGCATCGGCTTCTCGTTGAGGATCTCGTTCAGGAACTGCTCCACCGGGCCAACCTCGATAACCACGTCTTCCACTCCTCTGCAGGCTTGCGCTTGCGCCTCGCAGGCCCTTCTCTGTAGCTCCTCCTTGACTTTAGCTTTGATCTTCTTCTTCATCTTCTTCTTCACGACACGGCATCTTCTGATGAGAACGATCATCACCACTACTGTTGCGGCTGCAGATACCGAGGATACTGAAAATGGAAACGCAACGCCAAATTAGTCACGTTCCACACAAGGTAACAAGAACGATCAAGATGTATCAGTGTACATCGAACTTACTAATTGCAACAGCAGCCGACATGTCTGCGATGCCTCCTCCTGCCCGTCAGATTGGTTCAGTCTCTGCGTCATGGCGTATGTCACACAAGCAAGTTAGGTGAAAGAACCGACCTGGCGAAACAAGCAACTAACCTACTCAACAAGACAATAAGAACTCTTAAGGCTCAAAAATGGGAGAAATCCAAATATCAGTTCTGATGAAATATAGGAGTTTCTGAATCCCAACTCCCACGAACAACACAATTTAGGAGTACTTCATGCGCGATTTTACTGTCTATGACTGTAAGCTATAAGAACCATACTATGCATGAATGAATTCCAAGAATATCTGACTAACCGAATCAAGAGAAATTTCAAATAAGGAAACTATGTGTAGAGAAAATATTACCTGTGTTTGATCTTCTTTCTTGCTCCTAGCTTCACTCGCTGGCGAGGAGGAACTGCGAGCTGCAGAGCTAGATCGTTGAGCTCATATCAGAGACTAGCTGGCGGACTGGTCCTCTGAGATTGCCACACAAGTGGTTGTTAGCACACCCTGGAGGAAGTATGACTTACTGAATGGCCAGGCACACGCAGCCGTTGTTGACTGATCAGAAACATTGAACAGCTAGAAGAGAGTCGGAGGTGTCACCAGTCGCTAACGGAGGTTTCCTGACTCGTTACTTCAGCTGATAGTAACAGCTGCGTTTCCTCGGAATCTTCCTTTTCATGAGGGAAATGACACCTGCTCTGTTGGCATGGCCCGTGTGGCTCTGTAAGGCTAAGCTGACGCTGACGTGTTGAAGCAGCTTCTCTGAAGCTGATGAGCACAAAGCCCGGTACGGCCCGCTGAAGTTTAAGCACCAAACAGGCCTTTTTCGTTACTTGACTGGGCCGTGAGTCTTTGACTTTCACATTCCACAGTTGTGGGCTCGGCCATTTTAGCTTGATACGATCTGTTGACCCATGCCGAAAATATCTGCTGTCGCCATCGGTGTAGCCGGCAACGAATGCGTGGCCTGTCGAGAAACTGATTGCTTGTTGACATGGACGGAAACGAGTGGTATATTCTTCTGCCGAACAGCTAGTATCCGCATCGTCGGCCGTTGTTTTGCTCATTGTTCGGAGAAGACGAAAACGTCGGGGGCGTGGGAGAACATGGCAACTTGACGAGTGTTTGTATATGGTATATTACTTTGCAACGCGTCCATGAGCTCTCGATTTGTGTCTGCTAATTGGACATGTATGCGTGATTCACAAAGCATGGAGCCAACCTTTGATTTATATATATATATATATTAGCCGCGTTTTGTCGTCGGCGAAAGGTAATTTCTGATTATTACTGTAGTCGCAAAAAAAAAATCTGATTATTACTGGCCATGATTGCGAAGGTGTTTTCACACGAGAGCCTGAAAACCTGTATACAGAACATTCATGGCACGGGAAGTTTGGGAGCAGCAGCAAACTCTCTCTTTTCCTTTTTTTTAGATATGGTAGCAGCGAATTTTCCGTTGCTTGCTCAACGGAAAACGGAAGCTTATCCACGAAGAAACAGAACGAGTCCTTAGATCCAGGTACATGGATTGTTTCGTTAAACCTATCCCGGGTCCCATGCCTATATATGCACATGAAGCCAGCTCGCTTCTGAACCTTTCTTCGCTGCAACTGCCTGCGTGCGAAGCGAGCTCGAGAGGTCGTAATCCGGGCCGGCAAGGCAAGCGCTTATTGGAATGGGGATTGCTAAATTCCACCCGGGCATATCTGTCTTCTCTGGCACCCGAATTTTTGGCCGTGCGATGCGTTCTGGCTTTGTCGCTCGTCGTTGGATTTGTGCTCTGTCTGACCTGTCGGTCCCGCCTTTGTCTATCTTTAGAATTTTGGAATCGTGGCTCTGTAACTTCTGTTCATGCCGCATTTCGAGCTCCTTGCTCTGCTCCACCTAGGGTTTGGCGCGCAGTCACCGGAGGCGATTCGCCGGCGATCTTCAGGTTGTTCCATGGAACTCCATTCCTCCCTCCTCACTTGTTGCTCTTTGTGTCTCGCTTCTGTTGTGATTTCGGATTTTTCTCTCGTTTGGTTTCGATTGGGTTCGTTCTTATGCGGCACGGGAGGCGATCCCCTTCTCCCACCTCTTGGTGTTCTTGATAGTGTTGGGTCATGTTTCAATTCATTTGATGCGATCTGTTTCCTGTTTGACACTCTCTTGATTTGATTTGATTCGATTTCGTGCGGAGGATTGGCTCCTGTTTCGTTGGAGGCGATTGCCCAGCGAACTTCCATTTTGTTCATGGAAATCTCCCCCCCCCCCCCCCCCCCCCCTTCTTACATCTGGTTCCTCATGTGATTTTGACCCCCTATATCTGATATATTTTGGCTGTTTTGATATATACATGCAAGTGCTTACTGGATAATCAGTTAATATGCTTCAAATAGCTAGGGAAAAAACGCCTCCTGTTGTAGATACAGAGCATTGATGTTATTGAGCTATCTGACTCTGCAACAGGATAAAGTATTGCGTTTGAGGGATCTATGGCCTATTGCCTCGTTATTTTTCGATAGCTGAGCACTTTTCCTTGAGTAATGGGGTTGGATTTTCATTTTTGTCATCAGCACCACATCATTGATTTAAACTCCTATTTGTTTTCTGATGTTGTGCTTCACAACTTTTGGATCCTCTGTTCTCTGCCATTGCTTTGTAGTTTTGTTTTCAGGTCTGAAGAAATGGCAATAGGGCTCCAGCAGTAACGAATACTGGTTTGTTTCTTGTTTAGTCTATCCAAGAGACTGGTTTGTTCCTTGTTTAGTGTATCCAAGAGAGCTTTCTGGTGTTTGTCTCAAATGATTTAAAAATCATTACCTTTTGACTAATCATGACGCCTTAATTGATTAGTTTATCAACTGATGCTTAGCTTGGCTTCAGTCTAAGGGAGTAAGGGTAGTTTGTCAGTTGCCGAATAGTTGTTCTCCTCTGTTAGAAACTGAGCCTGGTGGTTGCATAGATAACAATTATGATGGCTCTGTCTTCATTTTCTCATACATCAGGCCGGTTTTTGCCCATTTAATCGACACACTTGTACTAATGAGTAGTTGCCCGTTTCATTTTTCCATGAGGTGAGTTCATTGCTTCGGTTTCTAGGGTTCATCCTCACTCCCATCTTATGAGTCTTGTAATTTTCGATTTTTGTTGTGAAACATCGTTTTGACCAGTTTAATTCGATTCTAAGTTGCTATGGCTATAACATTGTTATGAGTCATTCAAAAAATATCATAGAATATATTTTCACAATGTGTTTGTTATTATCTCTGGCATGCTTCCACTTAACAGTAACATAAAAGATCCTTGACAGCTCTTGTTAGTCATAATCATGCAATTTTGGTTTCTGTAATGTATAAAGCCATTCCCCTTGTTAGTTTCCTAATTAATGTCATGCATTGTATTTTATAGAGTTGATGCAACTCTGGCATCTCAGTTCAATGTACAGTCCTTCAAGAATCTCCATCTCTGCTTCTTTAGGTATCAAAGGAGGCACTACAAGTTAAGGTTTCCTGTTTCAGCAAACTACAGTAGCTTGTAGGCAATTAATCTTGTTATATTAATATTTCTTACTATAGTAGTTTGCGCATATATCAAAGTTGTATTTGGGGTAGCTGCAAGTAGGTATCTCCATCAGAGCATTGTTTTTATTATTTTAGCTAGTTTCAGTAGTGGATCGCCTGCATGATGTCTTAGTTTCTGCTCCAGGGGGTTAGATGCCCTGCATTTTGTATCTTTATCGTTCTGGGATTGCATTGGCCCCCCAAACCTGTCATAATTTTATCACTATGGTAATAATTTTTGTGCATTGAATTTGTCATATTATTTTATTCGATCTAATTAGCTTCCAGTTGATGTATTCTTTGCATCAGGTAGTTTCATGTTCAATGTACAGTTCTCACAGTCTCAATTTACACCTACGGCTTATATGTATGTACTGTATATTTTAACTGTATGTGAGGATATTTGTTTGAAATTTTGTCTTGTTGGGATTGGATGATGCCCCCAAATCCCTTTGTAAATCTGTATTCCATAATAATTTTTGAAAATTTATTTTTCTGTGTTAGTAGGATTGCCTGAGAGGCCCCTAGGTCCATTTATAAATCTGTATTCCAAAATAAATATCCGAATCATTTTTTCCTTGAATTTGTGACTGGATGAAACCCTAATTGTCCTTTGTCATTCTGTAGACCATAATAAATATTTGACACTTTGATTTTCTGGGTTTCTAGGATTGGAACCGGCCCCCGAAACTTGTTTGTAGTTCTGTTTTCCATAATAAAATTTTGAAACTTTGAATAACTCTGAACCGGCCCCTCGATTTAATTAGTCTTCCTGAGCTGCAGTTTCTTCTCCCATTTGTCTTGTATGAACAGAGCTGCCATTTGTCCTCGTTGTAGCATCTTCTGTTGAGTTTTTTTTTTGAATTTGTTTTCTGTAGAGAATCTTTCTAGCAAGTTGCTGCTTCTCTCATAAATGAGTTGACTACTTACTATTGTCAACATTAGAGTAGTGTTCGATTGAAAGTACAGTGCAATCTGATGTTGACTTTGAAATATTGGCAGCAAGCAACATGTCGATGTCCGTTTCAAGCTTGTTGGACTGCTCTATAAGGTGCTGCATCGTTTCATCTATTTTGGATTTACTTTAGTCAACTATCATTTCTTGGTAACGGTTAAGTAGTCAATGGTGCCTTGTTTCAACTATAATAAAAGTCTAAATTTTGCTAGATCGATTGTGACATGAAGAACTCTTCAATAATCAACTTTTTGGCCTTTGATTTTAGCATCGGTAATATGTTTTGGGATCAGCAATTTCCTGTCACTGTATTGTACTTGTTAATACGGTTATGTAATGATATACTTACAGTAAAGAAGGCATGTATGTACACCAAATTTGGACATGTAACTTATATATATTTTAAATGTAGCTTGATGCGTTTTCTTGAAATTCAACTTTGCAGGATTGGATTAGGCCACGAACCTCAGTTATTTTGCTTCCAATAATAAAATTTTGATATCCTGACTTTTGCAATATTGGTTTGGGTCCCAAACCTCTGTTATTTTGCTTCCTATAATAAAATTTTGATATTCTGACTTTTGCGGGATTGGATTAGGCCCCATTCCTCTGATATTTTGCTTCCTATAATGAAAATTTTGAAGTTTTGACTTTGTGGATTTTCACTAGGCCCCAAACCTTTGTTAATTTGTTTCTTATACAAAATTTTTGAAATTTTGAAATTGTAGGATTGTTTAGGTTCCAAAGCTCTCTCATTTTGCATTTACATTTCTAATTGGCAATATATTCATATTCATCATATTTCAAATTTTCAGGATTGATTGTGATATGTTTGTTATAATGTTCCTAGAGAATTGGTTATCTCCACGTACTGTGATGTCGACTATCTTCACAAAATCAAGATTGCATATGAGCTAATGTTCCTGCAAACAAAGGGTTGAAGAGGCTGGTGTTATCTTATGACAATTAGGGTTGAAGTTGCCCTATTATCTTGTTTGGTCTGACCTTGCCGGATCTCTTCGAATCCTACTATTGCACATGCGGTTGTTTGTTCGTGATCAATCAGGTAAATTCTGTGATATTGAAATCGGTGGTGAAATCTTTGTGTGATTTAGTTCTTGTGTTCATGCTGTTTGGAAAGAAAACAGTTCTCTTCATACAAAATTTCTTAACAACTCTGGATGGTTTGCTATGGAGACTTATAGATTGCAATCATCCAATATGAGTATTAATACATTAGGTCTAATAACATGTTGTCTTTTTTTACTTCCATTCTAGGGTCAGACTGGGTTTAGATGAAAAATACAGGCGCTCTAGCTTATTTTTACATGTAAAATTTAGGTGTAATTTCTGTAATATTGAACTGTACCTTGGTTTAATTTTTAAAATTTGACTTTGTGGGATTGAGTTTGGTTCCCCAAACCCTTTGTAATTATGTTTTCCATAATAAATCTATCAAATATTTGATATGTTGCCTTTGTGGGATTGAGATAAGTGACCAGAACCCGTTAATTTGCTTTTCATGAATAAATTTTGAAGATTTTGTCTGAAGAATATGTTAATGTCATCCTAGTGTTGAGTTCTAAAATATATCATATAAGTTGGGTTGAGAACCAGCATGCACAATTATCTTTAGTTTATAGTTTGTATCCGCGAGTTTTAGTTATGTCTACTTCAACTTTTGTTTTATGGTCATCAAGTTAAAATTTTATTGTCAGTTAATAATACATGGCCTCTTTACTATATACTTGAGTGTCGGTAGGGAACATTCTCTAATCATACTGACATAGGTTCTATTTTAGGGTTAGGTGCTTCACATTTTTTATTTATTCAAAATGTGATTTGTACAGATGTACAGTGTGTTTGGTCCTTAATTACACCTCTAGTTCAGGTGTAACGATTGTGTAACTTTATTGTACTAAACATTTTTGGTCGAATTTTTGACTTTGTGGGATTAGATTGATTCCCCATAATCTTTGTTATTTTGCTATCCACAATTAATCTCTGAAAACTTGATATGTTTTATTTGTGGGGTTGAGATGTTCCTGCATTCTGTTAGTTTGTATTCTATATTTAAAATATGAAGATTTTGTAATCTCTACTATAAGCTTATTTGCAATCATAGTTATGACATAGGATCTGGTGGATACTCTCGAGCCGGAGGGCACTAGGGGCCTATGAGAAAGAGAAAAGTTCAACAAAGAGCAACTCCTTACCCACTACAGAAGCCTCTGAGAACCCAGGACGGAGCAGTATGGTTGCTGCCTATAGATCTTGGTGTTGTGCCTGGACCACAAACGTCTTTGGTCAGTGCTTACCCTCTGAGCTGGGTTTCCAACAAGTGCCTTGCTATTCTAGCTTGTCTCCACAGGTAATGTATAATTTTCTCTCTCTTTTTGATTATCTATGCATTATCCATGGTTAGCAAGCTCAAATGTTTGCGGTCATATGTTCAGCTAGATGGTGGTTACCAAACTAGTTTATTCTGTATCTAATTTTATAACGTAACTATAGCAATTTGTTAGTGTGTCAAGCTTTATGTTTTCTTTTCAATGCAGTTTTATCAGCAAACTATATAATTAGCAAAGTAGATACATGACTGCATTTTGTTTTGACGTCAGTGCTGATGATCTTTGGCCCAAACTATGGTGCCAGAATTGCAGTTGAAGAAAGCAAGGGCTTTGTCTAGTGTGGGTCTCAGGAGATGGCTGATCGACTGTGCAACTACAACTGCAAGGTTGATGATTCATACTTGGTCAACTTTAGGATGATTGAGAACCTGGAGTTTTTCAGAGAGATGATGATGCTTGGGTTCATATGAAGATCGAGACCTGGCCTAAAGTCCCGTACTTTCCTATCCCCTATGTTGGTCATGATGATTACAGCAGTGAGAGTAGCTTTGATGATGCACAGGATGCAGAGGTTGATCAGCCAGCAGGTATCAGCCTGCAAATGCCTGAGTTTCAGTTAGCTGGTGGTGCTTCCTCTACAGACTGACCAATCTGCAGCTTAGTTATCTTACGATTGCTTTGAAACTCTATCTGCTTTAGTTATCTTAATGTTGCTGAACAATTTTTCTTTTTGTGCAACATCACTATCAGTTGATGATGAACATTATTTGCTTTTAACCTCTTGTTGATTAAAATCATATTGCCGAACTTATGAAGTGGTTCTTCGGTGTTTTTATGATCAAAACTCAGGTCCACAAGAAACAGGTAGTTCCATATCAGCTTTGTCATGCAAAGCTTTCTGCAACTTCTTGTGTTAATGATTGAATAGTTGACATTGCGATTGATTTTGTTGCAAGAGTTGAAAATATTTGATTTGATATCCAAAACTATGTTTCAATCTGGCCCTATTGTTAACATAATTCTGTAGTTCATATTGCAGTGTTTCTTAAAAAGAATGTGGGCAAATTTTTTTTTTGCCAATATTAGATGATATGAATTTCTGGTGCGAAATATGATTATTTGCTTTGATTGCAAATTAAATTTTTGAGTTTGACAGTGTGTATAGTCCAAAAATATTACAGCCATCTGATGCGGATCAAAGGTTTCAAAATTCGGGTGTAAGGGACCCCTGAAATACCCGAATCTAAGGTTCATGTCAACCGGGTGTTTTGTTGTTTTGAATTGCTCGGGTGCTGCGTACCTGTAAAATACTCGGGTGACAGCTAGACAAGCCCTATTGGAATAGTCAGCCGACGACTTAGACCTATAACCATCCAATCGCGGCCGAGCCCGCCTTCTTATCTCCGTCTCCCTCACGCATCTCCTCTTCTCCCTTCTCCAGTCCACGCCGGCCTCCCAGAGAGACAAACACCAATGGTTCGCGCGGCAGCCCTTCTGGCGGCGCACCACCTAGCGATCGATGCTGCCGCCACCACAGCGCGGCACACTCCGGTGACGGTCTTGCTCGTCGCGGTGGCCGCGTTTGTGGCCGTGGCGGCCATCGCGGCGTTCGGGTGCGCGCAGGGCGCGAAGAAGCCGCCCCGCCACAACAACAGCAACGTCTACTACTACGGCCAAGGGTACCCGCCTCCTCCTCCGGCCGGGGCGTACGGCTACCCGGCGCAGCAGCCCGCCGGCTACCCCTACCCGCAGCAGCAGCAGAGCGCCGGCAGGAACGGGCGCAGCGGGCTCGGCGCCGGCGCGGGGCTCGCCGTCGGCGCGGTCGGAGGCCTGGCCGCCGGCGCTGTCATCGGCTCGGCGCTCAACTCCGGCGGCGGCTGCGGGGGCGGTTGCGGCGGCGGTGGGTGCGGAGGCGGTTGTGGCGGCGGCTGCGGCGGTTGACCCGTTCTCTCTGTTCAGAAGTTCGTCGTTATCGTCTCGGCTCGTTGTTTGGTTGGCGTTGGGCATCCATCAATTGTGCTTATTGTAATTTCAAATTTGTGTGAGATGGTGCGTGCATGATCAACATGGTGTAATGACGACTTGTTTATTATTCATGGGGTTATTTTGTGAAAAAAAGGTACCATATGGGTTGGATCACTTTGTGTTTCCCCGTGTAATTCACGTGACTTCGCATTGGTGTGGTTAGTTGTGCACTTTAAGCTTTCTGTTCGATGTCTTGTTCCCAAATCCACCACGCCCTTCGTCTCCAACTTGTTCCGTTAAGATTCGTCTCTTTGGTTGGAGAGACGGCACTGCCATATCCATTAGCAACCAGGCATTGCCCAACGGTCGAGCACGTAGCTTCAGTTGCGGAGCTATTCTGTTTCGCCAAAGAAGTGTCCCTTTCATTGGCTCACATTGAAGGGTGACGGTCGCGGGGGTCCTTGATAATGTGCTCATGTGGTAGGTTTTCAAATTGAATCCTCGTGACGCTTGATCCAACTTTGTATATTTGTGCGTTCAGAAATTGTTTCGGTACGTAAAGTCAGCCGTAATTGTGAACAGGGTTAAAGCTTTGCACGATGGTTTCGGATGTTTCTACACACGGATTGAATCAGTTGTTTTTGTGCAGCTATACACGTTAGATTCACTCAATAATTTCTCAAAGGTTCTGGGCGCCTATTTGTGCGACTACCTCATCATGGTTGCTTTGTTTTTCTAACAATTAATAACACTTTTATTTGCAGTTGGCTTAGTATATAATCAAGATACACCGCGTGCTGACTTTGTGCAAACCATATTATACTGTACTCATCAATCACTCGCCAGTCGCCAGGCATTCAACTTCCCATCTAACCCGTCTTTGACTTTGTTGGCCAGCAAGAGTAGGGGCCCACCCGAAGCTTGGTGGCAACCTGCAAAAAAAAAAAAAGTCAATGGCCGATATCACGATTTCACGAACTACGGGCCGGGCTGTCCCGCCCAAAGGCCCGCTGTTTTGTTAACAAGGGCTGGCAGGATGAGCTCAAAAAAAAAAAAACAAAAAAAAAACAAGGGCCGGCGAGACGCGTGCGTGCGCCTCGGCGTGGCTCTCCCTCCTCCGGCCAGGCGCCACACGGGAAGGCGTTTCGTTTCGGACGTGGGCACGTGGCGCAGCACGGCAAGGCTGCTCCGCCGGGCAAGCGGCCGCAGCAGCCATCAACGCCACCGCGCGGCATCGGCATGGGGAACGGGTTCAGGCTCCGAGCCGCCGCGAGGGAAAGCGGCGGCTACAAGTCGGCAACGCTGGCAGGAGCAGCCAAGTTGTGCTCGGCGCAGTTGGGTCGGGCCAAATTGATAGGACGCGCGCTTGCGCATCGCACTAGATAGACTGGGCCAATTCCCGAGGCCATTCCGTTATAATTCGCCCAGCACGGAACAGCACGGCCTTCCCCAACCTGCGCGCTCGGTTCGGCCCAAAGCACCAACGCAGAAGACGATTAGACGAGGAAAATTCAGTTCCTTCGACAGAACACGCCAGCCTCCTCCGAAATTCCTATCCAAAAAAAAAAAAACCTCCTCCAAAATTACTGTCATGGCTTCTAAAGAGATGATCGTGTCGCCTGAGCAACCAGCTGAGAGTTTGAGTTGCTTCCACGCTGAAAGCCTGAAACAGGAGAAAAGCAGAGCCGTTCTACTGAAGTTTCTCTTGATCTTGTCTCTATCGTGGCATTGCTGTGAATGCAATAGGCAGTTTGGAGCCGGCAAAGAGTTTGAATGCAATGCAGTTTGGAGCCGGCAAACAAATGGGTTCTCGGCTCTTTATTTCCTTAGCACTGTTGTGTACTCCTTTCGTTTCAAATTATAAGCAGTTTTGGCTTTGGACACGGTAACTAAGAAGTGGTGAAAAAGGTGATAGGCACAGAAAATAATGAGCAGTGAAGGAGAAGAGAGATAGAAATAGACACATGAAACGATGCACTGGGAAGTGGGAAAGTTGCATTGAGAATCGAGAACTACTTATACTTTGACAAAAATTTTGAATGATAAAACTACCTATATTTTGAAACAGAGGGAGTAGCTAGCATCTTATCTGGATGTATAATGCAGAGCCAAAAGGGACAGTACAATTTATTTTTATTTTTTTTGACAAAACAAGGGACAGTACAATTAGCCAATAATTGTATCCAGTGTGTAAATGAGGAACAACGCATAGGCTTCCATCTTCTGACAACGTTTTTTTTTAAAAAAAATGCTACTGTAATCCAATCTCCTTTACTCTGAAATCTTGAGCTGGAAAAGAAGTTTGACCCTTAACTACTCCAATCTCTCCCGTCTGAATCGAGTGTGTAAACATATAAGGATTGCTGGCTCTCAATTTCTTTATATTTGTTGTGCCGAGCCTTATCTGTATATAAAATGCAAGAGTCAGAAGAAATATCCGATGAACCAATCACGCCACATCCAATATTCAGAAAACGATAAGATCGTATACATCATGTTATATACCAGTGTATCATCTTTCGTGTGAAGTTGGCCAAAACGCCAAAATATCCACGGCTGGCGGCTGATGTACCGGCATACGAAAGTGATTTCTTTCCAAGCCTTTTGGCTGTGAAGTCAATGCTATTTGAATATCACAACTAAATTCCAGGAAGTATGTTCGCCATCTTTTTATTTTCTGCAAAGAGAAATGGTCCCATGTGCAGTTGCAATTACGCGTAATATGCGAGCATGTTACTAATGCATATTATGTGAGCATTTTGCATTTGCAGCAAATTCCTTTCCCATGAATGATTAGATAAGTCAATGATTGTAGTGTTTTGCTGGAAACCAGAGATATGCGCTGGACACATCACACAGAGTACATGCTAACTTCGTAGCATTTGCAATGCTGGCATTGTTCATTATGAAAACACTCATTTACATCCAGATGGCAGTAACAAGTTACTGTGAACACAAATCAGCCCTCAATCAGCTGGACGGCAGAATTCGAACAAAAGTTCACACTTCTATAATGTGAATATAATATACTCAAGCCCAAAGCTTATTAGTAAACCTTTACCCTTGCTTTTCATGGAACCTCCATGATTTCTGTCTCAAGAGAGCCGAGGGTCAATCATAATTTGGAGAACGATTAGGCTTTCTGTCCTTTACACAACAGGGGCAATTCGGCAAGCAGTCTTGGAGAGTTGGCCAGCAGAAGTTATCCTTGTTACAGCAGAACGCTCCCTTGCGGCGGGACGAGTCTGGATAACAACCATTGTTGATCTCGCCGCTGATGATTATGTTGTTTGCCCCGGCCATCCTAGTGCCGATGCCGTCTGCGCTTTGACCTCAAGATCAAAAGGGACACATCTATCCTTTTCAATATAATGGTACATTTTTTTTTGCGAGGGCAGTATAATGGTACATGATGTATGAATCTTGAAGAAAGGGCAGCATCTTACCACTTATGCACAAAAAAACTGCTGAAGACATGAGAAGAAACAACGATAGTAGCAGGACACCATTGTAGCTGGAACGCTTCATGAGTACGTTATGAGTAGTTAGTATTGGTCTTGTGACAGATGAGTGTACGAGAGTCTAATGTCTGCCTTGCACAGTATATATGGGACACGAATAATCAATACCAGAATCAATTATCAATACTTGACAGCAAGGCTGATTCCTGTTTTTACTCGACGATATGAATACCATGGCTAAAACATAGTAGGTTCTAACTTTTGTTGACAGGACCACTACTAAACATGGCTAATGGTATTGTAACCAGTTGATTGAGACAGATCGATGAATGGTTGGCTGGTTATTAAAATGAACTTTTTCCATAATAATTTAATATACACCAAAAATGTTCCATGATTCTCATCATTATTTTCCTTTCGATATTTTCTTTTTGTTGATAACATGGTATGATTATGGAGCGTTGCATTTTAGAGAGCGGACTCTAAGCATTAAACTTAGGAGAAACATTGGATAGGCTAATAATGGAATACTATATTCGGAAAACAACAAGACGTACACATCACCTTAGACGCCAGCATATCAATCGCGTGAAATTGACCAAAATGCTCAAAATATCACCGGCTGGCGGCTGCTGCTCTACCGACATCCGAAAGTGACTCCGTTCCAACCACCGAATGAAGAATTTTTGTTGTGAAGTCAGCGCTGTTAAAATATCACAAATAAATTCGATCAGATACTAGATGCCGTCTTTTCTTTTTGGCTACGAGGATGAATGCTCCCATGTGCAGTTGTCCATATGCGTAATGTATGAGCATGTTACATTTGCAACAACAAATTCCTTCCCCACCAATGATTAGATCAGTCAACGATTGTGCTGCTTGGCTGTAAGCAATGAGATCTGAGCTAGGCAGATTCTGAGTCCGTGGCATTGCGTTGAAGTAAAAACAATGATCATTGTATTAACAATTCATTTACATCCAGATGGCAGTGACAACAAGAGACATGTCATGCTCACACACTCGAAAGATACGTCCTGGTCACGGATATCGCATAGAACCCCCATCGTCCGACGCTAGGAGCTTCTGCAGAACGGTGTTCATGCTGGGCCTCCTGTTGGGATCTTCATCGACGCACGAAAGCGCCAGCTCCAGCATCATCGCGGCCTGCAACAGGCTGAAGTCACCGCGCAACCTCGGATCCAGGAGCTCCTCCAGCCACGTCGACTGCTCCGGCTCACACCTGACCTTCTCCCGGAGCCAGGCGACCAGCCGCTGGAAGTCCATGCGCGCGTCGTCCTTGCCGTCCACCACCCAGTCGCATACCCTCTGCCCGCGGAGCAGCTCGAGGAGCACGACGCCGAAGCTGTACACGTCGGCTTTCCCCGTGATGGGCAGGTTCCTGGCCCACTCCGGCGCGATGTAGCCACGGGTTCCCCTCACCTGCGACATCACCAGGCGGCTGCACGCGTCGCGGCTGAGCAGCTTGACCAGCCCGAAGTCGGTGATCTTGGGCTCCAGGTCGTCGCCGAGCAGGATGTTCTCCGGCTTCACGTCGCAGTGCAGGATCCACTCGAGGCACTCGTGGTGGAGGTAGGCCAGGCCCTTGGCGACGCCGACGGCGATCTTGTACCGCGAACGCCACCCCAGCACGCTCACGCTGATCTCCTCGCTCTCGCCGTCGCCGCCGTCGCCGTCCTCGAACAGGGCCTTGGCCAGCGAGCCGTTCTCCACGTACTCGGAGACGAGGAGCTTGTGCGAGTCCTCGGAGCAGAAGCCCCACATCCTGACGAGGTTCATGTGGTTGATCCGCCCGATGACGCTCAGCTCCGACCGGAACACCTCGTCGGCCTGCGTCTGCTCCTCGAGACACTTCACGGCGACGACCCGGCCGTCTTCCAGGAGGCCCTTGTACACGGCCCCCGACGCGCCCTTCCCGAGCTGGTCGCCGAACTTGTCGGTGGCGTTCGACAGCTCTTCGTAAGTGAACCTCCTGAAGTGGCTGAACAGCAGGGCGTAGCCTTCCTCGTCGTGGACCCGTGCGGTGGCAGGGTCCTTGCGGAAGACGAAGAGGTACCCGACGGCCATGAAGATGGCTTCCACGACGAACACCACCGCGAGGAACCCGTAGAAGTAGGCGAAGTTGATCTTGCTGCCCTTGACTTGCATGTAGGAGGAGCTCACGTTGGCTTCCCGTTCCTGCACGAGGCAGGTGTGGCCACGGGTGTCCAGCACGTTCGGCTGCAGGTTCCGGACCCGCGTCGGCACCTTGAGGTAGACGGCCTGCCTGGGGTCCGGGACCTTGCCGTTCCACATGGCGATCTTGGGGTAGCACTCCCCGGTGCCCTTCTTGTACCCGAACGCCTCGCAGTTGCAGTCGTCGAGGCAAATCTGGCGGCACCTCTCGAACGTGAGCCCGGGCGTGTAGTTGAAGTCGAAGCCGTAGAAGTCGACGGACGGCATCTCGTCGAAGCGGACCTCGTCGTCGCACCGGAGGTCGAACTGGCGCTTGCACCCTTTGCTCCAGTCGCTGGGGTCGCGGGCCACGTACCCGTCCGGGCACGAGCACGACAGCCGCGGCTGGTACGTGCAGATGCCGTAGCGGCCGCACACGCCGTGCACGTCGCACTGCCGCGGCACGGCCACCCACGTCACGCGCCAGCTCCCGTCGCCGTCGTCGAGGCTGTAGATCCGGAGGTTGCCGTCGTAGTCCAGCGTCAGCCGCCGCGTGACGGATTCGTCGCCCATGTCGGACGCGTTGAGCATCGTGTTGTCGGTGGCCATGAAGACGCCGGACTTGTCGAGGCTGCCGTACCGGCTGCTGTTGTACGCCGTCCGGTTGTTCTGCCACCATAGGTTGTAGGGTGGCGGCCAGTAGTTGCTGCTGATCTCCGGGCCGTCGTAGATGAGGTTCAGGATGTTGTTGCTGTCGAAGTAGAAGTTGTAGAAGCCGGAGTACGGCAAGCCCCTGGCTGACGCCGACACCAGCCGCTTGTACCGGGTGATGGGCTGCCCCGTGAGCAGCGTGTCCGTCGGCCACTCGAAGCTCTGCCACAGCTTGCGGTCGCGGGCGTCGGCCACCACGAGGTTGCCCGTGTCGAGGAGCTGCACGCGGTCGGCCTGCGTGCCGCTCGTGTTGGTGCTCCACACCACCTGCCCATCGAAGTCCTGGATCACCAGGGAACCGTCCTTGCGGAACTCAGCGCGGGACCGCCTGCCGTTGACGGGGGCGTCGCGGCTGGCCATCCACACCACCGTGGCGTCGGCCGAGCGGGTGAACCAGATGGCGAACGTGTACGCGTTGGTGGCCACCTTGTGGAAGCCGCAGGAGAAGTTGCCGCTCGGCGACACCAGGACGTGGCTGGAAGCGTCCTCCACGGCGATGGAGTCGCCGGGCCATAGAGTGCTCTGGCTTGCGCTTGCTGAAAATGGAAGGGAATTCAAGGCGGCGCCCAGGAGGAAGACCAAGGAGAGGATGATTGGCCTCATGGCGCTGTGTGCAAGTTGAGGCGTTTGCTGCTCCCAGGTGCACGGCAGGGCGCTTTTTATATGGTACATGGAGCTAGTATAGGTTCAAGTCTACTAATCGCGTGGTCTTTTTTTTTTTTTTGAAAAAGAGGCAGGAGCACTGCCTTTTCATTAAGGTAGATAGAGAGTTTTTACAAAATACTTCCTCCGTTTTTTAATATTTGACACTTTTAACCAAACACGCATACCAAGGAAGTTTAAAACTTAAGATATAAAATGACTAAAATGCCCTTAGTAACTAACTAAAATGTTCTAGAACATACTATGCATTAAAGAAATGAGATATTTTATAGGGGCAAAATTGGAAACTATTTCTTGGAAACCGTGAAGTGACAAGTATTTAAAAACAAATAAGATGGTCAAAAGTGACAAATATTGAAAAACGGATGAAGTATTAGGGTGGTTTAGATTACATATTATTTTGGTTGCTCTCCTCAGAACCGAAATTCACTTCCGGCTTCCCACACGCTCCTCTCCTTAGAGTCATCTCATCTTCAATTAGCTTGACGACCTCTTGCGGCTGCTTCGTCGTCTGAGTGAAAATTCGCTGGTTTCTCTCATTCCAAATATTCCTAATCGCGTGGTCTTTGGCTGGTCAAGATAAATGGTCTTGTATGCTGGCCATTGAACAGTCGAATAACTAGCCAAGACCTAGTCCTTTTTTACCAAGACTGATGGATAATGGACTGAAATCTTTAAGTTTCTGAATGAAGCAAATTAACAAAAAGACATTCTGCAATTCTCATGTCAACGTGAGAACGCTAAAAACAATGGACGGCACGAAGCTTCAGGTAGCTTGTGCACGGAAGAGTTCACTACCATTGCTTATTCATACACTCCATTGCATAGCAGCCAGGCCACCCATCGGATTCTAGTTGAGACAGTTAAACACCATACAGAGATAATATTCCATGACCAATTCCCGTCGGCTAGCGCAACCGCTTGATGCCGATGCTTCTTTAGAGTATAACGTATTAACGCAATAAAATGAACTAAAATGGATCCTACGCAGCCTCCCTAATTATAGTGTCAAAGTCAAACATAAGAGAATCTCACATTGTACTAGATAACTTGCATGCTGACACAACATCTAGGTCACATAAGCATTTGGAAATTAATATTTGCAAAATAAACCCAATCATTCGCAGGGTCTATTTCTCCTTCCGCTTTTGGTTTATAATAGTCAACATTTATCATATTATAGATCCACTAACATGCGGAAGAGAAAACTTTACAAAGTATGAATAGTCTATACATGCTCTAAAGAGGTCCAGGCTTCAATTATCACCACTTGTCACACCCATTCCATGGGAGTGTCTCCTAGGAGTAAACACTTTTCAATGTAAACCTTTATAAAAGATTATATTAGATGAATCACAAATCCATAAACCTTAATACCTTAACGCTAGCTCTTACATGTTCATTTGGAGGAAACTTGTACAATTTCTTGGATAAAGCACCGAACTACACTATGATAACCACAATTAATAATGGCCAATGACAATTCACATAATCACGATAGCTCAACCTTGCCCTTCCCTGGATCATGGAGTGAGTAAAAGTAAAAAAGTTCAAGTCATGGCTATGCTATTTTTCAAACGATGATAGTATGGTAGTTAGCGGGTTAAGTTTTTTTTTGTGATGTTATTAGAACATTAAATTAGTGAACAACTTAACAAGATATTTGTGATAAAAAGAATACTAAGATTAGAAGCGAGGCATCATAATCTTCGGACATTTGTGTAAGATTAGAAAGATTGTTTCTCTTTCTCATCAGTTTTTAGGACCGCACCTTGTACAAGTTCTTCCCTAGTGACGTGGCATGTTTTTTCATTCGACATATCACCGTTCTGTTTTGAGCTGAACTTATGTGATAACAAAAAAGGAAATTAGAGATTAATCCAACATGAGGAAAAAAAATAAACGGTAATGCAATAATCATCCTCGAGATACACAAACCACTTGATGCTCTCCCTAAGCTCAACATTCAAAATTTCAAAATGGTCAAAAATGTGACATGATTTATTAAAATATATTTAAAATGGTCCAAAATTGGAGTGCAGTAGCTCGGTAGCTTTCTTGCAACAATCTTCTAAAGCTTGTTACCTAGTTTTTAATGTACTCTAGGCCAGCATTTTTTACTAGGACTCTGAGCATATGTTCAGCTTTGCTTCTACTGATTTGATTTTCCCTAGCGATCATTACTGGCCATTTAGGCACCGTACACTTGCACTAGTCCTACAGATTGTCGGAAGTTGACCAGGCTTTGAACCTTAGAAAGCAACCAGATTTGGATACACAAACATCGCTCTGTCGATGGTGCAAGGGATCGTGTGGGCTGAGTAAAAGATGCCACTGCCTAAGGAATGGAGGATTTCAAGATGGGAAAATTTTGATCGAAAATCGGGTTTGCTCAGCTTGGAACGGAACTAGGAGAGAAGAAAGGAATGGTTCTGAATCCTCTAAATTAATGACAGGTTAATGCTGCATAGTAAAATGAGCCTAGTGCTACAGTCATACTATTTGCGTTACTTAATCACTGGTTATAGAAGAAATAGTAAGCCAATGTGTAAGGTCAATCACAAACGTTAATTTCAGATCTAAGGACTGCCAAGTATCCCTAATGCACAGTGGTCCTCTGCATTGGTAGTGGTGAATGATGATGATCCTGATCATACTGGGCGCGCTCGCTCGGAACGAGATCATCGAGGACAATGCGCGGGCGTCCACGCTGCACGGACGGTCCACTCTCCACGTGAAAGGAAACGAACAAAGAAAGCGATTCTAAGAAAAAAGAACGTACAAAGAAAGCCGTGGAGACGTGGAGTGAAAAATCAGACGAGGCGCGGGCGCGGGTTGGGAGCTTCAGAAGTTCGGCTCCCTCGTCGACGGTGGCACCGCGGTTCTCGGCATGCTGGGGGACCGCCTGGCGCCCTGGCCCCGGCGCCAGCCACAAGTGGCGATGTCTTGATTGATGGCATCTATGCGTTCGCCGCGGTCGCTTGAGGAGGTGGCAGGCCCGGGTCAGTCTCGTCGGCGCTGCAAAACTTGCGGGGAGGTGAGGCATGCTTGATGCTTGTACAACGTCGTGAATGTTTCCGTCGTGTGACCACACATGGAGAAGCTTGCGAGCTCTACGTAGATTGTTGTTGCCTGTTGGGCCGCACGGGTCGGATACTACTGCTCGAGAGTTGTCGGTCGGCACCTGATGCAGTTGGTACAGTTTCAGTGGACCTATGCGTAGAGCTAGCGCCAGCGGCACCTGAGGATAGTGCTGGGACTCGGGCCGTGCTCGTGCCGGCACGGCACGAGCCCGTCGTGCTTCGTGCCGTTTCGTGCCGTGCCATGACGGCCCGTCGTGCCACGTCGTGCCGTGCCGGTCGGCCCGATGTGATGAAAATGCGGCACGGAGCACGGCACGGAGCACGGTGCCCCGGTTTCAGTTAGATGCCTCTTTCAGAGTGCGTTTTCAGTATAGAGAAGGCGCATTTTTTTGTTTAAATTGATTCTTTTATAGTGTTACATGGATAAAATAATTTCAAAAATTCCACCAAAATTACAATAGCTTAGTAAAGATATACTAGATGTGTATATCAAATTTGAGTTCCAAAATCATTATATTTTGAGCGTGACAAAAAAAAACAAAGGAAAAGTGAGCTTTTGCAATTTTTATCTCTAAAAAGATATTGAATTTTGAACTCAATTTTGGTGTGGAAGTGTTCCAAGTCAATACCAACCTCTATAATTTTTGGGGAATTTTTTCAACAATGTTTGCATGAATGTGTGTTCAAAATTTACTAATCAATATAGAAGTTATGAGCTTTTGAGACAAATGGGGAGCAATTCAAACATACATGAGTGTAAGTGTCACAAAAAAAATTATAAAAAAATCCTATGTGTAGATATGTAGAAGTTGTACATCTACACAAAAAATTACTTCAAAATTTAAATTGGTTGGGGATTAACAAAAAAGTAAAGATAATGGTGAATAGTATTGATTGATCAGTACAAAATTGAACCAGGGAAGTTTGCATACAAATATTCGACATGATAGAGATGATTTTTTGAAGATTATAGAAAAAAGAATCATCAAATTTGGACCACATATGCAAAATCTATACAAGTTTATATTTTGAAATACAAATCAAAATAACAAAAATAACGTTGACTAAAGAACTTGACAAGAACACACTGCCGGGCCAAATCCGGGCCGCCGGGCCACTTTCGTGCCGTGCCGGCCCGAGCACGGCCCATGTAACAGTTTCGTGCCGTGCCGGCCCGATGTGCCGAAAACCCGGCACGGCACGAAATCTTATCGGGCCGGGCCGTGCCACGGGCCGTGCCAAACGTTCGGGCCACGGCCCACCCGGATTTGGCCCGGCCCAAGTCCCAGGACTACCTGAGGAGCAAAGGTTTCAGTTTGTCATTGACCAGATTGCAGTATGGAAACGCTCTAAATGTACAGAACCTCTAAGCGGTATGATACTGAATTTTAAGTACCTTTGCATAGTTGACGCGGACGACTTCAAACTTATGGACCATTCCTTCTCATTCGTTTATTTTCGTTTCTGCGAACTGATGCCCTCCGTCGTCGAATTAGTACGTGCTTAATTTGATTTCGAAGACAACCTCCGACGAAACGGCAGCATGGCTCTCCTAATCTGTCGAATAGGATGGAACGTATTCACAAGGGCCAAAACGTGAGGTGCGAATTTAACCAACTTTCGTGTTCGTCTCGCTGCTTTGCAGCAGTTACAGTGTTCGCAGTTATTTTTTCATCCGCAGCTACAGTGTTTTCAGCCGCAGCTACAGTGTTCGCAGTTATTTTTCTGCAGCTGCAGCGAAACGAACAGGCTGTTTATGCATGCCCGAAAAAACTCACGCTCCCTTCTCACTGACAGCCAAAATGCAAACTGAGACTCGTGATTACAGGATAGTATGCCGTGTGGCGTGTGGACGCGAGTGGATGCAAAGGCCCTATGCGTGCTCACCAAACAGCCAATAGATGAAAACTTTGCCATCTCGATGTGATCCGGTGCATGCAAAGGCATTGTCAAAAAAAGGGCAGCACATGCCACATAGTAGTATCAATCAAATGGCAGCCCAGGTTCAGCACACCTTTGGGAGCTTGGTGGTGTCCAGCAGCAAGGCAAACAATGTAATTCCTATTATAGCTATTAGCATCTTCTTTTTTTTTTTTTTTGCGAATGAGCTATTAGCATCTGAAAGTGCTCGATTATCCTTTTAAGCATTCTTCACTTCTCTATGTATCGGCATCAGTTTTCTTTTAATGATAATTTGAGTAGGTGCAATTGGCTGCCTACAGCTTCAGACTAGCTAGTAGTAGTAACCACCCGCAAAAAAAGGTAGTAAGTAACCAGATAAACGAGCAACCTGGTTACGCATAACCGAGCAAGTGTTTACATTCCCCTGTCAGTAGCAAGGTGTGAAAGTAACACGTAGTTACAGGATAATTGTTTCGACATGTTCTGAAGCGTTTTTTTTTTTTGAGGAGAAACGGGGGGGGAGAGAGTCCCCACCTATTCGATTTACCATTATGACTGCCCAAAAGCGCAGTCCTGGACGGCGACATGCGCCAAGTTTAGATTACAACAGCAAGGGGGGGAGAGGTTGTGAGTTACATATGAAAAACAGAGCACCATGAGTTTGCTACTGATCTGTCAGCACTTGGTAGCCGAAGCTTCCATAGGTGAGCTTCTTCTCTGCAGGTTTGAAGGAGGCGTGGCAGGGAGGGGGGCATGTTGCGGAAGACCACATCATGGCGATGCTTCCACACTTGCCAGCAGCACAGTAGGATGAATGTTCTGAAGTGAAGAGTGGGGATGTGGTCTGGCCTGTGGATGGTCCAAAGTTCAGTTACTTTTGGTATGTTGGCAAATCCCAGCTGCGTCCAGAAGGCGGTAGCAAAAGAGCATTCAGAAATGAGATGGTCAGCTGTTTCCTCCGTTGAATGGCAAATCTCGCAATCAGCATTTGTGATGATGTGCTTTTTCAGTAGGTTGGTTCTACACTGAATACGGTCTTGCACTAGAAGCCACCCAAAGAACTGCACTTTTGGCGGGGCCTTGTTCTGCCAAATGAAGTCAAAAAAGGGGCACGCTGTCGCCGGTTGAGTTGCAAGTTTGTATATTGGTGCCGACTTCATATCCGTGGCCTCACTGCTCAGCAGGCAGTAGCGTTGGTCATCAGCATCAGAGAGTGTCACGGCGGCAATCTCATCACGAAGCGCCGAGAGTTCTTGTGTTGCAACCCTGGTAAACCGTGGGACAAGGAAATGCTCAATGCCTCGCTCGAGAACATCTCTAACGGTTGCGCCCATGCGAGCGACATGGCTATGCAAGGCCGGGAAGGACTGCGCGAGCGGCAAGCTGTCAAGCCAAGCATCATTCCAGAAATCAGTGGTACGGCCGTCACCAATGTCAACTGCAGTCAGGTTTTGGTAGACCGGCAAGAGTGTTCTCAGGGCTGACCAATGCGCTCCGTCGACATCTCCTTCCATTGTAGAAATCTGCACATGCTCACGCGCCCATAATGCCCAGGAAGAGCCCTCTGGATGGTGTAACCGGTGAAACAGTTTCATCAGGAGGCACTGGTTGTGTAGCTCAAGTTGTCTGATCCCCAGCCCCCCTTGTTCTTTTGACAGGCATGCGTTCTCCCAGGCAACAAGGCATTGTGCGCCACTTGTAGTGTCAGATCCGGACCACAGGAAAGCTCTGCGCTTCTGATCGAAGGCGTCCACGAAGCCAGGAGGGACTAGCATCGCTGACATGATATAGGTAGGCACACAGTCTATGACACCATTGATCAGCGCAGTCCGGCTTGCTTGATTCAGCAGTTTGGCTTGCCAACCGGATAGGTAACGACCAGCGCTCCCCAAAATAGGTGCGAAAGCGGACAAGTTGAGTTTCTGATTTGAAAGTGGCAGGCCAAGGTAGGTTTGAGGGAAACCTTCCTGGGTGCACCCAAGAACAGACACAAGTTGCGGGAGCACTGTTGCATCGACGTGCATGGGAACCACTGTACTCTAGCTGAAATTGATGCGCAGTCCGGTGGCCTCAGCAAATGAATCTAAAAGCTCTTTCAGGCGCGCAACATCCGCATATTCAGCTCTCACCAGCAGCAATGTATCATCTGCGTACTGTAACACCGGGCAACTGCGGTCGTCGGCAATGGGGTGCCGGACTGTCCCATCGTGCTTGATCAAGGTCTGGAGAACGTCGGCGACCAGGAGGAAGAGGTGGTGAGAAGCTTGGAAGCAATCTTCATGGGACAATTCTGCAGTGAGATGGGTCTGAATGCATCGGGCGTGAACACTCCGGGCCTCTTGGGAAGGAGGACAACATATGCTCTGTTTACTCGCTCGAGATCAACATTGCCAGTGTGGAAAGCTTCAAGGAACCGCATGACATCAGGAGCAACAGTGGTCCAGGCTGCAGTGTAGAAACTAGGACCAAATCCATCTGGCCCAGGAGCACTGTTGGCGTTCATGGCGCTTACAGCTTGTCGTGCCTCCGCAAGAGAGAAAGGTTCAGTGAGTGCTTCTCCATTGGCACGCGCATGACCTGAGTAGATCACGTCAAGGTCAAACCTCCAGTTTGTGTTGTCCGTAGTGCCCAGCAGAGTGGAGTAATAGGACGTGAGAGCAGCAGTCTTGGCAGCATGGCTGGTGTGATCAACGCCTTCAACTGTGATTGTGTGGATCCGGTTGCTCCTCAAACGGTGGGATGCATATGCATGCAGGTAGCTGGTATTGGCATCACCCTCACATATGGCCCGGTGCTTTCCTCTCTGCTTCCAATATGCAGCGCGCTCACGCACATGGAGAGCAAGGCGCTCCTGGCTCAGGCGCCGCAAGAGTAGTTCACCGGCGGTGAGGCACCTGTGTTCTTCAAACATATCGAGGAGGTTGATGATAAAAATGCAGTTATGGTAAATGGAAGGAGGAGAGCGGTGTAGGCGTGACCAAACCTTGGCAGCGTACCTGACAGACTTGAAACGGGCCGCAAGGTTGCCTGCGGCATCAGTTGGCGTTGAATCACAGGACCAGGCAGGGAGGACAGCCGGGAGGAAGAGAGGGTTGCGTAGCCAAGAGTTTTCAAGGCGGAAGTTTTTGGGGCGTGGAATATCAGTGGAGATAGTGGTCAGGAGGGGAACGTGGTCGGATGTGGCTCTGGTGGTGGAAGTGAGAGTCGTATTTGGGAAGCGAGTGTTGAAGTCGATGTTGAAGAACACTCTATCCAGGCGAGCTAGTGTGGGGTTGTCTCTCTTGTTTGACCAGGTGAAGAGGCGGTCGAGGTGGGGGAGTTCGAAGAGAGCGAGAGAATCGATGGTTGTGTTAAAAAGGGAGGCTAGGTTGGTGTCGAAATGCGCGGTGTTCTTGTCTGTTTGGTCACGGAGGAGGTTAAAATCTCCAGCGAGGATCCACGGACCAGAGATTTGAGGCTCGAGGTTTGATAGGTCGGAGAGGAAGGCTGGCGTGTCGTGGTGGTCGGATGGAGCGTAGACATTGGTAATCGAAATGGTAAGGTCGGTTGTGGTGGAGGAGAGGACAGTGGTGAGGGAGTGGTCGAGCTCAATGGTGGAGGCGAGCGTGAAAATCGTTCACTACAGGAAACCCCTTATTTGCCGAGTGCCCTGGCACTCGGCAAAGCCCGTATTACACTCGGCAAAGAGTTTGCCGAGTGTAGCACTCGGCAAAGACCGGACTTTCCATGTTTGCCGAGTGCCTCGCGCGTGGCACTCGGCAAAGCGAGGTTTTGCCGAGTGTCGTTTGGTTGCCGAGAGTTTCGCCTTCGACACTCGGCATATAGCCGATTTGCCGAGTGCCCGACAAATGGCACTCGGCAAACGTCTGAACACACGGCATATAGCCGGTTTCCCGTAGTGGTTACAGCACCAGGCCATGATGATGCCCCCACGAGAGCCATTGGCGAGCACAGTGGAGAAGACGTCGAGATTTGGTGGGAGGAAAGAGCGAGTTTTGGAAGTGTCGAGGTTGGCGAGCTTAGATTCTTGTAAGCAAACTATATGGGGATGAGCAAAAGAGATAGCATCTTTAACAGAGGAACACTTGTCAGGTTGACCCAAGCCACGGACATTCCATGACATTACAACAACATTCTTAATTTTAGCATCCATGGGGGAAACTAGAACAACAACGGGGGATACAAAAGTGAACAAAGAGAACAGACACGGTACAAACAGAGACGAAACAACAACAGTCGCCCAGGGCTAAAGCGCAAGTGTTAGCGACGAACCTAACATGCCCTAAACATCGAAAGGCGTGATCCATCAGATAACAGTCGCCGCCGCCGACAGGGAGCGCACTCCCTGTTTTCCAATCCCCGCAGCACCAGCAAGCTTACGGAGATCAACAGCCGCCAACGGGATCCTCTTCTTCAGCAGCCGCCGCTTGGTGACGTGGCGCTTGAGATCCTTAGAGCAGGACTTCATCGTGTTGCGCAGGCTCTTCAGCTGGATCGCCTTGGTCGTCATGTCGACGAACTCGGCGGTCTCACGTTCAGCGATGCGCTCGCTCGGCTGGCGCAGCTCGATTTGGCGGCGAGGTTTACGGCCACGGCCATGATGTGGAGGGGGAGGCGAGGGTGCAGGAGCAGCGGCAGGCATGGGTGGAGGTGAGTGCCATGGGAGAGCGAGGCGAGGCGTGGGTGGCGTAGGTGCAGGCTCCGGAGAGGTGGCGATGCGGATGGGGAAGGGCGGGAGGCGAGGCAGCGGGTACGAGTCCAAAAACCCGTAGTAGAAGGTGTCGAAGCCCGGGAACCGGCCAAGAGGCCGGCCCAAGGCCTGCTCTGGGGTAGCGTGTTGCTGGGGGGGCACAGCTGGGCCGATGAAGGGGGGTGGACCAAAGTGGGGGGCCTGAGGCCCTTGTGGCAGGGCTCCAGGCCCATATGGAGGCGGCCCCATGGGTTGGGCGGGTTGATGGTGGAGAGGCGGGGTCGGAGGGCCGAAGAAACGGCGGAGCCGGCCCAGAGCATCGAGCTGGTCGACCCGGTCCCAGACCCGGAGCGTGATGAGCCGGACAACAGTGCCCAGGCCACCGGGGTTGCAGATCCAGAGCTCCTTGGGGATGGGGACGGCGGGAGCGAGCTCCACCACGACGCGCAGAGAGGAGAAGTCCTACTCTGTGAGGCAGTCGGGGTCGATCTCCACCACCGTGCCCAGCCGACGGAAGGCCGCCTCGATGTTGGGCGGGGTCCAGTGCTCCAGCGGGAAGTCCTCGACGGCGAAGGCGGCGAGCTGCTCGGGTTCGGCGAGGAAGCGGTTGCCGGTGTCCTCCGACCGCTCGAACTCCAGGCGCCCACCATTGAAGTCGATGGGCGCTAGCTCCGCCGCCGCGTCGCGCTCAGCGATGGAGTGGAAGCGCAGCAGCATGACACCTCGCGAGGAGGGGAACATCCGGAAACGCAGGCCACGAGCCACCTGGAACATGGCGGTGCGGATGAAGGGGGCCGGGTTTACCGCAGCCGCCACCGGAGAGATGAAGGCGTAGGCGAAGTGGGCCCCAAAGGCCATGTTGCCCTCCGGCATCATGAGGGCAGCAGCCCCCTCGCCCCCCGAGGCAGCCGGAGAGGCTGACCGGAAGGGAGAGCCATCGCTGTCGACGGAGACCGAGGTGGCGATGCCGGAAGGGTTGGGCGAGGGGGGTTGGACGGGAGGGGCGACAGCTGGCGGCGGAGGCGGCGGTGGCGGCGGCGGAGAGGCCGGCGAGGGAGGCGAGCGTCTCCCACCCGAGCCGGCGGAGGAGGGGTCCGGTGAGATGGCGTCGCCACGGCGGGGGTAGGCGTGGATATCGGTGAACCTTGGGGCGGCCGCAGGGGAGGGGCGGCTGCCGCTCCAGTCGTCTGGAAGAGAGCGGCGAGGTGGAGCGAGCTAGCAGAGGAGGCGAGAGACGCGAAGTCGTGGCTGGGCGCCTCTTCTGTGCTCGGCGGCGGCCCATGGCTGGACGACGCGAGCATGAAGAGGGGGTTGTAGGCAGCTGTTTCGGCGACCGGAGCCGACGACGCAACACCTCGGTTGGAAGCCGGCGGCCTCGGGTCCTCGATGGCCGAGGTAGCTGGTGTTGGTGGCGGAGCAGCAGTGGGGTTATAGGTCGAGGTTGGGCGCCCAGTGAAGGGGACGGGCTCGACGGGGATGCGGGTGGCGGGCACCGGAATGGTTGGGCGGCGGCGTGGGTACGGGGTTTGGGGGCGATCGATCGGCATCTTGCAGTCCCAAGAACGGTGGCAATTGGAGCCACAGACCCGGCACCGGACGGGCTCTCGGCAGTCGCGCACGAGATGGTCGGTGGCTAGGCAGCGAAAGCAGCCGGCGGTGGGGGGAGTGAAAGGTTTCGGCTGGGGCTTTGGTTTGGGAGCGGCAGCAGGTGAGAGAGCGGCTTGGAGATAGGATTTGGCGAGGGGGGATGGAGCCGTTGGGAGTGGAGTGAATGCACCTGACGTGCATGGTTTTGCGGGGGTGGCTATCGCTAGCTACATGGCGCTGCACGTAGTAGGGGTGGACGTGTCGATATCCGGGTGGGGGAGCAGAGGGGGGAGAGAAGGGGATGTGGGGGTTGGCAGCGAGAGGAGATACGCGGATCCCCGGCAGCGTGACCTTGCTGCAGGCGCATGGGGAACAGGCGTGCCATCTCGAGCCGCACCCGCATTGGGGGCACGTTTGGATTGAGTCCTGGCGAAAATTGCCTGGCCCTGGCGGTAGCCTAGAAGCTGCCTGGGTTCTGTTTGGTTGCAACCCTGGTTTGCTGCCTGGTCCAGGCAGCTCCGATCAGTCCAGGCACACAAAAACGAGTGCCTGGATGCGCTGCATGCTGCATGGCAAAGATTACCCATTTTAACACCGTTCAATACTTCAAATGGGCCCACAAAAAGCTGGGGACTCCAACCAAATGGCCTACCTCCATACTTGCCTGGACAGGCAAAATTCATCAATTTTTCAGGCTACCTTCAGGCAATATTTTTTGCCAGGCAACACACCCAGGACTTCATCCAAACAAGCCCTGGTTGCCAACTGGGCCAGGGTTGAAATGTCGTGGGCAGCAGCTGGCGCATTAAACTGCCGGCGCGTCTCCCTCCTGGCTCAGCTGCTGGGCAGCACGGACAGCAGCCTCCATGGAAGCATGGAGGAGGAACTCAGTGGAACCAACGCGAAGGACCCGACGGACAGTGATGTAGTTAGCAATGTTACGGTTAGCGATCTCAACACTGAACACGTTAGCCCTAGGCGACTTGGCATGAACACGCTCTGGAGGGGCGGTGAGGAGGAAACTCAAGAGGTTGGAGACGGAGATGGGGGATAGATGGGGAGAGGCGGTGGTCGGCGTGAGCCAGATAGTACCTGTCGGATTGGGGGATTTGCACAAGAAGTGCGGGGTTGCTGTGGAGTAGAAGTCCCGGAGGAGGTCCTGCTGGAACTGAACTCCTGGCCTGGTCCCTAGATCGCCGCCGGAGAGGGCAGTGGCCTTCCTTGCGGCGCCGCGCCAAGTCCCAGGACGCGCCGGGGGTTTGGGTCCATGGTGGGTTGGCTTTTTGGCTGGAGAGGTGGTGGCTGGTGGTGAGGTTTGGGGCGGCGGCGGTGTGTCGCCATGGCGGTCGCCTGGGTCGCGAGAGACGTCCCGAGGAGACATCCTCTCTTTCTCCTCTTCCTCCCCTATGTTGCTCCCGTTCTGAAGCGTTTTGAATCAGACAGCTATGCTAAGCGATGACAACTTAGAACTCTGTTGTAGCATTTCACTGGAAATCTCAAGCTTGAACCATAGGCTCCGGTTCAGACGAATTTGGAGTGCTTGCCTTGCTCGGGCGAACAGAATTGAATAGGATGTCCTTTATCACCTGAAGATGTTGTAGGGCAAATATTAAGCAAGACAAAAAAAATATTCAGGGGATAATTAAATCGTGACCAGAGGCCATGAACCTGTTCTGCTGTAATCTTGGGGCTATCACGAGTTACCTTGGCCAGTGAAGACTCATCATGCTGAACAAAACGGTACTAAGTTCTCTGACTTGAATAATAAAAGTGCAGGGCAAGCAGCAAGAGCTAAAAACAAAATAGCTGGCAATCTTGCTAAAGAAAAATTACATAGCGGCAAACATTTGAGAGGTGCCACAGATGCAGATCATGCAGATATAAAAATACAGCTATGTTGGAGAGCATAACATTGGGCAGCAGTTTTACGAAACTAACATCACATCATTTCTATATGTAAGAACTGTTCTGATTAACTGAGTCTACTGGATCTGAACTGAAATATATCCATAGAACAAAGTAATCAGAAATGGACCATGTTTTCAAATCCTACCAGCTATATGATATTTCACACTTACTATTTACCATCGTCATTATGTGTACTCAGCACCCAGAATACGAGAAATATTTGAGAGATGCCACAGATGCCGATATGTCGATAGAGCTCTGTTGGAGACCATAAGATGTGGCTTGTGGCAAAAAAAATTTAACGATATTAACTAAGAATCATGTGCGTTGTATATTGTTGAAAATGTGTAAACATCACAGTGTAAGGGACACATATAATAAGGAGGTGAAAAAATAAAACCATTCATTATAAGTAAAAGAAGTTTGCTCAGGTTCTACTGGACTTGAACTGACATATGGCCAATGACATCAGTCGCAAATGAACAAAGTAATCAGAGATGGACTACTACTTTTCAAATCCTACCAGCTACACAGATCATATTTCACGCTTTCTACTTACTATCATCAACTTGTGTACTCAGCCTCAAGAATACCTTATTGCTAGCGTCCCCTAACATGATCAAAATAATCTTAGCTAGTAAGTAGCGAAATTTCTGTTAAGACATATTATGCATCACCTGGGCTCAGATCAACAGGTGTGGAAGGCCCTTCTCTAGTAGAGACCATATAGGTACCTAGTAAGTAGCGAAATTATTGTTAAGGCATAGTATGCATTGTTATGATCGGCAAAACGTACCACCGTCGTAACAAACGGCAACATAGCTGAAGATAAGTCGATCCGTACGCGGCAAGGTTTGAGATTGAGGCTTCAAGTTGTTAGGAGTCTTTGAGTCGTAGCGTATTCAGATATGATTGTTAGGGAGTTTGTTTAGTGTCCGGCAAGTATCAGCCCTGATTATAAATAGTCAGGGATTGTAATCGTATTTGTCAAGCAAGGAATAAGAAGCCTCTTTGCCTCTTGCTCTTGCGTCCTGTTCTCGATCGTGAGTTCTCGCCGTGAGTCGTCACGGCGCCTGTTCGCCGGCGAGGCCTCAAGCCACGTCCGGCGGTCACACATCCGTACTTCCTCCGTAGTTCCCGGCGCCCTACCAACCTGGTATCAGAGATGCCGAGTTCCGACGATGGGAAGAATTCCGGCTCTACGCCGGAGGAGAAGGCCATCGATCAACTGACGAAGCTGGTGACGGATCTGACCACCAAGCTCGGCGACGTCTCGCTCCAAGTTTCCAGCGTGGCATCGCGCCTCGCCAACGTCGAGCAACGTGCGCCACCGCCACCACCGTCAACAGCCATGCCTTACGGCATGCCACCCTCCTTCGGCCTGCCGTCGCAATCCACCCCGCTCTCGCTGCCATCGCAATCCACCCCGCTCTCGCTGCCGTCGTCGATTGGGACTAGCGCTCCACCTCAATCCACTTTGCCATCTATCAACTACACCCATCCACCACCGCTATCCCGTCCGCTGCCCATACATCAGATTCAGTTTCCATCATCGCCATCACCAATCCCATCTGCTGCCTTCCATACTCCGCCACCATATGTGCACCATGAAGCTTCCCACCAGCACACATACGCGGCGCCGGTGCCACGCTACCACAAGCTTGAATTTCCCACCTTTGATGGCAAGGAGGACCCCCTGGGATGGCTGAACCGTTGTGAGCAGTTCTTCCGCGGCCAGCGCACTCAAGAAGCTGATAAAGTATGGCTGGCTTCGTACCACCTCACCAGCACTGCCCAGCACTGGTATTACATGCTGGAACGCGACTCCGGCGCGCCGACGTGGGATCGCTTCAAGGAATTGTGCAACCTGCGCTTTGGCCCCGCCCTGCGCAGCAATCCGTTGGGCGAGCTCGCTCGCCTGCAGTTCCAGAACACAGTCGAGGAATACCAAGAACGATTCATGGCACTCTTATGCCATGCGGACCCCCTGCAGCCAACACAGCAGGTCCAGCTCTTCACCGCTGGCCTACCTGATCGTATCCGCATTGACGTCGAGCTACACGACCCGAAGGATCTGCAGCAAGCCATGAGTCTCGCTCGGGCTTACGAGCGCCGCGCCGCTCCCGTGAACGCCGTTCAGCAGCAGGTGCGCCCGGCGCCACGCACGGCGACGCGCCTGCCACCGCTGCCAGCTGCACCGCCTCGGGCCGAGCAGCCGGCACCCTCGACTACAGCAACGGCTGCCTCGGCGTCTGCAACATCCATGCCCTTCCGCCGTCTAACACCGACGGAGATGGCCGAGCGACGCAAACAAGGCCTCTGTTACAACTGCGATGAGCAGTACGTTCGTGGCCATCGATGCCCGCGGCTGTTCTACCTGGAAGTCACGGACTACGTGGAGGACGGCAGCGCGGAGGCGGCACCGGAGGCCGCACCGGACGCACCGGTGGTGTCCCTCCACGCTCTGACAGGCATCGGGGCAGAGGATACGATGCAGCTTCATGTTGTTGTCAAGGGTCAGAAATTGCTCGCTCTTGTTGACTCAGGATCAACCCACAATTTCTTCAACATGGGGGTAGCACGTCACCTGCGCGTGATTAGTGGCCTCAGCACAGGACGCCATGTCACAGTGGCCAATGGAGACAAGGTTTCTTGCGACGGTGTGTGCCGCGACGTCACGGTGCAGATAGGCGAGGAAGACTTCATCATCGACGGCTACGCCATAGCACTTGGCGGCTATGACCTCGTCCTCGGCGTGCAGTTCCTACGCACGCTCGGCACCATCCTGTGGGACTTCGATGACTTGTGCATGGCGTTCTGGTGGCGCGGCAATCGCGTCCTTTGGAAAGGTCTCGGGTCCAGCCGCCACGACATCACGCAGCCAGCGATCCGCGCCATCCGAACAGAGCCGCGCACCATGATGGAGCGGTTGCTGGACGCGTTCGAGGGCCTGTTCGTTGAGCCCGCAGGCCTCCCTCCCGTTCGCGCCCGCGACCACCGCATCCATCTTGCTCCCGGCACAGCTCCAGTGTCCGTGCGGCCATACAGATACCCTCAGCTGCAAAAGGATGAGCTCGAGCGACAGTGTGCCACCATGTTGGCACAAGGCATCATCAGGCCCTCTACTTCAGCTTTCTCGGCGCCTGTGCTGTTGGTAAAAAAGGCAGACAACTCGTGGCGCTTCTGTGTGGATTACCGCGCACTGAACGAGCACACCGTCAAGGACAAATATCCAATTCCGGTGGTTGACGAGCTCCTAGATGAACTCCACGGGGCGCAATTCTTCACCAAGCTGGACTTGCGTTCAGGATACCACCAAGTGCGTGTCCACCCAGCCGACGTTGAAAAGACGGCGTTCCGTACACACCACGGCCACTTCGAGTTCCTCGTCATGCCGTTCGGGCTCACGAACGCGCCGGCGACGTTCCAGGGGCTAATGAACGACATCCTGCGGCCTTTTCTGCGACGGTTCGTCTTGGTGTTCTTCGACGACATTTTGATATACAGCCCGTCTTGGTCTGAACATCTGCAACATGTCAAGGCCGTCTTCGAGCTTCTGCGGGACAACACACTCTTCCTCAAGCGATCCAAGTGCACATTCGGGGCAACATCCGTCTCGTACCTTGGACACATCATCTCCACGGACGGCGTCGCCATGGACGGTGACAAGGTGCAGGCGGTGTCCACATGGCCGACACCGCGCTCTGTTCGTGGACTGCGTGGTTTTTTGGGACTTGCTGGGTACTACCGCAAGTTCATCCAAAATTACGGCGCCATTGCGGCGCCGCTGACCAAGCTACTCAAGAAGGACGGGTTCACTTGGGGCCTGGATGCTGCAGCAGCCTTTCAAGCACTCAAGCACGCATTGTCATCGGCCCCGGTTCTGCAGCTTCCGGTGTTCGACAAACCGTTCATGGTGGACTGCGACGCCTCGGGTACAGGGTTCGGCGCTGTCCTTCACCAGGGTGACGGGCCTTTGGCGTTCTTCAGCAGGCCGTTCGCCGCTCGTCACGCAAAGCTCGCAGCCTATGAGCGTGAACTGATTGGTCTCGTCCAGGCCGTCCGCCATTGGCGGCCGTATCTCTGGGGCCGTCGCTTCGTCGTCCGCACGGACCACTACGCACTGAAGTTCATGCTCGACCAGCGGCTGTCAACCATCCCTCAACACCAGTGGGTCAGCAAGCTCTTCGGGTATGATTTCGCCGTCGAGTACAGGCCGGGGCGCCTGAACACGGTGGCGGACGCATTGTCACGCCGCGACGCTGAAGACGGCATCCTCGCCGCGATCTCCAGCCCCACCTTTGAGCTCTACGCCGACATACGCAAGGAGGTGGAGGAGAACACGGACATGCAGCACACCCATGCACAGGTGCTAGCAGGTGAGCTTGGAGCACCTTGGCACGTGGAGGATGGGCTTATTCTTCATGGCAGTCGGGTGTTCGTCGCGGCGTCATCAATCCTGGTACCCACGATCCTGCAGCTGGCTCACGGGTCGGGGCACGAAGGCATCCAAAAGACGTTGGTTCGTCTACGCGCGGACTTCTTCATCCCTCATGATCGTGCCGTCGTCCGCGACTTTGTTAAGTCGTGCATGACATGTCAGCGGAACAAAACGGAAACACTACATCCAGCAGGGTTGCTGCAGCCACTTGAGGTGCCATCGCAGGTGTGGGCAGACATCTCAATGGATTTCGTCGAAGGCCTGCCCAAAGTTCACGGAAAATCGGTGATCCTTACTGTTGTTGATCGTTTCTCCAAGTACGCTCATTTTATCCCTCTGAGCCATCCATACACAGCAGCTTCAGTCGCCAAGGCGTTCTTCGAGGGCATCGTTCGCTTGCACGGGTTTCCATCCTCCATTGTGAGTGACCGAGATCCTGTGTTCACCAGCCACGTGTGGAGAGATTTGTTCAAGATGGCGGGTGTACGGCTGAACATGAGCACGGCCTTTCACCCACAGTCAGATGGACAGTCCGAGGTCGTCAACAAGTCCATTGCCATGTATCTGCGCTGCATCACCGGCGATCGTCCGCGAGCTTGGGTGGATTGGTTGCCGTGGGCCGAGTATTGCTACAACACCTCCTTCCACACGGCCCTACGCACGTCGCCCTTCAAAGTGGTGTATGGGCGCGAGCCTCCGGCACTGGCTCCGTTTGTCCCCGGCGCGGCGCGCACGGACACGGTGGACACACTGTTCCGTGACCGTGATGAGTTCTTGGAAGAGGTTCGTGAACGTCTTCTCCAAGCACAGCAGCTCGCCAGGAAATACTACGATGCCAATCATCGTGAGCTGCACTTCGAGGTCGGGGAGTGGGTATGGCTCCGTCTTCTCCATCGCCAGGCTCGCTCACTCGTAGGACGACGCGGCGGCAAGTTGGGTCCGCGTTATGCAGGCCCGTTTCAGGTGACGGAGAAAATTGGCACGGTGGCTTATCGTCTGCAGCTACCAGCAGGGGCACGTCTACATGATGTGTTTCATGTTGGGCTACTTAAGCCGTTCCGCGGGACGGCGCCTACTGCTCCACCTGCTTTGCCGCCGATAGAAGATGGTCGTGCGCTCCCGGTTCCAGAGCGCGCCCTGCGCTCCGAGCTGCGCCGTGGTGTTTGGCATGTTCTCATCCAGTGGGCTGGCATGGACGAAGCTAATGCCACTTGGGAAGTGGTGGACGAGTTCAAGCTGGCCTATCCAACGTTTCAGCTCGAGGACGAGCTGTTTCCGGAGGACGGGAGAGATGTTATGATCGGCAAAACGTACCACCGTCGTAACAAACGGCAACATAGCTGAAGATAAGTCGATCCGTACGCGGCAAGGTTTGAGATTGAGGCTTCAAGTTGTTAGGAGTCTTTGAGTCGTAGCGTATTCAGATATGATTGTTAGGGAGTTTGTTTAGTGTCCGGCAAGTATCAGCCCTGATTATAAATAGTCAGGGATTGTAATCGTATTTGTCAAGCAAGGAATAAGAAGCCTCTTTGCCTCTTGCTCTTGCGTCCTGTTCTCGATCGTGAGTTCTCGCCGTGAGTCGTCACGGCGCCTGTTCGCCGGCGAGGCCTCAAGCCACGTCCGGCGGTCACACATCCGTACTTCCTCCGTAGTTCCCGGCGCCCTACCATGCATCAAAATCAATAAACATGCAAATATCCGCCTAAAACATTCTCGCATAATACCAACTTATCTAAACTTGTCAAAAAAAATCGTAAGGCATATAACCTTATAATTGTATTCAAAATATAAAATAGTGTCAGCCTAAGAAAAGAAAACAAGCAAATAAGCATGAAACAAGCAACCACGCATACCTTCTTCTACAAAGACCTCAAGCTCATCAGATACAATTAGTGCCAGCTTTTTAGTGCGTCGGTGTTCTTTGCGCACACAGAACACATCGACCTATAAAGCAGATGCAATCATTTACATTCAAATGGTGAATAAAACATAGAATATTCTAACATAATTAGTCCAAATCTTTTTAGTTTTCATTTAATTTGCATATCTAAACAACAAAGATAATCATTGGGGCATAATGTGCCAGAACCATGACTAGGCTATCGAGATCCTTTAGGTTGATAGAGAGCCTGCCCCAACTTGCTTGGAACTAAAAGGCTTTGTTGTTATTGTATTTAATTTACATTTCTCAATATTTTAGTCTTCATTATTTTCATATTTCAAATCTTTTTACGTAGTAGATCTTTTCTTATCATTTCATATTACCATGATAGACATAAAAGAACAAGTAACACTATTTAATTTAAACACACATATAATCATATAAGCTAACTTACTGTTAGTTCCATGCTGGAACCAAGGCCATTTCCTTTGTCGAAATGGTCCTCGCAAATACGAAGTAACATATCATCTAGCTGAAAATAGAAACAATAAATGACAAATGTTAAGGGCATAAAGTAATGAAATGTTGATGAACTCCAATCTTTTTCAGTGAAAGGAATCCAAGGTTCTTATACTATTTACGGATTATCATCCAGGTCCACAAACTTTCAAAGTGACCAACTGGTCCAGGATCTAGTTATGTAGTCCATACAACTTCGGGAGGCAACTATATCCTACGTGGTCCAGGATCTAGTTATGTAGTCCATACAACTTCGGGAGGCAATTATATCCTACGTGGCTACGTCAAATAGGATCCAACTGGGTAGTTTGGTGTCCATCTCTTGACGATCTGGTCTTCGCCAACTGTTAGCGCAGAGTGCAGCGAAGGTGGAAAAGCAACGGAGGAAAGGAGTCAATACTCTCATTATCCTTTGTGCTTGGCTGATTTGGAAGCACAGGAATGATATCATCTTCAATGGAGCCACACCAAACACCCTGTTGGTGCTCCGCAATCTAACTGATGAAGCTCAATTGTGGTATGCAGCTGGTGCTAAAGGGCTAAGGGCCCTCAGGTCGAACTGAGGATTACATCCTCAAGTAGTGAGTCATGTTTCAATTTTTCCGTGGCGCGAATGTAAGCTAAAAAATTGTGTGGGTGACCCCATTTTGGGGTGTTGGCTGTACTCAGGGTTTCGACCCTTTTTTCTCTTTGTAATACAAAAAAACGCAGCTCTCCTGAATGTTCGAGAAAAAAAAAAACTTTGGGAGCTCATGGACCTAGATGACAATCAACAGATAGTTCGGGGCCCGTGTGCATTTCACTTTTAGTGTTTTTTTCTACTTTGTTTATAGGATGGCATTTACAGTACTCACCTTGGATGTGCTAGAAACGCACTCTCCATTCCAATATTCAATGATATCTCCTATCCTGATTCCAACTTTCTCTGCGGCTGATCCTACTGCTACCTATGGTTAAGTTTGAAAAATAAATCAATCCACAATACAAATAAAAGAAAATAATTGAAGTTCCAGTAAATAATTAAAAACAAACAGTTCATAGACCAAGTTTATCCTTTTGTTTTTGTTACAGCTCCTCACAGCAGGGTCTGGAGTGAGGTGGCAGTGATTGTAAGGGAACGATTAATCTTTTTCTTCCTGCGTATTCGAGAGAGAAAAAAAACAGTTCATACCTTCTCAACAATGAGTCCCTCAGTAATACCATAACTGTCAGATATCAACTCTATACGAGAAGGATCCAAAAGCTTGATGGCCAAAAGTTTCAATCCCAGGTGCAGCCGAGGGATGCAGCTGTACCATTTAAACATTGTCAGATATTTGACTTTGAATCAAAGAAGAGGAAGGCTAAAAGTATGGCCTTGATCTTATTCTCATAAAAAGAGAATGTATTCAGCAGAAAGAGGAACCAGTACGTAGTTCATGTCCTAGCAGGTTTGTGTTTGGAGAAACTAAAAGAAATTGTCCTTGATGAAGAATCGAAACATTATATATTTAAATATTTTTAATATTGTAGGAAAAGAAGAATCCTAATTTATTTTAGTATTCGAGGATTATTTGCAATGTTGTCAATGGTTTATAGCTGCTTTGTAAAATTTCCCCTAAAAATGACCAATAGCACTAATCAGCAGCATTATAAAGACCAAAGTAAAGAGCAGACTTTATCATCACCATCGCTGGTTCATATATGTAGAGACTATGTTATGGTCACTATTGAAGTTGATTCTTACGTGTTCATTTGGTGAAAACTAGTAAACTTTCTGGATAATGCCATGAACTACACTATAACAAGCACAAAAAAAAGGTCAATAACAATTTTCCCATCGCCAGGACAGCTCAACCTTGCCCTTTCCTAGATCATGGATGGGTGCAAGACTACAAGTACAAAGCTCAAGTCCAAGCCAGAGCATATTCGTCGCCTATCCTAGTCATGGTTGTGCTATTTTCGAAGTGATAAGCATTTTGCGATGGTAGTTAGTAGGTCAGGGTTTTTACCAGTGTTTTTAAACAACATATTTATGATGGTATTGAGCAAGTTCGCTTTGGAACATATTGAGCAGTATTATAAATTGACCAAGAATAGATGAGATACTTAAATTTCTTCAGCAGATGCAAGCATCTCAGTAGAACTGAAACAGGAATGAACGCCGTTACTGTAGTAGGATCGGCCATTCCCACAACACCTCCAGCAAAGTTGATGACCGGACCTCCACTGTCACACTGAAATATTTATTGTTTTGTTGTTAGAAAAAATAACAAAAAGGAGGAAGAAACTTATGTAATAGTGTGTACCTTGTCAACTTTACAATTCACATACTTGTGGTGATGGTTCTCGAACCACTGTATTTTGTCATAATTTATGTCCAAATTGAATCTCTCATTTCTTCCAAGAATAAAGACATCTTGAGCACATGTTACCTCATCAGAGAAACAAGGTAACTGAGGAGATAGATCCATATCACACTCAAAAACAGCAAGATTGTAGTGTTTATCGTAATGGAGCAGACAAGCAGGTACACTGGTTTTGCGATTTAAGTGGACAGTGACCTGAAAATTAGTTCAGATTCAAATAACTGGTAAAACATTATTTTGGAGAACAGGTCAATGTTATATTTGTGATAAAATGAACAATAAGAGTACAGTTTATTGATATATTTTTGATAAAATGAACTCTAAGATTATAAACAAAGCATCACAATCATCAAATAGTTGTATAACATCACCTATAAAGGGATTGCCTCCCTCAAAAACTATTTATCGTTTACATTCACGCCTTTGACAAATGAAAGAATGACCATGCAACATGTCCTCACATGTCGTACTCAAGGGCGGTCAGGGATGTGAGCCCCCGAGAAACAGATATGTTTGTATGTTGCAAGACAAATTTTGCTTTTGTGTTAGTCACTTTTTTCTACGTATGCAGCATCACCAAACAAATAATCTGCAACATTCAAACATAATTATTGCAACATGCAAGAATGACTATTGAAACATGCCAGATTGCCTATCCCGACACAACAATATTGCCTACTGGCTACCGCAACACACGATACGGCGTGTTCCAAAAACAATAAAAATTAGCCCATACAAAGTAACTATTGCAACACACAAACTTAGCTAGTACAACATGTGACAATGACTGATGCAATATGTTCTATTATCTATTGCAACATATAGTGTACTGTATCATAGATATGAGGAACTATTGCAACATTGAGAAATAACTAGCGCAACATATGAAAATAACTACTGCAACTTGATTGAGACATGCAAAATTTCAGGCAACGTACTACGGGAAACCGGGCCTATGCTGAGTGCTAAGTGGTTTGCCGAGTGCTTTTACTCGGGTGCCAAGGCGCAGGCACTCGGCAAACAACTAGCACTCGGCATAGTTTCGTTTTGCCGAGCGTCAACAGAGAAGGCACTCGGCAAAGCGAGGAAGGCTCTCGGCAAAGTTTTTGGCCCTCGGTAAACAGGGGCACGTGCCACGCACGAGCGCCAGGTGCCGTCGCCGTCAATGTTTGCCGAGTGCCACGCGTCAGGCACTCGGCAAAATTAGGTGTTTGCCGAGTGCTACAGGCAGGCACTCGGCAAACTTATTTTTTTTTTAAACTTGTTTTTGTCTCTTTTTTTTTTTTTGACATCAATATACGTACGCATGTTACTCCATGTGCAAATTTGGTATTTTTCTCTATGCATTTGTTATATTTAAGTAAATTATTTCATTTAAAGTATTTTTTGAAGAAAATTCAAAATTGAACTCCAAGTGATTCAAATAATGAAATATAGTGACTCAAAAAATGATATTCATGTTTTAGAGTTCAATTTGAGGCCGTAAACATGAAATGAATGGAAAAATCGCGCATCTTGTACATGAAATATAAGGGCGAACATTGGTTGAAATAGTATTTTATTTTTATTTAATTCAAACAAAGTCTAAAAATTACGAGACTCGTCCTGGTATCATGAAATCATATGTGGAGGCCATGGTAAATCGTAGAAAAAGTTTCGCAAAGGTTGTCACGTATGTTGTTTAGAAACCGGAGCATCCTCGAGGAAGATCCATAGAGTTATGAAGTGATTGTTTGGATTTCGAACCAAAACGACGGTCACAATTTGGTTTCACCTTAAACCTATTTTTTATAGGTAAAGGATCATATGAAATGTATCATGGCAAAATTTGGCATTTTTTGAATTTATTTCGAATTTCTAATTATTTTTTTAGTTCCTGTGGAAAATGTTTGCCGAGGGCCGGGACGAAGGCTCTCGGCAAACAATCTTTGCCGAGTGCTGCAGTCTTTGCCGAGTGCTTTTGGATCTAGCACTCGGCAAAGTATTTTCGTTCTAACTTAGGCGCGGCGCCTCTCTTCTTCCTTCTCTCTCCCTTATCCGCTTCTTCCACCTCCCGCCTCCCGCGCCCTGCTGCCCCGCCGCCGCACCGCCTCCTGCGTCCTCCCCCGCGCCGCCGCCTCCCGCGCCCTCCCCCGCGCCGCCGCCTCCCGCGCCCTTCCCCGCGCCGCCGCCTCCCGCGCTCTTCGCCCACGCCGGTCTCCCCTTCGCCCACGCCGCCGCCTCCCCGACGACCGTGCCCGCCCCGGCCTCCCCGACCACCGCGCCCGGCCCGCCCTCCCCCGCGCCGCCGCCTCCCGCGCCCTTCCCCGACCACCGCCGCCTCCCCAACGCGCCTGGCCCGGCTACGGCCCCGGCGACCCCGGGCCGCCGCGCCCCTTCCCCGACCCCTCCCTCCTCTGCCCCGGCCCCCGACGTGCTGTCCCGACACCCCCCGAACGCCGACGCCCCTGCCTGGGCCCCCGACGCCGGCGCCCCTGCCTCGCCTCGACGTCCGTGCTGCCGGGACTCCTTCCTCCTTCCTCCACAGCAGCAGGGACTCCGGCCCGACGTGCTGCCTCCCTGCTCCCTCCTCCACAGCAGCAGGGACTCCTGCCTGACGTGCTGCCCCCTGCCTCGCCTCGACGTCCGTGCTGCCGGAACCGCACCCTGCTCCTCGTCATCAAGGTGAGCTGCCACTCTATTCCATTTTTGCTCAATTGAAACTAAATTCATTTTGGTTTGCTTTTAAACTGGCCCAGTCAACCCATGCCTATTTCATTTTTGTATGGTTTCTCAAATTAGTGGATTTAGGCTTTTCCTGCATTCAATATCTGCCGATCCTATGCTTCCCACTGTCCCGATAACTTTTAACTCACAATGCCGATCCTAGGCTAGAAATGAAAACTGTATTTGCTTTATTTTGGAAGAGCTTAAAGTACAAATCCTATGCAATATTACTCATGTTCAAATCCAAACTCCACGAAGGTTGGCTGAGCCTGAGCTGTGCAAAACGCCTCAACTCTAGCCCGCTCTGCTGGAGCACCCATCGCACTGACATGCATTGCAGATCACGCAGCAAGTCAGCAACAGCACATTTTTTTTTTCGAGTGATGTTCAATGACAGTATGACACTGTAGATGAGTCGCCGTTGATTTGAATTGAATTGTGTTTGCCGGCCATCGCGCCGTTGTTTTCTTGCAGGGTTTGGGAACCTCACCATACAGGGGAGGTGCTGCCGAAATTTTGAATTGACGGCTTTATGTTTCGTTCTTTGCAGGATAGGAGAGGCTTTTCCACCGTCTTCCACTCGTCACTTTGCGGGACAGTAAGGTGAGACATAAAAGCCCCCCCCCCCCCCCCGCCCCCCCCCCCCCCCCTCCTTTCCATTTCTGTTTGTAGGTAACGTGTAACCTAGTTAGGCGTCTCCCGTTCGAAATAGATACAGTTGGAGATATGCCCGAGGGTTGCATATCTATGACCGTATCTATTTCGAATTGTCCACGTTTCTTGGACAGCCCGAGGATGCGTAGATGGGGCTAGTTTCCATTGTCTATTCCGGTTTGAGACAAAGTTTCGGCCGCGCCTCCCTGTTGTTCTCCGGATACACAATCTCCCTCGCAGGACGTGTATTTGGAGAACAGCGGGGAGGTGCTGCCGAAATTCTGTCTCGGACCGGAGTAGACCTTGGAAACTAGCCCCATCTACGCATTGTCGGGTGGGATTAGGACCTATCTTCACCTATTAGACATTGTATGCATCGTGTAGATACCAATGAATTTTAAATTGCTCCGTCATATGATAGAAGATGGATGACCGTGCGTGGATGTACACGGGCCGTCCAAGGAAAGGTTCTGAAACAAGTGAATGGGTTGACAAGACCCTTGCTTTCTTGAAATAAGCATTTGCCAATGTCAGCAAAGGTGGAAAGACTTGGTGTCCCTGCAGCCGTTGCGGCAACACAAGGGAGCAGACAGAGGAGGAGATGGGGTTGCATCTTGGTAACTATGGATTTACGCCAGGCTATACCCGGTGGGTCTACCATGGTGAAGCCCATAGATTGAGGGAGGAGGTCGTGAGACAACGCGTCGATGATTGTGATGCTGATGGCGGGGTGGAGGACATGTTACAGGACTATCAGGAAGCCCAGTTCCGTGAACAACCTAGGGGGGAGGAGGAGCCAGAGGAGTCCGCAAAGCGCTTCTATGACATGTTTGAAGCGTCACAGAAACCTCTTCACGGGCATACCAGGGTTTCAAAACTGGATGCCATTGCACGTCTAATGGCCGTGAAGTCCCAGTTTAGCTTGAGTCGGAACGCGTTCGATGTTATGTTGACAGTTGTTGCCAGCCTGCTTCCGGAAAGTCACATTCTACCAATGAGCATGTATGAGGCACAGAAAATGCTTGGTGCACTTAAGATGCCATATGAGCAGATACATGCTTGTCCGAAAGGATGCGTCTTATTCAGAAAACAGCATGCAGAAGCAAAATACTGTCCAAAGTGTGGGTCCTCTAGGTTCATGGAGGTAGACGCGGCTGATGGGCAAAAAAGGCAGCTCACGGTACCCGTGAAGATCCTAAGGTACCTTCCGTTCTTACCGAGGATCCAACGGCTGTACATGACCGAGGAATCCGCGAAACAGATGACATGGCACAAACATGGAGTTCGATACAAGGCCGATAAGCTTGTACATCCATCCGATGGTGAAGCATGGCAACGATTCGATAACATTCATCACATCAAAGCTCGGGAGGCTCGTAATGTACGTGTGGCCCTGGCAACATATGGGTTCAATCCATATGGCATGACACTCGGCAAACTGGCCATTGTTTGCCGAGTCCCTTTTTCTGGCACTCGGCAAACTGACCAGTGTTTGCCGAGTGCCAGGCAGATGGCACTCGGCAAAAAGGAAAAGTTTGCCGAGTGCCAGGGCTTGGCACTCGGCAAACAGTTGATCTTTGCCGAGTGCCACCTGCCTGGCACTCGGCAAACGATCTTGACGGACGTCTCCCGCCGTCACGTTACTTTTTTTTGCCGAGTGCTTTTCTGACACTCGGCAAAACCTTTGCCGAGTGCCCGACAAAAAGCACTCAGCAAACTCGGCTTTGCCGAGAGCTGGTTGCCGAGTGGAGTTTGCCGAGTGTAATACCTTCTTTGCCGAGTGTTTCGGGCACTCGGCAAAGAAGGGGTTTCCTGTAGTGTAACTAACGAGGAGTAAATCTGATATTTCCCCCCGAAAAAACTCCATTACCTGAGAATCTGGAGCATACTCAGATTTATACTTGGTACAGATAATATGTGCAGATGTTAGCACAGTACCACGTCTAGTCCTTGCATCCCAGTCAATGAAGAAACCAGAGGACTGGGCCAGTAGTTTGCCATCTACAAACGTAATTATTAGTAAACTTCAAAAGAAATTCATGAGACATAGATAGAGGAAAGTAAGAGTACATATACCAATGTGCGACGAAAGGCCCACAACAAACTTAGCCGCTTGTAGGACAGTTTTCATTGCGGACTCTCTAACTGGCAGCAACTCCTCCTTATAGATGCCACTAGAAGATATGGTTTCATCAAGAGTCGGTAAGCTATAGTCACGCTCTGCGAGAGGACATATTCACGTGATATTAGGAAGTGCAACTACTTAGTTGTAGTAAAACGACTACAATAATGAATCTAAATTACAAGGTTGTTTTCATCAGAGGTATTGTTCATTTGTTTGTTTACATAATAATAGTTGTTCCAAACGTTTTAAAAGATTGGGATGCTTGGGACATCAAGATAATATCTGCAAAGGAGACCTAGATATCATCTTAGATCTAGGCAATACACAACATGAGAATATACCATAGAACAATCAAAAGAACCAGTCTGCTTATATATAGATGAAAACCTTCGGTGCCACTACATCCTATCTCCATACCCACTGTGGTCTCTATCATCATTTAATCCTCCTTTCAGTATACACAACTAAGAGCAGGCCCAATAGTAGTCGTATAGCCAATGATGTCAGACTTTTTGCTCATTGGGAAGAGAGAAAGTAAGAGAGAGATGGTAGCTTGTAGCTGCAGCTTGCGCCGATCGCATGGTCTGTCCGTGTGAGGAATGGTGCGCCTAACAATGAATAGATGAGACAAGCTAGTTGCATGTTTGTCTATTTGCTTGGCTATTGAGACAAGTGCTTGTCTAATTATTGGGTTTGCTCTAATTGGCAGAGTTATTGATGGTACACAAGACAGAAGGAGGGCTAGAAGAGCTTACTTATTTTCGCCAGGTATTTTGACAACTCCTCCTCATACGCGGCTTCAACTTCCGGACTGACCTCGACGCGGATCTCTGAGCCATCCGGAAAGACGATACTGGAGAGGCAAGGAAGGCGCGCGGGGGAGCTGACTGTAGAGGATGCCTCAAAGCAGGACGCCTGCTCTGTGGCAGCTGAGACTGAGGCGGCCGCCTCCTCCTCCTGATCCTTCCTCTTGTCAGTCCTGGCAGCATTTTCCTCCTCCTCGCGGCTCTTGTCGGCCGCCCTTGCTCTCTTCCGCCTCTTGGACCGCGACCGCTCCCTGGCGGCTCTGCTGCGTCTCCGCTTCCCTTCGTGCGACGGTGGTTCCGCTTCGGACGGCCTCTCCCCACTCCGCTTGACCGCTTATCGGCGCCATGTCCGTGGGGGTAGGGATCGTGTGGCCTGATCGAAAGTTGCTGCCGCCTCGGGGATGGAGGAGGGTTTCGGCGGGGAGACGAAATCGGGGTGGGGAATTTGGATCGAAAGCCGGGGGTTTCCTCGGCCGGGAACGGAACGGGAAGGGAGAGGAGGGAAGGGCGCGCTCGCTTGGAACGCGATCTCGTCAGAGGACAATGCGGCGTCCACGCTGCATCGCACGGTCCTCCACTGCTTTCGTTGCCGCGTGCAAACGAAACGAACAAAGCAAGCGATCCCGTGCATAGTTAACAAGGACTTGTACAAACTTATGGAGCTTCTCATTCGTTTATTTTAGTTTTAGCAAACTGATGCCCTCATGCATGGTCGAAAACTCGCACTACCTTCTCATTGACAGGATAGTTTGCCGTGTGTCCGAGTGTATTGCCGGATGCACGACTGGATGCAAAGGCCGCTGCGCGTGCTCAGCAGAATTCGTTAACTCTGCCATCTATGTGATCCGGTGCATGCAAGCATTGTCACAAAAAGGGCACCATATGGCACATAGTAGTATCAAGTGGCAGCTCAGCTTTAGCACGCCTCTAGGCTTGCTGGCGTCCAGCAACAAGGCAACCAATGTAATTCCTATCATAGCAATTAGCACCTGTGCGTACTCGATCGATGATCTTTTTAGCCGTTCTTCGATTCTCTGTGCATTTGCACAGTTTGGGTAGGTGCAATTGGCTACAGCCTACAGCTTCAGGCAAGAATTTAGATTAAGTCTACAAATAGTAGTAACTATAACTAGATAAACGAGCAACCTGGTTATCCATAACCGAGCAAGTGTTTACAACCCCCTCTCAGTAGCAGCCCAAGGTGAGTAAGCAACACTAGTTACATGATAAGTGTTTTGACACGTTACTCTGAAGCGTTTTGAATCAGACAGCTTGCTAAGCGTGGACAACTTAGAAACTCTGTAGCATTTCACTGGAAATCTCAAGATTCAACCATAGGCTCCGGCTCAGATGAATTTGGAGTGCTTGCCTTGCTCGGGTGAACCGAATTGAATAGGATGTCCTTTATCACCTGAACATGTTGTAGGGTAAATATTAAGCAAGATCAAGAATATTCAAGATACATATTCAGGGGATAGTTAAATCATGACCAGAGTCAAGTCAAGGATCACCTGTGACATGAGGCCATGAACCTGTTCCGCCGTAATCTTGGAGCTATCACGAGTTACCTTAGCCAGTGGGGACTCTTCTTGCTGAAGAAAGCATTAAAACAAAGAAGAGAAGAAAACCGTAGTGAGCTTTCTGGCTAAAGCAAAATTACATAGCAGTAAACATTTTAGAAATGCCGCAGATGCAGATATAAAAAGACAGCCATGTTGGAGAGCATAAGATTAGGCAGCACTTTTTACAAAACTAAGAATCATGTGTGCTGCTGATGTGCTAACAGCACAATGTAAGGGGCATATACAATGAGAAAACAAACTAACTAAAACCATTTATATTTGTAGGAATATTGTTCTGGTCCTACTGGATCTGAACTGAAAAAAAAAATCCGAAGATAATAAATGTCACAAGTGAACAAAGTAATCAGATATGGACCATCCTTTTCAAATCTAACCAGCTACAGACAAGATATTTCATGCTTACTATTTACTATCATCATTATGTGTAGTAAGCATCCAGAATACTCCCACTAAATCATACAAGGGTAGTCAAAAAAAGGCAACAAACAATTGGCAATCTTGCTGTCAAAAAATATTTTAGACATGGCACAGATGCAGATATGTCGATACACCTATACTAGAGAATATAACATGGGGAGAAAATTGTTACGATATCAATAAGAATCATGTTTGCTGTAGATCTGTAAACATCACAATGTAGGGACAAATACAACAAGACGACAAAATAAAAATGTTTATTGTATTTTAAAAGAAGATTGTTCAGGTTCTACTGGACTCGAACTGACAAATGCCAACGAGAAACTTGTAAACTGTTGCAAAGAACTAAGTAATCAGAGATGGAGTAATATTTTTTGAATCCTATCAGCTATGTGGATCACATTTCACGCTTACTATTCAGTATTATCAGTTTGTGTATTCACCCTCAAGGATACTCCCCCTAAAATAATTGAGCGCAAATAAATTAACTACTACAATATAAGGATATGTGTTTCTGAAATATAAAAAGAACTAAGCCTTTCCTAAGTGTCCTGCCATTTGAACTTCTCAATTATCCTCATTGATTCATTTGCCCGCATAACCAAAAATTTACAAGAGAACAAAACATGACTTTCAACGTGTCAACAATAGCTGGTATTTACTTCTTAAAATGCAGCAACACAGAAAGATCCACTTATTATTGGAAACAGCGAAGAGGAAAAGGACACAGCACCAACTATTTTGACAATTAAAAGCTGCAAGGAGCTGGAAGATTTGGGTGGCAATAGATGTGCGGCATTGCAAGATTAAAAAGTATCATACTAGTGAACCTAAAGGGGCCAAAATAGTAGTGTAGGCCATCAATGGGCATGCAAATTAGTTCAGCCAACACACTAACTGACCTCTTTCTTGCGTTGTGATGGCATAAGCATACCACCAAATCGACTGTGTGCCAACTGACCTTCAGCTTGCTCTAGTTTATCAGCTGCAAGGATAAGATGGTTCATTATGTCACCAAGGCTTACTCAATGAGCATTAAAAGATATCTGATAACCTCATAAATGAAATGCTTGCCTAAATCAAAGATTTGGCCAGCGACATAATCCCTGTTGCCCAGAAGTGGTGATGAAGACAATGTGTTGACCCAGTACTTGTTCCAGAGCAGATCGAGGAGGTGAGAGTCCAGGGATGACTTGAAATAGGTTATATCCAATGAATAGTACTGCGTAAATCCAGTTAAAGCATAATCAAACAACACGCAAGACCAAAACACCCATAAAGAGAAAAGCAGACAATCTGTCTAATTACCTGTTTGCAGTGAACACCAAAATCTTCGATCTTGTTGAGTGGTATGGTCTGATACTCGGACACAGGCTCATCTGGTGGCTTGTAATCTTTTGGATATGTCCTAAAAGCTCCAATCTCAACTTTACCAGCAGAAACAGTCCTTGTAGGGTCTATCACAACAGCCAAGAATGGTTCTGTGAATTGTTGATTGAGCATCTGAGTTGACACGTCAATGCCTGACAGCCAGCATCCATAACCAGGGTGTGAGTGATACCAGCCAACCACATTCTCCAACCTTCCAGCCTATGAAAATGAAGAACAAAAGCAGTTAATTTTGACATAAATTTGAAGATGACAGAATGTATAAACTAGTACCAAGGCAATATCCAAACAAAATACAACACTACAGTAGGCAATTCAGGTAAGAAATAGAGAACAAGATATTTTGAAAATGACTGAGTGTGCCAACAATGATCATGACAAGTAATAATTGGGCTTGCAATTTAGCAAACAGTATTACATTGAAGACAATTCCATCATAAGAGACAAATTCAAGAGTTCTGGTTCTTGAACCTCAATAACAATGTCATGAATTTTGAACAGACATGGTGAATTGAAATCTATGCTCAAACTTTGCAATACGATGTCACGGCTTCAGGTACACAAAAACATTGTAGGAGACTAATCTGATATACTACAGATTAGCTGCGTAGTAGGACACATTGAGGTGTCATGCAATAAACATACAGTCAATTATCATATGGCACAAGCATCAAGGGGCTGCACTGAAAGGCCACATCAAACAAACCCAAACAGTCTATTAACAAAACACACAAGTTCGAAGATCACACCAGCAACATAGAATCAGACCAATTAAAGGCACCAGGCAGCAGATTAGCAGCATTGCCAACTAGTATATACACCGAATTGGTAGCAATTTTCCAGTCTCGTCAGATCGAAGCGGGCTAGTTATCAACTGATGAAGAAGGGGGTGAAGCGCTAACCTGCTTGTTGATGGTTGAGTACTCCACCATGTACTCGTACGCGTCGGCCTGGGCGTTGACCCTGGTCTCGGTGCCCTCGACGGGGAGCGCGAAGGCGTCCATGACGATGATGGCGTCGCCCTCGCACTTGCCCTGCATGAGGCCCATGACCTCGATGGTGCCCCCCGCGCGAGCGTGGACGACCATCTTGAGGAGCGCGAGCGCGGAGATCTTGGCGCGGCGGAAGTGATGCGGGTCGTTGGCCCAGGGCTTCTCCTGCTGCGCCCGCGTCTGCGACGACTCGTCGTAGCGGTAGATCGCGTCCATTGCGTCCGGGTCGGATGCCGCCGCGGGGATGTTGTTCTCCAGCTCCCAAGTCTGCCGCGCGATCGCCGCCGACGAGGAGGGCTCCATCGCGCTGCGCTGTGGCGCGGCGCCGCGGTGGGCAAAACCCTAGGACGGGAAGCGGAGAAGGGGGGCGAGAGGAGGAAGACGAGACGAGGGGTTTGGGTTTGCGGTCGCAGGTTGCTTTGGCCTTTGGGGGCGGAGCAAGAGGTAAAGTACTGGGCTTTATGGGCCAGGCCACGATTTCCTTCCAATAGTACTGGTCTTGATGGGCCGTACCGTAGAGTTTGTATCCGTTCTCCAACTACATCTCGGCCCGCATCCCGTCTGAAAAATTTGGGAGCTGATGGATGGATGGATTCAGAACATCATGGAGACAGATAAGAACAGACAAAACAGGTGCTAGGTTAGGTTTTTGGTACTGCGCAGGCGACAAAACAGCTACAGCTTGCAGTTGAAGGCAATGTTGCATCCCTATTAGAAATTTAGAATGAAAATGTTACCAGTTTATGGACGTGTTCGGCGTTTTAGAGTCTAAAATTTAGAGGGGTTTAAACACAAAGAATCTTGTCTTAAATAAAATTTAATTACAAAACTAACTGCAGAACCCCCCCCTCTAAATCGCGAGACGAATTTAACGAGGGTAGTTAAGCCGTGATTAGACGATATTTACTGTAGCATCACTGTAGAAAAACATAGATTAATTAGGCTCATTAGATTCGTCTCGTAAAGATGTACCCATCTGTAAAAAGGTTTTATCATTAAACTTTATTTAATACTCCTAAATAATAAGATTCTCTTTAGAGTTAAATTTTAGAGGGGTCTAAACGGTGAAACGAACACACCCCATGTCTCTTGCGTGTGTCGCCCATGTGTTACAGCTAATCCCAGAGGTAAGGAGCGATGTATATACCCGCTGATTACTTAACTAACTCACAGTGGCTTATCTGAAGAATCTCTTCATGCGTGCTGAATTGCTGATTACCGACAGGATCAGTCAACTGGATATGGTACGTTGCATGGTCACTCGGGGGCATTTTGTCGTTACGTGGCGCGGGTTGCCTGCACTGAATTTGATTATCCCTGAAACGAATCCTTGCATGTTTTTGACCGACAAAAAACCTTGTAAATCTAACTTCTGAAGACTGGAGTGCATGAACAACCGTCCTGCAATGTGGGAATCTTTCACGTCCGTGATTATTAGTAATAATACTTAATTGCTGCTCTAGACTTTGGCATGGCCGACCAATCTTGTGTTATTGTTTTTCTCTCGGAACGAGCTGCCGTTCTGCGTTTAATTGTTCTTTCGTCGCCATGCATGCAGGTTCAGAGAAGTCTTGATCTCAAAAAAAAAAGGTTCAGAGAAGTCTTCTGAAATAAGTATGTCCCTTCTTAAACATGGACTTCGTTAACTATGAGGATTATTCTACCTTCTTCCAATAATGTGTGATTATTGGGAATAATCTATCATGTGCTTTTCAGTGAAATGGTTAATTCATTACTCACCAACCACTCTAACTTGCATTTTCCTTTTTTAGATAATGGGAAATTGAACTAATCCCGGCCTTGGCTTTTGAAGAAACTAGAGCCACATTGGGTTTGACTTCTACAAAAGTTAGAGCCGATAACATGATCAACATCAGAAGTGCACATGCGCACACTGATGGACACAACTAATCAAGAGAAACAAAGAAAAAAAAAAGAAGAAAAAAGTCTCCATATTACAGCTTTATATCTTCCAAAGCGGCCTTATGAGAAGGTTTACTCCATCAACTTTCTTCTCCCACGACAAATCATAGGGGCCAAACAGCTCGGAGCATCAGCCAATCCAGTGATGAACTGCATGAAACGATTGAAGCGACGACCACTCAAACCGCATCCATGGAAAGATGACATCCCAAGTACCACCGAAGTTGAGGCCTGGGAACATTACAAACGGCACTAAATTGCCGATAGCTAGCTGGAGACCGCAGAATCTGATATGCATTGAATCACAACACCATAGTCATGCCAAAAGCAACCCGAACACTGGATTGAGGAACTCCGAGATAACGCCTTCAACAAGGTTACGACGTCAATCACGCCGCCGTCATCTGGCCCAACAAGTGCTAGGTTTGCACCTATGGAAGGACCCCAAGAGACCCATGGTTCTCCGATGATGCCTCCAGGAAGGGCCATGGCACCCGCGGGCGTCACCATCATCCAAGATTAGAACCACAGACTCCATGCGAGGAGCCCACGCATGAGCCCCAACATTTGGATCACATCGATCCATTACTCAGGCAGCCAGGCACTACGGCTAATGTTGAAGATGCACCAGGTCGCTGCAAGGGGTACGACGAGATGAAGGCCAACGGGACGGGGCCCCGCCATAGCTGCCGCTGCCATGCGCAACTGTGACCGACGCTGCTGCGCGACCGTGAAGACGAGCAGCACGCCCGTAGGATCCACAAGCGGCAAACTCAACGCATCTCGCCGCCGCCCCATCGATCCACATGTCGGGGATGAAACTCGGCTGCCGTCGAACGGCAGACCAACTTCCACACCAAGGACGCGAGATCCGGAGAAATAGGGAGGAGCGAGGGAGAAAAAGGAAACGGCGTCCCCGCCGCCGCCGTCGTCGCCGCTGTGAGGGTTGTGCCGTCAGCCGGCTCCGGCGGCGGCGAGGTGGGTATGTGGAAGGAGGAGATCGAGTGGCGGCGGATCGGGGTCGCCGCCCGTGTCGCACGCGAGGGCGACGCGGGGGCCGAAGGGCTGTCTCGTCGACCTTTTTTCTTTTCTTTATACATGAGAGATGTGAACTAAAAAGATGTGAGCGGATTAATGTGGGAGCATCGAGCATGGGTAAATGAGCGGATTAATGTGGGAGCATCGAGCATGAGTATCATATCATCAACTGTCCGATTATCAGCGGAAGCTGCGCCAAAAGCAGTTTATGCAGACGTTAAACATGTAGCACTACACACTCCTAGGCTCCAAAATACTTGTCATTCTAGTAGCTAGAATAAGAATCCATCGGTAGTCCAGCTCTGCCGATGCAGATCACTGTACATCCTATAACCTGTAGCACAAAACAGTTGGATATTGTGCCACTCTGTTGTCCCGGACCATTGGTACAGTCACTCAGCAGCGAATGTTGGATCGAGCAAGCTATTGGCACCTACATATATTGCTACCTGCATGTACATTCACGGGCGAAAGCTACTATAGTGTTGTTCTGTGCAATGTTCATGACCCAGCAGCGAGTACACACTGTGTTCGTGAAAAGAATCTCAAGCGCTTGGTCGAAGTGAGATTCGTAAATAGTTTGCGGTAACAAATATAGAACGCACAATGTAGATACACATGACACACAGTGGTACATCAATATACATCGCGACGAATGTTTGAGGTAGGCTGGTCCTGGTAACAATGGTAGTATAATGGTACTGACAGCACTCATGCATTGGGCCATTGCGTTGATCATGGCCTATGAACTGCAAACCAATATCTTTGCATCATAGAAACGTTAGGTGCTTGCCTTCGCAGGACTCAGGACCATGCCGGACACGCTGTTCGGTCCAGTCCTTGGTCTGTCTGCCACAATTGCAAGCATTGTGTGTTGTTTTATCTATCATGTACACCCAAGCAGATGCAACCGTTTTCCTGTTCACAGTTCATGAGAAATTGAGAAGTGGCCAGCGCCTACAGCACACAGCCGACCCCCTTTTATTGCCCGCACTGCAGAAGCTTTGGACCTCCAGCTACAGCTTGATGTAGCGTACAGTGTAGGAGAAATTATGCGTAGATCTGGACGGAGCTGACAACAAACGAGTGATTAACAGCGATTCATGCAGGTCCATGCAAGAGTCGGGATGCAGAGCATCGTGTGGTGGACCTGGCAGCATGGTCAAGTTTTGTACTATAGACAGATTATTGCTGACGTTTCCAGGCATGCATGTAAGTGGTGTTTACGTATCTATAAGATTCGTTTGTGACATCCATGTAGTAGCGAAGGGGGAAAAAGGGAAACTTTATTTGAGACTAGCTGTGTTCCGGATGAAAGGAAAAAGCTTTTGATTAGCTTCAGCCACAGGATCACTTGTTGACCGTGTGAGTGAATGATCACTTGTTCGCTGTATCTGGTGAAAGGGACAAACTGACGGTTGGAAGAACACCTTCTTATTAGCAGACTAGTCGTTACAACAACTGAAAAAGAAGCTTTGGTGTACATTTCACTGAGGAAACGGTGCCGTTTCAGTACCCAAAACGAATGATCTTAGTTTTGGCTGACAGAACGATTTGCTCGATCCTGTCTGAAATCTGCTCAATAATTTCATGGCTAGCTCACTGATCATCTCACTGTCTGACGCGTCCCTGAACAGCCGTATAGGGTCGGGACTCGGGTGGTCCAACAGCACTTGAGCTAATAGCCAACAACTGATTCCGAACCATAACCCACCTGACTTGCTGTGCATGTGGTTGCTAGCAACCTCACAATCAAACTGCCGCAAGGCAGGGCCCTGTATCCCCAATCCTTCATTAGCCCACAGAAAACTGCGAACCAGCAGAAGTTTCAGGTTGTTGGCGACGGCCCTGGCAGGCATGCCAAACTGTCAACTGATTTGGGCAGAAACCATGTAGCTATCACTGTCAGTTGATCAGATCGGCTGCTGGAGTTAGGAGAGGCAAGATTCCTGATGAGATGGAGACACGAAAATTGAAAACGATGGACCTGAATCTCTCTTCTTTTTCTTGGTTTTCAGTTTACTAGTACTATTCTCTAGGTGGTGTATGTACACCAAAAATATTAACTAGAATGATAAAAAAAAATAGCTAGAGATAGAGAAAAGGTGGAAACGGTCGGAAAACTGAAATATTTGAGCAGGCATTTAAATGAAATTGTTCCAGCCATGTTGTCCCTCAAAATGTTCAGTCAGACATTCATCCAGCGACAGGACCAAGTAGCAGAACCAATCAAAACATCACAATCCTAACATCGAAGACCTCGTTTGAAATGCGTATGGGAACCAGCTCTGGGCTTGCCTTCTTCCCAGCTCAACGGCGCACACGACAGGACGCCAAGTCGCCAAGCCGGAAGCAGAGCAGGGCACGCAAGCGCCATGCCACCAAACCTGAAGCTCAATGTACTCAGCGTCGCTGCCATCTTCGCATTCTGCATATCTCCCTAGGGGTTGTTGTTCTGCTGATTTGCCTGGTCGTCAGCATGATTGAGCGTATGAATTTCTTTGCTCAGCTTGTCAACTAACTCCTTCATCGATCTAGCGTCTTTTCGGATCCATGCCTGGGTTTGGAACTGAGACATATTGCAGTGACAGAGGATACGATCGCAGAGCGGGATAGCTGCGTCCTGGAAGGTTCCGCCCACCTGCATGGAGTATTCCCGGAGCCGTTGCTCACAATCACGTATCCAATCCACATTACCCTGGGCGTGGGGGTTATCCGCACGGGTGAGAAGCGCGGATTCGCCCAAAAGTACCAATTGTCCATGAGCATTTGCCATATGCCGGAGAGCAGTCATGTTTATGGCCCGGCACGCCGGCGCCCTCATATCGAAAGCAGTAACGACATGGGAAGCGTCCCGAACGGCGACGGAGGTAACGAGGATCTTATGTTGCTGATCGCCCTTCAGGTACGGCAACCCGGTCATGACCTCCATGGCCGTGCGCAAAGTGTTAACGCTTACGTGATAAGCAGCCGCCATCGTGCGCAAAGTTCTCTACCGATAGGAGATGTTAGGTGTTTGGGAGAAACCAAAGGCTGCGCCATATAAAAGAGGACAGGGAGAGAGACGGAGTCCGTTTCGAAAACAAAGCCGACTCCGACCGGGAGGGAAAGCGAGGATTCCGTCTCCTGGCTCCTCTGCCTCTGACGCTTGCGCCGGTGTCCGCTTCCTAAATTCCTAATTGACTCGTGCGACCGGCCTAACCCGAGTCGGGAGCCGAAAGATGCTCTGCTCCCGATCGAAAATTTACCATGGGCCTGAATCTCTCTTCTTTTTCTTGGTTTTCAGTTTACTAGTACTATTCTCTAGGTGGTGGTATGTACACTAATATAATCTCACGGATCATACCCACTTAATCTACTGACAGATGCAAATATTTTGGTGCTAATCATTGGCGTGGATGCTGCACGCTGACGAGGATATCGAGGGGGAATCCGATTCATCGTCATAGTTGTCATCGTCGTCGTCCTCGAAATCGTCGAGATCGTCGAAATCCCAAAACTCATCTGCCTCCTCCTTCTCGGGCATCTGCCATTGATCTTGGGATATCTCACCGGACTCTAATAACTCCAGTACCTGCCCATGGCCATGTGAATCCAGTCAGTTAAGTACTAACAGTTGCAAAATTATAAAGAGTAGTGGTACTGCTGCGTCATGCTACAATTGACCGGTCCTTGTTGGTGAAAAAAAAAACTGACAAGTGCAGCAAACTTGCTGTAACAGTGCATTGAATTTTACATTAAAAAGCAAATAAAAGGCCAACCTTACAATGCACTGATAGGCTATACAATTTGTTGTTTGTAAAAAGCGAAGTTCTTAACTTTGTCTCACATTAATACATTAGGAATTTACTGCAAATTCAACTTGGGTAAGCTACATTGATCAGCTCAATCATACTAATGCACTGCTTAGACACTACAGCCCACCCTTCTGAAGTGAAGGCTGAAGCAAAGCATACGATAGTTGCAACGAGAGTATCAATGTGCAGTAGAGTGATCGGTTAATTATGTGCTGATGGCGCAATGCATTATTTATAAACTAATGTATGATTATACTTTGATTAGAGTAGACTTGGTCTTTTATATAGCTGTTGGGGTGGCATGTTTTGTACGTTTGCCCCAAGGTTTATGTTCTTGAGCTGTCCTGTGTCCCCCCACTTCATCTTGGCCTTGGGCTTCCCGTGAATCAAATGGAGAGAAAAGGATAGGGGAGAAGGTAGGAAGCAACAGAGCATCCTATGCCCCTTCTATAATCAAGAAACCGGCCATGCTTCAGATGTGACCAAACCATTGTCTTCTTCTAAAAGTTCAGTAATAAAATAACACAAGTTATTTTGTCCTACTCCTGCTTTTCATTTCCCAGACAATCTCATCCAGATCCTCATACATAATAGAAGAATGTTCCTTTCCGGACTCCTTTTTTTTTTTTTTTTTTGTGTGTGTGTCTCATTGATAAATTATGGTTTAAAGAGGAGGAAAAATTTTCGAATTGTTTGACAAAATTTTAGTTAAAGGTCGGTATTGCTTGTAGTGATGTGTTCAAGCTACCTTCCCTTTGGCTCAAATTAACTGACGTATGCTTGCATGATGAGCCAATTCATTAGTTGATGGATAAGTTTTTGTATCGTACTATACATTATCAATGCGTGACCGGCCAACTATGGAATCCTAGCGAAAGAGATTCAGTTATCTCCACATTAAAAACGAGATCTCACCACACTGAGGGAGTAGATGAAGACAAGCTATGTGCAATCAGGTTGGTTGCAATGTTACTTACCAACTGGTCGGTTGATGCCAGTGAGCTAAACAAAACCAACGTATGCTGTCACAACAAGACGCTACACAGTGTGGCAGTATTTAACCACCGTAGGAGGCAAGTGGATGATACGGATATACTATTACCAGTATTCAGGCTGCTAGTGTTTGGGCAGCTCAAAGATGTCTGGTCAGACAAGGCCTATACGGATAATCCTATTAGATTAATTAATCTCAAATAGAATGGGGAGAATTGTGCTAGATAGCTACCTATCACCAGACACTGCTATAAAGTAGTGTTTACTCCTCTGATAAGCTAATTTGTACTTCATACTAAAAAATACAGTGATGTTCTTAGACCACACACCTGGAACGTTTCTACGCAACCAGCTGTTAACAATTATTCATGTATGCTAGTTAGTTTAGCATCTTCTCAGTTGCAGTTGCTCAGATGGTTAAATCCTAGTAGAATGATAGGGCTGTTGGACCTAACCGTATGAATTTCATTTACAGGAAAAAAGTGAGTACCAGACTCCTGAAAAATCTAGGCCACAACTTTATATAAAGAAAAGGATGAATTATTGATCTTTTCATTTGTATAATTAACACACCATTTGAAGACACCTAAAGTCATTGCCCGTTTCAGTGCACTGGTACCATTGACCTTTGATCAGACCCATGAATTCCATTGTTTAAGTTACCAGAACAAGCAAGTGATTAGTTGGACCATCAAAAAGGGAATTAATAAGATGTCCACGACTTTGTCCTCTGTGATGATGGTTGGATATTTTGATCTTTTTAAAACGGGAAAAGGAGATGATGGTTGCAACGACGGCTGCTGGCGGCCACACTTTGTCAGTCAGACCCACCCTAACGAACAGTCGAAAGCTAGGAGATTTTACACTGTAGAACAATTAGGTCACCCACTATGGAAAGATACTGCTTGCACTGATGGAGTGCATTGAGGTTTTCTTAATTTTTGAAACCAAAGAGTGGAGTGCATTTTTTTGTTGAGATGGACAGTTTTGTTTCCCAGTGAATTCGATTTATCAAGATTCGCCCCCAAAAAAAATAGTTTCATGACAAAGGAAAAAAAAGAAGCAGTCAATTTGGAAGCCAGTCTCTGTAGGACTGGTTTTAGCCAGGACAGGGCAGCAAGTGCATAGTAGTAGACGTAGAGAAGGTTGTCGTGTTTCCGTACGCACCTGTGTCATGGTAGGGCGCCACGCCGCGGCGGCCCTGACGCAGAGCGACGCTACGAACATGAGCCGCCTGAGCTGCGCGCCGTCGTAGCCGTCGCCGAGCCGCGGGTCGACGAGCCCTTGCACGACGCCGTCGCTCAGGTACGGCTTGGCCTGCATCGACAGTTCGACACGGTCACATGCAATGTTCAAACGCTGCTGGGCAGAAAACGCGCGCGGGATTATTAAGCACTCACCCAGGCGATGAGGCTCATGTGGGATCCGTCAACCGGCTTCCGGCCGGAGATGAGCTCGAGGAGGAAGACGCCGAACGCGAACACGTCCGTCTTCTCGTCCACGATGCCGTGCGTGAAGTACTCCGGCGCCAGGCACCTGTATGTCGCGCATTGGCGTTCGCGTCAGCGTCTTCGCGAACCGCGTTTTCGCAAAGTCCAAGGAAAGAGGAAACCAGGAAAGTAACGTCGTGACAGGCGCTGCTCACCCGAAGGTGCCCTCGATGGGCGCGATGGCGTGGTGCGTCCACTCCGACGGCAGCCACCGCGCGAGGCCGAAGTCCGAAATCTGCAGATTGAGCACGCCATGGTGGGTGGACTGGTCAGTTGACACTTGACAGCACGACGACGAGCAGAGGATGAGCAAGCAGAGTGGGTCAAACAGAGGAGGAGGAGAAGATCACCAGTCACCTGCGGCTGGTAGTCGTCGGTGAGGAGGATGTTGGACGCCTTGATGTCGCGGTGGATAATCCGGCGCGCGCATCCCTTGTGGAGGTAACGCAGCCCCCGCGCCGTGCCGACCGCGATCCCGTGTCGCTGCTTCCACGACATGACCGGCAGCTTGTCGTCGTGGAGGTTGGCGGAGACGGAGCCGCGCGTGGAGAAGTCGAAGACGAGGTGGAGGCCGCGGTCGACGCAGCATCCCAGGAGCGCGGACACGTTGGGGTGGCGCACGTGCCCCACCGTGCCCAGCTCCGTCAAAAAGTCCTTCTCCTTCTTCTCGTCCGCCGCCGCCGCCGTCGTCGGCGCCAGCCGCTTCACCGCCACGGCGCGCCCGCCGTCCAGCACGCCGCGGTACACCTCGCCGTACCCGCCCTTCCCCACCACGTTGTCTGCAAACGCAATCTTGCTTGTTGTCAAGGCAAACGCCAGACTAGCAATTAAAAGCCGACGACGACTTAAAATGTTTATGGCGCTGGTGTGTTTTACCTTGGTGGAAGCCATTGGTGGCCTGGTGGAGCTCGTCGTAGGAGAAGCACCTCCACGTAGGCTTGTACGGCGGCGGCGATGACGGCGGCGGAGGGGGTTCGACGACGACGCACTCCTCGGCGGACTCGTCCGCGTTGCTCCGGCGGCCGAGGGACAGCAGCCTCTTCAGGCTCCGGCTCCTGAGGTAGTTCATCTCTTCCAACAACGCAGAGAAAGACGACCACCAAAGAAAGCAGAGCAATGCCCGGCTGGAACTGAAGAAGAAAGTCAGCAGAACACCACCATATCCTCTTGTCTCTCGGCTCAGCAGAACTGGCTTGCGCAAGCAGGTACGAGCAACCCGACGACGCAGTTAAAGAAGAGGGCGTTGTTGCTTTAGTCAAGACTCAAGAGACGAGTACTACACGACGGGCATTGAATGAATGGCTCAAGCCGTCGGACGGAGCCCTCCGTTCTGCAGGAGCGCATTAACTCGCGGACACCAACGAAACTGCCGCCTGCCGTGTCTGCGCGTGCCGCGCTGCGCAACCGCACGCGAGCGCGCGAGAGGGACAGAGAGGCGTGGCGTGGTGGCGGGAAGGAAGGGAAGCCGATGGATGGGACGGGATGGGAGAGAAGAGGATGTCACTGTCCTCTGCCACTGCTGGCCAAGAGAAGAGGGAACAGCACAGGCCGAGGCGAGTGAGAGCGAGCCTGAGAGAAGGCGCCGTCGCGTCCGCTCCCTTTTATGCGTCCCTGCCGCGCGACAGACAGCCGGGGCCCGCCATTGTTTTCTTTTCTGTACTCCTTCCTACTAGCGCGACGAGAGTGAGCTCCCAGCTCCGTATTCCTCTCGATCGGAGCTGCGTATCCCTCACCAACAACAACAGGTTCTCCTACCTCTCGTCAGCCAGCCACCATCACTGCTCGCGGATCCCCCAACTCGACGCGATGATGGCCGCTTGCTTGGCTGATTGCCGATCCGTCCGCTCGCCAATGAATGCAGGCGGCTGTGTTCGTGTCATCGTGTGTGCGCTGTGCGTGACTTGCGTCGAGCAATTATGGGGCGGATGAGCGTGACATGTCAACCGTCTGTCGCTTCCCGTCCCGGGCGATCGAGGAGTTCATGGCCCCGTGCCGGCTCTCATGTGCACACGTGACTCGGCTACATCATCACGTTGCGTGCGCCGGATCTATGTGATGCCAGGAGGGTGCCACTTCAGTAACAGCAGCCGTAAATGGGGCTCAAGGCACCCGTTTCTTCCAACAAGATTTGCTTTGGTTCTTTCTGGCTTCTTTTAACGTGAAGTCGTTTGTGAGCTTACGGCTAACCGCGATATCGCGTCATTGAAGCTCGGCGATGGTGTCATGGTGTGGGACTGTGGGGGTTCAGCTGTGCCTTCAGTCCCTGCGTAGTATTGTGCAGATAACAACTTGACGACAGGGTGGAGAGGAAAGAAGCGCCGCGCCCTATCGACTGACAGATATGGCAGGTACGAGTCGGTTGCGAGCCAACCTGGTGTCCCGGCCTCCTTCCTCTAACACACGGTCGTTGGCCGGTCTCGCGTACGGCGCCAGCCGCCAATGGGCTGGGCTGGTTTGAGGATGAGCGGCCGGGAGTACAATTGCGACAAATTCAGAACATCGCAACAAAAAACAGTGAGACGTAAAACATGCTCGAGGGGTTCAACAAGAACCATTCTTCATACTAACGACGCGAAGTTTCAGGAAACAGAGAGCGTCATATATTGAGCCTTGTTTCAGAATTCAGAGGCAAATAGTAATGCAAGGTCAACTCAGGTAAGCTTTCATAATGGCTTTATCTATAAAAAAAAAACTCAGCTAAGCTTCCATACTACTAGTACAGTCTAAAATCTCCACAACATTGTTATGATCCTCTTCACGTACAAATTCCGATGCAACACGATAACCATCTGCAGACTGTTTTGCTGACCCAACATGCCACTCTCCTTGAAATGTTCAGTCAGACATTCCATCCAGCGACAGGACCAAGTAGCAGAACCAATCAAAACATCACATTCCTAGTAACATCGAAGACCTCGTTTGAAATGCGTATGGGGACTGCAGTGGCAATGGAAACCAGCTCTGGGCTTGCCTTCTTCCCAGCTCAACGGCGCACAGACAGGACGCCAAGTCGCCAAGCCGGAAGCAGAGCAGGGCACGCAAGCGCCATGCCACCAAACCTGAAGCTCCATGTACCCAGCGTCGCTGCCGTCTTCGCGTAATTCTGCATATCTCCCTAGGGGTTGTTGTTCTGCTGATTGGCATGGTCGTCAGCATGATTGAGCGTATGAATTTCCTTCCTCAGCTTGTTAACTAACCTCTTTATCAATCTAGCATCTTCTAGGATCCATGCCTGGCTTTGCAACGGAGACATATCGCAGTGAGCGAGGATACGATCGCAGAGGGGGATAGCTGCGTCTTGGAAGGTTCCGCCCACCTGCATGGAGTATCCCCGGAGCCGTTCCTGACACTCACGTATCCAATCCACATTACCACGGGGGTCGGGGTTATCTGCACGGGTGAGAAACGCGGAATCGCCCAAAAGTACCAACTGTGCATGAGCATTCGCCATATTCTGGAGAGCATTCATGTTTATGGCCCGGCAACCATGCGGCCTCATATTGAAAGCAGTAACCACATGGGAAGCGTCCCGAACGGCCATAGAGGCAACGAGGATCAAATGTTGCGGATCGCCCTTCTGCAGGTTCGGCAACCCGGTCACGACCTCCATGGCCGTGCGCAAGGTGTTAACGCTCATGTTATAAAGAGCTGCCATCGGGTGATTTACAATGTTAGTGTCAAGGCTGCCCGCTATTTAAAAGAAGGCAGAGAGAGAGAGTCCGTTTCGAAAACCAACTCAACTCCGACCAGGAAAGCGAGTCGTGCGACCGGCCTTCCTGATCGAATCCGAGTCGGGAGCCGAAAGCTGCTCTGCTCCCGGCAACTGGGAAAGGCTTCCCACACAATCACGGCGGCGCAGTTTGGACGAAGGACCTGATCAGATCGTATCTCCTGCTGGCTGCTATCGATCTCTTCATAATATGGAAACGAATCCGAAAGGATCGGTACGTAGGGGCGGACGGCGGAATTATTTCACGGCATGGACGTTTTCACCAAAAATTGCCCGACGCAAGTCACGCACACGAACACAGCCGCTGCATTCATTGGCGCGTCGTCGGGTTGCTACCTGCTTGCGCAAGAGGATATGGTGGTGTTCTGCTGACTTCCTTCTTCCAGCCGGGCATTGCTCTGCTTTCTTTGGTGGTCGTTCTCTGCGTTGTTGGAAGAGATGAACTACCTCAGGTGCCTGGCGCCGGAATACTTCACGCACGGCATCGTGGACGAGGAGACGGACGTGTTCGCGTTCGGCGTCTTCCTCCTCGAGCTCATCTCCGGCCGGAAGCCGGTCGACGGATCCCACATGAGCCTCATCGCCTGGGTAAGTTCGCGTGCCGGCCAGTCATCATCGAACAGGAACATCAAAATCGCGCGCGCCTCTTCTTCTGCCCAGCGTTTGCATGTGACCGTGTCGTGTCGTCGATGCAGGCCAAGCCGTACCTGAGCGACGGCGTCGTGCAAGGGCTCGTGGACCCGCGGCTCGGCGACGACGCCCCGCAGCTCAGGCGGTTCATGTTCGTCGCGTCGCTCTGCGTCGGGGCCGCCGCGGGCCCGCGGCGTGGCGGCCGACCATGACACAGGTGCGTACGGAAACGACAACGTTCTCTGCATCTACTACGATGCACTTGCTATCCTGTCCTGGCTAAAACCTACAGATACTTGCTTCCGAATTGATTGCTTTTTTTTTTGGTGATAAAACGATTATTTTTTTGGCGAATCTTGATAAATTGAATTCACTGGGAAACAAAACTGTCGATCTCAACAAAGAAAAATGCATTCCACCCTTCCGTTTCAAAATTATTAGGAAAACCGTAATGCACTCCATCAGTGCAAGCAGTAGCTTTTCATAGTGGGTGACCTAGTGCAGTGCCAATCTATCTGCTAACCGCCATGAAAGTGCCGAAGAAATTCATCTATGAGTACGACAAAGCAAGAAAGAAGTTCTTATGGGCAGGGGACAGTGAGCTGACGGGTGGCAAATGTAAAGTCAATTGGAAGAAATGCTGCATGCCAATCAAGAATGGCGGACTTGGACTCATGAACCTTGAATTCTTCAGTCGGGCACTACAACAGCGGTGGTTATGGTACGCTTGGAAGCAATCCCATCGGCCTTGGGTGGGAATGGAAGTGCCTGTCGACGCAACTGATGTGGCACTGTTCACGGCTGCAACCAGAGTTACAGTTCACAATGGTAACCGAGCTCTGTTCTGGCTCTCTTCATGGCTGAGAGGAACATCGCCGGCAACGCTCTTTCCGCGACTCTATGCTCACAGTAGACGGAAACGGCGCACGGTTGCGGAGGCAATGCAGGATGACACATGGATCAGAGATCTGGCGTACAACCTTAATACAGATTTACTCATTGAATACATCGCGCTCTGGATCATGATCGACGAGGAGCTGATCAACCTCTCTTCAGAACTGCCTGACGAGATCGTTTGGACATTGACAACATCAGGGGAATATACAGCTAGGTCCGCATACTTGCTGCAATTTGAAGGAACGACAAGAGCGACAAATCAAAAGCAGATTTGGAAATCATGGGCAACACCGCAGTCAAAATTTTTCATCTGGCTGATGCTGCAGAATAGGATCTGGACTGCGGATAGGCTGTTGCTAAGGGGCTGGGAGAACTGCTATTTTTGCCAGATGTGCGAGCGCAATCTGGAAACGGTACAACACCTATTTTGTGAATGCCCAGCAACCAAGGAATTATGGAATCTTGTGAGCGATTGGACTGGGATACAGTCATTGAAGCCAGACAACTGGAGGCCGGGTGCAACAATGGAAGACTGGTTCATGTCCCTGGCAGAGGGAAACCAAAACAATAAAGGAGTGAGGTCGCTTGCAATCCTAACCATCTGGATGATATGGAAAGAAAGAAATGCAAGGGTTTTCAACAACCTCTTCACGCTGCCGCACAGACTAATTTCCATAATCCAGGACGAGGCAAAAGCATGGACTCTAGCGGGAGCCAAAAGGCTTAGAGAAGTACTGCCTCGGGTAGTATAAGTGCCTTGCTGTAATCTAAATTCGTGTAACCGGTCTCTACAAAAAACTGCTTGTAGCGGAGCAAGGCCAAGCCTAGGCGACGCCTACCAATGCTCCTAGTTGTGCCTCTGGCGCAATGAATGTATTCTCTGCCCTTATTAATATATGCCGGAATTTACCGGGTCTTTCAAAAAAAAAATAGTGGGTGACCTAATTGTTCTCCAGTTCAACTATCTGGCAAGCACTCGTCTCCTGAACTTAAACATAAAAGGATTTAATGAACTAATTGAATCGTGATTTGTATGCAGAAAAACATGATACGATTGATTTCTAGAGAAGCTCGATAGCTGAATCGAATTCACTGTGGAAAATGAGTAATGACTTTTTAGACAAATAAGCTTACAGCGTGCTACAAATTAAAACGAGCAGGGCTAGACTCATCTCTACGGCAACTAAACAAGCTCACCGCTGCACCGCTCCAAGCACCATGGCCCTCTTATTCGTTGCCTTTCTTCTCTCCCTGCTTCCTGCTACTACGCGCATTGGCACATGGACCATTCTATCCTTGTCCCGTCGGCGAACTGAATCAACGGCGGCGCGAATTAGCCCGAGTTTTACCAGTGCGTCCTCCAACTTTATGGCATCGGCTGCAAGGCTCCATAACTGACAACTTAACAGTGGTGGGAACTTTGTCTTTAATGTAAGCTGTGATAGCCTCAAGTGCTCTTGTGGCTTCCATCAGCATATCTTTCTCCATAGGGAAGCACCTTGGATGATTTTCTTCGGAACACCTCCAACCATAAAGGGTGTCCAATGTAACAGACTCAAGTGACACTGCGTTCTTTAGGACATGACATATTAGCTCAACCAAACTTTTTGCAGAGCTAAACCCTGATATCTTCACATTTTTGAGGCAGCAATAGTGGCGTTCATCAATCTGCCTCAAACTTGAGGAATCTACAAAAACTGATTTATGCCCCATACGTCCTTGAGTTACCTGGAGAAGAAAAAGGAACCTGGATTTATGTATCCAACAATTACATGATATCTACAAAGGACAAAATTAATGACAGAGGCTTACATCTAAGATCAAAGTCTCCAAGGAAGGAGATGCGTCAAGGAAAGAAACCAGAGAAAAATAATCATAGGATGGGGAAAAGGTCAACCCTGAAGTAATTGAAATCGTCAGGTGCTTGAGATACATGAATTTGGTAGGCAGCATTGGTGTGTGAACATCCTGTTCAAAAAATATGGCATGGCTTAGATTTAAACATTAGAAGTATTGTTATATGCATCTATCAACTCTATAAGACAAGTTTTAGAATGTACCTCATGCCCAGAAGCTAAGTAAACAGTCTCAAGATTTGGCATAATTGATGGCAGCTCAGCGCGAGCATAATAGGCAACATTTTGACAGAACATGCTTAAGCGTTTCATTTGCAATGTTTCTCCAAAGAGTTTTACCTTCCCAGTGGTGGCTAAATCGGAGAGATTCGGAGCTTTGCTCTCTAACACTCTTAGCCTCCAGCATTCACGAACCCTCAGGCAGTTGAGTTGCTGCAACTCAGAAGGTATCTTTAGGGAAATTATTTCCTGGCAATCAGTGAGCTCCAGCCACTCTAAAGCACGAGAATGGGGAAAAAAGCACTCCAACTCATATCCCGTAATACCAACAGACTCCAAACACAAACTTGTCAGGTTACTTAAGGAGCCAAGTTCAGGTGTGGGATGGAAGGCACAATACCGAAGTTTGAAATGTTGGATTGAGTTTCTAATCCCTTCCGATAAAAGTGAGCACAGGAAGTTGTACTTCATCTTAGATCTTCCTGCCACAAGTGTTATTTCTTCAATCCCTGGTGCAACAGCAGCCTGAAGCCAACTGTCAAGATTGTCATTATTGGCAATACCATCTAATACAAGTTTCAAAGTCTTCACGCCAACACCCGAGTGCCTTCTCAAAATGCAGTCAATTGTATGGCTGAAATTCTCTTCAGACACATGTATTTTTGATTTAAGTGTATACGGACCCAAGGTGAGGTTAGGATGACATCTCCAGGAACGTAGAAATGCGCGAGACACGCAAGAAGCACTAGCAGCATTGCGCAGTGGCATAAGGGAATGTATATGATGCCAGATGTCCTGCATACACAACCATGGGAGCTCAATACTGAAACTATTAATTCAAATTGTTATTACTCAGACCAGAGGAGTTAAAAACAACACAAGCACATGGGTTAATCCACACCAGGTAAGTCCCCACATGATTGCACAATGTTTGCTAAATCAGAAAGTAATATAATGCATGGGAATGTAATTGAGCATTTGCACAGAGAAGTTTAGTCCTTAACAGTATTATTAACCGTCCATACACTTGCTAACATCTAAGACTGATTAACTATTACTCCATCCATTTCATTTTATAGGATGTATGTATTAGGATCTGAAAAAGTATAATTCGACCTGACTCTCTTACAATATATCATAGGCTGAAACGTGTGTATATAACATGCCCCATTACCCTACAGCCTTTGCTGGGAGAACGATTGTAGTTAGAACAAATAAAAATAACTAATTTAGGAGGACAGGACCATGAAAGTAACAAATTGAAATCTTAAAATATTTGTTCATTGTCTATAAATAAAATATTTCAGGCATAGCCCTTAGAATTTGTTATTTGTGTCCTATTTAGAGCAACCATGGTGACATTAGGCTTGTCATCTCCATCTGATAATCTTATGCCAACATACCTCAGGAAGGTCTGGGATTGAATATCTCATCATTTTAAGAGCTTGAGAATTTTCAATGCCATTTTGTTGACATGGTGACCCCTTTCTTTTACCCACTGATGAAGAAACCGTTCCACCTGAAACCCAATAAGCAATTTTCTGGTTATGATGACCTAGGCATGAATATCCAGTAGGAAACCTAGGATTTTATCGAAGGGTATGCCGCGACAAAATTTTCATATACAATTCGGTATAATCGATACATAATATGGTAAATAATAATTTGCCGAAGAATTCGGTTAAAAAAAACAGATTGAGACTTGAATTTTGATCATTAACATGATAATGTCTCTTAGAAACATATATGAAAAACCAATACAGAGACTGACACTTGGTTAGGGTCAGATGAAAAACTATTAAAAACATGAGGTCTTGGCTAAAACAACAGCAGCAGGGAGTACAAGTTTGATACTATTGGAAGTCATATGGATTTCGAAAGGACCGTTCAGAGTGACCTAACCAATCAAACTAGTCAATTCAAGCCACAAACTGCAAGTCCACCCTGGACCTAATGCAGACACGAGCAGGCACACATCAATCCTCAACAGAAACCAAACTGCTCAATTAGAGACGAAATGGCGGACCCAGGAATTTTTGTTAGGTAGGGCGGAGGATTAAGGAAAACTTAACTATGGAAAAAGAACGAAGCGCAATACGCATTGCAGGCACATAAAAATCGCATAAAAATAAACCATTCATGGTAAAGAAAAGGAATAGACAAAGATTTAAGATAGAACATCATATGTGAAGAGTAAAAAACATTTCTAGATCAAATATTTCAACAAAAGAACTTGAGACATATCACTGTAAAATACTAACTGCTACTAGGCATTGCTTGGTGCCTCGGTCTTCTAGCTTTAGGTGGCTTAGGCAATTCCATTCTTCGTTTTTTAATAGCTTGAAACCTCTTCTTAACTTTATCAAAGTCAAGATCTCTAAAAATCTCCTTCTCAATATAGCATAATGGCAAGTCATTGAGCCACTCATCAGACATCCTATTGCGCAAATTACTTTGGATTATTTTCATAGCAGAGAAGGCTCTTTCAACTAATGCGGTGGCGATACCCTACTTTGGTGAGTCGATTTATCTAACCAAGCATCTTTCAAAGCAGAGAAGGCTCCTCTCTAAAAACGCAACTGCACTATCTGATTACCTAGGTTTTTGTATCGTTTGTTGGCATTCTTGTTATTGGCCGTGTTTGCGGGAGTTGAAGGAGCTTGCCGCTGCGCCGCTGCTTGCTCTCGACCGCGCCCTGCTCCTGCACTCGCGCCGTGCCCGCCGTCTCCATCTTCTCCGGCAAGTGGCACCCCTTCGCCCGCCGTTTCCATCTTCTCCGGAGGCGGCCGCGATAAAAAAAGGGGGAGGCGGGAGCTGAAAGGGGACGGAGCTGCAGATCACCGGCGGCCGGAAGGGGGTGGAGCCGGAGCCGGAGCCGGAGCTAGGGATTTGGGGGCGTCGCTCTGTTCCTTCTATGATCGATGGCGCCGGCGGCAGAAACATCTGAAAGCGTGCTACCTGGAAACTCTAACTCGCGCAACATATAGGAATTCCGATTTTATTTGGGTACCTGCTGGGCTCTCTAGTGACAAGTCCGTATACCGTATGATCCGAGACAACGATGGCCCGGTTTGTAGATTTGGGTCGAGTCCACCGAGCTGCCGCGCGAGGATGTCGAATTACGGGCCTGGAGACGCTCATTGCGGTTTCGTTGACGGACTTCATTGGTTCGGCCCACAACATCAACTTGGATTAGAAGATATGGGCCGAGGTAACACGACGCGGCCGGTCAGTGTACCGTACTGAGCCACCACGTATCGCCGCATGCAGCTTCACTCGCTGCCACGTAGAGCATCAGCGTACCGGGCGCTACGCGACAGAGTCCTCGTTCAGGGCATGGGCGACCGACCGGGAACAAAGGAACAAAAAGGAGAGGAGGGTGCAAAGGTCTCTGAACGCTCGCAAGCTGTCATGTGCTTCTGACGTCGCCGGCGAGCCGGAGACTTCTCCTGCAACTATCTCCCTGCACACGCAACCAGGAATGGCACGGAATGTTTGCTTGCTCGCATGACCCAAGCATGCCAGAAATGATTGCATCTTAGGTCGAAATTAGGAAGAACAAAAGATGATGCATGCACCCTTCCAGCTTCTTAAAGCAGTTATGGTTTTTGTTTCATTTTGACCGAAATTCTTGAGTTACAAAATATACTAACATGCACATATGAAAGATAAATCAATGACAAATGGAACATTATGTGAAACACATTCATATTCCTAGACGATTGATTTTCTATTAAAATCTAGTACCCAGCAGCTAGCAACCTGATAATTCAGGTCCGCAATGCTGATAAAAATTCTTCATTACACAAGAGCTTGAACATTTATCCCCTCTGAACTCAAACATTCCAGCAGATCAGGGGGCCAACTAAAGCGACCGGGAAAGGGAAATAAAACGAAAAGAGAAATAAAGCTACTACAAACTAAAGACGTTCCTGCTTCCATTGTACAGGGCTGGCTAAGCTATGATGGCACTTGCAGAATCATGTCAGTAGAAAGAAAAGCTCAAAGGAAGCTGAGGGCAACAAAGCTCAGCAACGACAGATAAAGCTGAAAAAACCAAAGCTACAAAAGGGAAAGCAAATATGCTACTACTAGCTGACTGCACCCATCATTTTGTTAGCAGAGTCTTCTCCTCTGTCTCTGACCGTCAGTGTCTCTTCCGCATGCTGAACGAACAACAACGCTGCTTCCTATGTCTGCATCATCCTTTTCTGCCATTGTAGTGTGTGATTTTTTCTGTGTGAGAACTATGTCAGTTTTGATCTCATCACACCAGGATCAGGCCTTCCCTTTGCATGCAAGATGCCAGCAGGCCACACCACCACCCCAAATCATTCCATTCCATAGATCGGTGTCTGATGAAAGGCTGCCACATTTGGGTAGTATCCAAAGGGGCTTGGCGTCATGGAGCTTTCATAGGACCCACTGAAAGCTATCGGAGTGGCATATGGTATGGACGAGCAGCTGTTGGCGCCTTGCGACTGATCCTGCTGTTGCTGATCTTGCTGCTGCTGATACTGCTCGTGTGACGCGCCATTAGCATAGCCATGCGCCATTGCACCGGCACCACCAGAGCTTGCGAAATCCAGGTTAACTCCGGAGGAGTAGAGGCCAAAACCCAAACTCTGAAGGTTCCCTTGCTGGTGATGTTGCAAAGCGAGCATTGACAGGTAGTCCTGCTGGTCGTACTTCACCGGAAGGCCAGAGAACGCGAGCGACGGAGGCGCCGTGCCGGCTTCGCCGGCAATGGCGTCCGCTGAGTTGGACGGAGCAGACTGATCCAGGGCCTTGGTGCTCCGGCCACCGGCGGACATGCTTCCGATCGGAAGGTTGCTGCTGATTATGCTCTCAACGTTGTACCGGCTGATCTCAAAGTTTGTAACGGCGTTCAGACCGCGGAACTTGATGGCCGCAATGTCATAGGCTTCAGCAGCTTCCTCCTCCGTACCTAAAACAAATATTTTTAGAAGCAAAATATCAGTGGTTGAACTCCTTGCATACAGACACTAGCATAAACCACCTGCGCACTACAAACGCTATCACTATTTGTAAATTGCGTCTCATTTCATTTCTAAACAGCAATGCAAGTGGCGGTAGGTAAGTACAGCATCTAGTAGTAAAACAACTTGACAGCCGACAGAACCATGGGGACAGGAGCTTAGTCAATTTGAAGCAATAATAACCGTTTCAGAAGGTACATTTAGTTTAATCACCACCCACATGCTTTTACACAGAAAACCGAGGACCAACAGTAAAAAATATTCCTAACACAGGCTGCTGCATGCAGTGCACGAAGAAAGCAAGTGCTCAGGTTGCAATCTAGCAAATGCATGCTCTTTTCCGTCTTCTGCATAAAGCTCCGGAGAACCATCATGCATGGGGCAAAAGATGACAAACTCAAATCAAAACGCAGCATGCCTGTACGCTACACATGCGTACAACTGGTCAAAGTAGAGGTTCTTGACCTACGTAAAATATGTCGACGAATCTAGCTACAAGGACTCTGCGTACAAATCATACGGAAAGATGGACCTACGTGCAAGGCATAGTATATTGCAAATTGGAAGCTAAGAAAGTGATTCCTATTACTGGATGACTAATGGTCCCAATCTAGACATGCTACTTGTATTTCATTACGAAGAAAGGAAATTGCACGCGCACAGAGTTGGACCTCTAGTCATATTTCAGGTGTGAGTATCATGTAGTTTGCATGGCATATGAAACCTTCATTTTTATCAGCGTGACGAAGCTGATGCTTGCTATCATAAGCAATGCCATTTTCTATACATGAGTCTTTCGAAAAAAAAAATTCTATACATGGAGCTTCCAAAGTACAACAGAAAAACACGATCGAATAAATGCAAAATGTATACTCACTGAACGTTCCGAGGTAGAGATCCTTGTTACCGGCTACCCTTCCGATCCTTGCTTGCCATCGTCCATGCTGATGATGTCTACACGATTGCATGGACAAGAACACTTAGCCAACCACACGCAAAAGGACGAACACGAATGACTACAAGTCTGACAGTTAAAGAGGAAGTATGAACCTGGTGACGCCTCTGTATATGGAAGCACCACGAGAGAATCCACTGCTCTTCCTGTATCACAATATAGTGTAATATTTGTCAGAGCCACATGAATGATGAAGCTACGAATTCGAAGAATGCATGAGATATATAGCTGCAAGCACTGATACAACGTTTGAAAGCTTGATCATTACCGCCTAAGTGAGGCAACAAACTCTTGCCGCGTCATGTTCTTCATCTCCTCCAGTTCCTTTTCATACTCAGCAACCTGAAAGAAATATTCGTGGCCCGTAAAGATACATCCAGCACATATACAACTTCATGCTTTAAATTTACTGCACAGTCGCATCAGTTCTTTATATTAGTCATGCATGGTCTATCTATGTGTGCTTACCGGAAAGTTGGTGGTGGTGCTAGAACCCCAATATTTCAATGCGGCAAGATCATAAGCCCTTGCTGCCTTCTCCTCCTTATCATAGCCACCTGTTTCATGAAGCGACACCAGTTTTCATCATGTCCATCCCTCGAACGTCACATCAGAGGTTACAATACTTGAAGAGACAGAAGTTTATTTTTCTTACCCAAGTACACTGAACACCAGAAGCATCAACCATCAATAAGAAATACGCCATCAAATGGACATGCAAAAAAATGATTGAAAAGATGTGAGTTTAGGTACAAAACATAAATATTGCAAACACAAATAACGCAATAGATAATCGAATAGATATGCACCTTGGCGGCCCTTGCGGCTCTGTCCTTCTCGCCGGCAGCTGTTGTCCCACAGGTGCGCTTCGTACCTACCCGTCCACCGGTGCCTAAAAATCAACAAAAATATCCCCTAAAATTTTAGACATAGCCAAAAACTCGTCATACATAGAGCTTGGTAAATAAGTTTCTTCAAAGCTCAAGACCTAATCTTTCCATGTACTGTTTCGGGGAGCAAAACAACTTAAACACTCCTATTATTTCTTCATTTCTACCACCATCACAAAGACTTGAGTTGTTTAGCAGCCACTCTAAAAAGTATTATATCAATGCATTCATATTTCCATCTACCAAGCCATGAAAGCATGAACAAAACATGCGCACAATACGCACACGCTGGACACCAGGGTGCAACTTTGCATGCAGATAGCATCATGGTACTGGTAGTCCCGAAGAAAGCATCCAAACAAGACAGTTTTTGTTCCCTTGTTTTTTACCCCTACAGATCGATCGATCCGCGCTTACCGTGTGACGCCGCGGTAGATGGACGTCCTCTGCCCGAAGGAGTCGACGGCCTTCCTCTGCTCCGGCGCCGGAGCCGCCGCGGCGGCAGGCAAGGCCAGCTTCGCGTCGGCCTGCTCGACAGAAGACACCGGCGACGGCGATGGCGCCACCGCCGCTCCAGCCGCGCCACCGCTCATGAAGCCGGCGGCGATGAACTTGAGCTCGGAGTCGTACATCTCCGCCGCCGCGGCGGCCACCGTCTCGGGTCCAGCCACCATCCCGCCGCCGTTGTTGTTGTTACCTCCGCCGAGGAAGTCCTCGAGCTTCGGCGGCGGCGCGGCGCCGGCTATGGCGGCCAGCTCGGCCGCGGCGCCCCTCTCCTGCTCCTCGAGATCACCTGCACGCACACGCATGCAGAACAATCCATAGTATGTTAAACGAACTGCCCTGCACGGAAACCTACACGGCGCAGGAGCGCAGAGATTGAGACGGATCAAGAGAGGTTAGTAGGAGCACTGACAGTGGTGAGCGAGGGAGAAGTTGAGCCATGGATAGTTGTGCGAGGTGTCCATGGTGCGATGCGCGCGGTCAGAACGGGGCCGGGATTCGATCGACGGTAACTTCTGGTTTCCGAGGTGAGTTTTTCCCAAGCTCGTGGGTGGAGGCGAGAAAAACTGCGCTTCGCTAGGCGAGAGGATTTCTTGGGAGGTGAAGAATGGGGAAGCTCGGACTCGGAGGGTGGTGATAAAATAGAGGAAGGAGACGACACGGCAGCTCGCCGCAAGCCGCAAGCACACACAAGCAAGCAGAGAGAAAGAGGAGAGAGAGTAGACAGAGAGAGGCAACGAGGCGCGGTATATTTATATGGTGGTTTCGAGGAGCCCAGTGTGAGGTGAGGTGAGGAGAGGAGAGAGATGCTTTCTCGTCTCCTGCAGTGGTTTTGGCCGTTTGCTTGAGGTGTGTGTGCGCAATGCATGGCGCGGAGTAGTATTCTATCCTACGGCGTGGCGTTTTACAGGTGGAGGTGTGGCAATGGCCGGCGGGGGCGGTATCCTTGACCGCCTTGGAAGCAAAGGCCGGCGCCGCGCCTGCGCTAATTTGTGTTCAGCGCCTCTGCATGAATGGCCATCCCTCTCTCCGGCGTCTCTGCACAGCGGGAGCACGCTTATTAGCCGGCCTTAATTACCCGCCGCTTGCTTTGGCCTCGTCTGCTTTTCTCGCCCCATCCTACCCAGCCGTTTTTAAATTTCGTAGCCCGCACATTTAAATATCGTCGCAGAACTGAATGAACATTTTTGCGTGCCATGAACAATGCTGTTGCAAGCGGCCATGAAGGAGCAATCCATTTCGGCCGTTGCGGTCGTGCCCGCCTGCCTGTTGGGCAACGGAGAGGCCGTAAAGGACGAAAACGACAATACTCCAAAGGAAGGAAAGCTCTCGGCATGCATGGCGTGGTCGCGTGGCGCAGGGACAACGATCCTGGAAAGGAAAGCTCCAGAGATGCACGCAGAAGCCAGAACAGGCCAGCAGAATTGTACCCACAGGAGTCTGTGTACAGTCGTCGGTTGTGTCAACTCGTGGTTATCCGGTCCGCACCAGTTTCCTGAATGTTTCCGGCTGCCGTGGCTCGCACACCACGCATCGCCGGACGTCCACCAGTCTGCTGGTCGATAGAGCGAAATTACCGAGCCAGCAGGGCAGCCTGGTCAAAGACGATGGACCAATAAAGCCGTACCGTGACCATCATAGTCCGTAAAAGCTGTAGCGACCAAAAAGAGGCCGAGGCTACTGGCTGCTTCTCGCGGCCATGGTCGTCGCTTGCAAGGGACACCAAAATTAGGGAACCGCTAATGTGTTGTCATCCACCAGCAGCTAGCATCAGACCGACCAGATTATCATCTTGATCTCCCTTTTTCTCCTTACTTTACTCTTGTGTCTGGACACACACATACATGCTCAAGTACGTGCCGCCATAGGAACAATACATAAGTTCCGCATTGACCCGATCGAGCACAACCGTAAAACACGACGTAGTGGCCGGACCAACTTTCTGGCCGGTCGCCCGTCCGTCCTCGTCGTGTAACCCTCGGCTTATACTCACTGATTAACTTAAAAGAGCGCCAGGAACGGGGGCTTTTATGCACGGTATGGAGGAAGCAAGGAAGCAGCGGGGGAGGCAGCCGGGGCCCTCGCCGACGTGTGCGCACGCCTTTGGCTCCCTTTGGCGCTTTTGCCAAATTCCTTTGCATGGATGGCGTGGTCACTGCCCAATCATGCCATGCCGAGCACGCCGGGCCGTCGCGCCAGCCAGCTCCGATCCGCCGGGCTCCATCGGTGCGCGTCCTGCAGCTCAGACGCGGCGAGAGCACGCCGCCACTCCGGTGGCCTGTGTCGGTTCACACGGTCGAACGAACGCATGCATGGTCGGTTGGTTCGTCTCCGAACCAGACGAGACTTTTCCACTCCTGGGATGTGGTTTCTCAAGTTGGAGCTGAGAAAAAAACAATGGATCAATGTCTCGCGGCGCACCCAAGCCGTGGAGGAAGAAGGCCGGCGGGCACGTGCGGCGCTCTCGAACGGCGAGCAGGCACAGAGGCCGCGCGCGAGGCGCGGCGTACGTACTATACGTCGGCAAGACACAACAGGGGCCGGGCGCGTGCGTGCGGTGCCTTGGCCCTGCCGCGACCGCGCTTACCGGGGCGATACTCTCTGACACGTGTTCCCCGGGCGCACGTGCGGCCGCGCGGCCGAATCCAACCGGAAGCCGAATCTGGTCAAAATGCCCGGAGCCGGACCGGACCGTGCGCCTCCTGCGCGAGGGATAGATAGAACGCCACCGCAGGGTGGGCGTCACGTGGGCACGACACTTTTATAATGCACGGCAGCGCCGGTTCGCTCGATCGGCGTCCGGTCGAGCTTCACTTCACATTTGGATCGCGGTGGTTCAGTTCAACAGTGCACACGTTTCAGTTTCAGTATTTGGGGTTTGTAGACGTGTATATTCCTCCATGGTTATGTCCATAAAAAATTGGAGCTTCTGTGGCTTCACTACGCTAACGGCTCTGCTGAACACTACTACTATTCTTTTTGTCCATTCATGCATACCATCCTCGATATTTCGCGCACTACCAGCATACGCCACACGACAGAGAGATAGCGTTCTAGAGCAAAGAGAAAACGGTAAGCAGAGTTTTTTTTTTGTTTAAGAAACTATTAAAACGATAGGCAGAGATACGGGGAACATGCATGCTACTAACATGACAGTTAGTTCGCATGGCGGTGGCGGGGTCGCTCCATTCCACATCACCAAACCTAACCTTGAAGAGACAGCTAAAGCTGGTGGTACCGTGCCCTGCTCTGCGGCGGATAACCACGGGCCGGCCATGCATACATATCCTGTACAAGAAAGGGCACGTCACCGCAAGGGGAGGGAACCATGTGTCTTTGCAGAACAGATAGGGACGACGACGACGAAAGCCGGCCGCGTGGTTATATAATCATGGCCATGGCGAACGGGTGATGAGGTGGTGCGTTGCCGGTTAAGCACCCCGATCCGCAAGGGATATGCACCGCAACACCTAAGCCTCGCTTTGCACTTGGCTTTGCTTTGCATTGCTTCCCGTACGTACCCACCAAACCAAAGCTTTGCTGGCTTAAACTAAGCCGTAGCGGTGCCCCGAAAGTTCAACGCCTGCACGTGCCCCGCACCACCTTTCCTTTCCATTTTCCTGCCCTGTGCTTGCTGCCTTCCGACGATTAGCTCAACCGCTGCTTCTTGGTGATTTAGGTGAGTGCGTGGTAGTAGGTCTTCTGCTCTCTCAAACCACTGCATGCAGAATCCTCCAGAAAACAAGAGAGGCGCACCAGACATGGCATGCCAATTTGCCAAACCAGTGTGTCAAACGTGTAGTAGCAAGTGTTTTCAGCTCATGGCAACTTGCAACGACCCGTGTGCTACAACAAGCAGCCGGAAAGCGAAGATAAGAACTCGACCGGAAGCTGACTCATGTACTGATCCTAGCATCATGCATGCTTCTTGCATCTGCATGTGCTGCCGAGGAGGAAGAAGTAGGGCGACAAAATGTGAGGAACTGGACAGTGGTTCAGTATTATATAGTATCACACACATGACTCTTCAGACAAAGCATCTTGTTGACCGCCGGCATCTCGTGAAAGCTAGTATTAGCATGGCGGTGAAAACCGGAAAATCTCAGTGGATTCTTAGTGTGAAGGTGAAACTGAACGGTAGCGCGCTCCGACAGTCAACGGAGATGTGGCAGAGCGGCTCTGTCTAATTTGTCAATCGTTTGACCACATGCACGCACGCGCGGCGATAAGTGTGCGCAGCACGTTTGCTGGGAGCCTAAAGATCCATGGATGCCAGCCATTGCCAAGAACGGGATATACCTACTGATACTACATCATGCGCGCTCACATGCATGCAAGAAGAACGGGACAGGCAGACGCGAGGAGAGGTGCCGCGTGTGCATTTCCCGCACCAAGATCAGGGAACAAGGATCCAGTAGATGGATATAGAGTGTCTTCTAGGCCAGGAAGGCAAACGGCTACGTGTGCTATGGAATGTTTTTGGTTAGATCTCATCAGTACTCATCAGTCCAGGACAGGGCCAAAATGGGGACGCAAAGTGATGCTCGTCAGACTCCAGAAACAGAGCTTTGTTTCTGGAGTGTGAACCCTGTACCATGCCAAGTTTCGGCGCACCGTACCAAGGAACGCCAAAGCATGAAACTCGACGGCAATTCCTCGCCGGCAAGTACGAAAAGTAGCAAATCTGACGCGTGTGCTCATGCATGCATGCATGCGGTTGAAAACATGCTTGGTCATGTCTAGGGCCAGCTAAGCCCAACAAACTTTCTTCTGCCTGATGATACCATAAGTGGCTCCATTATATTAAACGCGACACCTGTTTGACATCCATGCCGGCCACGGTATCATAGTACTCCATACTCCCTCCGTTTTTAAATTGATGTCGCCATTGACTTTTTTTGCTATCTTTGACCATTCGTCTTATTCAAAAAAATTTAAAAATATAATATATTTTGTGATGATTTGTTTTATCTTCAAAGTAAGTTTGAACCTAACTTATAATTTTGCATATTCGAACAACTATTTTGAATAAGACGAACGGTCAAACGTAAATAAAAAAGTCAATAACGACAACAATTTAAAAACGAAGGGAGTACTAAATACTCCATACTACTGTGTCAGCGGAGCTGACTGTTTGAGTTAGTAGTTTTGTGGATTCGATGCTCTCACAAAGCCTCCCCGTCAGTATCACACTGGTGGTGTCGGCCTCTTACAGTTGTGCGGTCTAATTTTCTCAGCAAGCAGTGTGGACGAACTTCTGAAGCCCAGTGCAGACAACCAAGTCAGTGCAGACCATTTGCCTGTATAAAAGTGACAGCGCCACGTTTTACTACATAAGTGTTCTCGACTATCGAAACCTGGTCGGCTAAAACAACCAAGATATCTCCAAAAACAAATGGTTAGATGGTATCGAATTTGTTTGCTGACTGCCATGCGAGTCTGACCTGTTATTACAGGCTAATTGGCGGGAGCCGTACGCGAAATTTCAAATGCACCGAAAGATGAGAAACGTTCTAAGCACACTTTGGTTACAATCGGAAGTGTGACATCTATGGGTTTTTGTTTCTGTCAGTTGCCGTTACAGGAATAACTGTGCCATGGAAGTGTCACTTGTCAAGCTCCGAAGCTAGTTCTCATTTACAACCACTGCAATAGTTCAGCTGAACTTATTTTCTTTTGAAAACAATTAAGAGTCAGAGCGTTTACATTTTTTACTCAATAGTTACGGGGATCGCATTCTAGTCTTTGAAGGTGTTTGATGCTGCCGGGAGACTGGTAAACCTTTCATCTATGTTGGCTCTGCCTGCAGCAAGTTCATCATAGTTCCAATGTAACAATCCCGATGCTTTTTCACTCGTTGGATGCTGTCAACGTTCATTTACCACGCACATCGCATCCCACATTGGCCATATGTGATCAGTCAGTCCTACTATAGTAACATAGAACTGGAGCACATTAGTGTAGTGTCTGTTCAGTACCAGTAATGCTCTTTTCCTGTGCAACCAATTTCTGACAAAATTAGTTGCTGCAAATGTATTCTCGAGTTCTCTGACAAAATGCGACCAAGCGATCGAACAGAGCATTAGAACGCCGCTGGCTGTCTCCTTCCAAGTTTAATTTACATGGATTACTGTTGGAGTGATCAAATGGATGGCAGAAAATGCAGACCAGCTGAAGGAGAAGGGATGATAACACACATGCAAAACAGGTTTGGACCCTGAGATCGGGGAAAGACGGAGCAGGACTACAGGAAGGAAGACATGGCCTCCATGATCGGCTCCTGATTGGTGGCATTGAATGGCAGCTTTCACCAAATGGCCAAATGGGTACCGGAGGCATTATTGTCGGGGGTGAGGGCCGGCCATGGAATTGGAGCAGACAGCAGAGGCGGAGCGCGGCCATGGGCAGGAGGGCAGAAAGCAGGTAATCCCACGGCCGAACCCCTATGGCCCTATCAATGCTCTTTCTTTTTCACATTATCCTTCATTGGGGCGCCGCGGCAAGGGTCCCTGCTCGGCTGCTCCCACGAGTGAAGGACAGAGACGCCGCCGGCGGTTGCGCGTGGCCGTAGGACGGCGGAGGCGACAACGCGCACGGGACCAGCGGTGACGGATCCACGGGCCTCCGCCCTCCTCTGGGCGCGTGCTTTCAACGGACGGTTGCGCGTGATGTACAGAGATAGGATTCCCGGCGCTCGCGACCGTCGCAGGGGTCGGCGCGACCTCAAATTGGCCGCCGTGCCGCCGACCTGGTAGATTCACAGAGCAGCCCTCTATCTGGATCGGATCTTTATACAAAACCCCCTACTTTGAATCAATAAATTTCAAATAACCCCCTACTTATAATCGCGATCCAATATTTTGCATGAAACCCCCTATTTTGGACCGCGATAAATAAAAGCGATCTAGTATTTTACATAAAACCCCCTGATTTGGATCGCGATTATTAATCGCGATCCAATATTTTTCACTTTGATCCCTATATTTCTGATAATTCACAATAATCACTTCCGAGGTGCTTTCCCCCCCCCCCCCCCCTGCCATCTCGGCGATCCGCCGCCGGCCCCCGCACCTTCCGCTTTGTTCGGAATCCCGGCCGAGATGCTGCCGTCCTCCTCGCCGGCGCCGCCACGGGACGCTGAGGTCAACCCCTGGGCGGAGGCCGTGTCCTCGGCCGCCCTCCGGCACTACCGCTCGCTCCCGAAGAAGGGGAAGCCGCAGGGGCGCGAGTCCACGGTGCTCGCCGCCTTCCTCCTCTCCTCCGCGCCCCTCAGGCCCAGCGTCCTGTCCATGGCCACCGGAACCAAGTGCCTTGGCGCCGCACGCCTCAGCGCCCGAGGGGACCTCGTCCACGACGCCCACGCGGAGGTCGTCGCCCGCCGCGCGCTCCTCCGCCTTGTCTACTCCGAGATCGGCGGCGACAGCCCTCCGGATTGGTTGGTTGCTTCCGGCGATGGCGCGAGGTGGAGGCTGAGAGATGGGCTTGCTCTTCATCTTTACATCACTCAACTTCCATGTATGTACGGTGTTGATTTCCGCTTTGCTTATTCTGAAGCGTGCTGTGACAAATGCTGAGCTAATGCATTCTACCCCGACTGATCGGAGTCGATAAGGAATCTTGCATCTCACGATCCTAACCAGCACTTCTTCTGTTGTATTGTTCATTTGCTTACCAGCAGCGTTTGTTCAAACTTCAAAGCCACATAATTTTACATGTCATTTTGTTTGGGCCGGTGTACTGAATAATAAACTAAATGAAGTTAATTACATAGCATAGTTGGACTTCATATGGTTTCTTGAAATTGTTCAACCTGTGCAGGTGGAGTCATGCCTGTGCCACCATCATCCTCAGAGTTGCCAAGGGAGCAGCTGGGTAGTGTGAATGGATGCAGCGGTATGCTTCTATCATAATACTGGTGTTCTGCACGAGTGTAATTTCAAGCAATGAGCTGGTAACTTAATGCACCATAACATATTAGAGTTGATAAAAGTGTCTGGCTTGGTCCATGTCCTAGTTCAAATTTTATCTTCATTAAAGTTTGTAACGCCAAGCTAGTTCGCACTACTGATCATTGTGCAACTGTTTAGCTGGATTGAAATTGGAGTGTTTACATTGTTTTTTCAATCCTTAAGGAGGAATCATATTCTAGCTTTGTAGGTATTTGATGCAATCTAGAATATAGTAGATGTTGATATTTATTTGAATGTTTGTGTTGGTTCCGCCAGCTGAAATCAATTTCGTTGTATCCAGTTTTTTATTTGTCGTATGTTTTCTAATAAGTATATTGCTTTGTATATCAGACGCTGGCTTTGTCCAAAGGAAGCCTGGGCGTGGTGATACAACATTGTCCATGAGTTGCTTTGACAAAATCACCCGTTGGAGTGTTGCAGGAATTCAAGGTCTGTCGTCCATGCCCATCTTTGTATTAATTCTATGTTTTTTTTTTGTGGATAAAAAAATTAACATTTCTATGCTATCCATCTCCTTTTTTTTTCGAATCAATGCTATCCATCAAACGAGGAAATGGCAATGTATGTGCCGATCTGCTATATCGACAGATTTTTTAACTATCTGTACTGCCTTTTCTGGCATTCCTCTACTTCTTTAGTCAGAACTTACCATTTATTGTTTATAAAGTGTTTTCTTCATTCACATGATCAACTGGGATGACCAAATGACCTCTTCATTGTGCATATTTCTACAGGTGCATTGCTATCGCACATACTGGAGCCCTTGTATTTGTCCACCATTACTATTGGTCAATTCCCTGATGGTGCTCCTGATGGGTTCTCTATTGAAAATAATATCCAGAAAGTTCTCAGTGCTCGCTTGTCCTCGCTATCCCACAAAATTCCTACATCTTTCAAATTTCGTGAGGTTAGTGTTTTATTGCTTCTTAATTTCCAATTAACTTGTCTGTAACTATGGATTCTTTCCATATGCAGCCAGAAGTTTGTGAGGCACCTGTCCCGCCAAAGGAGTTTCAACAGATAGCTGGCAACGTACCCCCTTTAACATGCGGGTAGTATACGGTTTGTTGCTCTGCGAGCTTGACCTTTTTACCTTTTAGCTGTTACTGTATGTATCATTATATTACCAATTTTTTTAAGTGACTAGTTAACTGGGTTAACTAGGTACTCAATTTGTTGGAACAAATTCGGTTTGCATGAAGTTATTTTAGGAACTACCGGGAGGAAACAAGGAACATCTTCAAAGGCAGCATGCTTGCCCTCAACCGAGTCATTGTTCTGCAAGTAAGAGGGACCTCCCTTTCATCCAACGGATTCTGGTATTAACTGTTGCGATGACTGCGTTTTTGATTGTTCATGGCAGGAGAAGATTGCTAGAAGCTTTTATGTCACTCAAACATCCATCGATAGCAAAGTTAAAACACAAGGAGCTATCCTATCATGAAATTAAGGTAATTCGTCTCGTCTTGGATGTTCTCTTTTTACCTGACATGACATGATAAACTGGCATAGGAAGCCAACAACCCATGACTATATTGAACTTTTGTTTCTGTGACAGGATGTAGCTCACGAGTACCAGCATACACTTGAACTTCTTAGAGAGGCCCCATTTTTCAGCTGTTGGCGTGCTAAGCCTGCATACCTGGACTCATTTACACTTTCACAGTGATGACAGACCTAGTTTGATGTGCCAAGCCTGCATACCTTGACTCATTTACACTTTCACAGCGATGACAGACTAGTTTTATGCTAAATGTCCGTTCTTGCAGTTCACTGGAGTCACATTTTGCAAGGTAGATTCAGGAATTTAGCTGTTATGTGTGGGGTATATCAAATTATTTAGAACATGTATACTCCAACCACTCTGTATCCCACGTTCATTCTCATGCAATATGCTTCCCTCTTAAGCAAGCCTTTTGTCCTGCTTGATGTTCATGTCCCAATAGCTATCTGCAGCATAGTTAGCGCCCACCTTTGTCCTACACACGTTATTGATTTTGAGTGCAACCTGGATGATACTTCTCTGCACAAATTGACAGTCAAGGCAGTTCGTAGTTAGCTTACATGAGACTTCCTGTCTGTTCATTATGCTCCTACCTATGTCTCCCTTCGGAATAAGGGATTCTTGTATTTTTATTTTGTTTTTCTTATTCTTTTCAACTTTCCATGACCATTATGCTCCTAGTCCTACCTATGTTTAGTCTGGGAAACATATCGTGAATTGCATCTGGTCGGCGGTGGTGTTTCTTCAATTCTTCGTACGAACATCGAAGCTAGGATTCTAGTAGGCGATCGCAGTGTCCTATCCCTTCGATGAATTCCCAGCAAGATCCCTCCCGGGCAAAGCTTGTTTAGTCATGGACTGCAGCGATTGTTTTGATGTCGATGGTGCAGCGATCAGTCTATGCATGGTCTCCGTTGAGTTCATGAGGCACTTGATCCTCGAATCCGGATGGGGAATAGGGAAGGGAAAAAAATGATTTGCTAGCGATCAGGAACCGGTGAAGATACATGGCGGTGGCGAGCATGAAGATTGGTGCCGCGGCAGTTGGAGTTCAACCCGGTAGCGATTGAGAGAGACAGAGGCATAGCGGTCATTGAAAGTTGAGAAGAAAAAGAAAGTGAAATAAAAAAGCAAGAATCCCTTGTTTCGAAGAAATTTGTGGTACGGGTCCTTTATTACAAAAGGCGTGCTGATTGGGTGTCAAATACAGAGAGGCGCGCGAATTGAGTCTTATTCTGTAAAATCTCATATAATGACAGGAATTAAAAACATTTATGACAAATGCTGAGGGCTCATGTGAACCGTCTTCGGTGTATTGAGTAGATCAGCATATCGTAGAAGTGCAGTGCAGTCCGCAAGGTACATGGAGATGGGAAAGCTGGGGCCTAGGAACCTCCTCCTTTACGAGGAGAGCCATCTTCAGCATCTACATGGATGGAGAAGACAGTATCCGGGGAAAGCCCGGTCAACTTTTCAGCCTCCTTCTCTCTCAAAAAAAAAAACTTTTCAGCCTCCTCCACTGTCTCAATAGAGTTTTCTGAATCTACACCGACATGGTCTCCAGTTTCACACCTGAAACAAATTTTCAGAACCCAAACTGTCATAAAATCAGGAATAATCATTACATCTACACTTAGAACGAAAATGTCTGAACAATGCCATTTACATGAAAGTTATAGAATACCAAATACTATTACAGTTAGTACATCAGACTTGTATAGTTAGGAGGTTTAAGTACATTCTTCATTTGAGTGTTCATGGAATGAGAACTCAACAGAACTACTCATCTAAAATGGATCAAACAGAAAAAAGACAACATGACAAACCACACAAACGACGAACTGGAAGTACCATTCGACTCTTTAACAACTGCTTCAAGGGTTATATGTTATGCAATCCATAATACCGCTGTGAATGTCATGATATCGTACTATACAAACTTTCTAGCTTCATAAACGATCAGTTCCAGCTAGACATCCGACTGCTACTTCATCACCACGATGCCAACACAAATCATGCAAGCAGGACTTCCATTCTTGGCTAGCTGATATAACATATTCCGATCCGGTTAATGACTAGCTACAGGATGAATGCATGTAGTACACGACATCATCATATGAATCTTATTTTGCACCTGGATCAAAGTCACTTCAACGGAACCCGAGTATCTAACAAACTGTTACACCAGACTAACTAAACAAAGGAAACGATTATCTATTATGGTGAAAATATGGAGATACTTTATCAGATTCTCAGTCTGTTCGGTTGGAGGTTTTGCAGCAGGCGGCAGCAGCACAGCTACAGTGTTCGCAGTTATTTCTTCAACAGCAGCTACAGTGTTCACAGTTATTTTTCTGCAACCGAGCAGCTCAGCCTGCCGAACAGGCTGTCTGTTCCTCTGTGCCTACTTTGATCTGTGTATACAGTATCTTAGTGCAGCAATTTAGGTCTATATAGAACAAAAGAATGGTGCTCCAAACCAACAGAGATAGCTCTTTGTTGCTATTTTTTCTTCTAATAACGCAGTACGTATTTATGAGTGTACAGATGAGCATGAGGTGTGTTCATTTAAAATACAATATATGTCACATTTCACTTTGACGGTATTATAAATCTGATTTTCTACACTAACAGGTCATAAATCTGATTTCCAAACTACAAGAACGTAAGAGTGCATGGAGATCAAGAAACTTACTTGAGACCAGCGCCAGAAATATCAAAGTCCAGATCTGAAGTAGGTTTGTGGAGCTCATTTTGATCCGCAACATTAGACCTAGCAATTAATGAAGTATACTTTAAAGACTAATTCTATCAGACAAAACGAAAGATGCTACTAGCTAATTGTTCAAACACTCAAATACCTGCAAGGGTGCTGAGCATCAATAACACCACTACCAATGTTCAGGCCGCGAAACTTGATGGCCGCAATGTCATAGGCTTCTGCAGCTTCCTCCTGAGTACCTAAACAATTTTTTTAGAAGCAAATACCAGTGGTTGAATCCCTCGCAAAAAAAAATACCAGTGGTTGAACTCCTTGTATACACACACTAGCATAAACCACTCACATCAATGCAACTGGCGGTAGGTAAGTACACAATATTAAGCAGTAAACAATTTGACAGCCGACAGAACCATGGGGACACAGGAGCCTAGTAAAATTGAAGCAGTACAGCCTCATGTGAGGTCAAGTCCGCGGAAACGCTTTTTCCCATTATCTAAAAAGGATAACCATTTCAGAAGGGACATTTAGTATAATCACCACCCACATGCTTTACACAGAAAACCGAGGACCAACAGTAAAAAATATTCCAAACACAGGCTGCTGCATGCAGCGCACGAAGAAAGCAAGTACTCATGTTGTAATCTAGCAAATGCATGCTCTTTTCTGTCTCTGCATAAAGCCCCGAGAACCATCATCTATGTGGCAAAAGATGGCAACCTCAAATAAAAACGCGGCATGCCTACATGCGTGCAACTGGTCAAAGTACAGGTTCTTGACCTACGTAAAATATGTCGACGAACCTAGCTACAAGGACTGTGCGTACAATCATATGGGAAAGATGGACCTATGTGGAAGGCGTAGTATATTGTACCTGGGAGCTAAGAAAGTGATTCCTATTACTGGACCACTAACGGTCCCAATCTATATACATGCTACTTAAATTTCATTATGAAGAAAAGAAGTTGCACGCGCACACAATTAAACCACTAGTCATATATAATTCAGGTACGTCGACGAAGCTGATGCATGCTAACATAAACAATGGCATTGTTATTGTTTACTATGGAGCCACCAAAATACAACGAAGCAAAATGTATACTCACTGAACGTTCCGAGGTACAGATCCTTGTTACCGGCTACCCTTCCGATCCTTGCTTGCCCTCGTCCATGCTGATGATCTCTACACGATTGCATGGACAAGAACACTAAGACAACAACATGCAAAAGGATGAACAAAAATATCTTTTGTTCGGTTCTTTCCTTCCAAGTATACTTTAAAGACTAATTCTATCAGACAAAACTTTAGACCTAGCAATTAATCAAGTATACTTTAAAGACTAATCCTATCAGACAAAACGAAAGATGCTAGCTAATTGTTCAAACACTCAAATACCTGCAAGGGTGCTGAGCATCAGTAACACCCGTACCAGTGTTCAGGCCGCGGAACTTGATGGCCGCAATGTCATAGGCTTCTGCAGCTTCCTCCTCAGTACCTCAACATTTTTTTAGAAGCAAAATATCAGTGGTTGAACTCCTTGTAATTTTATACACACACTAGCATAAACCACTTTCGCACCATAAACACTCACAGCAATGCAACTGACGGTAAGTAAGTAATAGATCTTGGATGTACAACGCGCCAAGACCAGGAGGATTATTTCTGCGAGAACTCTCTAAGTTTGTCGATTTGACCGCAGAACATGGTAAGCGGGAAGGGACAACGGATATATATTGTCCATGTGTTGACTGCAATAATCAGAAGCTGTGTTTGGATACGAGGTTGACAAAACACGGTGAGAACAACATCGAGACTAGTGCCACAGATGAGGTTCAAGCTGACGAGGCAGTTGAAGTTGAGGTTGATGGATTGGGAGCGGCAACTGAGGGGGTCAGTAGCGGCAAGTGACATTGTGAACCGTTGCTACTGAAGGTGTCGCAGTTCTACGAGTCTGTCGCTATAAATCGTGCTCTGTAACTACGGTAACTTAGTCACGGGTCAGCCAGACCATCACTGCAAGCGTTTTTGGCCTGCCTCTACAGCCTTTTTTTTTTTTGTAGTGTACGTAAAATATGTCGACGAACCTAGCTATAAGGACTGTGTGTACAAATCATATGGAAAGATGGACCTACATGGAAGGCATAGTATATTGTACCTGGGAGCTAAGAAAGTGATTCTTATTACTGGACGACTAATGGTCCCAATCTATAGACATGCTACTTGAATTTCATTACGAAGAGAGGAAGTTGCACACGCACACAGTTAAACCGCTAGTCATATACTCCCTCCGTTTTTAATTATATGACGCCGTTGATTTATTTGTTGAATTTTGACCAACAATATATATGAAAATAATTAGTTGCTTAACGTGAAATATATATTATTGGATCTATCATTAAAAACATTTTAAGGTTAACTTATACATTTAACTATTTACACAAATATTTATAAATAAAATGAATAGTCAAAGTAACAAAGAAAAGTCAACGGAGTCATATAATTAATTAAAAATGGAGGGAGTATAATTCAGATACGTCGACGAAGCTGATGCATGGTAACATAAACAATAGCATTCTTTACTATGGAGCTACCAAAATACAACGAAGCAAAATGTATACTCACTGAACGTTCCGAGATACAGATCCTTGTTACCGGCTACCCTTCCGATCCTTGCTTGCCCTCGTCCATGCTGATGATGTCTACACGATTGCATGGACAAGAAAACTAAGACAACAACACGCAAAAGGACGAATACAAATGTCTTTTGTTCGGTTCTTTCCTTTCCAGATCGATCGATCCGCGCTTACCCTGTGGCGGCCGCCGTCTCGTCTCCAGTCACCATCCCGCCGTCGCCTCCGTTGTTGTTTCCTCCGCCGAGGAAGTCCTCAAGCTTCGGCGGCGGCGAGGCATCGGCTATGGCGGCCAGCTCGGCCGCGGCTCCCCTCTCCTGCTCCTCGAGATCACCTGCAGGTGCACACATGCAGAACACCCCATACTATGTTAATTACACGAACAGCCCTGCACGGAAATCTACACGGAGCAGGAGCGCAGAGATCGAGACGGATCAAGACAGCATGCAACAGATAGAGAGGTACTATACTGACAGTTGGGAGCGAGGGAGAAGTTGTGCGAGGTGTCCATGATGCGGAGCGCGCGCGGTCAGAACGCGGTGAGTTTTCCCGAGCTCGTGTGGGGTGGTGAGAAAACTGCGCTCTTCGCTAGGCGAGAGGATTTCTTGGGAGGTGAAGAATGGGGAAGCTCGGACTCGGAGGGGTGATAAAATAGAGGAAGGAGACGACACGTACGGCAGCTCGCAGCAAGCCGCTGGGGCCAATAAGCAAGCAGCTGAGAAAGAGGTGAGAGAGGGCGAACGGGCAACGAGGCACCTGAGAAAGAGGAGCCCCGTGTGGATCCGGATCCCGACTCCGCCATCTCGTCTCTGTCCTGCAGGGGTTTTGGCCGTTTGCTGAGGTGTGTGTGCGCGCCATGCATGGCGCGGTACGTGGTGCTAGTATTCTACTCCTACGGCGTGACGTTTTACAGGGTGAGCCGCGGCAATGGCTGGCGGGAATCGAGTTAGCTCACATGACTTGCTGACTGTTCAGCAAGATTCGGAACTGCTGTCGGTGACCCATCCGTGGTTTTCTGCTTCCAAGAAGCACATGCCTGCAAATTATTAGAGAAAATTCCGTGTGTAGCATTGAAAGAACTTCCAATGCCTATGTACCATTGAAAAATTTCCAAACCCTTATGTACTATTGGCCTAATTTTTCTTGCCCTTGTGCACCACTGCTGTCAAATTTTGGCCAAACGTCTGGTAACGGAGTGGTAAAAAGACCCTTTGCCCCATATACGATTTCCCATTCTTCTCTTTTGGTTCTTTTCATCGCATACCCGTTGCTGGCGAGCTCCACCATCGACGGCCTCCTTCATCATCAGCGCAATCCACCCCGATGGAGAAATAGGTTGAAGCAGGCTGCGCCACCCGGCTCCCCACGCCGCTGCTCCGCTCTTGTGCCACGCCGCCGAGCCCGAGATCGCCTGCCACGGTCGCACGCACGCAAGCCTTCTGTCGTCCGCCGCCGCCAAGTGCACGCTCGTGCATGCTGTCGTGGCCTGCGACGCGGAGGGACTCGGCGAGGAGGCAGAGGATGTGGGCGACGAGATTGGGGAGCACGACGCGCTGGATTGGAAGGTGAAGCTGGAGGAGAGCGCGGTCGCAGGGAGTTCGCTTGCCAAGGTCGGCAGCGGCGGCTGACCCTGTGGGGAAGAAGGGCATCATGGTCATTGAGAAAGAAAATGACAGGTGGGCCAGCTCTCTTTGACGGTAAAAAGAAACAGAATGATACACAAGGGTAGAAAAATTCATCCAATGGTACAGAGGGCACTGGAATTTTTCGGATGGTACAGAGGGCATTGGAACTTCTTCCAATGGTATAGAAGGAATTTACTCAAATTATTATCCTAAGACTTCTCAGTTTCTGTTTCAACCTGAGGTTAAGCAGTGGAAGTACCGTTAGTGCTTCTTTACCAATTCCAATGTGGATGGATTTTAGTATGATATTGTGTGGTTCTCGGCCGGTGTCCTTTGCATTTGATTCTGCAAGTGCACATTTTTATATGCAAGCTTTGTGGCATTTTTCTTTTTCCGATGAAGCTTAGCGGCACACCTGTTCATGTCACCCCTAAGAGTTCTCCCGAAGCGTGCTGTGATGTCATACCTTATTTCTGGAATATGTTGTGCATCATGTATCAGTCTCTGAATCAGTAGCTGATACGCACAAGAACACAGATATGATAATCAAAAGCATACTTCGAATTGGTAAATAAGCATAATACCTGAGATAGGACCCTTAGTGGCGGCATGACAAGGAAATATCCGAGTCCAACCAACCAGCTAACGGTGAAGCAGACAGCGGAAGCCCTGGCCCACAGCCACAAGCAAGCTTTATGCAGGGTTCATTAAAGCAAGACAAGGATTCATAGATAAAACAGGGAATTGACTGTCAATATTTTAGTTGGTTGGCCCTGGGAGAGTATGGGTATTCCCGCCAGTTCTCAAGTTTTAGTTGGACCTTCTGACCTCAAGGATCATACCGACCCGGCACACTTACCATCACTTTCAAAACACGGGCTGACTACAACCCACTCACACGCCAAGGAAAGAGAGAGATGGCTAATCCATACGTACGTAACAATAATGTGTCATATGCCGTGACAACGTCCATCCGGATGATTTTTACACTCTGCAGAGTTTGTACATCTTTTCCCACGGGCTATGCACTCTTGTACGGAGAGTAACATAACGCCTAGTCCATATCCTCCGAGTAGTCTCACAATTCCACCACGAAATCACACTCAGGGGCTTGTGACATGAAAGGTCACACACTGGCACTGTACACCTGTAAAAGGGTACGTCATGCTCCTGTAACAAATAGCAGGATCCTGTAACACATACCAGGACGGGCGGCACTCCCGTAACCTATAGCGGGTTCCGCAAGCCAGATCATAGGTACGTTTCCTATGTCCTTTTCCTGAGCTTTCGTTGCCTCGACTGGCCTCCAGATGGCATTTGCAAGAGTACTAGGGAGATAGGGTAGGTCCTTCCCATAGGGGTTCCGTGGTTGTACGAGAATCATTATGTTTACGGGCGTCAGAACCGGTCCTTATATGACCGGGCAAACACCATATCCCACACTAGGGGCCTATAACACCAACATCAATCTACTAGTGGCCTTGCCCGCAATCCAACCCATCCCATCATCACCGCCACCATCAACATCATCACCTAGCACAGTTGTGCTACTCCCAACCCCAATATGTACCACACACACCACCAAACTCATTTAACACAGTTATAAAACATATATATGTGTAAAGTGTAGCAATGTAGATACATTGCAGGGGTCCTAAGCATTCTAGTAGCAAGGTAAAAGTGCCATCATAGAAATGATGGAACTATCCTAGGGTTATCAAGGTGACAGGTAAACAAAGGGGTAAACAAGGATTCAGATATTAACGCCTAAGCAACAGACATCAATATCAATATACAAGTAGGTCCATAGCTACACAAGCAGTAAAATAACAAGTGATGCATAATACTAGAGTAGGCTCTATAGGTGCATTACGAAAACAGTAGGTTCAATCATGATCAAGGAGATGTAGAGCTTGCCTTCACTAATTAGTCTTCTTCTTCACGTCCTCGTAATCCGGGTCCTCCGATCCTTCCTAGAAGCTCGTATCTTGACTCCTATGTCGGGGTCGATGTCTTCAAGTCCTTCTTCGAAGCTCGTCCTTGAAGCTTGTATCTTCTGGATCTTCCTTTAGTTCTTCCTCGAATCTCGTGTAAGCTAGCGTATAAAAAGATACCGTATAAACAAACTACCGCAGAGGAAATAAAGATCGAGAAGAATCAGATAAGATCCAATTAACTCTAAAAGAATCGATAGAACACCAAAGAAGACAAAAGGCACAAATCATGCATGATGCATTAGATTTTACTCTAGGAAGATCTTATTATCTTAATAGAGGCTATTAGGGGTGATGCATCGAGCACTAGGGCTTTTGATGTGAAGGTGGGATGCTAAACCATGATAAGTGCATACGGGTATGTGTAGGCAGAAACGGCGTGTGTACGTGTTAAATGTACATTGGCAGCATTACGGCTTTATATAGGTCATAACCTATATAAAGGTTCATGCAACAAACGTACAAGTGCAAAGTGTGTCACTTTAATTACCTACTTATATTAGGTTATTAACTAATGGTGATTAGCTATTAATTACTTACTAAATTGATTAATTACTAAGATTATTCCACTAGTTATTTGTCATGAGCTAAGCGTATGACGATGGCACGTGTACGTGATTGAGCATGACATGGATGCATGGTTGCGAATAAAAGACAAGGATCAATCGATAAGACCAACGAGCAATTGAAATAGCAATGAACAATGAATCCAATAACCTCCAATGAAGGACCATATAAATACGAGAATAGTAATAAATAACAAAGCTTGGTAAGGATCGGTGGTAAACAATAGATTAAGGTTGATTGAGCGATGGTTGAGATAAGTTGAACTTGTAGCTGAGCTGCGATAAAAAGATATTAGGTTTTTTGGTGTGAAAAGATACAGCAAGATTGGTTAGACTCACGCTAGGAGGTGAACGAGCATTGGTGACAAGCGATATCGACGTCACATGATTTGCCGTCATGGTATTGAGGGTAAAAGGTTTTGGAGCGATACGACACGAAGGATTGGGTAGGTTCCATGCTATCGAGTCAGGGTGTACGTGCGACATACAAGGTTAGATTGAGATGTGTTGCGAAGAGGTAGGTACTAGGATTTAAGGAGAAAAGATATTGCATGATTGGTTGGGTTCAACGCCATATGACGAACAAGCACTTACGACAAGTGACATCGACGTCATATGATTTGCCGATAAGGAATACATCAGAGGGAGAGGAGTTTAAGGTATTAGGGTCTGATGGTCTATTTTTGAGGCTGCAAGAATAGCACCCCAGGGTACTACGCGTTGCTACGAACGCGTGAGCGCAAGAATCGCTCAAAACAGAGCTACAGTTGAAAAGTTATAGCTATTTGAAGGTTTCAGGGGCTTAAAAGTAATTACAGCAACATTCTAAGGGCGCAACTGTAATTACAGAAAGGTTCTAAGGACTTAAAAGTAATTACCGAAGGTCTTGGGGACCTATCTGTAATTATGGAAAAGTTTAGGGGCTTCGGTGTAAAAAGACAGGGGCTAAAAGATAATTACAGAAAAGTATAAGGTTGTTTCTGTAAAAAGACAGGACCTAAACATAAATAGAATAAAGATCAGGGGCTTATCTGTAAGAATACAGGGGCTGGGATTTTTCTAGGATTTTTGGATTGGACCGAGTCCACGGCTCTGTGGACCAGGGTAGAGGACGTAGTCCATGAGTCCACCGTGGACCGGTTACACAGATCGAAGGGGTACGCGATCTGGGCCGTTGGATGAGGTTTGGACGGTGGGGAGGCGATGGGAGGTGGGCGCGGTGGTCGCCGGTGACCGAACGCGGCGGCGCCATTGGTGGCTCGCCGGAGTTCACCGCTGCGACGCTCCGGTGGCCTATTCGCGACGGGGAGAGGACCGGGAGAGAGCGGAGGAGGTGTGGAGCTCACCGAGGGTCGCATCGACGTCGCGCGGGGCCGGGACGCGCTGCGACGACGTGAGGCGGCGGCGATGTAGCCGTGCTCGACAGACTGGTGGCTCTGGTGGCGGAGCGGGGCGGAGCAGAGGGCCGGAAGGCACGGCACGTCGACGCAGATCTCCGCGGCAAGGTCTCGGGGGCGGAGGAGGCCGGGACGCGCTCGCCACCGAGCACGGGCACCGCACGTCGCGCCCCTCCTCGGCGGACGGCAGCGCGCGGTGCAGAGGGCACTTCGGTGCTTGCCGAGCTGCGCGAAGGGGCGCGGGCGAGGCAGTTGAAGCTCACGAAGCTAGCGCGCGAGCGAGGAGGACGAGAATCTTGCGGAGGGGGCGGATTTGAGGGCGGCCGGCAACGGGGAAGGAAGGGGAAATGCTTCGATTCGAGCTCGATGGTGCTCGAGGTGGACAGCTGCGAGTGGGGAAAGGAAGAGGAGTGGCGCGCGCTCGGTTTTATAGCAGGAGGAAGCGGGAGGGAGGCTGGAAGGGGCGGTCTCCGGTCGTCGGTCTCCGGTCATCGTCTGCCATGGCGGACGGGACGCGACGAGGTGGACGGCCATGCTGGTGACGGAGCTTCGGGATGGCTACAGCGGCTCGGATGCGACTGGACACCGGGCTGCACGTGGGCGACGGGACAAGGCAGTGGAGTTGACGCACGGCGACGTCACGGCGGCATGGGCGGTGGCTGACCGTGAGCAGCTGCTTGACTGAAGAAGAGAGGAGGAGGATGACAGGCGGGGCCCGCTGGTCAGTGAGAGAGGGAGGAGAGAAGAGGGCCGGGCCTTGTGGGCTGTGTTGGTGGGCTGAAAGGGAAGACGCGGCCCACGAAGAATTCCTGGAAAAGGAAAAAGGAGAAGGGAAGCAGGCTGGGCCGAGAGGGAAGGGAAGGAAGGGTTTCGGCCCGAGATGGAGTTTAAGTTTGATCAAATTTGAAATGGTTTCAAATTTGAATAGGAGACAAAAATTGATTTAGCACACAAAATAAAACTCCCAAAATGCATATGATGGTTTTCATGCAGGTTTTCAAATTGAAAATTTTAAAATTCAAGGTGAGTTAGCTTAGAGTTAAATCAAACAATTATTTAGTTTGTTGTAAAATTCAAAAGTTCAAACTTTTAGTAAATTTTAAATGAAAACAAACACTTGAGCACTATTTTAATATTTGTAAATTTCATATTCTAACTAGGTTTTAATTTATTTAGTGCATTTTGTTTTTGAAAATTCATGGAAAGATAAGAGTTGGACAAAATTTTAAATTTGGAGTGATTTTTATTCCTTTTTAAAATGCTTTGAAATTTGGGGTGTTACATGTGAACAGCTATTGCCCTACTGTCCACACATGATACTATCATTTCCGTTGGGATTCTCAACAGGTCACCATAAATGATGCTGATTAGTTCGTGTTACTTACTTGCTTCAATGCCGGGGCTGCTAGTATTTGTTTTTGAGGATAATGCCCAACAAGATTGGCCGCGTGAGTCGCAAAGGACCAGAGCCCAGAGAGCGCAACATTATGCATATACCGGAACGAAATTGTATCACGTCCGACCGGTAAATCAGACAGCCGTGTACAATTAACTTGAAACTTAATCTAACACCGTGATTATCCTCCATTACTGTGTTATACCGGCGGGAATCGAGTTAGCTCACATGACTTGCTGTCTGTTCAGCAAGATTCGGAACTGCTGTCGGTGATCCATCCGTGGTTTTCTGCTTCGGATGCGGTGGCCGGATCAGAGTTCTGCGGGTTGGTGCTTCACCGGCGAGATCGCCATGTGATCCATCTCGTCGTGATCAAGGTGCTTCGTTCTGCCTTGTGCGCCATGAGCTTCATGGTGGAGCAACTTGCTGCTGCCGGCAATGAGGGCGCGCGAACCTCTGGCCCAGATTCCGTGTGCCTTCATGCTGGCTGGATCTGCATGTGGGACTTCGGTGGATCACGGCTGTTTGTGCCCACACGTGATCCTCTCTTCCATGCTGTTGGAGGCATGCAGCATTTGGGCGAAAGCCCAGGCCGCCGTAAGGCGGGGGACAACCGTGACGTCTTCGGGCGCCATTAAATTCCTTGGGGGTGTTGTCTTCGTGTTCATGCCTCTTCGGATCTTCAGGTGAAAACCTAATCCAATATGGATGGGCGTCGGGAACACATTGTGGCGTTGCATCCTCTTTGGAGCGTCATCTTGGAGATCTCCGGCAAAGGTCTTTCGACCTTGTTTACCTTGTTTGTCGTTCTTCGGTTGTCTCCTGCGGCTCGGCGTATGTGATGCTATTATGAATGTTACCAAACTTCCATTCATGGTGATGCGTAGGAGTTTTTTCCTTCGTAGGTTGAGGTTTTGGTGGTATTTGCTTTAATCAAGAGACATCGTTCGTCATTGAATTGCCGGATGCTCGAGTGTTGATATATCCCATGTAGTGGAAGAATTGGCACATGGAGTCGACCATACTCAAGAAACAGCACCAGAAGATAATTAAAGCTGCGGATAGGAGACTTTATTTTCTATTTTTGCTAGTTTTGTTTCATCAGTGTAGTGTTTGTGCACTTCTGATGATGGTCGACTTTTGGTCGGTGATTGTATTTGGCCGTAACTTTTCTAGAAATCAAGGCCACTGCGATCGTAGCTTCTTTGAAAGCCAAGGCCGGGATTAATACAACTAGTGTGGCTGCCCGGGCAAAATGCGTGGCTAGAGTTGATTGTTTCACATCAATAATAGTATAAATTTTATAAACTTGTATGTAGGTACTTCATGATATTTTGTAATAAAATTTTATATACTTTCTCCTATGGTCGAGTCCCTCGCCTGCTCGTAATGATGCTTGGCTAGTCGTCACCTTGGTTTGTTGTCTGGTTCACTTGTTCTGCCAACTCGTTATCCGTTTTCGACTACTTGTCGCCCACACTTGCAAGGACTCCTACTTTCACGCGTCACCTTCCCCACCTGGCCTTCCTAGCAGTAGGTGGTCAACTTGTTGTTCAGATTGCCTGCTCGCCGCCCTCTCGTTCAAAGCTCTTCCCGTCCTCTTTTCTAACTTTTTTTTGGTTCTCACTCACCTTACTCTCAGTTATGACCTATGACTGTCATGCACTACCTCTCTCGCGCCCCCGTTTGTTTGTCATGCCAATGGTTGGTCATAGCTATTTTTCATCTTGCTTACTCATCACATCATAATTTAGCTATTTTTGAATCATAATGGTATGTGTAAATTACAAAAAAAATAGGGATATTTTAGCTATCTTTCATAACCCTAATTTAGTTATTTTTGGATTTCTAATGGCATGGTGAGTAATTTAGAAATAGGCGTGAAGTGTATTTTTGGTTATTTTTTATATTGTTTCGAATTTAGCTATTTTTTGACTCATAATGGCATGGTGGGTAATTTAAAAATAGGTGTGAGGGGTATTTTCTCTAGTTTTTATTATTCCAAATTTAACTATTTTGTAAATATTTATAAGAGGTTTTGTGAATAATTATTTCATAATGGCATGACGGGTAATTTAGAAATAGGCGTGAAGTGTATTTTTGATTTTTTTTTTCGAATTTAGCTATTTTTTGACTCATAATGGCATGGTGGGTAATTTAGAAATAAGTGCGAGGGGTTTTTTTGTCTGTTTATTCCGAATTTAACTAATTTGTAAATATTTATAGGCGGTTTTGTGACTAATTGTTTCATGATGGCAGTGGTGGGTAATTTTCTCTTTATTTTCTCCGCGTGAAATTTCTAATAGCATTTTAGAGCGAACGTGGTGGCTAAAAAGTTATTATCCTAAGACAGTGGAAGTTAAGCACCCTTAGTGCTTCTTTACCAATTCGACTGTAGATGGATTTTAGTATGATATTGTGTGGTTCTCGGCCGGTGTCATTTACATTTGATTCTTGATTCTGCAAGTGCGCATTTTTATATGCAAGCTTTTTGGCATTTTTCTTTTTCCGATGAAGCTTAGTGGCATGCCTATTCATGTCACCCCTAAAAGTTCTCCCAAAGAGTGCTGTGATTTCCGGTTGGATTTCCGTTGGGATTCTCAACAGGTCACCATAAATGATGCTGATTAGTTCGTGTTGCTTACTTGCTTCAATGCCGAAGCTGCTAGTAGTATTTTTTTTTGAGGATAATGCCCAACAATTTTGGCCGCGTGAGTCTTTTGCAAAGAGCCAGAGCACAGAGAGCGCAACATTATGCATACAGGAACAAAATTGATAAACGCCCGACCGGTAAATCCGACTGCCGTGTACAATTAACTTTTGCAACTTAATCTAATACCGCGATTATCCTCCGTTACTGCGTTATACCCACGCCAACACCAAACAACCTGTACCATCACTGTACAATCTGCTTAACATTTGCATAGCTACGTCCTACATGCGAACAAACAGCCCTACTGCACACCTGCTGCATGTTTTTTTCCAGATCTCTGAGCTACTACACTTAAAATATCCCAGAACGACAAAAGCAAGCACTAGCTTTGCTAAAATCTATGATTTATAAGGCAAAATTTGCTTTCAGGCGGTCCTCTAATGTATACATAATGTCCTCATCTCAAACGGTATACATAATTATGTCCTCATCTCAAACTCTATGATGGATCCCCTTCTACAAATTTATAAGGGATACACCAATTATAAGTTCTAAAATCTACAACAGAACTTATTCTCCCCAGCTCCCAGTCCATATAATAAATATAAGAACCATGTTAGATGTCAAAGAATTACACAGATCAACTCTTTTCAATTTCCAATCAATGGCAGGCTTTGTTTTGGGAATTGACACTTCCACAAGCCTGAGAAATTCGGCTCTTGTGTCACCACACATCACGCAGGTACCTGCCTTCCATCTGCAGGCTCTTTACATAGCTCTCTGTTTTGGAGTTATCAAACGATCCCTGAAGCAAATTGCAAAAGCATCATCAGAAACTATAACCTAGTTTCACAACATCTCATATGATGTATACAGGCCTTCATTTACCTGTTTTTGGACTATTGTATGAAGAACTCTATGTACGTCTTTAGCCATGCCCTTGGCATCACCACACACATATATGTAACCCCCCTGGGAGATAATGTTCCATATTTCTGTGGCCTGGTAACAAAAAGAAGCAAAATCTATTGAGCCCAAACAATGTATCGGAACAGAGCTTAATTTCTCCACAAAAAAAAAGGATGCAAGGTGTATGCGTTAAATACTAAAGAAGTATTAGTATGTAAAACAAGTGGTATGGTGTGTCTGACCTTCTCCACCATCTTATGCTGTACATATTCTTTGGTGGGTCCTTCGCGAGAGAAGGCAACAATTAGTTCAGAAAGTGCCCCCTCTTGAATGAAATTCTGCAATTCATCTTCATATATATAGTCCTGAAACCATTAAGATTGAGTTCCATCAATATCAAGTGAAACAGTGAAGAAACACAGCTACATGTATTTGATTTAACAAAGAACTCCTTACCATACTGCGGTTCCTGCATCCAAAGAAGAGAATTGAAGTGCCCAGTTCCATGCCAGAATTTTTCAGAGCTAACCGTTCCTGGCAAGGGGGAGAAAGTTACACTAGGTAATCTCAAGCAAAATTACAATATACACCTGCAGGATTCTTTGTCACAAACCTGCAAGAAGCCCCTAAAAGGTGCAAACCCTGTCCCAGGACCAATCATGATAATTGGAGTGGACGGATCAGCAGGCAACTTGAAGTTTGACTGCCTAACAAAGATAGGAGCCCAGCTGCATTCTTCGCTGTATTCCACTGGAATAGTATTCTGCCAAACACATGATCACAGAAAAAGTAGGAAACTTTCTTATTGCAGGAAATTTAAGGGCTTATTACACCAAAGAGAATGTTGCAAGAGACCTACCTTCATCCATGTTGAACAAACTCCTTGGTGGATCCTTCCTGTTGGTGAAGGCCCGTAAACTAATGCACAGGTTACATGAATTCTGGATGGAGCCATCCTACAAAGAAGGCACTAAGTTATCAGAAGTCTCTCCCATGGACAAAGATACATACCACCACCTCAAGCATACGCCTAAGTGAACCAGACAGTACAATAAGATTGCATACAAAAACTGATCATTTTAAGCTTAGCTGGTATCCATAGTATAATATAAAATGTTTAGCAATGGAGGAGAATTGGAGCTCGAATACTAATTGTTGGGCAAGGATACACATGGCTTTCCTGACTAACAATTGTGCTCATCTCATAAGACTAGAACCAACAAAGTGAAATGGACAGGCATACCAAAATACTTACTTTGGAGATGATGATATTGAATAGAATCGCGGTTGCAGACGAGGCGCTATTGCTGCAAAAAATACTCCCAGTGGGGGCTTAGCTGAAGGGAAAGCAGCCATAACTTCAAGAAGGCTCCTCTGGCTTGCTGTTATCCATTGAGAATACTCGTCCTGCATACAAGTCTAATGTTCAGCAAAAGAATATGCAACTTCAAATAGATAAAACAACGCATGCCTGAATCTCCAACAACCTTTCCAGCAGGAGAAGCCAAGAATCTAAGCCGTTCAGCCTCTGCTGGATCAGAAGCATGAGAAGCTAAAGCAAGCAAAGCAGCCTGGGATGAAAACAGAATTCAAGAATTAGTCTTATACAATGACAGGAATTAAAAAGGTTATAACAAATGCTGAGAGCTCATGTGAACCTTCTTCGGTGGATTGAGTATATCAGCATATCGCAGAAGTGCAGTCCGCAAGGTACATGGAGATGGGAAAGGTGGGGCCAAGGAACCTCCTCCTTTACGAGGAGAGCCATCTTCAGCATCTGCATGGATGGAGAAGACAGTATCTGGGGAAAGGCCAAGCAACTTTTCAGCCTCCTCCACTGTCTCAATAGAGTTTTCTGAATATACACCGACATGGTCTCCAGTTTCATACCTGAAACAAAATTTCAGAATCCAAACTGTCATAAATCAGAAAAAAAATCCTTGCATCTGCACTTAGGGTGCAGTTAGTAGGAGGTTTAAGTACATTCTTCATTTGAGTTTCATGGAATGAGAAACTCAACAGAACTACTCATCTAAAATGGATCAAACAGAAAAAGTACAACATGACAAACCAAACAAATTAGTCAAACAACTGGAAGTACCATTCTACTCTTTAACAATCTGCTTTAAGGGCTCTATATTGTGCAATCCATAATACCACTGTGAATGTCATGATACCGTACTATACAGACCTTCCAGCTTATAAAATAGCATCAGTTCCAGCAAGCAAACAGTATCTAGTATATCCAACTGCTACTTCGCCACAAAGATGCCAAACAAACCATGCAAGCAGGACTTCCATTCTTGGCTAGCTGACATACCATATTCCGATTAATGACTAGCTACGGGGTGAATGCATGTGGTACATGACACCATATGCATGTTACTTTGCACGTGGATGGTGGATCAAAGGAATCCGAGTATCTAATTACATGGAATATGCAATCCTTGTGGTACAAGTACACCAAACTGTTACAATGGAGTAACTAAACAAAGGTAACGATCAGTTTATTATGGTGAAAATATGGAGATACTTGAGATTCTGTTCCTCTATGCCTGCTTTGATCCGTGTATACAGTATCTTAGTGCAAGATATTTAGGTATACACAGATAACAGAACAAAAGAATAATGCTACAAACCAACAGAGATGGCTCTTTGTTGCTATTTTTTTTTCTAACAACACGGTAAGTATTTAAGAGCATACAGATGAGCATAAGGTGTGTTCATTAAAAATACAGTATGTCACATTTCACTTTGACGGAGTTATAAATCTGTTTTTTACGCTAACAGGTCATAATAAGTATTCTAACATTCTACACTGTACTGGTTAGCATGAGTTCTGTATGTAAGTGAAATATTCAACACCACAAACAATGTCCAATGGAAGCACACCATTACCCTATTGAAGCATAAAAAATAAAAACATATTTTCCACTGGGCAACTAGCGAAAACAGATAACATGCAACATTAATATACCAAAACTACAGGAACGTAAGAGTGCATAGAGATCAAGAAACTTACTTGAGACCAGTACCAGAAATATCAAACTCCAGATGAATGCACGAGCGATCTGAAGTAGGTTTGTGGAGCTCCTTTCGAACCGCAACATTAGCCCTAGCAATTAATCAAGTATACTTTATAGGCTAATTCTATCAGACAAAATGAAAGATGCTAGCTAATTGTTCAAACACTCAAATACCTGCAAGGGTGCTGAGCATCAATAACGCCAGTACCATTGGCTAGTGTCCATGATCTATCTTCGAATGATAGGTCAGATTTATCAATGAATACAACTCTGTATTCAGGAATAGCGGCAGTGTAAGGAGTCGATGCACCAGTTGTGTCATCATCATCACGGAGCAGTTGGTCCAACTCTGGCCAGACTAGTTCCTTCCTACAAATCGCAATAAGAAAATAATTGTCATTTGAACAGCAGCAGGACTTCCAGTTTTGGTTATGCAAGTCCCAGCACGGATCAAATCCAATAAAGAAAGAATCGAAGCATGTTGCATGCACTTGTGAGACTGTCAGACGTAATGAAACAATTGAACTAGAGCATTTTATATATATACAAAAAAAGAAATCGATGCCAACCACCTGGACTGTGAATCGTTCAGGTAGGTATGTCGGGACAAAATCTGAATCTATGTAGCATGTCTTCATAAACCAAAGGATGAATTAAGACCCAACATGAAATCATACTAAATAGTAAATACTATGTATTGTATAACTACAAATAATACGACAAAACAAACAAAAAAAATCATGCCATCCTCAAAACAAACAAAAAGAATCCTTGCCTCAAATATCCAAACAGCATACCAGATGCTATTTTTATATTCAATATGCTATTAATCTACTACTTTCAAGACCCATGCATGAAGAAATGATAGATATAGAGAAATGGAAATGAGCATGCTTAGTGCTATTTCGGCATTGTTTGTCTTACACTGCATTAATAAATTAAGTTTATTTTAAGAAAAACAATTATTTGCCATATCAAGTAAAATACTTGTTATGAATCCACAAACTGGCGGCATTATCAACCAGTTGAGATGTTCACGAGTGGAAGGAAGTTCTTTTAAAATGCATGTACTCCTTTGTGCAGTACTAGTTAATTAGACTGTCTGGGTGCTTATAACCAAAATGTAGTGCTTACAAGCAAATATGTAATAAAACAAGTAAATGTCACTAGTGTACTTATCCCAGCAAATATCTGGTAGTTTGTATGATTGCAATTGAGGACGGCAGGTTAAGCAGCACATATTACAGCAAATGGTAAAGTCAAAATAACACGAATATACAACACATAAGTTTGTTCAGTATATACTTTATTGACTTAGATACAAACTCCTAGTTAGACACAACTTTGATCTGTATCCACATAGGCACATAACCACATCAAAAATCAATCAACAGTTCAACACCACGGACTAGGACTCCAGCATGAATTAAACCAGGAATTTTTATAAATGCGACCACAAGCTAAATGAGTATTATCCAACCTACTTTCGTGCAATAGATATCTACTACCGAGAAGAAAATGCATAGCAAATCATATCACTGTGTGTTTCATACCATGCTGTGAAGTCATCCTCAATGCACTGATCATCGTCTCCAAGGCCAACAGGAACAAGACGCTTCCCACCTAGATAGATACGTAAGACATCAAAGTCAAGCCTACATGACAACTAATGGGAAACAAATATGAGCAACCAGCACACAATGGCAACTCTTATGCCAGCGAAATTACTTGAGACAGATGCTAATCTTTATCATACCACAGCAGTATAATGGGAAAATGCAAAGTCTTTATCTTAAAGATAAACAACATATTTCCAGCAGAAAGTAGTTCAGTGGATAGTCAAAACATCTGGGATGCGATTCTTCTCCAAAATAGAAACTGCTATGTTTGGCAACATGGGTCGCAACATGCCGTATCACTAATGTTCTATATTTCCACCTTTTTCCATGGGAAATAGTGTAAATCCCTTACCCTGTTCCTGTAGCAGCTCGTCCACCACCTTTGCCACCTACATTTTCGATGCACATAAGCCCCGCATCATTTACCAGAAAATTAATCAGTTACGAATCAAACTAACATGCAGTTTCAATCAAGCAAACCTTATTGAAATGCTCATACTGCCTGTTCCCCAAACCGAAGACACCATATTTAAGATCCTTCAGCCAAACTTCCTTCTCTTTCCCCTGGTTCAAGCATTCAAAAATAAATTTGAAATATTGAAAAAAGTGGTATCTAGAACATCCCAACTATAGAGACTTCACAAACCTCACTGAACCATTTGTAGAATCTTGCTGCATTATCAGTAGGTTCTCCATCTCCATACCTGCAGAAGACGAATATGTTAGTCGTAAAATTATAGATGGAAACTTTTAACTACACGAGGAAAAGTGCATAACACGTTAAAAAATATAACTGTTTATAAAACTTGGAGAAGGAATTTACACCCAATTATCTGAAATAAGGTTCCGAACTGAAAGGAACAGACTGTTTACTGGATAAGAATGATGCCGATTCTCTGCAACTGAAATTGAATAGCAAATACCAACCGAGTAAAAAATAAATAAATGCATGCGTCTTCAAACTATCGCATTCAATGGACGATAAAAGGCACATAGACTAGCCCGGTATTACAGAAATGGAAGTGTCTTTGGAATCTCAGGCACATATTTTGTACCGCACCAGGTAAGAGGACTGGAGCAAATGTTTGACTTTTCAAAAGAAGCAGGCGTGTACGACAAAAGGAGCAGCCAATAAAAAGCGTAATCAGACAATCTACATAGGTATTTGGGCTTTACGAAACAAGGATAGTGGAAAATGGAATTCAGGTGTGAGAAACAACACAATTCGACAGTCCACACAATTCACTTGATCTTTACAAGCTAAGGCAGGTGGCTTATGGGATTTATGGCGCAGCCGACAAAAGGAGCAATTCTCCACTCCACACAGTTTGCTTGAGCTTTAAAACAAAAGGCAGGCGTACGCGACAAAAGGAGCAATCCACCAATCCAGACAGTTTGCTTGAGCTTTACAACAACAGGCAGGTGGAACGCGGAATAAGTTGCAAGCGACAAGCGCACAATTCGCCACTCGACGAATCAGAGCACAGTCTAGAACTCACGTTGCTAGGAAGAACAGCACGACGGTTTCCTTCTTCAGCTTCTCCTCGTACTCCTCATCCTCCTGAGCATAGTCATCCTACAAATCATCCATACACAACTCAAATTCCCAAAATCCACGCCCAAGCTAGCATCAGACATACATACGCATAGAGATCATGCAAAATTACCAGATCCACCACTTTGAACACTGCCTTCTCGTACCGCGCCCTCGCCTCCTCCGCCATGGACTGCAAACACAATCGGATCCAGTCAAACAGGGCGGACGAATATAAGCTAAGGATTATGACAAACTAAACACAGCCAAAGCTCTCGGATCCGATCAGACAGCGACCTTAGCGAATCCCTCGGCGGTGCCGGTCTGCGTGCCGAAGAAGATGGTGACGCGCTTCCGCCCGTCGTCCACGTCGTCAGCGTCGACCTTGACCGGCGGCGGGCGAACCGGCGTGGCGACCGGCTTGGCCGCCGCGCCCCCTCCGGATCGGAACCAGAAGGCGAGGATAAGGAGCCCCGCGACGAGGGCAGCGGCGGTGGCTGCCAGCGCGGCTAGCGGATCGCCCCCCGCGGCGGCGGCAAGCTCCGGAGGGAGGACGGACGCCGCCCACGACCTCGCCGCCTCCATGGCTCGCTCGCTGCCTCCCCGGCCGCGAGGGTTTGGGAGGGGAGGAGGAGACGAGATTGGGGAGGGGGCGGTGGTGGGGTGCGTGCACCTACCAACGACTGCTGTTGCAGCTTACTAACTGGAGACGAGACCTCCAGCGCCTTTTCTGCTGGCTTTTTTTATATCAGGGAAAAATAAACTTTTGCGGGAAGGCGAGGGGCTCTGTGCGTGTGATCTTGATCTGCTTTGCTCAAAAGGCTATAAAGTTTTATCTCAATCGGAGTGAACTGGGATCCGCAGCATCCGCACCTGTCGTGGATGCATATGTCAACGTAGAATGGCACGGATAAACAATGATCGTTTTGGGATTTTGTGAAAATAGCTGTAATACCAGTATACGCTTTATGCTTTTTACCGCGTGATCTTTCACCTTTGTGATTCAAGTCATTCTCATCTAACCTTGAAAAGAAAGTGTCATCTAGACTAAGCCAGTTTATTTAACATTGATTCGAGAGCGGCCGAGGCAAATTAGTCAATGGAATATAACAACGCTGATGTATGTGTTCTGTAGTAAGTACAATAAAGCTAACACTTCTACAGCATAAAAACATTCTGAGATGGTTTTTGCTTTGCATGGTTCTTCACGCCACAACTATGCTAGGGACGATCTAAAGCACGCATGTCTCACTTTGGACGTGAAAACACAAACAGATTCTATAAAAGGTTAACAAAGAGCAATCATGGTAGAATAAGGTGTCTTGAAAAAAACCATAAAAGCAACTTCAGTTGATCTTCTACCAAACCCGTTATCCTACTCTTGAGGGGGCAACTGGTTGAAATAATTTCTAACCGGTCATTCATCTTGCCTCCTTTTTGTGAGGATCTCAATTGTTCAAGCGATAGTAGCTAGTACTATCAGGTGGCCAACATCACCGCTCACTATCACTAGGATGTTCGCTCAAGGGGTAAGGCAGCTTTGGACGTGAACAGCACGAGCTTGGGCCAGGGAAAGTTTATAAGATAAATTAAAATATTTTAGTTTGTTAGTTTCAATCTCAAACAAAATAGAAAATGACTCAACAAAAGATCCTTAATTTTTTTTACAGCTCTAACTTCAAGAATTTCAGAAGTTAGCTATGAAAAGCTATAAGAACTTCACGAATTTTTTTAAAGCCGGAGCCATGCTAAACACCTCTTTAATATTATGCTAATTGTCGGAGTAGGACAGTGTACACTAATGGGAGCATAGGGACTAGGGAGCTTCGGTTGGTGTGACTGAAATGAGGTCAAACATGTTAGGATTTTTGTCCACAAGGCACTAAAAAGGTATAGTATGGTTTTGAGTGCATCACACCATAAAACCTGATATGGTGGGCACTGCAAAATACTCAACCCTAACAAAATGCAAACCTCACTCCAGCATGTGGTAAGAAATATTGATTTGGCTAGCCAGATAACATGAAATTTTGTGTATTGGCAAAATTTACCGTTTTGATTGCTCGAGAAAAATCTCTCTCGTGGCCACACAAAACTACACTCGTAACATATATTACGTGCCTTGTTGCCCATTCTTTTATTGTCTTTATTAAATGCCAACTGCTTACTCGTAACGTTTCTTCTGAAGCACACACACAACACAACAACAAAAAAAGAAGGCAAGGAAAACAAAAATTGGAGTAAACTGGAGTTGAAGTTGTGCAAGAAACCTGAACCTTTCTGAATTAGAACTACATTATAGACAATCAAATGTACGAAATGTTCAAGCTTGCAGTAATATGTTTCGTGTAAATACAGAATATTATCTGATTACATGTCGGATATTCTTAAGTATAATCCACTTTGCCTTTGCCGTGACTCTTCTGAGAAAGAAAAGGTGATCATGAACTGAGCCATCAGTGCCATTGACACATCTAAAACCACGCAACAATTCCCCGTTCCAAAGTAGACTCCTAACGAAACAGGACAGCTATATGGCGGTATCTAAAGTCAGAGCAACCAGTGTCGTGAGTGATTCGAACTCAACTGCCGGTCGATAGCAATTGCTCCTGCCGAATTCTGGTGCACGTATACGGTCCTCATCATTCAATGAGCATCGTGTATTCAGAATCAGACGGAACAGCAACCTATAACACTCATTTCTGGCTTGTCACCTCATGATCCTATTTCATTATCTCTTTGACGAAAAACATCTCGTCATCTTCCCCTTCGTATCAGCAAATGTGCTCGGTGAAGTTGCATTTGGGTGAAGTTCTGTTGACTGTTCGTAATTTTTTTTTTTGAGGAAAGACTGTTCGTAAATAGAGGATCCAACTTCTTCATGGGCCACGTCCTGCGAAAGTATGCTCCCTGGGCAATCCAATGAATTGGTGTGGGCCGCGTGGCACCTGGACTGTCGGGTCATATGGCAGACCAAGTCCTCCTCCTGCTAATTGCATCATGTACAGGCTGACAACAGAACATGGCTTGCATAGTTGCATCCCATGTCAAAAAATGCTAATGATGAGAGAAAAAATAAGGAAAGGGACTGGTTGCAATCCTTGGCACTGTACTCAGGATGATGCAATAAGCAGTTGAAAATGCCGGACGCGCACATGGAGAACTTGTCACCGCGTTGCGTGTTCGTCTCGCTGCTTTGCAGCGGCTACAGTGTTCGCAGTTATTTCTTCTGCAGTAGTTACAGTGTTTCTGCAGCTGCTACAGTGTTCGCAGTTATTTTTCTGCAGCTGCAGCGAAACGAACAGACTGGATCGCCGATTGACTTCACGCTGTTGGCCTCCAAATTTGACTCGATTGGGCAGGGCCCCAGGGGTGGCTAGAAACACGGACGAAATGCGCCATGGTTCTGCTCGCCATCAGCTATCGCTATTCCAGCGTCAGTGTCCATCCATGCTTGTCTTTCTGATGCGTCATGGCATCGCCAAGTCCCAACTCCAAACGCAACACTGACTCCTGAATCCCGATACGTTGCTATTCCTTCGCCACGTACGCCCGGCCGCGGCCGGGGCCGGCTCCGGTGGCCGCGGCGCTGTCAGACGCGCGCCAAACAAACATGGTGAGCAAGCGAGAACAGCGACAGATTCAATTCGGACCCATCGTCTTCACGTCGTATTTAGTGGAGTCGTATTTCGTTGGACTATACTACGCACAATATATTGCCTGGAAATAATGGTGGCCGGCAAGGACACATCGACGTACGCAGTAATGGCACGCTAGCTGTTCATGACAGTCATTCTTCCGGGATCTAGCCATAGATAGCCGTCTCCATGACTCCATGTCTCCGTCCCCATCAGGTTCATGGGCCGTCATCACCTCAACAAACAAGCTACTATCCTTCCGGAGATGGATGTCTCCATGTCCTCGCGGCCACGTCGCCGTCGTTCTGCACTGACCAAGCCAGTGACAGTGAAAGATGTAACCAAACGTTTTATAAAATCGGCTCCTGGATTTACGCACGCCATGACTCACATTTCCGTATCTCGCGCACGCAACATTCCATTGATGCGCGCCGTACCGTGTACCGGCACGATGCGATGGCTACGCGTATCTGTTTCGCTGTTCCGCCGCACGCGAACGGGGGCGTCGGCGAGAAAAGCGAGATCCCAACCGTCCACGACAGAGTCAGTCCGTCAGCTCGACTCACCGCATCGACAAGGTCCAATCAAGTGATCAACCACACGAGGACGGGAGCGATCGAGCAAGCAAACCGACGCTTAATTTCGAGATAAAAACATATCAACTCGAACACTCGGTTGTCAAGTCAAGGACATTGTCTTCTGGAAGATGCCGATACGGTACGTACGTACACGAGCGCACACGCAGCTGCACGGATGCAGTGACAGCGCTATCGAAACACACTGTATTTCACCAAGTTGCTTGCTGCAATCTCTCTCGTCAAACCGATCGATGAACACACTTACTTAATTTCCTTTTTAATTATGTCTTCAACACATTACATGGAGAAGCAGGAGCGATAGGCTTGATCGCCGCAGTGGAATGCAGTAGAGCAGAATAGAGAGTATGAGAGCGCGTGGTGTAATTAATTACACGTGGTCGATGTTTGATAAAAGCGCAGCTTAATTTTTAAGCCCCTCCGCACTGCTTATTTGCTTCCTCCGGCTTGATGGTTTCACTGGGATAATCCGGATCCTCTTCGCGACACGGACGAAATCCCTGCAAAGCAAATCCAATCATGAGCCAAAGCACCAAAACACATCCACAATGATTTCAAATCTTTTTTCTGGAATGGAAGAGAGGCTTTAAGTGGGAAATGATAGTAATTATGCAGAACATGCGAGGTTTCGTCCTTAATTACTTCCAGTTGAGGTCGCCGGCGAGGAGTAGATCGTCCTCCATGTCCTCGTACGCCACGACGTGGCCGGGAACGGCATTGGAGAGGTCGAGCCCGGCCTCCCCCTCGTCGTCGTCGTCGCCGGCGGCGTCGGTGTCGACGAACATGCGGCGGAGCGCGGCCGCGAGGCTGCGGTAGCCGGTGTGGCGGCTGAGGTGGACGCGGTGGCAGATGCAGCGGCCGTCCAGGACCACGGTGACCGGCGGCACCACGCCGGCGGCCACGTCGTCCTCCTGTTGCACCGACGACAGCCGGAGCAGCTTCCGCTGCTGCTGCCGGTCGGACGACGGCGCCGTCGGGGGCCGCCGCTTCGGGTGCTGCTGCTCGAAGCTGGCGCTGCCGCCGCTCATGGTGTGGAGGCGACGACCCGGTCTCGAGACGAGCTCGCCGAAGTTTGTGGCGGGCGGTTGTGGGAAGAGAGGAGTGTGATGGGAAGTCAGTGGGGGAACAAGTGAGCGCTTTTTTCTGGATGGTTGGTTGTGTTTTCTGCGGGTGTGCGTGTGTCAGGGATTTATAGGGTGGAGATGGAGTGAAACCTAGGGTTACACGTCAATGAGAACTGTGTTTTGATTTTTCAACGCCGACGTTTCCTCACTCAAATGAGGTACACTCAAAAAGTACGTTCCGATGGCTTCCTTGTGTTTCCTTTCACGGTTTTCACCTTGCTAGCTAGCTATAGTTTCGTTCGACAACGTCACATTACAGTACGCAACAGTTGCTCCTATATTGTGAGGGAGGCATGCTCGTCTTTTTAGGAATTATCATGCTTTTTTCCGAACAATTTGTCGATAAAAATCAAGCTAGCTGTTATGAAAGACATTGTTTTAGGACGAAAGCTGGTTGAAAGACACCTTGTTTATTGAGTTCCCAGGACAGGCACTGATCAGCTAGCTGGACACCTGATAGAAATATCCGATCAACCAGACGGAACGACCACCGCCAGTAAGTCATCACTCATCAGTAACCACAGAGGGGTTGCTTGCAAGTGAGAAAAAGGAGAGGCGACGGGTCGATGGGCCCGAGACAGAGCGCATAAACAAAGCCCGGATCAATCAGGCACCGTGCGAGGAGGCATCGATGGCCGCGTGTTTTCCTGGGGATTGGGCACCGCCGAGCGTGCAGGTCCAAACCACACCCCCCGGGTAGCCGCGAGAAGCGGGGGTTTGTTCCTCGCGACCGCGCACCGGTCGCCGAACGGCTCGGCGTTTGACCCTCCCCGCACGCTGGTCGTCAGTTATCGCGTCGTCGTCCCCGTGCGCTGCCACTCCGCGCGCCGCGCATGCACGTCGGCATGGGCGCGCGCGCGCACGTACGAGAGCTCGCGCGACCGGCTGGCCCGGCCGGGCCTCGATTGATCGCCTGTCCGGTGAAAAGAGGCGGTCAGTTACGAGGCTGTCGTTCCCTCAACTGCGTTTTGGCTGTAACGCGCGGGCCGAGGGCACACGCGTCATCGTGGCGGGCCGTAATGAGGGGTGGATCCGAGGAGCGCGGATATATGCATGCCGGCCAGCCGGCAGGCCGTGCGGTTGCGGATCGATCTACAGCGAGAGCGGTACGGCATGATCTCTCGCACAGCAGAGCCAGCCGATCGGGTGCGCACTCAGTACTGTGCACAGACATCTTTCGCTGTGCATCGGATCAGCACGTAGTTCGTTGGAGGACGCGGGCAGCTAGTAAGTAGTTCGTTGTGCAGACTCTCCTACAGGATGCGAAGTACAGTGCTGGAGCAGCACGACTGCACACGGATACTCTTGGTAGGCAGCAAGCATGCATGCAGGCTCGATGCACGCCGTCGTCGTCGTCGTCGTCGTACGACGTGTGTAATTCCGCGCTGCTACGACCGCTGCGATCGATCTGGATGACAGCTTGCGTTTAGCGTCCATGTACGTACGCGCATCGTATTCATCGATCATAACTTTACTCGTACCGTCCTACGTACCTCGAAACTGAATACGGCCAGGCCAGCGTCGATATATGTATCGGTGTGATGAAACACGATATCGATGTCATGCAGTGCCTGCACGCAGTGAGTTAATTACTGGTTCCTTTTGTTTTGCTACTTAAATATCCGGATATTACTATAAGCCTGATCTGCTTCACGGGATCCATGCACCAGATTAAGTACTCTTCTCTCCCAAAGAACAACGACAGCATAGTGTCCTCTGTACGCATGCACCCACACGCTCGCATGTTTTCCTAGACCGATCGACGACTCTGCGCACATGCATGCGCCTCCGCTTCAGGCTTTGTTCCAAAGTCACCTGCCGTTGCTTTCCTGCCAAAATTTTTAATCTTTTCTAGAAAGCATCCTATTGCCAAATTTCATCGTACGAACTACACTGACAATCAATTCCGGCTGACAAGTTGCAGCTCTTATGGTGCAGTACGGGCACGGGGGCGCTAGCTGTATTTCCGCGGCGCTGCTGGACTTTGAAGCTCGCCGAGTTAAGGGCGGGCGAGGACAAGAGACGACGAATGTTCGTTCTCGCCGACCTCGGTTCAGTACGTCCGGCACCGCCGCCGTGCCCCTGCGCTCTGCTGCGAGCGATCGAGCCCGGTTTTTCTGCGCGTACGTACTCAAGCAGCGCGACGACCGACGAGGAGGCGGGCACCGCGCCAGGCACGCCGGCCTGCCGGGTGCGTGCACGCGTCGGTGTCTCGACTACTCGATCGATGCCCACCGCACGTGCAGGGGTTGCGTGGCTCGCGAGCCTGTCTGGTTGGAGAGACCACCGAAGCAAGCAGTTCCGGTTGACGGGATCGCGCGCGAGTCCTCATATATCTGCGCTACGCTTATTCTTTTCTGGTTTTCTGAAATTCCGATTGAGGACACATGCCGATGCGCATGGGACAAAAACGCGCGCCGTTCCACAGCTGCACCGCGCGCGTTCGCCTTCACTACGACGGCGGCCCGTACCGGCGCGGCGCATGTGGTGAGATCGCGCGCGCGAGCCCGCGAGGGTGCAGGGCAGGCAGACTGTCCTACTGTGCGATGAGGAAGGAGGGTTGCCCGCCCTCGTGGCTACACGCCAGCAAGTTCCTTGGCTTTTCTTTTACAATCGCCACGAGCACGCTAATGAGCAGAGGTGGTTGGCGCGCTGCAGGAAATGCCGTGGCATGGCGTGGTGCCTCGACCGACCGGAGAGTCAAAAGGCTTCCAGCCTTGGTTATACGGGGGTGATGACAAAGATGCCAAGCTCCCGGCGGCAGCGTCGGGCAGGACTTGGGCGAGTAGAGACAAACAAAATGAGGTGCCTGGCCTTGGGGAGTTTCGTCATGGACATGGAGTGACCACAGGGAAACGAGGAGGCAGAGGGAGACGGCGCCCGGAGCTTGTGCGGCTCCGGCGCGAGCCGCAGGAGAGGTGTGCGTGGTTCATGGACATGACCGGGCCGCGTCCGATGAATCGAGCACCGGCAGGAGAAGCGCACGGCCATCCCGGCGCACGCCACGGCCGGCGACAACGGATGCCTTCCTCTGCTGTGCGGTGGGTGCACCACAGCAGGACAAGGTGAAATAATTCAGAGCGTCTCTTTTTTTTTTAAGATTACACAGTACAACTCAGACACTCACAACGCATACACACTCACCTCTATGAACGCACATACGTAAACCCTACCCTATGAGCATCTTCGAAGACTGAGCCGGCAAATCCTCTAGATTGACGAAGTCACCACTGGCGCATCGCTGTCGACGGCCACGTCGCCTACCGCTGAAAGCACAAATGCCGTTAAATCTTAGAAAATTCGCTCCCACCGAGAGTCGAACCCAGGACCTCAAAGGTGCTACTCGGATGCCTTAACCACTAGGCCAAGACCACTTTCACTAATCCAGAGCGTCCCTGATTAATAGTACAAGCCACCCGTGTCGAAATCAACGAGCGGATCGTAGTAAATCAGGGTGGTCGCTACGCTAAATGAAATAGCGACCGGGCGCAGCTCTTTCGATGGCGCGTTATGGCGGCTGGGCTGTGCGCGGCCCGAGTCCGACGAGGCGACGACGATACCCGACATCGCACGCTCCCTCTCCCAAACACCTTCACGAGCTCAGACTCCTCATCCCGCTGCCATGCGTGCGTTTCTTCCCGCAAGGTGTGCGCCATGTTCTGTACGGTCGTGGCCCCCCATGCGCCGTGGCGAGCGGCAGCGTCTCCGTATCGACTTGGTTGCCGCGACGCTGGAGGCTTCCTACGAATGCGAGAGGACGACGAAGTGCTGATTCAATGGGACACCTCCGCTGAGTACGCTGCCGCTGCAACTGAACGGCGAGAGGCTGGCTGCCATTGACGGCTGGGCCAGGAAACCGCGGAGGCTTTATATACTCAGATAAGCAAAAGCTACTGCTGCTGCTGCACACTCTGCTTTTCTTCCATGCATATTCCTTGCCGCAACACACCAGATCAATGGATCCAAACTATGTGCAGGTCGCGGCCATGGCATCCGAGATGCTGCGAACCAACAACGGCCGACGGCTGCGGCATGGAGCGTCGGCTTGGCGGCTTGGCGCGGCAAATGAACGAGCAGTAGTAGAGCCAAGGACACAAGGTACTGCAGTGCAAATCTGCAACTTGTTTTTCTGCGTGTACCGGAGCAGCACGACGGCCTGGAGCCGGCCGACGAGGCGGGCGCTGGTCGGGTACCGCACGCGTCCGTGTCTCAACTGACTGCCCGCCACACGTGCAGGGATCGCGTTCATCGCTCGCATGTCTACTTACGCGAGCGGACCAATGCAGTAGTGCTGTTCCAATTGACGGATTGTGACTTTTTTTTTAGATAATGGAACAAGGTTCCAGCTGCTACATCCTGTGGGGATGTACAAAGCTGTGACGGATTGTGACTTGTGAGACTGCTGCTCATATTTTTTTTCTTCTTCTGAAATTCATGCACGGGAGTGGGCGGCTTGCTTCGGCTTCACTGCTGCTCTCAACTGGTTCCTGATATATAATGTTCAGCTGATTCAAGCTCCTTTTTATTCTGTTTTAATTTCTAGAAGGCTACTCGTTCGTTTTACCTTGTTGTCGATTGTCGTTAGGACAAGAAACCTCTGGGAAAAAAAAAACAGAGCAGGAAACAATTGACAGAACATGCTTTGTTTGAGGGGACTAGGCAAAAATATTTTACCTTCAGCTATGCTACTTGACCCATCAAGCAGAATTTAACTATGCTCATCTACCAATTCATTATTGACGGGGCTATACAATATTCGTTGATTTCTTTGTTCTACTAATTCAATATCGCATTTTATATTAAAGGAAAATAAAGGCAACCATATTGAAAGACAACGAGCCATACAGAATGTTTTGCCATCACATGCACAGCGCACATGCCCTCAAGGATAAACAGCTTTGGTGTAGAACCATGACTATCCACACATCTCATTAACGAATGAAAGGGAAGAAAGATCTAGCTTTTGCCAGCATCAATCATGCCCATGTAAACATATACATAGCGTCTGCAATCCAACAAATAAACTAGAGGACTGAAAGGGACATATTTGCTCAAATAATTAAATATAACAGGCTTACATTGACGCCCTTTCCTGTTTCTGTATACATGGTGACTACCCCTAGCACCTCTAACAGCCTCAGTATGCACACAATACAAGAAATCCTACTGCAGGTCATGAGCGGACTAACAATGCGCCGTGACATTCCTCCCTGTCCCTGTCAACATGCTGCTTCAGCCAGGATCAACTCTGCCATGGAGGTGCATTCTTCAAAAGTATTACTTACAGCGTTTGTGGGGATCAGTCATCACCTGAAAAGGATTGTATTCTCATAATTATGGTTGCTATGTGTTTGCTGCTCAGGCAATCCCAAATTAGAGCAAAGAAAATCAGCATCAATGAAGCTACCAGTTCATTTTTTTTAGTTATCACCAATTAAAGATAGCAAGAAAGAGCCCTACAGAGGACGGTAGCCAACACGAGGACAAAAATGTATATCAAAGTGTATGGATGAACTCTAGAAAACTTAAGTAAACTAACATAACAGGCACCTGGGCACTAGAAAGAAGAAACATGACTGACTGAGAAATGACACTCACTGGATTGTGGATCAACATGAACAAAGAAACTGGCAGCCACTATTAAATAACACAAGATCAGCATCAGTCCTTTTAAGTAGTTTGCGGTGCCATCCTGTGGAGAAACAAACATTGCACGGATTCAGATCAAAAGTAGCTCAACTTTGTATAGATCTCACGAAAATGAAAACAAGCCAGCTACCCAAACATAGCACACATCAACGAAAGAGAAAAGAATCCCCAGTTAAATTAGGAATGAGAAAGATGGTAAAAAAAAGAAGAAGAAGTGATTTTGTAAGTAGCAGACATTGGCTAATAGCTATATGTAAGCCTCAATAGATCACAATGAGCTCATGGAGGGCCACGAAACTTGGAAGCGTCTTAGCTTAACTAATATTTAGGCATCACAGTTAATGTAAAATTTTTGCTACCTAGCACAGGCTGGATCAGTGTTCCTGGTGGCCATTTTGGTTGGCAATCTGTAGCCTAGGCTTGATGGCAGTTATGGGCCACGAAAAAAAGGAGGAATTCTTATATTATTCTAGGTTACTGTCACCTGAAGAATTAACATAAACTTCACTGGACAGTAGGATAAAATCAGTGCAGGTAATAGCTGCAACAAAAAGTTTATCGATGCTAAAATAGTGCTGCGTAAAACTTCAAACAAGTCCACTCTTGATTGACGGATGACAACTGTTTGCAGGATGGGCATCTTATATTCATACAACTACCCGAAAGGCAAACTAGAAACATGTTCAAAGGCCATATAATAGCAGAACTGGAAGCCAAGGCTGGGATTAATACAATCTTCCCATTATCTACAAATCAATAGCAGAACTGGAATTTACCCATTTTGTATCAGAGGGTACATTATATGAAAATATTTCTCAATATGCACCATAAGAACTTACCTGCAGCATAAATGCCACCACAAGTACTGTTATGAAGAGAGTTGCTGTCTCAAAAAGCTGAAAGTTCAAATCCATCTTCTCTCCCATCATCCAACCAATAACAACACAAAATGGAATCTGTATTGATGGAGAATAGCATGTAAAACATAAAAACAGTGTAAGTACTTTCTGTAATCGGTAATGTAATTTATGCTTCTTTACTAAAAAATTAGAAAAGGCTTCTCCCCACTTGGTTCCGCTTCAAGGGGGAAACAGGATAGAAAATAAATAAGAATAATCCATCTCAGGCATGCCAATCAGTCAAGAGGTTCTTAACAAGTGAAATGTGGATACACAGATCATAAATGGGATAGTAAGTTCATAAAAAATTACCACAAACATTGAAATCTGTGTTGACGACCCAATTGCAACACCTAGCGTTATGTCCTGCAGCAGAGACAATAATATGCATGAATCCTGAACAGTTAAGAAGCGACAGAAAAATGAAAACTAAGCATATGTGAACACTTACAAGCTTATCTTTCATGGCAAACATTATTGCACTAGCGTGTTCAGCTGCATTGCCCACAATAGGAAGCAAAATGACACTGATAAAAGCCACAGGTAGATTCCACGAATCAGATGCTCCCTAGCAGCAATAGAGTAAAACAGTGACCAATTACATCCTAGAAGACTGATAATAATAGATGCATATGCACTACAGGCAAGTAAGCTGATTATATGTACCCATTCAAAATTTAACATGAACATTTCTCTGACAGCAATTCATCGTCGCCAAAATATAATTGTTGTCAATTATATGAGGTTGGTCACATAAGTTTCCCTAGCCACCGGAATGAAAGCTAATGTTTTTAATATGTCCTGTTCAGGGAAAAAAGGAATACCTCAATGGCATTAACTAGGTACTCAGAAAGAACAGACACCCACAGTGTAAGCACAGCAAGCCATGTAACAGCCTCCCACAAGCCAAGCTCAGCTTCTTCTTCTTCTTCCGTGGCATCCTCACTAGGCACCTCTTCCTAAAAATTATACAAATATGGTCGAAATGTGAGCAAAATAGTATGGATTGCACCTTTCTTATCTTAAGGTAATGCAATATTGATTGGTCACATGGCATTTTGACCGAAGCTGACATAGTGTGCATTATACTGGATTAACATAGACTAACAGCCACACACATAACAGCATAGTTCAAGTCCTTATCATTATCAAGGAAGAAATAAAATGACACGCTGGACTTACACTGCCAATTGGACTGTAAATATTGCTCCGTCCACTTAGTTGGAAGTAGAGATAGCTTGCATAAGCAATGAGCATAATGCAACTACTGAACCTAGAAAGAGCAACCTCAGATGCTCCTTGACGCGCTTCTGAATGTGTGAAATGAAGGACAGCAGGAAACATCAATCCCATGACAGCCATCAACAGTAAACCTGAGTTGACAACTGCAGTTGCCTATAGTAATAAAGTATTAATCTCACTATCAAGAGAGCTAATGTGAAACATAAAAACTGTCACACTAACATCACCTTACTGAATACTTGGTCTTTGTTGCGATGGATGATACCACCAGCAAAGAAAGCACAGCCCATAACCAACAGCATATTGGATAATATCGAACCAAGTAGTGACTGCTGCACTACACGAATCATTCCATTTTTCAAAGCATATATTGCAATTATCATCTCGGTTGCATTTCCAAATGTAGCATTCAGAAGGCCCCCAACTGCAGTTCAGGGGAGATAAAATTAACCATTGTTCAAGGACTCCAATTTTTAATTCGCTATTAGCCATAAAAAGAAACAGACATACCTGTTGGGCCAGTGAATATCGCAAGCTGCCTGTAGAACAATCATTGGCATCAAATTCAAAAAGGCAGGAAAAATAAATAGAGATTTTATCAAACTCACTCAGTTGCATAACCCAAACGCTCTGCCAAAGGTGTTATTCCGAGCATGCTGAAAAGGAAAACCAGTCCCTGCAATTTTTGTACCATAGAGAGCATGTCAACATTTCTTTAACAATAAGAGAATCATCAATAACACTATGATTGAACTAAATTGAAAGAAGTCTTCTATTGATGAATCATGTAGTACTATAGCATCCAGTAAACTGACCATGATACTGACACCATTAGCGTGCAAAGACTAGCTACTCTTAATTCGTTTTATACATACTATATTTGAAGCTTATATTTTATTTCCATGATCAAACAGACCTCAGAGAAACGCCTTACTACCCTACAACTATCCAAACCATCCACGGACCAATCGGATAACGCCACAGTTAAAATGGGTTCCGTTGAGCAACACTTACATGTCTCTTCGAAGTGAAGTGGAGAATGACGGATGCAGGACCGAACGGGAGCAGCAGGTTGAGCTTGGAGGTGAAGATGACGATCCTAATGCTCTTGAGAGCCCTCTCAAGCGTCCTCTGCGAGTTCCAGGGCCCAACCGTGCTAGGCCTCAGACCACCGTTGGGCAATTGCGGGCTGTTGGCTTTGAATCCCCCCATCTCGATTTGAGGGCTCTCCATATTTTAGTCTACCATTAAGGAAAACAGACAAGCAAAAATGGAAAGTTTTATCCAGCAAGATGTCCTAATTTAAGTCTCACAATTGGAAATTCAGACATCAGTTTTGCTGCTTCTCGAATTCGCTGACTAATCAAAGTAAGCAGGTAAACCCCCTCCTAGATCCACACCGAGATTAACCCAATCGAGCAGCAAGCAAGCATGTAATCCGCCCAAATCCGAGAACTTTACAGCTACCACAACCGGAGGCAACCAACTAACCTGGACGCTTCGGCCGGTGAGGTCGCCACGATCGGCTGGGGACACGGAATCAGGAGTCAGACGAGGGCTCCGGCAGCCGTGGATCCCTGGGGATCATCATTCGGCAACGGCACCAGCGTGAGAGAGAGCAACCGTCGCCGCGGAGCGGCTCTCGAGGGCCGGCAGTTTGGTGGAGCCGGGAGCAGTGCGGAGTGGTCGTGCCGGCCGCGGCCGGCGGGGTGGTTCACTGCCTCGCTCCCTGCCGATGAGGAGTCGGTCGCTGGCAGTTCGCTGCTGGCTCACACCGCGCGCACCACCAAATATCCTGCTCTTTTCTTTCTTGCCCGCCTGCCTCCCTTCCTTGCTGACCAGGCGACTTCTTGGGGCTTTTTTGGAGTTGGAGGGTAGCAGCGCCCACGACGTCTTTGCGTGCAGGAATTTCGAGTTATTTCCTCCGAAACATCCCTTCAGACTTCAGAGACAAGACGACTTCTATCATTTTTCATTGCTGCGAGTGGTGTCACTGTGTATTTTATATTTGCAGGGATTAAGAAGATTGGTTGCCATGTTACGCCTATGAATTGATGAAGTTGTGGTGGAAGTCTAAGTGGCTACTCAGGCTAAGCAAAAGGGACGCATGAGATTGCTACCTGGCCAAGCAGTTTTTTTTTTTTTTTTTTTTGGTCTCAAGCAAACAAGTCCTACCCTCGCAAAACCAAATAAGCCCTAAGAGAGTGTTTGGTTTGGGCCTAAACCAAAGTGATTTTGTAGGGTATATATTTATCTGTTTTGTTTTGTGCACGTAAAAATAAAATATAGATGTTGGGCGTGGACGAGTATACTCATCAGCATCTTGTGGGCGCATTTGCACTTTGACAAAACGTATGTCAGTTTTAACCAAAAGCGCCATGATAATCAATTTAAAGAGAAAATTAACTAATGCAATGCAATGTATTGATAGTTCACTCAGGTCAACGGTTGGTTTTATTTTTTTTCTCGATAATACGACCATGCTATTAAGTTTTGAGTATTGTCTAGTTTCCTGCACTCAATAGTTCTGAATCTACATGGATTTTAAAACTTGGCTCATTTGACCTCAAGGTTACCACTGGAACTCAGTTTTGTGATCCATTCGAACGTCTATTAAGTCTAAATACAAATGATTTGGTTGCATACATGCCAAAAGTTGTTGTGCTTGCCACGGTGATTTGGTCATCATAACCTATGCACTGCGATTCAAATTGCAAACATATGCGAGCTCCATGGTATTGCTAATGATTTTTTTGATAAGTTGTATGACAGGGATCCTGGTATTATTGATCCGGAGCATGCCATGCATTGTGTGGAGGAGGTTATCACGGAGGAGGTAAATAATGAATTATGTAAACCTTTCACAGAGGAAGAGATCAGTTATGCATTGTTCCAAATTGGCCCTCTCAAGGCCCCGGGACCTGATGGGCTGCCGGGACGCTTCTTCCAGCGTAATTGGGCGACATTGAAGACTGATATTATAAGGGCGGTACAGGAATTTTTTAACAGCTCGCATATGCCTATTGGTGTTAATGATACTTCTATTGTTCTAATTCCTAAGAAGCCGCAGCCGGAGACTATCAAAGATTATCGACCAATCAGCCTCTGCAATGTGGTGTACAAAATTGTATCCAAGTGTTTGGTGAATAGAGTGAGACCGTTGATGCAGGATATTGTTTCTGAAAATTAGAGTGCTTTTTTGCCGGGTCGGTTAATCACTGATAATGCTCTTATTGCGTTTGAGTGTCTTCATACAATGCAGAATTGCAAAAGAGGAGATGGGTATTGCGCATATAAGTTTGATTTGGCCAAAGCATATGACCGTGTGGATTGGGGCTTCCTGGAGCGAGTTATGGAGAAGATGGGTTTTCATGCCACATGGATAAAATGGATTATGGCTTGTGTCACTACTGTGAGGTACCGAATAAAATTTAACGGTGAACTGTTGCAGCCATTTTCACCAACTCGAGGCCTTCGTCAAGGGGATCCACTTTCCCCTTATTTATTCTTATTTGTGGCAGATTGTCTATCAAACTTATTAAGACATAGTCAAGCAAGTGGTGCTCTGGAAGGACTCAAGGTGTGCCGACAAGCTCCGATTTTGACACACCTTCTTTTTGCTGATGATAGCCTTCTATTCTTCAAGGCTACTGGTGATCAAGCTCAGCACATAAGGGAAACCTTAGAACTGTTCGAGAAGGCCACAGGACAACTGATAAGTGCAGAGAAATGCTACATTCTTTTCTCACCGAATGTGGAGCAGGATGTCAAAGATGTGATCTGCACAAGTCTACATGTTCAACGTGAAGCCTTTGAATCCCGGTACCTAGGCCTGCCTACCCCGAGTGGGCGTATGAAGAGAGATGCTTTCCAGCCTGTTGAGGAGAAATTAGCAAAACGTGTAATGGACTGGAGTGACAGGTATATTGCTAGTGCCGGGAAGGAAGTTCTCATTAAATCTGTTGCTCTTGCTCTACCAAGCTACTGTATGGGGGTGTTCAGGCTAACAGATGGTCTATGTGAAGATCTAATGAAGAAAATCCGGAAATATTGGTGGGGTGACGGGAAGAATTGTGTACACTGGTGCGCCTGGGAGAGGATGTTGCAATCCAAGGGTAAAGGAGGTCTGGGATTTCGTGACATGAAGTCGTTTAATCAAGCGCTGCTTGCTAGACAAGGATGGAGGTTGATTCATAAACCTGAGACGTTGTGTGCTAGGATCATGAAGGCGAAATATTACCCGCATGGTCATCTCTTAGATACTGGCTTCCCGAGCAATGCATCAGTAACTTGGCGAGCGATGGAGTATGGTCTTGAGCTATTAAAGAAAGGCATAATTTGGCGAGTAGGTAATGGTTCTAGTATAAGGATTTGGCGGGATCGATGGATTCCGAGACCACCTGAACTTGCACCATTGGGCAAAAAGAATGTTAGAACAAGGACACGCTGGGTATCGGAACTCATTGACAGAAGTTCAAATTCTTGGGATCTGGGACTGTTGAGGAGTCTGTTCCATGAGCCTGATGTTGAGGAAATTCAGAAAATTAAAATTCCTATAAGAGGACATGATGATTTCGTTGCCTGGCATTATGAAAAGAATGGACTGTTTACCGTCAGGAGTGAATACAAGCTGGCTTTCTCGGTAAATTTTGAAGATCATGCAGGGGCAACTAGTTCGGCACCAGATGGTTCACGATCCTTATGGCAACTGATTTGGAAATCTGGTGTTACTCCAAGGATTAAGCATTTTGCATGGCGGGTTGCTACTGGAACCTTACCAACAAAGGCAAATAAATTTGTGAGACATTTGGAAAATGATGGTCTCTGTGCGGTGTGTGGTCAAGAAGATGAGACGGAAGCACATGCTCTGTTACGATGTCCGCTCGCGTGTGCGCTTATGCAGGCCATGCGAAAGTTTTGGTCTATTCCGAAGGACTGGAAGATGCCGTTGATTACAAAAGATTGGCTCCTCGTCATGCTGCTAGAATGCCCAGCTGAAGCAAGAGATATGTTGTTACTTGTCCTATGGCGCGCATGGTTTGTTCGTAATAAGATCACACATGATGGTCCAGAGTTCTCTGTGGAGGGTCCTGTACAATTCCTTTTGAGCTATTATGCTACACTGTTTACCATCCGACAAGAGAAACTACCAGATGGGAAAGGAAAGGAACTGAAAAGAGTGCAAGTGGAGAAGAGATGGGTACTGCAACCAAGCGGGAAAGTCAAGATAAATGTTGACGCTGCATTCTTGGCTGAGTCTGGTCGGGCTGCTGTTGGCGTGATTATCAGAAACAGTCATGGTGAAGTAATCCTCTGTTCTGGCCGGGTTATTTTCAATTGTGCAAGTGCTGAGGAGGCAGAATTATTAGCGTGCAAGGAAGGATTGAACCTAGCCCTGCAATGGGTGGCGCAGCCATGTCTACTTGAATCTGACTGCCTGGTGGTATGTAATGCCTTGAAATCCAATGAAGAGAATCGGTCGCACTATGCGCTGTTGCTTCGTGAGGTCAAAGAGCTCATCGTTGAGCTAAGAGAGGTTGAGATTATTCATTGTAATAGAAATCAAAATAGGGTTAGTCACTTGTTGGCTAAAAATGCGTCTAGAGATATGTTTGTTAAAGTCTGGTTACATAGCAGTCCGGACTTCGTTGCAAATAGCATTGTAACCCTTTTTTGAGATAATAAAACTCACCTATATTCCCTTGGAAAAAAAAATTGCAAACATATACAAAGTACGGTCCCCCCGCGCCCCCCCCCCCCCCCCCCCCCTTTTTTTTGTACAGGAGTATTTATTTCTACTCGGTAATTTCCCTTTTTTCATCCCTTTCACAAATACCTTTTGCACAGGATGGTTTACAAACTAGTTTGCCAAAAATCGTAAGCCCGCAAGAAGGCCTTAAAACGGGCTCGGGGATCATGCGAGATCGGTAACGAACCATACTAAAGCCGATTTTTAAGTTCCAAGTCGTACCTAGGCTGCTATTAGCGAGACCATAGCAGTCGCATTTAAGGCTGCTATTAGCAAGACCACGAACAAACCTTTGCCTAAAAGAGTCCAATAAAAATAGTAGTCACTTTAATTATACCTAGGCGACAAAAGAACGCCACAACAGAAATGTTAAACAAGAGTAATAAATCATTTGATTTGAATTGTGGGGGCCCTTCACAAGGAGAATCCCCTCCAAAAATAGGCGTATGCTGCTCAGTGCGGCGCACACACGGTATTCTTTAGTAAAAGGCGAAAGAATAGTTCGCTCTGTGCGCACCGCGCAGCTGCGTGCCTTCTCAACGTCGCACCCGCCCTCATTATATGGCTAACCAGGGGGGGGCGCCTCTCCCAAACCAGCGATGTGGTACTATACCTCCTCCCAACATTTCACACGCGCCTGCCGCGCCGCTCTGCCAGAGAATGGGCCAGGTCCGCGACCCTTCCGATTTGCATCACCAACTACCACTGGGCTCCCCTAAAAAACAAACAACAACTACTGGGCTGGCCAGCTGGGCCGAGAGGTTCCACTGCGCCTGCGCGAGAAAAATTGAAGGAAAACTTCCCTGGACGTACGACCCCACCTTCAGGGACACAGCAACTGCCACCTAGAAAAATCACCAACACCACCACCGCCCGCAGGGAAGTCAGCTCGAGCACAAAGCGCCATGGCCCTCGCCCTCGCCACGACAACGACGACCCCACTCGCGCACCTCGCCCTGACCCCGCCTCCGATCTCCGCCTCCCAGTCCTCGCTGCTGCTGCTCCCTCGCCGCGCCTCCCCCGCACCCATCTCCCTCTCGACGCGGTCCCGCCTCCTCGCGGCCGTCGCGACGAGGGAACCCGAGCTCGGCGGCGGCGGTGGATCGGTGGGCGGCGGCGGTGCAGGAGGTGCCGGCGGGGGCGGTAGTGACGCGCGGGGAGGCGGTAAGGAGGGGGAAGGGGAGGAGGAGGGAGAGAAGAAGATGGCGGAGGGGCTGTCCATGTCGCAGAAACTCACCCTCGCCTACGCCGCGCTCGTCGGGGGTAATGTTGCGAGCATCGCTCTCTTTCCCTTGTAGACTGTAGTGATATGTTGCAATTGCAAATGCCCTGGATTGGGTGTAGAGGTTATCGATTCCTTCGCGGGTTGGGATCAGTTCTTCCTCAGGACGAGCTAATCTGGTCCGAGTTGTAAGTTGTAACTGACTAACTGCTGTAGTAGGGGCTGGTTTATAGGAAGGGAAATGTGTGATCTAGGACCGAATTATTGCTCTATCTAGAACTTGTTTACAGTGACCAACTTCACTTTTAGATGGAGACAAGTTGGCTTTACTGAGCTTACCACCGCGAATTGTTGAACACTAGTTGGAATTCTGTATCCTTTGCTTCCTACTGGATATTATCACTTGTTTAGATGGCATCTATTCCTTAACCTTGATGACTTGTTGTTGCCTTTGCTTGTCAAATTGATGACTTCTTTGGCTTCATTGGTCACAATTTATGTGACGATTGTAAGAAACCAGGATGAAAAATCAGCAATGCTCCTATGATTACTCGTGTCATTAGACTTGTTACATGGGTGAAACTGGGATGTCTTAGCTAGGTAGTATACTGCACCTCTAGTGTTTCACTGAATACCTGTCGTGCTTATAGTCGACTCCATTAATGGCCAACATAAAATAAGAATTTTGAATATTTCAAAAAAAAAAAATGAAGTTGGGCTACGGGGGAGGAAACCTCCACCTGAACAAAGTGAGAAACCAGGATTCGAACCCTGGCTGGCTAGCTCTTCCCCAAGGAGACTAACCAGCTGCGCTAGCGCAGCTTCTCAATTTTGAATATTTCATTTACGATTAAGTGTACCATAAGCATCTAAGCCAGTTAGAACAAGTGTTTTACTCTTTTATACATCGAATGTTTTAATTCCGAAGAAACTGTTGGTGTTCTTTCTATCTGATGCCTTTGATGTTAAGCGTTACTTTTCTTCATGTTTATCGTGTTCTTAAAGGAGATGAAGACTCTTTATTTTGGCATATAACGTAGCTCTGTCACTCAAAGCCTGCAACTTTCATGTGTCTGCTTTAGATGTGAAAAAATACCACGCCATACCTAAGTGCTATTGTCCATTCTAAGATGCAAATTTTTGCTATCTCGCTATTCCTGCCATGTCGCAACATTGTACAAAAACTGATTGTTTACTTTTAACTTGTGTAGCTGGTGGCGCAATGGGGTACATGAAGAGTGGAAGCCAGAAATCCTTGGCAGCAGGAGGCATCTCAGCCCTGCTCCTGTTCTTCGTCCACACTCAACTCCCGGTGCGACCTGTCTTCGCATCATCCATCGGTCTAGGTACATACATTTCTGGCCACCCTTGCTGTGGTCCATTTCCCCTTCTCACCTTTGCTTGAAGTCTCATAAGTTTGAATTGAGTCACCTGACGTTGATTAATTTGCATTCAGGCATATCGGCTGCGCTGCTGTCGGTGATGGGTTCTCGCTTCAAGAAGTCTGGGAAGATATTTCCAGCTGGTGTTGTGTCTCTTGTGTCCCTGGTCATGGTCGGAGGCTACTTCCATGGAATCCTTCGCAGCTCGCACGCCTGATATGATTAGTGGCAGTCACCATATGATCGTTGTACTGTAGCCGCTTTTCTGTTTCATGTATTTTCGCATCCCGTTGGTGTTTTAAAATCTGAAGGAACTGCTCTCCTACTGGGAAAACTTTTTAGTTAAGTTTCAGGTTTAGTTCATGCTGTTTTCTGTGACTTGGTGCGTAAGAGCATGTGAACTAGTTTCAGTGGCGAAAATAATCGTTTGGCAATCATGTCTGTGTTCTGGATGCAGAGTTTACATGTACCGTATGGATTGATAATTCTATATGCATTAAGAAGAACTGTGCCGGCTCTAGATTGGAGAGTTTTTAGTTTCTCGACGAGGCCAAAGGGGCTCTTGAAAGGAAATTTCACTCCTGTCGTTAGTATGCAAAACAAAGCCGCCTCACACACCGCGGATCTGCAGACTGCATCCAGCAGGATGGCGCAACATGCATCATGCATGGAGGCGGTTGGCGGCTCGCCGTGTTGCCGGTTCGGGGCGACGGCACAGCCGCTGCCGAATGAGACGCGACGCTGACGGTGGACGAACGCCGCCGTGTTTGGCAAGCGCCCGGAAACAGCTCCCACCGGCACCATGACACCGAGACCGGCCTCGAATTATGGAAGCATAGCCAAACAGAGCAATAGGATCTCGCGCTGCTAGATAGAAAGGATGGAGGAAACTACAACCTTAAAACGGAACAAATTTCAACCGCAGCAGAACCGTTAGGCAAAACATGACGATAACACAGATGGTACTGTATATCATTACTGGACGAACAATACACCATAGTCAGATAGATGACAGACTCGATGTACAACAATGACATAGTATATATAGCAGTTTGGTACTTGAGTAAACGAATTCACGGTAGAATAAACCTAGCACATGACGGCAGAACAATGGTAATATAGGTTCTGGTCCCCATTATTAGTGAGGTTCTGAGGTGTGACGTAAACTAACACACACATCTCCCTGCCTCCAAACGTCAGCCTTCATTCAAATTTCCAGGCTCGTGGCTCTGTCTTTCAAGTTACTGGGACTTGCCCTCAGCAGTCGCCTCCATCCCGGATGCCTCCGTGCCCTCGGATGACTTTGCAGGGCTGTATGGTGCTTTGTTTACAACCCTGCTTTAAGTGATCATTCAATCAGTTAAACTGGAACAAACAAGGATAAAAAAAAAGTTGATTCCAAACTAAGGATCCTAAACATGTCAAAACAGGCATCCCGTCAGACTTCACTCTGAATACTGATGGGATGTTCTCAGGATGAACGCTAAATAGTTTATCATCCTTGAGGAACATTTAAATTTAGCGTGGGCTCATTTTCATGTAGACAGGAGAAGTAAATACAGGATAAGTATATATCCTGCATCAAGATATTGAACGCTAAATTGAAATGTTTAAGCTCATTTTCATGTAGATGGAATACGTATATACAGGATTCTCAAGTAGTTTTTCCTAAGAAAAGGTTCTTGCATGATGATCATTTAAATTTGCAGAACAAAAAAACCAAGCAAGCTTGTTTCCAACCCATAGCTATTGGTTGCCGTAATGACACAATGAATACTCATGGGATGTCCTCAGTAACAAAAGAGATTTAATATCTTGCAGGTCTGTTTCAATGAACTATTTAGAATGTTATTTCTGGGTGCATGCAGTCAGGAAGCACTCGATTGGGAACAGTTGTTATAATTAGTACCTGCCTAAGTTGGCTGATCAATTTTAACAATTTATACCTACTAAATCATTTCCTGTTGAAAATAGAACAATCTTCCAAATATAAATATGACAGTAAGGCCAAAGAAAATAGAACAGCGCAAGGTGATGGCACAGAACAGAAGACTTCAAAACTTAAAAGCCGCAAAAGGTTTCTATAAATAACCTGTCACGGCGTTTCTCCAGAAAGCGCTGAAGAGAGTGCCTCCTGGCAATGGGGATATCTGCGCAATGGATTGTAGTTGTTTTACAACATGTTAGATAAAATAAAATGATAAAGGCACTCTATTTCTGAATGTCCCCGGAGCATGTAACTTACCAGCCTGAAGCCTGCATATTGAACTAGGGTCAGCAACAACCTGAGGTTGTCCAGTTGCTACGGAAGTACTCTGCAGTGAGAGAGACCGTGCGAGCACAGGAGATACACCTGCTTTCGCAACAGGGGCTGCTGGAGTCATTGGAGGCTTAGCAGCCGCGGCAGCATTGCTTTTGGTGGCTGCCGCAGCAGCAGAAGCTGCTGCAATAAGCATGATTGCTTGAGCCTGTCAACACCAAAGGTAGCGTGTTAGTATAAACATCAAAATCCAATAAAGAACATAATATAGGTAACAAAATGAAGAAAATATTACCTTCTCTGGTGGCACTGAGTCATAAACACATACTGATCCACCATAAAATATTGTAAGTTGTGCAGGATTAGCTTTAGGAGTCGACATTGGCAACATTCCAGACCTTGTGATTGTCAAAGCAAAACAAGTACATGAGAACATGTAACCAAAAAGTAAAATGATATCACGTGATTGCATAACAGTAATTTTCAATCAATGTCAATGCCCGTAATTACTTTATTGGTCTACATGCTGCACTAGTAGCACATCTACTGCAAGATCTGAGATCAAATGGAAGACTAGCCCTGGAATTATGTGTTCCTGAGTCTGAACCATTCAGCACATGTACTACACATACCATAACCCCTATCACTTTTCTAACTAATTCAAATGAGGAATCTGCATCTAAAGAAGTCTCTCTTTTATGTTTCACCCTACAGACTAGAGATATCTGATCTTCCTAATGGTTTGCTGCTTATCAAAGCATAGTTACTTGGATATGGACACAGTGGTCGGAATCCAACTTGGATTCAGGTTCCCGATCCTGTAAAAAGATATTGAACCTGAGAAATGCTACTTAGATAAACAAGGGTGATGGAATCTGGCACAGATTCTAGAGTCAGATTCATCAACAAAAGGAGTTGGAAACCATTCCAGGTAACACTGGTCCGAGGAAGTTGCCAAGGACAACTTCACGTTATCACGTACCTTGCTCAAAGCCGGTCTAAATATGTTGTATAGATAGACACAAAACATCTTGCATATTTATGGTGTTGGTGCAACGATTATAGAAATCGCAACTCCATTTAATTAGAGCCAAGCTTATGTCACATTCGTAACCCATAAAGCAATTTCCTTGGATCTGGTTAATTTAAAACAACTAAACAGAGTGTAAAGTGGTACAAATTGATCCTTGGGAACGAAAGGTGAACAAATGAACATACCGCAATCAATGTATCTGTCATAAAAGTCTGAAACCGGTACCAGGGCTAGTAAACTCTTCCAATTCGATGGTTGCATCAATCAGGAAAGAAAAAGGTATCTTGACATATCAGGGGTTATCTAAAGGATTATTTTGGCGTATTCCATTGGCAGCTACAACTTTGGTCCCCTGCCTCAGGTTTAGTCTTGAAGTAAGGAGCCGGGATAATGGTTTTCTTTCATCCAAATCCTTGTTAATCAGCAGTACTACTAAGTATTTTAGCCTGCCAACTCAAATTTCATCAGATCTATTCCAACTACCCATAGTTTTTACGGGAAAAAAGAGAGAGAACATTTTTATCACAAATACTCCCTCCGTCCACAAATGTTAGCATTTGTTGACTTCCAGCCATCACGTGTTGACCACTCGTCTTATTCAAAATATTTATGAAAATATAAAAATAAATAAGTTATACTTAAAGCATGCCTAGTGGTAAAACAAATTACAATAAAATAAATTATATTATTATAAATATTTGTGGACGGAGGGAGTAGCAATATTAGTGACTTAAGAGCATTTTTCCGGCTTAACCTAATCCTACAGTTAAATCGAGAACTTCCATGAACGTGACAGCTTTCTATAGAACAAGAAAATGAGCTATCGAGGGGAATGACTGAATGAGGGTTGCTAGCTAGGATCTGTACCCGCTTGGACCAAGTTCTTTACTAACTACTGACCATAAGGAAGCTACTAACATTTTCGGTCCAGAAAAAAAAAAAACATCTTAGTGAAGGGCCGAATCATCTGGAACCTGATACTTCTATGCCGAAAAGTATCCCATTTCATTGAGTGCGATAGGGGAAAAAACCAAAATCAGTCCTGAAAGGATAATGATATATCAAAATCCACAAGAGGATAACCACGTTATCCAACAACTCATCAACGTTCTCACAACAAAACGTGATACTAGAATTACTCTGTAATTTGATCCAGCCTAAGGATGCAAGGCTTCCACGGAAACTAAACACAACAGCAGGGAGTACAAAGCGCAAAAAGGAACGAAAACGGAGGAAATTGGCTTGCAAGAAGAGGGGGGACAGGAACAAAGACGCGCTCCTCAATCCATTCCCAGAATAGTAGCAGCTACAACCAGGTTTAATTCACCAAAACTACAGCCAAGGCTCTTCTATGATTACGCCAAAGCTCGAGGTGTTAAGTGCAAAAGCGCGTCAAGAACTAGGAAATGGAAAGAGCTGGGAAGAAGGACGAACGAGGAAGAAAGAACCCCAATTCAATCGACCCAAGGCCAAACAGCTACGAATCACCCGACAGATGCAAATTCCTCGGACGGCGCCCTCTTGAGTTCAAGGATTTGGGTCAGGAGGCTACCTGCTGCTGCCGTTGGCGAGCGAGAGGTTGAGGCCTTGGCCTTGCTGGGATTCCTGGGTCATCTCCTCCTTCCTCTCCTCTTCCCTGCGCTCCTCCTCCTTCTCCCCCTTCTTAATGTTCCTCTCCAACAGATCCATCTCAACCAACTTGGCTCCTCCCTCTCTCTTTCCTGTCGCGGCTCTGGGACTTGTGCGAGGCCTTGAAAATGAAAAAGGGGGCGAGAAGAAGGACGATGTAGCGAAGGGGCGGGGGTATGTGTACAGCAAACGCCGCATGTGAATGTCGTGATGGATGCCTTATAATAGTTCGAAATAAAAATAGTATTATTTAAATATTTCTCCCTTTACGTTTCAGTATGATCTGTCAAATGGTGGTGTTGCCTTGTCGTGTCTTTACAATTCTATAAACATTTTATTGATGTAAACTAAATTGATAAGCTATCTAATTGTTGTTTTACTTTTACAATCACATAGTAATATACACTCCCCCAGTCTAGAATTATTGACCCTTCAAATGACAGGAATGAACTAAAATAAACTGCAAAATCTTGTCTGAACATCAATAAATTAAAAACGGAAGGAGTATACTTTTATACCGTGGTAAGATGGCTAAAGCATTATAACATGTCAAAATAAAAAAAACGTCCTATAATGAAGAACCAAATACTTGCATGACAAAAGCTGACCACACATGATCTTGCGTTCATTTGTTGTTGTACAATAAATTTTCATATTAGAGTAAAATTTTAGAAAGTTGGTATCATTTGCCTTAGAAATTAGAATACCACAATTCTATAGCTTTGTTAAATTTTAAAATGCTACGACTATTAATATGACTTCAGTCTCGTAATGCAAAGATGCGACTTTTGGACGGGGATGTTTGGTTGCTAGTCACACTTTGCCACGCCTAACATTTGACAAATTTGACCAAATTGGTAAGTGTTTAGTTGGTGACAAACATTAGGCAAGATTCTTTTGAGCTCTACATGTCATAGCGTTGAAAAGTGTGACAAGATTCCTTTAGGCAAGGCAAAGTATAGCTTTAATTTTCTTTACCACACTTTTTTATGGCTTGCAACACTTGCTTAAAATTATATGTGGTAAATGGTGGCAAGCAACTAAACATGTCCGAATCCCACCCATCAGTCACGCAATTCATGCTCCATAGGAAAAAGCCTTGTTGCGGGCTCCTTTTGTAGGCAAAAGTCGGTATCACCGCTGTTTAAAGAGAAACTTCACTAAACAAGGTGAAATGGACCTCTACTGTAGTCAAAATAGGATGTATATAGGACCTCCTTAGAAAAGCCAGCCTTCAATGCAGATAGGCGCTTCATGTTGAGTGCCCATGAAGTGTGGTCCGGATTCTCGGGAGTCATACGAGGAATGACTTGTCTCCTTCATATGCTGCTTCATCTGATCCTTGAGCGACCCCCCCCCCCCCCCCCCCCCCCCCCCACATGTAACGTGACGAGCCGCAGAAGCGAGATCCATGAAACCGTGCTCCCTTGACCGGAAAGAATGACACGTCACGTCGAGGGAAACGTGTGGACAAAAAGGGAAGGTAGAACCGGAAAGGCGGTGGTTTGTTTGCCCAAACTGAGCTCAGGCAGCTGTCCAATCAGTTCCACTGTTACAATTACAAATGGTCACGTATTCCCCCTCGCGTCCTTAACCCGCACCTCCTGCAGTGTGGTTAGGCCAGACAGATTTCCACTCATGGTCAGGCAAGAACGAACAGGCCAACAGGCTGTCAACAAAGGACTAAATTTGTCAATAAACAAACAAAATCCATACGTTTTTTAAAGCATTAACCACGTGCACCGAGAAGGGCCGAGTATTGCGATGCCATTTCCAAGAACTTTGATGGGCGACATAAGTCGGCACGGTGTTGGCAAAGTTCTTGGAAATGGTTATCTCCGAGTATTGCGATGCCATTTCCAAGAACCATGCCAAAGTGAAAGGTTTGTGATCTCAAACAAATGGTTATCTCCGCCGGAACAGTTCGATCGGCGAATCATTCCAGCAACCGCCACCTCGCCAAACGCATATGCTGCTCTCGTCTTTTCATTTGCTTGCCGCTGCAGGGGTTCGGGCGCGCGCGGCGTTGGTGGCCGGTCTGATCATTCCAGCAGGTCGGCAGCAACGAAACGAAGAAAGAGCCAAAAACATCAGACCTGCAGTGATCGTGGAACGGCTAATACAATGTGCAGACAGTAGTGTTGGCGCGTGCCGATGATGATGAGACGGCATCATGAGTTTGGCTTCAACAAACAACGCACGCGCGACCGTGAGGTTGCCGTGTCTTGCAGATGGAAAGACGGATAGCCCTTGATGGCCTCCTCCTTTTCTGGACGGTGCTGATGATGGACAGGAGTTGACTCTAGTCTAGTGCCCATCCTGAAAGCCCCGCTTGCCTTCATTTTCCATGCTAGTTTGATTGGATCACATGTTCATAACCCTGAGTATCTACGTCTAAACTTTGCATCATCTTGCAACTACTGCGTAGTATATTACATTGCAGATGGCCAGAGATGGCAGATGCTGTCATTAGCTAGAAAACTTGAGCGCAACTAACCCAGTTACTACTAAAATGCTAAAAATTAGCTTTTCCGTACTATAGTGATTAAGCTTTTTTAACGGTGGTTAGAATATTTAATCTAGCAAGGCACCTAATGTGTTGACAAACAAGGTCGCCGTGCTGATATAGGTGTTGAAATTGCAATAAAGGAAGAGGTAACAAACGAACAATAAGACCCTCGGTTGCTTCCAGTCAGCTGTCATACCAAACTCTCCAGCAAGGCGCAAGGGGGATATAATTAAAACAAACTTCCAATATGCAGGTGATAATTTCTGTATAAACGAAGGGCATGCTTCAGTATCGACCAAGGGTCCAAGGCGGCCTGCCCTTTCTGCAAGCTAGCTAGTACCTTGATTAATGTAGAAATTCGTTGGACAAACCGGGGTCTGTTCGTGTCACGGAGTGATGTGTCAGATTTAACCCTTTTTTTTTCATCCTGTGACACATTACATATATATATAGGATATGCTAATTTTTATGTTAAGGAGAAAAAAATCTCGGATTAAACTCGTAGTACAAAAAATAAAAGAGATCTCAGGTTAAATTCATGCTACAACAATACTATAGGAATATTTAGCCAGACTTAGATTTCTGTAGCACTATGCAACTTTAAGTTTAGTGGAGTTGCTTAGATTGCCTCTCCATCGCTATGCAAGGACACTTTTAATAAGTTGTGTGTCTCAATTCACAGTCAATACCATTCTGCCTTTCAGAAAACAAATTTATATCAAGCACGTGTCAGTGTGGCGCGCTCAATTTTGTTTGGCCAGCTATGATTAAATTACACTGGACAATTATGTCGCAAAAGGATATATATACAAGCCGAAAGTGTCCTTGAAGCTTAAGTTAGTCGTTATTTTAACTCCGCCCTCTGTGAGCCTTTTACTGTGGCTCATTAGCTAAGACTAACAACAAGCCCTGCATCATGTGGTTAGTGGGGAAGATAAATATAACAATCGTTTCGCTTTTTCTAGTGCGTCTAACGCACTCTTGAATATTATAAGACTATATATATTCAAGAATTTTCTACTATGTCGAGATGTATTTACTCTGGAATTTCAGAGCGATTCACGTGAACTCCTGTCAAGATGCTGCTTTTGTTTGTTTGTTTTTTGTTTTTTGTTTTTTTTTTTTTTTTGCTAGGGAAGATGCTGCTTTGTTTTTGGCAGACGCACATTGTCCCCTTAAATGATGTACAGTATTATACATACAATTTTCAGTTGTCTTGCAACCCTTCAAAATTGAAGCATGTGCCTTTGGACTTTGCCCGACTTCGATCTTACAGCAGCTGCGGTTGCAAAAAAATAACTGTGAACACTAGCTGCTGCTGAAACACTGTAGCTGCGGCTGAAAAAATAACTGCGAACACTGCTGCTGCATGCTGCAAAACATCCAAACGAACATGCTCTTAAACAACGATTAGAAAACTCCGAACCGCCGCGCGCTCTATAGGTCAAAAGATTCCTTAGAAGTGGTTAGGGACATTGGGAATCGTTAGCCCCATTGCCGTCCACGCGAGTACTCGCAGAACTCAGAATAATTTGGCTAACTAAAGCAGCCGGCTAAGCCCTAGCTAACATAAATTATTATTAGTCCTTAATTAAGTAACCCTAGCCTTCGTGCCTTCGACAAGCTGGTCATGGCTGTTTGGGCCTGTGATGTGAGTACGTTGTGTGCACTCCTAATCAAATGGACGGAGCTCTCAATCCTCAAAGTGATTAAAGGACTGACTGCTGCTTGCCTTTATTTATTTAGCCATGCGATAAAGTATTCGGAGCAGCTAAGCTTTGCCTTTGTTGCTTGTGGACATAGAAAATGAAATGCGGCCTTTTCATTTGATTAGCTGCACGATCTAATAAAAAGGGTAAGGGATTGCCAAAGTCTGTTCTAGGGGCACCCACATCCAATGATGTACACAACATTCTATTCACATGAAAACCAGCTAAAGTTCCAAATTGAGTTATAAAATCCTTTTTGCAATGAATAAATTGTGAAGACATACTACTAGTAGTAGGATGGTACTCCCTCCGTCCTAGAATACTTGGCATTTTAGCCTCATCTAATTTTTTTCAAAATATTTAGCTTCTCACTTTTCGAGACACTTTTTTCTCCTCCCAATACACCTCTATATTTATCTCTCTCCTTCTCATTTCATGCGCATCTATATTTTATTTTTCCTCTTCTTAATCTTTATGCTCAGAACTAAACAGGACTAAGGGAGTAGGGCTGACAATAAAACTCACAGCTCACAAGCTAGCTGAGCTCGTGAGCAAACTCGACTCGACTCGGCTCAACTCGTTTCGATTTTTAACGAGCTAAGCTAGGTTTTTAGCTCGTTAATTTTACAAGCCAACTCGAGCCAGCTCATGAGCAGCTCACGAGCCAAAACAAGCTGCGTGATAATAACAAAACTAGCCCAAGGCCCAGACCTTTGGTCTCAATTCTTCTTTGCAAAAGCTTAACCCACATACAAAGGTAGAACGCATAATTAAAGGCAGGTCATGACACCTGTTACGTTTCCACGTATACATCTACGCACGCCAACGTCCGCTGCCACTGCCGCTATTGGCAAAGGAGCACGCGCGATCACTGATCCGTCATCCTTCTTGAAAAAAACAATATGTATTGTTTTTATTCGAATGCTTGTTTAAAACATTTGAGTTACTTGGATCGATGGACATGTCTAAGTGATGATATATGCTATTTGCACTTGTGTTTTTGTTTTCTCCTTTAAATGATTATTGAAAATGTGTTATTCATCTTTAGTTCGTTGAGGCATAATGAGCTAGCTCGTGAGTATATAGAGACAAGTCGAGTTACGATTTTTGCTCGTTTACCTTAATGGACCGAGTCGAGCTAGCTCGATATTCTAACGAGGTAGAGTGAGTTGAGCCAAACCGAGCCGAGTTGGCTCGGCAGCCAGCCCTAAGTATCTGAAGGGAACTATGGACAAGGTCGGACCCACATGAAAGTGATAGAGCGAGAAACTGATCAGGAAGCTTCCCATACCATACGCACGTGCGGAATCCCGTGCCCGCATACTTGGTCGTATACGCCATACGCGTAGGCACTAGGCATAGCGACGCTTCGCTGTAGAGTCTGGGGCCCACCACCACGGCCACGTAGGGCCCACATGTACGCGTGTCTCCTCCACGCGCCTGTCCGGCTGGTCGGTTTGGCGATTTGTCAGGAAACCCCTTGTTTTGGGATTATATCAGATAATGGAAAACTTAGGGGGCTTGGAGGAGAAAGAGACTTTCGTCGGTGACAACTGACAATGCACATTTGGTACGCTTGTTCCCTTTTCTTTTTGTTACCGGTTTTTACTTTACCACATTCATGTTCCTTCGCGTGTAATAAAACAGCCATGATGCCCAAGATGGCTTTATAAAATAAGTTGGGTCACTCGCTCTCCAGTCTCGAGCTGAGCTACCTCTATGTAGGAAGTAATATAAAAATGACCGTAGGAGTTTTTTTTCTGCGCGATGAATAAACCATTTTGTACTGGTTTATAGGCATGCGTCGATTGCGGAAACTTGAACGGAAAAGCATCGATTAAGCTAATCTAATCTAAGCTAGCTAGGGCTGTTCTGCGCCTATCACAAACCCACAGTACGGGAGAACTATTTAAACAGTTTGTGGACATGATCGATCATCGTTGTCGCACTTGATGAGAGCCCATCGGATCATCAATCCATCACCATGGCCGATTTTTGGCCCGTCACGTTTGGAAATTAAGTGGTCCATCCATGAAACAGCGGCCGACGGGGACGTCTCAGTCTCACCTCGCTCTGCTGCTCTCCCGGTGGACATAAAAATTGATACCCAAACATTGAAACCAAAAAACCGAGACCGAGACTGAAAAAATCAGAATTTCGGTCTTCGGATACTTGTTTTGGTACTAGACTTAGATAACCGAATTTTATTGTTCAATTTCGGGTAGTACATTTGAGTACCCGAACTAACCAAACTAGTATGATGATGTAGGATTTAGCACATAGACTCGAACCATGGTCACATAACATCATTTGTTACTTATTCATCATATTCATGTTTCTCCTATCGTATAATGGTAACTCATTATCAAGTTGATTGCATAGTGTATTTTAGGTATAATCAAGTTTTTATTTCATTTTTTTCTGAAAATTAATGCTAATTTGGGTAGTTTAGGTATAACCGAAGACCAACTAAAATTTAGATACCCAAAATTATCGGATACTTAAATTTTTATTGACATTTCGATAGCAATTCTAGATAATCAAAAATTAAAAAAACTGAAACATCAGGGATGAGCGAAGGCCCACCCCTACTCTCCTCAACCTCATGGCCGGGCTTGTGCGTACGGCAAAACTTGAATCCGATACTTATTTCGGCATTGACATCTGTTTAGCGGTACGAGCTCACTGAACAGAGACCTGGCTTGTTGTCGCGACATGGAGATCAGTACGTAAAATCAACTAAAACTGGGTGAACGTACACGTTAATGCACCAGCAATAGCACAACCACCGCACCGTACGTACAGTATTTTATCGTAGCTAGTACTAGTCTTTTGGCGTTTTGCTCGTGCTACATTGATGCCGGCCTGTTCACGTCTTGACATTGCAACTCCGGGGGGTCAGGCAGGGAACATTGCGCGCAACTGTAGCCTGTAGGGGCAATCAATTTCAGGCGTGCAACTGTTTCTACTGTTTGCAAGTTGCAACTGTACCTCTCTGTGCTTGAAATTCCGCTCGATCGGGTCATACGTGCACCGATACCCCTTGTTCAAAATGCATGCGACTCTACGATGGCGCTTGCTGTGCATCATTTCCTCGAGAACCGGGTGATGCACACGATGAATGCGTTCTTCAAAACAGCCAGATGCTGTTTGCCTGCCTAGGACCGGTTACGCAAATCACGGTGGTTAATTCGATGTAAAGATTCCTCTAGTATGCATGCGAAAAACATGCCTAGCAAGGACAGGGAGCATCCGATTCAAGGCACCCGGCCGTACGCGTACGCCACCTTTGCTTTGCCGCCCGCGGGCGTGCCATCCATGATTGCCGTCACGCAATGAAACGAGGGCGTACGAAGAGGAGAAATCTCAAGACCCAGAAATCTCTCTGTGCTCTATCGTCGTCTCCCCAACTTCAGACAAGTCTGTGCTGAGTGCAGTGCAGTACGGGGCACGCACGGCACGGGGCCTCGCGCAGTCGCGCTCACGGTTGAATCGTGGCCACAGTTCGTCAAGGCGGCCGGTCCCGGGCCCAGAAGAGAATTCGCAAAGTGCCGGTCTACATGCGTGCTACTAGCCTTCATCGATGTGCGTGCTTGCTTGCCTTGCAGGCGAGTATACACAACTCGTCCTGCTACAGCCAACGGGACCAGTCTGTGCTCCGAGGACGCAACTTATTAGAGCTGAACGCCACTGTCTCGGGCGCGCGTGAGAAACGTGTGAGTACGACGTCTGCTCGGCGACTAGCAATTATAGCCTCTAGGAGCAAAGAGTGTATATCAAGTGTTACAAACATGTTAGATGTTACCGTATTACCAATCCAAATAATACTTTCAAACGTGCACCTAAAATTGCACCAAAACAAGCTTATGAAAATTTCGATGGAACACATGATGGGACATAGATGGCGTTCTACAAACAAATCCCCATTTTTTAAGAATTAAATTTCATTCTAACTGGAATTCGGAAGTGAAAAAAAATAGAAACTGAACCCAATTGTCTCTGAAAATAAAATGTGATGTAACTAACAAAAATAGGCTCATAGTCATAGGCATGTTACTCGGGAGCATATCCTGTGCAAACCACCGAAAAGTTGCATACTTGAAAACTAGCAATATGAACCGTTTGATCTTGCATCTAAGGCCAAGATGACTGCATCTAAAAGGCTTCAAGTCCAAGACACCAGAAACTTCAAAGAGGCAGCTGAAAAATAACCAAAAGCTAAAGGGCATCACACGAACCATCCTGATGGTTGATACAACATCCGACGACTGACGTTGCAAGTTTCCAAGTTTACAACTTTTAGCTTGTTTGCACTGGATATGTGCCCATGTTACTCAGCCAAAGTAGAAAGAACGGAGCAGCAATGCCTCAGTTACACAAGAATAGCCTAAGGTATGACTACGGTATAGATCAGAAACTATAATATCAAACACTAGTCTTGTTTATTGACTCCAACGAAAAGACAGCGCCAGTGCGAGTCTCTGATACTGTTGGGTGTGATGTTAGTATGTACAATACCCATAAGTGGAAGAACACCAGGTACACCACGGCCCAGACCTGCGCCTTTGGATTCCGCTTCAAGAAGATATGCCCAGCTGAGAATATGGAATCGAGCTGTCGGATTGCGGATCCCAGTTGCTGCTGCCCAGCCCGTATCCTGTCGCGCAGCCTTGGCGAATATGATTCTTGCCATACACCAGCTTCAATATCAATTCTTGATGATGAGCTCGACGAAGCCAAAGATGATGCGTTATTGTCGAGGGATCTCGAAACTGCCTGTAGATGATGGCCAATGTTACTTCCCTTGCATGCAATTGTAATCGGGTACACTTACTATTACCCTGCCAGGATATTTTCTAGGCTAACTTAAATACGGTAGATCTATATATGCAGACCTCGATTCTCATTAACAAAGCTGCCTTCTCTGAAGATAGGGTCTCCACCTGAAAACGAAAGAGAACATTTGAAACTCATCACATCATAAGCATACGGTATACCGTAGCAAATAACACCAACCACCAGTAATCTATGTGAATACTAGAATAAATTAAATTCTCAGATGACAACCATTTTTTCTGTGTTGGATGGTTATTTTTACTGATGACAGGGTGCTTATAAGGTTTCTACCTCGTATCAATAGAGGAAAAGGTGGCGTTGCCAGTTGTCAATAGTACTAGAAAATAAAGGCAATATTTTATCCAAGCTAGATAGTCAAAAAATAGAGGCAATATTCTATTGAAACAAATATAACAATATTTTCTCTGAACAGATCCATGATGATCCAAAAACCAGTTCACAATTCTAAGACGTGATACACTGATACTCATAAAACAGAAACCACACAGCACACAGGACGTAACATAACGAATGGGCTCAATGCATATTTAAACGAACCTGCATTTGTTTCTGAATCAACCGATCAGTTAGTTGATCGAGCCTCTTCTTAAGTTCAATTTCTACCTCTGTAGGATGAACCATGTCTCTTCTAGTCAGCTCAATATTTTCTTCGATCTTCCTTGCCTATGAATAAAAGAGATTATCCCAGTCCGGACAATTGGTTAACATACAATACCTTAGTTAACATAAAACTATCAGCATGAAGAACCAAGGAACGGAATATTCCCTGGTATTACAACACATGCACAATAAGTTCCTTGGAGAAAGTATATGGCATAGATGCCCTTATCCCCTTACATCCAGATTGTATTAGTTCACTATCAGCTTCATTAATGATATGGTGCATAAAAGAAGGAAAATAATGTATGGGCAAAAGTGATAATAAAACAAAGACATTAACATTGGTGTCCCAAATTAAGTCAAAAACAAAGGTAAAAAGAGTGAATTAAATGGGGCTCAGTTCTGTGCCATAGCACAGAACAGCTTTCGCCTAAAACTCTGGGAGATCAATAAAGCACAATAGATTGAAACAGAGTAGTTCTGAGAAGATCCAATAGAGTATGTATCATAAAAGAAATTCATGAATCAAGATCATAATTAGCATAAATGGACTGATGGCTATAGTTATACACAGGTGAACTTACCTTGTCCTTCAAGCTGACAATTCTATCACATGTCAGAGTGTACTCTGCATCAATAATTTCTTCTTCCAGCTTGAACCTTCTCAAAGATTCTATCTAGACAGAAGTTCGCTTCAAGTTAGAAATAGATAAGGTAAAGAGCCTTTTTATTAGACTCAATAGTTATAATCGAAAGACACAAGGAAACATGTGTCTGCTTGGTAAAATGGAAGGTAAAAAATGCCAATCATAACTGATAGCTTACTTCATCAACCGGAGGGGCATTTGTCTTCTGCATCTTTGCTATCTTTCTTCTATATTCTGTTCATAGAATAGTAACAAAGATCACAAACAGAAAAAACAATGAAATAAGAGTACTTAAAATATCTGATTCAAAGGAACACTTAAAACCAGCAGAGGGGCCCAATAAAGAAAGCCATGATCAACTTACTATCTTGAGCAAGTGTCTTTGATTCAACTTCCTCTCGAAGTTGCGCCACTTGATCTACCTAGTCAAATACCAAGAACACACAGTTTTGAAATTACTGATAAAGTATTCAGTTTGATGTGCAAAGTTTATGAAGCATGGACTCCATCCAGCCCATTCTCAGCAGGGATTATGGTGCCATGTCCCCCGCAAGAGGAAGATAACAAAACTTCTTGCATATCTGTATAAAGCCGCGGGGCAGTATGATTCTAGGCTACCCTGACTGAATGTACTGTCAAACGCTAGCATTTAGAACATGATGTCATCATATGTATGACGCAAGATTTAGGCTCCACAAAATACCAGCATTCTCCAGATTTAAAAGGCAAGGATGACATGATACAGTGTTCAACTATCTAGGCATAGTCACATCTATAGTTTGGCCCCACAGCTATTGTCACCATATAACAGGGAGGTCTACATATTCTTCTCGCATAAGCCTAAAAACAGCAATACACCAAGAGTAACCTATACAGTGAACGGAAAAGAAAACATACTTGGAAGTCCAGATTCCATTGTTCCCTGGCAAGCGACTTTGCAAGCTCTGCATTTGTAACCTGTGAAAATCTTCTGTGAGAGCATTGCTAAGATTTGAGACCAATCTCCACTACAATACTCAAAGGCTATATATATAGCTACATTTGAAAAACAAGCACAAAAATGACAAGGGAATCAGCATTAATAAATGGAGAGATACCTCAAGTCTAGCCAAGCTTGCAAGGGCTTCCATTCTGGTGCTGTGATGACGCTGTTTCTCGACCTCTACTGCTTCCATGGTTTCAATCATACTAGTCTGCAACTCTGAAGCCTGAAATGTTGAGCAAAATGCTGATAAGGATCCATCATTTTCTGGAAATCAATCTCACCAGGACAACTAATGTAAGACCAAATAGATATGATTTCAAATACGAACACTGACCAGTAAGTACTCTGCCATTTTTCTTTTAGAAAAGGAGTACTCTGCCATATTGATACAGAAAACAGTCATGGATTGCGTTGTTGACATCAACATAAAGTTCGACGACCAGCTAAATATCAAGTTGTATGATTTGAGCTCAAATGCAGTATTGCTAGATCACCCAAGCTCAGCAGAATGTATCCACACCAAACAAAAACTATACGATGCAGTACTAACTCAACTTCTAAATCACCAACTAAGAGTTACTTAAGCCAAGTGATAAGAACTATTATCATACCATGCTCACAGGGCCACTGGTCAGAGTATGTGATCATATTGAGCAAACATTTCAGACTATACAAGCAATTCATAAAATCGCCATGAAGCAGCATTACCTCCTGTGCCTGCTCCTTCTCACGCTCGGCGAGTAGCTTCTCGAGACCGGCCTTCTCCCCCTCAAGCCTCGCCACGGCTTCCTCTCGCTCGGCGATGGCACGCGCAGCCATGGCCGCAAGCCGCTCCGCCCGCCGCTGTCTCCTCTCCTCCTCCCTCCGCCTCTCCTCCTCCGAATCGTACGAATCGTCGCTCCCCGACCCATCCGAGTCATCATCACTCCCGCTCTCGCTCTCAGGCACGCCGCCCTTCCCGACCTCGCGATCCAACCGATCCTCCTCCGGAGCCGCTCTCGCCTCGGCCACCGGCCCGACCGGCGCACCAACGGCTTGATCGAGCACCGCCGCAGCCGACGCGGAGCGGCGGGGCCCGGGGGAAGGAGGTGGGTGAGACGGGGAGGGGCGCTTCACGGCACCGAGGCGTAAACCGAGGGAGGGAGGAGGGCCGGCAGGCGGCGGTCTGCGCGGGGGCACGTCGAGGATCGGGTCGGCGGAGGAGGGCTGGAGCGCGGCGAGGTCGGAGCCGGAAGGGGACTTGCCGAGAGACTCCGCCGCCTGCTGGTCAATCTGGAGAGGAATCCCAAAACAAGTCAAGAGTCAGCAGAGATGGAGTGAGGAAGAGCGGGAGATGCAGCGATGGAGGAAGGGCGGGCGGGCTTGCTTGGTGGAGGAGGGTTTCGGCGGCTTTGAGCTTGGAGGAGATCCACCCCGCCATGGCGAAGCGCGGCGAGCGGAAGAGCCGCGCAGCGCGTGGGAATTGGACGGAGGCCGCCGCGCCGCCGGTGGGTCGATGACTGACGCGATGGGCCGCCCAACCGCCGCGGGTGTCAGCCGGCCAACGGCAAAGGCGTCTGTCAGCCTGGCTTTCCATAGTACTACCACACCGTTAGATCTGACTTAGACGGTGCCTAATTTTTTGCGCATTTTACCAATAAGCCACGTGATCTAGGATAAGTTAGATAAGCTGTTTTGTTAAGTGAGCCGAATAAGCTGGTTTTGCTAGATAATTCAGAGCAAAACTGTTTATTGCATAATCCAACCAAATAAACACTACAAAATTAGAAAGGTAATCCATAATAGCCATCAACTCTCCTAAATTGAGGGCTCGTTTGGCATAGAGGATTTTCAAGGGAATTTCAAAGGAATGAGTTTCCTATGGATTTCTCACGTCAGGTGGTGTTTGGATTGAAGGAATGGTCTCTTCCGTTCCTCTGGAAAGGAACACTTTCCTCCACAAAACACAGGAATCAAAAAATGAGGTCTGAGCTCAGGGAAAAGACAACGCTCGCGATGAGCCGATAAGACCCGTGTGCTAATCAAGCTTCTCTCTTACATTGCTGATTAGTTTTATTTATTTTTTCGTTCTGCTGAAACCAACGTGTAAAGAACACGAACTTGCAGGAGGTTTTAGCATCTACTATTAGCAGTGGCCCCATATCCCTTTTTGCCCATGCGACACTTAATTTAATTGATTCTTACTTGGTACTATTAATACTGTGTAAACATCTATAATTGCTCATTCGAAAAAACAAAAACTCCTATAATTGCTCATAAAGCTTTTATTTAGTTGCAATAATACTTTTGTTTTTGTGTTTCTATTCCTGCGTTCCAAACACATGAAGTTCCCCGTTCCTCTGTTTTAGATTCCTGCGGTTTTCAAGCTTTCTTAATTCCTGTGTTTTCTCCGTTCCTACGTTTTTTTTCCAATTCCTGTGTTTTTCATTCCTTCATTCCAAACAGGCCCTGAGGGAAAGGAAATGATGTTGAAGGAGGACGCTCGGAGCCCTGATGTAGGGGCTTCCCATGGCAGCGGAGGAGGCTCAACTACAGTTGAGATCAGAGCCAGTTCAAGCTCTAAACCTGTTTGGTTCCTGAGTAATTTGCATCACCTAGTTGCTGAACTCTTGTTTTATTATCTTTGTAAGGTTTTATGAGTTCATAACTTCATATGCATCCTACTTCTCACGTGGCTCGACAGGGAACATTGGTTCCTTGGTGCTCTTAGATTAGTTCATGTGATTTTCTTCAGTTTATTTACGTGATTTTAATGTTGCATCCCTGTGGCCTGCTCCTACATATTTGGATGAGGTATGTTGAAGTAATTCTTGATTTATATACACTTCAAAAAAAAATCTTGATTTATATGGTGGGTTGCAATGAAAAATAACAAGTTTACGTCTTGTTGGATCAAGATATTTGTTTTTCGAATGGCTAAATAACGTCAGTTATGGATTAAGGTTTATATGGTGGTTCGTGTGCAGCTGTTAGTGTACCTGCAACTTAAGCAGCAGCACTAGCAATTGTCCGGGTTGGTTTTAGATATTGTAGCAAAACGCTATGCAAAAAATTTGTAGCGAATTGGCGCATCTCTTTTTTTTTTTCCGACCTATGTTACTTTAGCACTGATCTCAGCCATAGCCTTTTGCATCAGGTGGGTAAGGTTGTGTGTTGTGGTGCCCTAATTTGCAGTTGCAAGTGTGACATAAAGGATCATCAGTCCCACAATTTCGCGCACAGCTGAGACACGCATATCTAATACCTATCACCTTTCACCGAACAGGCTAACACCTACTTGAAAATTGGCACGTCATCGGGAAAAGGTATTGGTCACCCAACCACAATCGCACCATGTTCCTGGATTCTATCCAAAACTGGATGTCACCAGTAGCCTACTACCGTGAAACACGTCCCAAGACTGTTTAAGACGCTCACGTGTCCTCGCTTTCGAAACAAGTCAATGCTGGTTGTTAACGCGATGACAGTGAGATCAGATCACTGCAAGTGGATCGGTCGCGCGTGCGCTAATCAGAAAACAGAAACCACACCAATCGTTGGGAGCGAGATCGTGAGGGGATGGAGCTAAACAGCAAAACTCTGACTGAACTGTGCAGATAACGTCCGTGTATATAGTAGTAGAGCGTTTGCACATGTGACCGACCAACACCTCTGCCCGAGGAGATGCAGAAATGAAAATTTCAGTATCGTGGCCCATCAATTTTCAGATCACGCTCCACTTGATCCAAACGGAAGGTGGCAATGGATCTAAGGGTAGCCGTGTATCACGTTTCACGCATCGGTCGTGTAGCCGGTGTATAAAAGGGGGATCAGCGCAGGAGACAGTGGATCTAGTGAGAAAGCAATCGAGAGAGACAGTGTGAGAGCTTAGCCAGGATAAGCTGAGTATAGGATGGGCCTGCTCCTCCTCCTCCTCGTCGCCGTGGTGGCGAGAGCTCCGGCAGCTCATGCATGGGGCAGGGAGGGACACTACATGACCTGCAAGATCGCCGAGGTAAGCGAGCTCAAGTTCAGTCCAGCGCTCGAGCTAGCAGTTTTGCAAGATTGCTTCATTTACTGACCACGTTGGTGTGGGGAACTGAACCGTGAAACTGAAAACTGTTTGCAGAGTTTCCTGACGGAAGAGGCGTCGACGGCAGTGAAGGGCCTCCTGCCGGAGTGGGCCGGCGGCGTCCTTGCGGAGACGTGCTCCTGGGCGGACGACCACCGGAAAGAGTTCCCGTGGTCGATCGAACTGCATGCACTTCGCCGACTCCGAAGGGGGCTGCCTGTTTAACTACACCAGTAAGCTAGTAGCAGCCTTCTCTTTTGTTTCTTTCCGTTCTTCCGGTAATGCATTGTGACTGCTAGTGCTTGATCGTAATGCTTGCCTAGCCGAGTGGCTGGAGTTCAGCCTTCCTACGGGAAAAAGGCCTGGGGCACGCTCCGTACTATTTTTTTGCTACTAGTAGTCACTTGCGCGTGGACCAGAAACTTTGACGTCTTCCGGAGACCAGAGGGTTCAAACAAAACGCAGCAAAAGATGTCCTAGTGCCTAGTGCGTGATGCCATTGTTTTCCGAGCAGGGGACTGCCACAACACCAAGGGAGAAAAGAACATGTGCGTGGTCGGAGGAATCAACAAGAGGAAATTTCTCTTATGGCCTCAAAAGAAATGGCCATGCCTTCTATGACCTTCCTAGAGTTGAACTTCCTCTTGAGGCTCAAAATCAATTTTGCTTTCCCTCCATGGCTTTTTCGTTACTTTTGAGACTTAACGGTGTTAAATAGAGCGTAAAAGTACCATTTTACCCCTGATTCGAAATGGACATAATTTATATTAAAAAAATTATCTGGATGTGAGTATTAATTTACAAGTGTATTTTGTTTCAAAATTGTATATCTTGGCTTGTTATTTTCGAAATTAGCATTATTTTCATACTTTAATTTCGTAATTGGACAAAGAGTTCTCTATTTGCACAAAAAAAAAATTAACTGCACAAGTTGCAAGAACAGAACACATCACAATTGGATTAACTTGTCCAATGCAAAGTTTCACAAGTTGCTGGAGGTGGCCGCGCCCGCGTCGAATCCCGTCGAGGTAGCTCCGACGATGCATCTGGGGGCAGCTGCGCAAACGTCTTCCCGGGCGGGCGCCGTCGACTCGGCGAGGCTGGAGGAGGTCGCGCCCGCGGCGAGGATGGAGGAGGCCGAGGCGGCGGCGACGCTGGAGGAGGCCGCGGCGACGTTGGAGGCGGCGAGCCCCGGCCCGCGGCTGGGGGCCCGATGGCGGCACCGCCTTCCGCCATGCGGTTCGCTGCCGCACGCTTTGTTTCTTTTTTTTTCTTTACGAATTGTTTTGCGCTGCGTTCATCTGGAGAGAGGCAGAGGGGTATAGTCGTCCATTTGCATCGCTTGGGAGTCAATTTTCACGGCAAAAGGTGACAGAGGGCCATAGAAAGAAGAGGAAATTTATTTTCAGCCTCAGGAGTAAGTTCGATCTTAAAAAGACTATACAAGGCATGGCCATTTCTTTTGAGGCCACAGGAGGAATTTCCTCAATCAACAACTACACCGCGGCGCTGCTGGACCCATCAAGCCCATGTAAGCATCAGTCACGCCACAAAATTCCTTGCTGCATCACCTTCTTCCAATATCACAACGTCCTTACTCCTTAATTACCTGCGCTTCTGCCATCAGATGATCCGACCGTGAGCCTGATGTTCCTGGCGCACTTCGTCGGCGACATCCACCAGCCTCTCCACTGCGGCCGCACAACCGATTACGGCGGCAACACTATCAGAGTCAATTGGTACACAACGCCGAGCAACCTTCACAGGGTGCGCTTAACTCGTTAACATAGTTAATCGAATGGCTTCAGTTTACTACTACGTTGGTTGACATGGTTCATTGTAACTTTGTCTTGTTTCAGGTGTGGGACGATAAAGTCATCCAGACAGCCTTGAAGGACTTCTACAACGACGAACTGAGCACCATGCTAAAGGCCATCAAGATGAACATCACTGTAAGTGCTTCACAACCCTGTACTGCATCCATCAGGCATCAGCGTAAGTAAGTACTGATTGATTTCTCATTTCGCGTCAAAAAAAAAAAAACGATTTATCATCGTGCAGAATGGGTGGTCTAACGAGGAGAAGCAATGGGAGGCGTGCCACAGTCCGAAAGCGACTTGTGCTGCCAAGTAAGCTCGTTGTGATTTGCCTGACAACACGCATGGTTCTTCAGAAGTAGGGAGTACAAAACTTAATCTTCAGAGAATAATAGATGAAAGCCGCAACTGCAGGTACGCTGACGAGAGTGCAGCACTGGCGTGCGACGCGTACAAGGTGCTGAGCAAGGCTCCACCTTAGGAGGTGCGTTCTGAACCACCACAACAATTCAGTTTTCTGAATGATTCACTTTATGATATCTCATTCGAGCTAGGACATGTGATCTGACGCTCGAGAAATTAACTTGCAGACGAGTATTTCTTCTCTGCGCTGCCGGTTGTTCAGAAGAGAATTGCCCAAGGAGGTGTGAGACTTGCTGCAATACTGAACATGATCTTCAGTGGGAACAGAAAGCTGCAAAGCAGTTAGTTGATCCGGTAGAAATTAGCAAGAGAAAGGAAAAGGGAAGGAATTAGCCGCCATTTTGAATTAGGGATTTTCTTGTCTGACAATAAACCGGCATTTGGAATTAGGATAAGATATTATCTATGAGGCACTTTGATGTATATTTGATGTACTGGCATGTGCATCCCTATATGTCGATCTTTCAGATTGAGGTTAATGTGTCTCGCCGAATAAAAAGGAAGATCATAATTAAAATATATGCATCTCAGAACATCACAGTTACTATTGTATGCATATCAGACCATATAACTACTACCTGCATTCTAACCATCAGGTATTCAGGCCATGCTCTATGGTAAACAGTAGTACCAGGTGAGGGAAACTATGCAGAATGCGGCTGCCCATTTTGTTGTTGTTATTAGTAGCGCTGTTGCCTATTGCTGACTAATCTCTAAGCGGTCTTGACCGGGGACAGTGTTCAGAGGAAGCTTGACTGACAGACTGGTTATCGATTCCGGCACAACGCTCATCTAAAGAAGCCACAGCGCGGCAGTTATGGACGCACGCTAACAAAGTGTCAGAGCGCAGCTCGAGGATGCCGAAGACAGCTTGGTTACGCCGAGGGTCACGGGTTCACCGCGGTGGCGAGCCGGACGACGCGCCGGCGAGGAGCCACCGCGGCCGCTGCTGTTCCGCATGCCAACAAGGTCTCCGGCGAGCGAGGGCATGTGGGCGGTGCATAGCGCACCTCTTTTTCGCCGGCGAGGTTGTTGTTGCGTCGAGCATCTCGAGGATGGGGAACGGGGAGGCGGCGCGCGCTCGCAGCCCGGCGCAAGCACGGGGGCGGGATTCCACTCAACGATCACCCCGGTCGCTATTACAAATAGCGACCGGGTTTTAGTCGTCCTAACCGTTGGATGGAATTTATCCGGACTGGATAAGACGGCGCGTGGAGGGTTGGTGCAAGTGAGGGTCCGATTGGACCTGGCCTGCCTTTCGCGGAGGCCCGTAGCTAGGATACAAGAATGAGCCATTTATGCAGCCAGCCCAGTACAAGAATGAGCGCTGCCGCGCTAACACGCGTCCGTGTGCGGCCCGGCCCAATAGCGAGCGGAGGCGAGCGGCTGCGGGCGGGCAGCGCCGCATCGCCGGAGGTGGTTTATTGCGGGCGGCGGAGCGTGGTGGCGAGTGGTGGCGGAGCGCGGGCGGCGCGACGCGGCGACGCCGCGTCGCCGGCGGTGGATTAACGCGGGCGGTGGAACACGGGGGTGAGGTGGCGGCGGAGCGCAAGGTGATGGCGGGCGGCGCGACGCGGCGGCGAGGGCGCCGCCGCGTCGCCGGTGGCGGATTAGCGCCGGCGGTGGAGCGCGAGGGCGAGGCGGTGGCGGAGCGCGGGGTGTGGGCGGGCGGTGCGACGCGGCGGCGCCCTGGTGGCGGTTATCGCCGGCGGGGTTAGGGGTTCGGGTTGCCGGGGGCGTCGGCGGCGGCGAGGAGCTTCATTTCCGACGGCTTTAGAAGGAGGGGTTCGGGGGCGGCGGCCGACACGGCGGTGGGAGGCGGCGCGGCGGTGCGGCGAGGCGGCACTGGCGCCGCCGGAGCCGCGGGCGGCTGGAGGGCGGTGGGCGGTGCCGGAGGGGGGAGGTCGGCGAGGAAGAAGACGGGCGCGACGCGCGGCGGCGTTCCGACCGGCGTCGTACGTGGCGGCCTCCGGCGTGGTACGCGTGATTGCCTAACGCGCGTACGGATGCGCGTTAACGCGACCCAAATACTAATTTGTAGGAGTACATGCCATTACAAAGTGAGTTTGAGTTGTGACTCCGGACATATTAACACGCAAATTGTGCATGTTTTGATGTTTCTCATGAAATATTGTAACATGGGCGCAGCACTAGGTACTCTGTTTCTAAATACACCACGTTTGATCGAGATGCAATCAAACTTTTTAAAGTGTAGCTATCAATAACCTTAAAAGTTCAGTTTGGATAAAATCATATGTGCAGATTTATTTTGTAAAGTACATTCATGATATTATATTTTTATTAGATACTAGCAAAGTTACGTAGCAAAGACAAGAAAAAAAATCAACGACATCATATATCTAGAAACCAAGGGAGGATACGCTAGTTCATGTAACGCAGATGCTTCCTAAGCATATTCTGAATGATACAGAGTCAACGTTGCTTGTATTAATGCAGCAGCAATCAGAAACCGAACAGCTGAACTATAGTTTCGTTACACGGTTGCGGAACAGCAGCCGTGGTTTCATGCTGACATGTTACTTGTGAACCAATAAAAACATCCGTGATGAAGTTCATTCGAAATAAAAGATGGTTATATACATGTTGAGAGCCCAAAGCTAAATTAACGTGTAGATTGGCACGTCCTCGCACCAAAAAAAAAAAAAAAACATTGGTCACCCAACCACCATAGCACCATGTTCCTGGATTCTATCAAACTGGATTTTACTAGTAGTCTACTAACGTGCAACACGTCCCAAGATTGTTTAAGACGCTCTCACGTGCCCTCGCTTCCAAAACAAGTGAATGTTGGTTTGGTTAACGCGATGACAGCGAGATCAGAACACTGCAAGTGGATCGATCGTGCGCTAATCTGAAAGCACACCAATGGCTGGGAGCGGAGCGAGATCGTCAGGAGATGGAGCCAGATATCTCAATTCTGATTGCACAGTGCAGATAACGTCAGTTTATAACAGAGCACGTGACTGACCAACACCTCTGCCCGAGGAGGAGGTGCAGAAAAGGAATTTCTTTCAGTATCGTGGCCCATCAATTTTCAGATCACGGTGCACTTGACCCAAAGCCGCGGCGTCCTCAAGTTGTTCTTACTGAAGTGGCCATATATCACGCACCAAAGCGTGGATCACTCATCGGTCGGGTAGCCGGTGTATAAAATGGAAGCGGAGTAGCCAGGAGTTGGTGGATCTAGTGAGAAATTGACCCAGAGAGCAAGAGCAAAGCCAGGATAAGCTGAGCAGGATGGGCATGCTCCACCTCCTCCATCTCCTCCTCGTTGCCGTGGTGGCGAGAGCGCCGGCCGCCCACGCATGGGGCTGGCAGGGACACTACATGACCTGCAAGATCGCCGAGGTATGCGAACTCAAATTCAGTAAAGCGCTTGAGCTAGATCATTTTTTTTTCTGTGCGAGTGTGCAATATTGTTTCATTATCTGCGGCATTGGTGTAAAGCTGCCGAACTGTGGACTGGAAACTGTGTGCAGAGTTTTCTGACGGAAGAGGCGTCGACGGCGGTGAAGGGCCTCCTGCCGGAGTGGGCCGGCGGCGTCCTCGCGAAGACGTGTTCCTGGGCGGACGACCAGCGGAAAGCGCTCCCGTGGTCGACCGAACTGCACTTCGCCGACTCGGAGGGGGGCTGCGTGTTTAACTACACCAGTAAGCTAGTACTCCAGCCTCTTCGTTTCTTCCCGTTCTTCCAGTAGTGCATACTGACTGCTTGTGCTGAATCAAGCTGCGATCGAACGTTAGTGCGAACTTGCGTTGTTGATCTTTACACCGTGCTGTCAGTCAATGGATAGTAGTACATCAGTGTCATAGTGACTCCTAGTGCTTGCTCATTGCGTTGGACTGTTCAGTCGCTACAGAGTACAACTACAGAGGCAACCGTTGCCCTTTCTTTTCTTTTTTTTTTTTTTTTTTTTTTTTTGAGACAAGAAGCAACCGTTGCCTGACTAGCCTAGTGGTCGAAGTTTAGGCTTGGGGCAAGTTGCCATGCTTTCATGAGATCTAAGCAAGTACTAGTACTATTTGTTTATTTTAGTAATCATTTGCGCGTGGGCAAGAAACTTTGATGTCCTGGTATCTAAAGATGACTTCTAGAGGGTCCAGTCAAAACGCAGCTGATTAAAGATGTTCTTGTGCCTGATGGCATTGTTTCCTGAGCAGGGGACTGCCACAGCAGCAAGGGAGAAAAGAACGTGTGCGTAGTCGGAGGAATCAACAACTACACTGCGGCGTTGCAGGACTGTTCAAGCCCATGTAAGCATCAATCACGCCTCAAAATTCCTTACTGCGTCACCTTCTTCCACCATCACAACGTCCTAAATTACCTGCGCTGCTGCCATCAGACGATCCGACCATCAGTTTGATGTTCCTGGCGCACTTCGTCGGCGACATCCACCAGCCGCTCCACTGCGGCCACGCAACCGATCTCGGCGGCAACACCATAAAAGTCAACTGGTACACAAACGCAACGGCGAGCAACCTTCACAAGGTAATTAATCGAATGATGATTCACAAAAAGATTGCTTCAGTTTACTTGGTCTCACGATCTCTCATTTTTTTTGTTTCAGGTATGGGACGTGAACGTCATCGAGACAGCCATGGAGGACTTCTACAACAACGACACGGCCACCATGATAGAGGCCATCAAGATGAACATCAGTGTATGTGCTCTACAAACCTTACTGCATCCATCAGGCATAGCACCTAGTACTGATACTTCTCGTCGTGCAGCACGCGTGGTCTTGCGAGGAGAAGCAGTGGGAGGCGTGCCACAGTCGGAAGACGACTTGTGCTGACAGGTAAGCGCGTTATCTGCCTGAAAACACGCATGATTCTTCAGAAGTAAACTTAATCTTCAGAGGCTAATAGACGGAAGCCGCAATTGCAGGTACGCCAACGAAAGTGCAGCACTGGCGTGTAATGCGTACAAGGGTGTTGTGAATGGCTACACCTTAGGAGGTATGTTCTGAACCGCTACATTAATAATTTAGTTTTTGTGAATGGGTTAATTTCTGACATCTCCCTCGAGGACATGTGATTTGATGCTCGTGAAATGAAACTGCAGACGAGTATTTCTTCTCTGCGCTGCCGGTTGTTCAGAAGAGGCTTGCTCAAGGAGGTGTGAGGCTTGCTGCAATACTGAACAGGATCTTCAGCGGGTACAGAAGGCTGCAGAGCAGTTAGTTTATCCGGCAGAGATTTAACAAGAGAAACGGAAGGAATTAGCCGCCATTTTGAATTAGAATAAGGAATTTTTGTTGTCTGACAATAAGCGGCATTTGGGATTAGAATAAGAGATTATCTACGAGGCACTTTGATGTATTGGCATGTGCGTTCAGACATGTATGTCTTTCAGATTGAGTTTATAATTAGTACCTCCCCAAATAAAAAGGGAGATCAGAATTCAAAGTTACGCATATCACCTCAGGGCATACAACTTGACAGTTTTTTTTTTTCTTTTTGTTCGAAAGACCAACTTGACTGTAATAGATCTTTTGAACAGTTAAATCAGGTCAGTTACCCCGTCATTAGCACTTGCGTTCTAACCATGCATCAAGTCTTCAGGCCTTGCTCTAACACTGGTAAACAGTAGTACAAGCCTACCAGGCAAAAATTCATCAAGTGAGGGCGGGCGCTGCAGAATGCACATGCTCATCTTTGTTCTTACCTGTAGCGCCTTTACCTATTGCTGACTAATCCGGGCGGGCGATATTGAACGACGACAGTGTTCAGAGGCTGCTTGATCGACAGACTAATAAGGGGCTGATTGGTTTGCTGCATATCAAGAGAACCAGGCCCGCCAGATGCAGGTGACTCGTGTTTGGATGCCTGGAGTCTTCGTTGGGCCTGGCCCGGCCGGTGCAAGAGGCACCCTTCAGCCTGGCTCCCGGGGTGCGGCAATTTTGATCGCATCTCCAGAGCCTGGCTGGCGCGGTGCAAGCGCGAGCACTAACGTGCATCTGCTATCTCTGTCTGTGTGCATGAAATCTGCAAACCAATCACCGTCGCCGTCTGTCCTGGCCAGCTAAAAACGTGAACCAATCATGACCTTGTTGCATCTATTCAACCTGGCTGGTGGGAGCCTGGATCCCTAATACGAGCCAGGCTCGGCCGGGCAACAAACCAATCACGCCCTAAATCTCTTCGTCTGAAGTTGTCGATTCCGACATTCCGTCACGACTGACAATGCTCACCTGTAGATTCCAAATCCGTCCTTTATCTAAAAAAAGGATTCCAACAGGCCACGGAGGCGAACATGAAGCACGTGCCGAGCGGGGGGATCAGAGAGAGGCTCCTCCTCACTGGCTCTGTGGCTCGCATACGCGGTGGACAATAAGGCAGCACGCCAACAAGGTGCCAGAGCGCAGCACGAGGACGACAAAGAATATGTGATTACTCCGAGTGTCACGGGCTCACGGCGGTGGCGAACCGGAGGACGCGCCGGCGAGGATCGAGCCACACCTTGCCCAGCGGCAGGAATGCGGTGGACACCCCGGCCGCCGCCGGCATGCCAACAAGGTCGCCGGCGAGGGAGGGCAGGTCGCCGGCGCAGAGCGCAATTGGAGGACCAGACGAAGTTGGGGTTATGGGGAGGATCTCGACAATGGCGAACGGGGAGGCGCGCCGGGAAGAAGTCACCGCGCCCAGCGCGCGGGCGGGTGTCGGACGGCCAGCCCGGTCGCTATTTGGAATAGCGACCGGGGTTGAGGTAATCTTGACCGTTAGATGAAATATATGCGGACTGGATCAGGAGACGCGCGGTGCGGTTGTCTGGGAAAAGTGGGGAAGGGTCCAATTAGGCCCGGCCTGTCTTTTGTGGCGGCCCGTAAAAGCCAGGACGCGGTGCATGTGGCCGGCCCAGGACATACATGCGAGTTTTGGATCTGTACGGTACGTAGCAGTTGGAGATCTATTCTCTTCTCAAAACAAAAAAAAAGAAAGAGAAGAGTTGGAGATCTATTCAGATTTAGAACTCTTTTGAATTCACCTAAAAAAAAAAAGACCTTTTTGAATTGCGTCAATCAAACTTTTAAAATTTTAAAAACTTCCAATAGCCTTTAGATATTTATAGTTTGAAACATAAAAATCATATGTGTAGCCACAAAAAAAATATGTAGCCACAAAAAAAATGTAGATTTATTTTATAATGTACACTCGTGATACTATACTTTTAGTAGGCACTGTAATCCAACTTCTAGATAAAAAAACAGTCAAGTTACATATCAAACACAAAAAATATCAAGAGCATCATGTATCTAATTAAAGACGGACGGAGGATATACCAGTCCATGTAACGCAGATGCTCCCTAAACACCTTCTGAATAATATATAAAGTCAACCATGCTGGTATTACTGAAATGAAAAGGAGATGGTTATTCGGCAATTGGATGAGTCGTGCAGCAATCAGAAACCGAGCAGCTGAACTGTCGTTACACGCGGTTGCGGAACAGCAGCCGTGGTTTCGTGCTGATGACATGTTATGCACCAATAAACACATCCGTAGAGGAAGGTCATTCCAGTCCAAATAAAAGATGGTTAATTATATGTAGGCTACCAATCAACAGATGGAGTCTCAAACAAATGATTATACAGATCAAAACCCCTCAATAGTCACATGGACCAGTTCATTTACATGTTTAGAAAACCCTACCGTTTGTTGCTCGCGCTAAAATTTTAAAGCTTCGTGGATCAGGACAAGGAATCAAATTATACGGATCAACTCGGTTACCCGGTGTATAAATAGGGGAACAGCAGAGGAGGTATCTATCTAAGAAGAGAAACAGAGAGAGTCCCATTGCAAGACACAAGAGAAAGAGAGCAGCAAAGCCAAGGTAGGCGAGGATGGGCCTGCTCCTGCTTCTCCATGTCCTCCTCGTCGCGGTAGTTGCGAGAGCTCCGGCGACTGAAGCATGGGGCAAGGAGGGACACTACATGACATGCAAGATCGCCGAGGTAAGCGAGCTGAAGCTTGCATGATTGTTTTGTTATCAGCGAGGCGCTGGAGAAGCTGAATTGTTGAACTGAAAACTATTGCAGAATTTTCTGACGGAGGAGGCATCGACGGCGGTGAAGGACCTCCTGCCGGGGTGGGCCGGCGGCGATCTCGCGGAGACGTGCTCCTGGGCGGACACCCAACGGTTCCGGTACAAGTGGTCGAGCCCCCTGCACTTCGCCGACTCCGAGGGGGGCTGCAAATTCGACTATGCCAGTAAGACGCTCATGGTCTCAACACTTCGTCTCCATGCAGATACAGTCTTTGCATGCTCTTTTCAGAGTCTCCAATTTTGGTCGTATCTTCCATGAGCGTATTTTTCAAACCTATTTAGCTACTAGTTGATGCATGCCTAGGTTTACTCGTTCTGAATTTTGTGTTGACTTGGGTAACTAGAGAGTTTTTTTCCCCCCCCGAGCAATTGGGTAACTAGAGAGTAGTTTCCAAAATAAAAATCAAAATAGAGAATAGGTTTCTGTTGAGACGTTGCTGTCATGATGTCCGTAGGTTTACTCGCTCCAGAAGCAACTGTCTGCATGCCCAATTGGTTGGAGTTCAGATAGAGAAAGGCTTGAGGAAATTGCCGTCTTTTCAGAATCTCATAAGAATATTATTATTCGATCAATAGTTAGTTCGGCAGATCGGATTGGATCGGCTAGCGACCTGCCGATCTTCACATGCGTAAGAGCATGGATTACTAGGTACTTGCCTTGCTTGCTTGATGGGGCAAGCAAAAGGCTTGAGTCGTCACGGGCACAAGTGGCATGCATGTATGGCGATTGGCGAACAAGTGGCTGCCTGCTCCTGCCTAGAGAGGTCCTGATTAATGAACTAGTGTGCACAGAAATCTGCCTAATCTTCTAAGTACAAATAGCAGTGCCTGTAGCTCGGAACATTAGATGTTCTGATGGATCCTGACGGTGCAATTTATGATCAGGGGACTGTCACAACAGACAGGGTGAGACGAACATGTGCGTGGTCGGAGCAATCAACAACTACACGGCGGCGTTGAAGGACTCGTCAAGTCCATGTGAGCAGCAATCACACCACTCTTTCCTCGATCCATCACGTTCTTCTCTAACGCGCTGTACAGCTAACCAACCAACCACTACGTTGCTATCTGCAGTTGACCCGACGGAGAGTTTGATGTTCTTGGCACACTTCGTCGGTGACGTTCACCAGCCTCTCCACTGCGGCAACGCCGATGATCTCGGCGGTAACACCATTATCGTCCACTGGTACAGGAGGAAGAGCAACCTTCACCATGTATGCGCGCTAAATCCGATGACAGAATTAAGGCCGATTCTTCGATCTCGTACACTGACTAAATTGTGTTGTTTCAGGTTTGGGATGTGAACGTCATCGAGACAGCCATGAAGGACTTCTACAACAACGACATGGGCACCATGATAAAGGCCATCCAGTTGAACATCACTGTAAGTACAAGCACAATCTCCTACACTGCTCGTCTGGTTTTCAGCAATCACTTCAATTTTTTGCTGATCTTGTCTTGGTAGCACCAGCAACTAGTATTGACTTGAGAACTTGTTGTGCAGGAGGAGTGGTCCAACGAAGAGAAGCAATGGGAGACGTGCCGTACCCGCACGAAGACTTGCGCTGACAAGTAAGTTGGAGATCTGCACGAAGTGGATTGAATTCAGAAGCGAGCTTAATCTCAGGGGCTAACAGCTGAGCGAATGCAGGTATGCTGATGAGAGTGCAAAACTGGCTTGCAAGGCGTACGAGGGTGTCGAGCAAGATTCCACCTTAGAAGGTAATTTATTTGTTTCTTGTGAATTTAGTGACTCATTTAAGTTATGATACCCTTGGAGGCCAAGTGATATAGTGCTCTTGGAATGAAACTGCAGACGACTATTTCTTCTCTGCTTTGCCGGTTGTCCAGAAGAGAATTGCTCAGGGAGGCGTGAGGCTTGCTGCAATACTGAACAAGATATTCAGTGGGAATAGGAGACTGCAGAGCAGTTGATTATGAGACGGGGGAAAGAGAATTCTCCAGCATGAATTCGATTCTCTTATTGTCTGACAATGTAACTACAGCAATCACGACCATTCTAGATACGTATTATCTATTCAGCAATGTAACTTCAGCTCACGCTTTATTATTTGTCAGCGCATAGTGATGTATTGACACGTGTATCAATACATTTATGTATATCTTTCAGATTGATAAAAGATACTGTGAAATGAAACATGGCACATACGAATCTAGGGTCTAATTTCTTCGATCGCTATGAATGACTGAATTCAGATTTCTCTTCATGGGTGATAAGCCGGGCTTCTGAAAGTTGCACGAGCCACAGATATCCGGTTCCCGAACTGGAATATCATAACATGACACTGTTCTTTCGTTTCGTCGGATGGTTAATTTAGCGTAAGCGCTGGGTAAAAGCTTTGAGATATTACGTTCACTGAGAATCTCATCAAGCGCAGCTTGCTGAATTGTCAAGAACATTATAAGCTTACCCATTTACGTAAAAAAAATATATAAACTTACCCAGTCAAGAACCAGCCTGTTCGGTTGAAGGTTTTGCAGCAGACAGCAGCAGCAGCTACAGTATTCGCAGCTATTTCTTCAGCAATAGCTACAACATTCGCAGTTATTTCTTCAGCAGCAACAACAGCAACTGCCTCCGCTGAACCCTGCCGAACAGGCTGAACATTTCTATCATTAACTAAGAACATTGAAGCTTAGCCCACAGGCCAGGCATCTTGCCAACATCAACTTTTCTTCCCTATTGAGACTCTTATTCCCACATTCAGCAGCAGCCAAGATACTTATAAGTTATAAGAGCTACTCATACCATGTCTGGCACCCAATACCTAAAAGAAAATAGTGGTAAATGCTAGATTCTTTGTTTGTTTTCTGTTTTTGTATCTATATTACAGAAGAGGTAACGGTTTATAAGATCTCAACATCAAAAAGCATTTCAACAACTGAAATGAGAGCTCCAAATTACAACCGTCAGTACAAGTAGAAAGAGTGAATTCTCCTTCCAAATAAATTCTTTGAACAACAAGCTTGGGTCAACCAAAGAAGCCATGGTTCATCCTTCAGCAGCAAATCACTGGAAGTGCAAAAGCAATGAGGATTTGCAAAATTTCCATATTGAATTTGGAACATCCAAGTTCAATGCTGAGAAGGGTATGTTTACAAAAGCTTCAGACCACCAGTGACATCATCAACCATGTCAGCCGGCCCTGCTCAATTGAAACAGTAGAATCAGCAAAGATATCGTTAACAATAGGGTAATTTCCTTCACTGCCATTGGCATAAAATGTAATCCCCTATTCACCACCGAGAAAAGTCCAGTCCTGTACATGCCAGCCATCTAAAAAATTTATCCCCTCAATGACACTGCAGCTCCATGCCAGCCATCAAACAATTCTAAATGCCAATACTACCCTTCTCCTTTCTTCCTCCTGGAACCAGACTACAACAGCTTGACCAGATCCATCAGTAATGGCGAGATCCGACTGGATGGGTTTTGGTGACCATCAAAATAGATGCGTTGGGAGATGCAGAAGAGAAACATGTGATCAATTTGTGCTAATCGATGGATAATGATTCGAATTTGGTGATTTTGCGGGTAGAGTTTGGGAAGAGGAAAATTGAAATTGAGGAAGAATCGATCGATCTGGACCAAATCCATCAGAGCTCCAATCCGTCGTGGTCTGCCCGCCTCCGTTTAAGAGTTTTGTGTTCAAGCACACGGGCAGCACTCAACAGGCCAGCAGCATGGTGTTCATCGGGAGAACAAGGCACTATTTTAAGTATTCTTTTTCTGATTTAACCTTCGATAGTGCAAGTGCGGCATGAGATTTGTGATGTGATTGTTAATTATTTTTCTTGGTTCAACTGGCAGCAAGCAAGGGGGCTGTCAATGGTTAGCTTCTTCAACTGGTTGCGGCTAGGTTCTTGAGCAGCGGAGGCGTGCCGCAGGCCGAGCTCGGGGAGGGCTTTGACGACGGAGCGGCGTGGAAGACCGACAGCGCGAGACGGCGAGACGGCATGTCGTCGTGCTCCATGAACTGAAGGGCAAATTTGTCATCTATGAGGTTGGGATGAGCTGCGATGGTTTGGAGGAGATAATTTTTGTTGGCGTTGGCATCTACAGGATAAAAGTTTTTCCGGTGGTTGATAAGGGATTCAAGTTTAGGATGATGGCACAGAAGGGATTTTCCCTTAACAATATATTGCATTTCAAGGTAACATGAACTAAAATGCGTCTTACCAAGAATTGCCATGACTGTTCTTGAATCTACAAAATAAAAGACAAAATGGCAATCAAACCAAATGAGAAAAGAAAAAAAATTACAAGAACCATTATAAGTTAAATCTCTGGGAAAACTCACTTGGAGCAATCTGTGTTCTTCCAGCGTCTATGGTTATGTGAGTTGGCAGATTCAAAGACTTTGCTCTCCCCTGCATCAAAAAGGACAATTTAGACATTTCTAATCAGGTTTTAAGTCGTATTTTAATTGCTGGTTTGCATAGGATCATCACAGTTGAATACTCCTCTAGAAGGATAATAAAAAATACTATACCAGGTAAATCTAAAAAATACTATACCAGGTAAGTATCAAATGTTCATTTTTGTTTAAGAAACAGCTTCAGGATGAGACACCTTTTTCAATTAAAATTGTAGTTACATGAGGCAATGGAAACTTTTAGTACTCATAAAATATGTCATTCCAATCTGATCTACAGGTATTGTCGCTTGACTTGCCTTTGTCTTTTTTGGTATCCCAGAAAAATAATTTCAAACACTAGTAAGCCATAAAACAAGAGCATTTACCTGTAAAACAAGCATATCTTCCTCGCTTTCGATTTTCACAACAACCTTAACTTGCCCGCATCGCTCCCATCTGCAAGCAATGAAAAGAGCAAAGAAAATTTAGCACACATTATGTTATCTCGCTGGAATATTCAGTTGAATATATGGAAGAACCTTAAAATAGTTGAAAATACCTTTTAAGTGATTTTGGTGCTCTCTGTTGAAGTTTTTTGAACAAACCCAGCGTTGCATGGCTAAAATAACAGAAAAGGAAACCAGCATAATCAACATGGAACTCATCTTTACAGAACTGAAACAAACATACGAATGAAAAAATATAGTACTCATGACAACCCAGTTCACTGCTCCAGGTGATGACTGAAGTACTGGAGGCAAATATAATGATCGATTTTAAGGCAAAATGTAACACATGTTTCATTGCAAGATGATGCAGTATTGTAAATTCATCGCAAAGAATTACTGAAATAAGGGAGCCAGCGTGTATCCCTCTGGTAACACTGAGAAATGCATTCCCTTTGGTAACTAAAGTCACAACTGACTGTCCAGGCTAAAAAATTATGATTGACATAGGTTTATTTTTCAGGTGTGACATGCAGCAATACTTGGAAATTGCATAGGTCCTACAATATGAAGCAACTGAGATAAATGGTGTCTGATATTTTGCCAGCAAATATCATAAAGCTGGTAAAATTTCCTTGGGATGGCAAGAGAAAAGGATGGCCCAGCTGAGGTAGGCAGGTAACGTAGCTATCACAGCAACTACTCAGTCTACTCTCGTGCTTTAGCCATCACAGTGCAATAGCAAACATATCAGACAAGGCAGTCATCTTGCATAGGCATCAAACTAAACCCTATTCAGCATTCCCTCCATCTCTTAATATTAGCATAAGATCTAACATAAATCATGCATATCTGACCAATCATTCTCTTAGCTGTCTATATCCTTTACATAAGAATAAACACTACAAATACTGTACAGTGTGTACATTTGACAAAGCCATAGTCATAAAATAGACCAAAACCAAACAACACGCTGACAATACGGCATAATCACAATTCACAAGCAGCCAAAGAGCCTGAGCAACCGCCACCGTGTCTCATGGACATGACCATTTGTTTGTGCTGTAGCTTTTTCCTCTACGAAAGTTTGTAACTAATTCCATGGTTGATTCACAATAAATGAATCCAAGTGAATCAGTAAAAGCAGTAATAACGACCTGACTTGTCTAACAGATATTTCATCACAAAATTACCCCAACTTAAGCCAATACAGGTCGATTATAGTTCAACGTTGTAACTAGCTACCCATTTCAAGTTTATTAGTGGGCTCCGTGGTCTTGCTAACAGTTTCTGCTCACACAGAAAAGGACAGTAAGCGAAAGGTCTAACCTGCATTGCGCAGCGATCTTTCCCTTCCCCATCTTCAAATCATTCCTCACCACCAGCACCTACCACCACAGGAAAACCAACATCCACAGTCCTCTTAATCCCTCCCCGGCATTATAAAAATCAAAAGCACCAAAAACAAAACTAAATCCCCAGTACCATCTTGAAATCTTCGATTATCGCAGCGAGGTTTTCAATCTCCAGGGGGCTGGCAGCAGACTGAGCCTGGGCCTTCTCCGCCTCCTTGGCCGAATCGGACTTGGTGACCACGTTCCGCGACCAGAAGAGCAGCCGGAGCCCGGTCCGCTTCTGCCCGCCCGCCCGCTTCGCCGTCCGTCTGCGGCCAGAGTTTTCGTCATCATCATCTTCCGAGTCGTCGTCGGAATCTTCATCCGAGAGCCCCCCAGAAGCAGGGCTTGCGGCATGGCGCGGGAGGCGGCTGATGGCGAAGAGGTAGCCAAGGGCGAAGGAGCCAGCGGCGCCAGCGACGGCGGTGGCGGCCGCGGGGAGCGCGCCGGCGATGGGGAGGGAGAGTACGGAGGCCGACGCGCCCATCGAGATCGGCGTCGCCGGTCCCCGACGGCGGCGGCGGGGAGAGGGTGGTTAGGGTGCGTCACGACTCACGACCTCACGGGTTTGGGGGACTAGTGGTTTAGGAGAGAAGATTCTGACATGTGGGTCTAATGGGTCAGTGAGCAAGTGAGTCACCGTTTATACATGATTAAATTGTTCATGATTGATATTTTCGATAAAACATCTTTTTATTTCAAGGTGAAATAATATCTCAGCTTACTTTTATCCTTTCTTACATGATATAAAGAAACAAGATGAAGTTGTATAATTAGCTTTAAAAACACCTACTAAAATCAAAAATAAGAAACCTCGCCACTGCTCAATTGCTAAAATAAGCGCACGATGTGAAACGCTTGAATTGTTGCAGTCCTTATCTTTATCCTAAAATAAATCATATGGAACAAACCTCCAAATGTTCGCAAGAAAATGTTTTCATGTCTTAAATAGTACTCCTCACCATCCTTTATATAAGGAATTTTAGGAGTTCAAATCATATAGCAAACGAAGAAAACGATCATTTTATCTCTTCATTTAGCTCAGCACAAATAATTTTCAAAACTTGTCATATCTTTAATAGAATCTCTTATACATGGGGACAAAATTTGAATGTTAGAGTCTCTAGGAAAATGTCACCTCCTGATGCAAGCTGTCTCTTGCTACAACTAGCTGTGTGCCTCCGCTGCCGCCCGATGCCTCCAATTTCCATTTGCGTGACTTCGTGTCCGCCTGACACCTCCCCCGGCCTCTCGCGCCACTCGCGCGCCTCCCCCACCCATGCGTCGTCTCTGGAGGAGAAGGACCCTGTCGACACGAGGATGTTGTGTTGCTGCCGGCCAGAGGTGTCCAAACCCTAGATTTTTTTTGTTTAGATTTCCTAAATTTGACTTGAAAAATGTGAACACGAGTTGAAATCTTTTGAATGTTAGTTGAAACCTTTTTGAAATCGAATTAAATTTTATGGAATCAAATTGGGACTTTCAAAGCTGAGTTAAAATTTTGTTAAGTTGTCTTGAAACCTTTTGAATTTGAGTTAAAACATCTTGAAACAAACCTAAAAGTTTTTTAATCGACTTGAAACATTTTAATATCGGCTTGAAATTTTTTTATACTGACTTTGAACTTTTTCAAAATTCACTTGAAACTCATTTTCTAGTTGATTTTTTTTTTAAAAAATGACATGATTTTTTTGTTTCAGATTGATTTGTTTTGGTTTCATCTTGTTTCGATTTTCTATCCCAGCTTTCTAATGGGCACAGACAGGGTGGGTGAAGAGGGCGTGAGCCGTGAGGCTGTCGTAAGACTCGGAGGCGGAAGCTATTTTGCTTGCGTGCGGTGCTGAAACAGTCGCCCCCTACACTGCCTGAGGGCAAGCCCGCAAGGGTCAAGGTCATGGGGATATTTGAATGCTTTTCATAATTTTTTTTGTTATATATATTCAACTCTATTGCAAGTTATACATGAACATTATTCATTTTTTTCTAGGAAAGTTATGCATGAGCAATACCAGAGATATAAAAGGTTTTGGTTTCATGCACCCACTCCAGATTTGTACCGAGTGAATGTTAGCACCATCTACTCTATTGAAACTTATCCTTTGTTCAAGTGTGCGGCTGGTCAGAGTATGATACATGTCATTTTCGCCGGGGGTAAAGTAAACAAGGTGTCCAAAGCGGCAATTGCCTCCCACCTCCAGAACAATGACAGTCGTCCTCGGACTCATGTCGGCGACGTAGATGCAGTTCGGCTTCAACTTTCGTGAGCCTTGCAGCACAAGGACTTTTGAATATGTAGTTTTCCCCCAGGAAGAGAGGGCGGCCGCCACCGATGTCCGAGACGCGCCGCCACGCGTCGTCGCTCACGTCTAGTTGGTGGAGCGCAATGCCGAACGCGTAAAAGCTTTGTTGGTCATGAGGTCATCGTTCAACTCTTGTTCAAGTTATTCATAAATATTGTTCTTTTTTGCTAGGAAAGTTACACACGAGAAAGACTAAAATACAAAAAGGTTTGCTTTCATGCACCTACTTCAGAATGTCGATACCGATCGAGGCAGTGAGCATTAACGTCGTCCACTCTATTGAAACTTATCCATCGTCCAAATATGCGGTTGGTCGGAACCATATTGGCATCTGATACATGTCATTCTCGCCGGGATAAATGAGGCGCGAAAACCTGCGATCACTTGTCACCTCCAGATCAACGACGGCTGCGTCAGCATCAAACATGTCGGCGACGTAGATGCAGTTCGCCTTCAACTTCTGCGAGCCCCGCGGCACGCCGACGTAGAACGGGTAGTTCGCCCCTAGGAAGAGCGCGCGATCGCCGCCGATGTCCGAGACGCACCGCCACGTGCCGTCGCTCGAGTCTAGCTCGTGGAGCGCAATGTCGCACGCGTGGAAGTTTCGCTGGTCGTCGAAGATCATCCGCCTGACCTGACGGTTGCGACTGCCCAGCGAGACGATGTGGCCGAGCATGGAGATCAGTAAGATCCCGCCATCGCTCGACACGGCCAGGTGGAACTTGTATTCGAACGGGTAGCTTGAGTCCGGTCGCCGCACCACCACGGGACCTGTAGTTTTACCGTCGCTCATTTCCCAGGAGTAGACGGCTCTGTTGCGACTCACGGCGATCACCTTCCCCTCGTGGACGATGGTGTCCGCGTACCCGGCCCGGCGACCCCTCCCTCGGGGTCCGCCGGGTTCTTCAGCGCCGTCCAAGACTCCTCTCCAAATCTCGTGAACGCAAGCAGATTCGGATGGAACGTAGCGACGGCCAGGTAATCTTCCCGGTGCGCCGGCGTCCGGCACAGCGCGACCCGCTGAAGCGATTGCGAGTACTCTTCGCGTTCCACGCGGACTTTGAACTCGCCTCCTCCTACGTCCCACTTCGACTCCAGGGATGGTATCGAAAGAGGGCAGGCTAACCCGGGCGCCGGAGACGGGGTTGAGGAGCTCGACGCCGCACGTGTCGTCGGCGGTCACGAGCCAGTCGTCCTTGCCGCCGACCCAGCACCGGCCTTTCAGCCCCTCGGCCTCGGCGCGGAAGGTCTTGCCGGTGGCCACGTCGTGGAGCGCGAACACGCCGGCCTCGTAGTCGTAGAGCGTGCAGCCGTGGCCGTCGCGTCCACGCCCGACGTGCCCATCGTCGGGGCGCCCGGACGCAGGCGAGGCGCCTGCTGCTTGTACGCGGCGGACCAGGGCGCGCACACGGCCGGGAAGGTGAGCACGCTCATGGCGTCGAGGCGGTCCGCGACGAGGCCGCACAGCTCCGGCAGGAGGTCCGCCCATGGGGCGGTGTTGGCCGTGGCGGTCGAAGCGGAAGACATTGTCGCGTGCGGTGGCACGCTCACGATTCGATCCGAGGAGTAAGGTCTTGGACGTTCCGGTGATGTTCGTCTGATCTATGCTCTGCGTCCGAGTGGACGTATAAACAGCGTCAAAAGCATGTAATGACTTACGAACAGGAGTCGGTTACGTAATACGCCGTGTAACACTCTGCGACTTCGAGTACGAGGCGAGTTTGGCCATCCGAAAAGTCGAATCCGGCTTTGAAACTGTAAGTTGTGGTCAACTAGGCCGCAAAGGGCGAATACTGGGCTGGGCCTGAGTGTCCATGAGACTGAAAGCCAGAATAACTGGGCTAGGCTGCATGAGATAATGGGCCTAAAACCAGATCCTGGCCCTAGAAACTGGCCCACCTGCTCGTGACCGTGAACACTGAAGTGACTGAACAGCTGTGAAGTGTGAACGTCGTCCAGCTCCAGCGTGCGTGGAGTACTGTGTAGTTCATCTGCCGCTTCAGTCTTGAGTTCATTGTGATCTCGACAGGTCCACGTATGGAAGGAATATGGCAAGGGTTTTGTCAGAAAAAGGAACATGGTAGGTCATAAGGCACTATGGGTGGAGGTAGCTTAGACGTGACGACGTGGCATCTGATCGTAGCCACAAGCGCCACGTTGGGATCGGAAAATGGTGGCAGAGGATGTAAACCAGAAACAAAAGGTGATATTGATGATAGGCGGCGACCCGGGAGGCCTATCTGCCGCCCTAATCTTTGAACCTTGGCACCTCCCCCATGTCTCTACTTCGAAAGGCGACGTCGACCCGGCAAATGGCAACGGCATCTATGGGTCACCGCCTTTCTCCAGGGAGAGAATACCAAATCGGCAAATCGTTCCCCCTGTTCTTCCTGCACACGTCGCGCGCGCGACGTACAGTGGCGCACCTGTTGTTGTGCTTCCCGCGCGTCCTGGACCACGTCCACTGCGGCAGCCGCTCGCTCTCTGCCTTCCTAATCTGCCACTTAGCACGAGTTAGCACGAGTTCGGAAGTGGTGGTACCTCCTCGAGTTAGTGCAGATATAGATTCCATGCATGCCAAGCAAGCTAGATATAACAGTGATGCGCAAATTCAGAACACGGCCAACACGTTCCCCCGATTCCATACCGCACGACAGAAAGAAACACGCAACAAAGCATCGATATCCATGTTTCGAGAAGGACTTGTGAATTATTCAAGCGCCACAAAAAAAAATATGTACACAGCTTTACACATAAGCCAATGGACTTCCTGATCAAAGCAAGGGGCCCTTTACGCAAAAGGCTGCTCTGACGTTTCTGTTCAATCTCTCTCGCTTGATCGATCAATCGATCGCCGTGGATCAAGCTTTCTATCTATTCGCTGTTCACATCCATGGTTCATCTCCCCGTGTTTATCTCATGCCCTTGCCATCTTCCTCGGGCCCGAGATGCGATGGGACGTCAGCTCTGAATCCGGCCGACGGCGGCGCTTTGCGATCATGTCGCACCGGCCGCCCCCCACCAAGAAAATATACCCGGCAGGAAATGACCCACTTAACGCTCTCTGCATAAAGCTCGCCATACGTGTATATTCAGTTCGAATCTCTCCAACCATTACTTTTTTCCCGTCGCTCGAATCTTGGAGAGGATATGACATTATAATGGCTCATGGCTCCACCAATGCCAAAACATATGTGATCGAGATGCGTTCGGTCGATAGCACTGGAGAAGATTCTGTGCAACCTTGGTCGTTCGGTGATGGTAAACTGCTAGGTGGACCAGGATCAACTACTGACGTATGTATTCACAATTCTTCTTCTTGTTTTTTTTACTGACGATGACCTATTCTGAATAAATATGCATAAGATGGTCCTTCAAATCAATACCAAGTGATTCTTTTTACCGTTGGACAAATGTATATTTGCCAAGCATCAAATGGGGAAAGCTCAATGGAGATGCATTGTAGCCCTCCCATTTTTAAGGGCATCGTATCCTCTTGTTGAAAACACACTTTACTCAAAGCTTGCTATATATTTTATTTGGTTCTATTTTTTGTTTACTTGCAACTTTTCTTTGACCCAAAAGTGATTGACGTATGGTCTCTATTAATTGTAGAGTTTAGGCTTGGTTGGAGAAGCTTACGTCACTTAATAACTAATGAAATGTACTTTCTTGCATGAATGTACGGAAAGTATCATATACATCTAGTGTGAGTTTTCTCACAATTTCAGGGTCAAGCTTCTTCCTTTTGCAGGTGTGTCCTGAATTTATGGGGTCCAAACTTTTCTGGGTATTTATGTAATATAGAATTATTATTTGCGAGTGGTTACATCATCATGGATTAATTCGGTGCCAAACGATTTGTGTCTGGCTTTTCAGCATAAATTTATTTTGTCTTTATACTTGGCGGCATGTCATAGCATGTGCAATTTCGGTTGTTTCTGATTTGTATTTGCTGGTTTGACCTTGTGTTGGAACTTTATTCTTCCAAAACTCTCCAACCACGAGTCTACCGTAGGTCTAAATGTAATCTAACCGGACTACAGTCTTAGGTTCGTCGTCACAGGTCGTGAGAAAGTTGACACTGCCAGGCTGAAATGATTTAGCTGGGCCCACGATTTAACTTTTCCTATTAGCCTAGGGTCAATTCTTTGACAGTCTATCCACCATTCATCAAGATAATCATGCATGGTTTCTCCTTTAATATTTCTTCCTTACTATCTAGTCTCCGCAGTGGTCTTATCCATTTGACATAGAAGTTTAGAACTGAAATACACTTTTTCACCATCACCTTTTTTAAAAAATAGATATGATTACAATCGCTAATTAAAGTTAACTGGAGTAGTATTTTTGTGAGAACTCTACAATTATGAATGTAGGTTGCTCTCCATTGTTGCATGTATAGTTTTGACCTTGTGGCACACACTCCTATACATACGTATATTCGCATCAGCGCATGCGGTGTGCCAACCGTGAAGTTTTCTCTCTCTGTGCCATACTGGCGTTCAGACTGTACAAACGGTGGATTCTGTGCATGCATTTCATTAGCCGCGTAAGCGTATTAATGTACTACATTATTGCGAGCGAACTGGGGTCCTTGGATGAAGTGGAATATGCGATGATGTCATGCAATTGTGATATCAAAGCAAAAGTTGCTCATAATTTCCCCATCACAAGGATGGTGGCATCAAATCCAGAGATCCCATCCACGAGGAAAACTGCCAATTTATATCCGTGCCACTGTCTAATTATTGAGCACGCATCCTGCCCCTCCCTGTGTCACCACCTCTGATTCCCTCTCCCAAGTTGCGTACCGCCGCTTTTCTTCTTTTGCAGCCCCAACTCTCCTTATCTACCTTGCATAGGGGCTAATAAGCGGCCCATCTCCCAGATCGACACACAAACAAACACGCTTCTCCTGCTTCTCTTGCAAGGCGTAAGCAATCGTCTCGCCTGCCACCATGGTGGGGATGAGAGGCGCTTACGGTGGCAGCTACGACAATGGCAATGACAACCGGCCGCTCCGAGGCGCGGCGGCGGCGCCGGCGCCGGCGGAGATGCCGGCGATGGAGGTGCACAAGGTGTTGCCGCCGCCGCCGCAGAGCACGGCGAGCAAGTTGAAGGCGAGGGTGAAGGAGACACTGTTCCCCGACGACCCGTTCCGGGGGTTCAAGGGGCATCCGCTGGGAGTGCAGTGGCTCATGGCGGTCAAGTACCTGTTCCCCATCCTCGACTGGTTGCCGAGCTACTCCTTCTCCCTCTTCAAGTCCGACCTCATCGCCGGCCTCACCATTGCCAGCCTCGCCATACCTCAGGCATGCACCCGTCCCATCAAGTCCTTACTTTCTCTTCGTTTCGTTTCGTTTCGTTTTTTCCAGATCTCTTCGTTTGATGCCCATTTTTTTTTCTTCTTTTGGTGGACGAGTAGTATACACGAAAATATCCCCGTGTCGATCTTCGAGTTCGTACTCTTATTGATGATGATTTCGTCTGCATTTTTGTTTCGACTTGATTCCCTTTTTTGTGTACGTACGCGTAGTTGGTCAAACCTCTGCTTCTGTTTCACACACTGGATGTCATGTACTACTCCTGTATAAGTTTCTGCATTTGTCTAAGCATTTCTGGATGCATTTCACACACCACCAAACTTTCTGACGAACCGCCTATTCTTGAAGTCTTACTATATTAATTCCTTGCATGTGTTAATTCTTGGCCGCAGGGGATTAGCTACGCGAAGCTGGCAAGCCTGCCGCCCATAATCGGCTTATGTACGCCTCTCCTCCCTGTTGATTTTTCTGTATTTGCAAGCTTCAACTCCTGATACGTACGATCGATGCACGTATGTAGACTCGAGCTTCGTGCCGCCGATGGTGTACGCGGTGCTGGGCAGCTCCCGGGACCTGGCTGTGGGCCCGGTGTCGATCGCGTCGCTGATCATGGGGTCCATGCTGCGCCAGGCCGTGAGCCCCTCCGCCGAGCCGATGCTGTTCCTGCAGCTCGCCTTCACCTCCACCCTCTTCGCCGGCATCGTGCAGGCCTCCCTCGGCATCCTCAGGTAAAAAGCTTCGTGCCACGCATGCAGCCATGCATGCACCTGAGACAGTACACAGGAGGAGAAGACCATGCATTGACTTGACTCCACAGCGGCCCTAATTAGCTTGTTGGCTGCTTCTGATGCATGGTGGTATTGGTGCAGGCTGGGCTTCATCATTGACTTTTTGTCCAAGGCGACGCTGGTTGGGTTCATGGCCGGCGCGGCGATCATCGTGTCGCTGCAGCAGCTGAAGGCGCTGCTGGGCATCGTCCACTTCACCACCGAGATGGGGATCGTCCCAGTCATGGCCTCCGTCTTCCACCACACCAACGAGTGGTCGTGGCCGACCATCCTCATGGGGGCCTGCTTCCTCGTCTTCCTGCTCGCGGCCAGACATGTGGTACGTACTACGTATTTACAACAAACATGCACACGCCCGCCTGGCATACTAATATACTATACGGTCTCCTCTTCTTCTTCTTCGTCTTCATCCCTCTTGTCGAGTACCGTTGACTGCCGTCGTTTTCTCCTACTCATACGTGGCGCGGCCAGCTGCCGTTGAAACATCACCACGAGTAGTAGCGTTCTCGCGTTTGCTTTTCTGCTCCTCTACTTTGTCCGTAGTACGTACGTAGTTGCGTGCGTCGTACTAGCTAGCCAGCCTTGTCGTGCACCGTTAGCTTTCACCCTGGACGTATAGCTTCTCATCACCCATGGCTCGATCGGCAGAGGAAGATTCCCGTGACGATGTAGGTCTGGTGAAGTCGTGAATGAAATGATCACTGTACGTTGATCGGACCATCCAACGGAATTGGAACGGAAATGAATACAGGGTGGTCGGAAACGGAATCGGAAATGATTTAAGCATTATTCCGATCATATTTCATATTTCCATATTTTGTTTGGAATTTTCCGTTTTGTTCCGAACTCAAAGAATTTGGAATAGCCTAACATCAGGCAACCTATCAGCCCAACAGCCCACACCGGCCTTAACCCTTCCAAAGCCTTCAAAGCATCCGATGTTTCTACGCCATCTTCAACACCTTCGATGATATGAATGATGAGGAGGAGTTGCTTCATGGCAGTGGACCTTGAATCGTCATATTAGGCCTAGCTATATACACATTACATGCTAGTTGTATTGTCTAAGTTAAGACTATTTGCTATTTGTATTAAGTTCGGACGTACTTTATACGAGACATCATTTGTAGTGCTTCTATGTTAATGTCTAAGTTAAGACGATGTTGGATGTGTTGTTCGATGTTATTATATTCCGACTTAAAATATCATTTACCGATCGTTTCCGACATATTTTCGTTCCGACTTGTTTGTTTTCGAATTTCCGATTATTCCGATTCCGTTTTCCGATTCCGACTTTTCCGTTTTCGTTTCCGACCGATAAAGAAAATATGAAAATGGAAATGATTTGGACATTTTTCCGATCATTTCCGTTCGTTTTCATCCCTACACGGAATCTTGTTGCTGCACCGCTCGGCGGAACCCTGCTATCAGCGGCCGGCAACATGTATACCGAACGAGCGAAGGGTCTTGAGTTGTGTGGACCCGCTAGAAACCCATTTGAGTTTTGGACCACAGAAAGTTGTTGTAGTAGTATGTGTCAATGGACCCAAAGTTGCTACGTACTGAACTCCGGAAACTACAAGTATTCTGACATCAAGCCCATCGTATCGTATCCAATGGTCAACGCTTAGGTTCTTAACATATAACAAAGTTCTTGACATATATGCCGAGTATATGTCAAGAACCTTGTTATATCCTTGAACAAAATTATTTCTTGAGCTGCTTGACACTTAATCAACTGAACTTGCTTTGCTGATATGATGGTGAATCGGTGATGGAGCCCATTTGCCCACAGACAGCAGAATCTAGTATTTAGGTACTGTCTGGTCTCAGGAGTGAGGCGCCAAAAAGCAAAGAAACAATGCAACGACTGCTCTGTCCTTGCTAGGGGCTACTGTTGTGCCTCTCAAGGCCACATTGATTTTGATTCCAATAGAAGTATACTCCTAGAAGCAAATTTCTTCTCTGTTCTGCACCGTGCGCCTGGCTGAACTGAGTGTTTGAATAACTGAATATCTGAGTAACAGCTTCAGGATGAAATTTTACTTGCAATGCCTGCTGTGAGCCAGAATTTGATAGCAAACGCTGGATGCAAACTTGAAAGGATGCATAAGTGGCATCAAGTAGCCGCATGTTTGAGTCATTGGCTGTTCTGAAGCTAGGGGATTGTTGGTGTCAGAGAAAAAAAGAATCATCTTGATGCACTTTATTTAACATTATTGATCTAAAATTTCTGCAGTAGTGCACATTCATATTTTACTGCCCATGTACGCAGAGCTTGAGATGGCCAAGACTTTTCTGGGTTTCAGCATGCGCGCCCTTGGCATCGGTCATCATCTCGACCCTGGTTGTTTTCCTGTTCAAAGCTCAGAACCATGGGATTAGCATTGTAAGGACTATGGTCACTGAAGAGTATTTCAGATTTTGTAATTTTATATGCAACAAGGTGATAATCAAGACATTTCTGAATCTCTTGACCACAGATTGGGCAGCTCAAGTGTGGCCTGAACCGCCCCTCATGGGACAAGCTACTGTTTGACACCACATATTTAGGACTCACCATGAAGACCGGCCTTGTCACCGGAATTATCTCCCTTACGGTATGATTTATAATCAACTTTTTTATTTCTTGGCATTAAACGTGCATTGTGCTTGATATGGTAAGGAAATTTTTTTCCATGATCACTAGAATTTAGCACTGTTTCGTCCAAGTACTACTGGCTCACTGCTAACTTCACTATGTTAGGAAGGAATAGCAGTTGGTAGAACGTTTGCTTCACTCAAGGACTACCAGGTAGATGGAAACAAAGAAATGATGGCCATAGGGCTGATGAACGTTGTGGGATCATGCACATCCTGCTATGTAACAACAGGTACAGTTTTTGGACCCCAAACAATGTCATGTCAAATCTTGGCTCATATTACTCGTAAAGGTTCATCTCTAGCTTCCTCTTCTTATTCATCAGGAGCGTTCTCCCGCTCTGCTGTAAACCACAATGCTGGCTGCAAGACTGCCATGTCCAACGTGATCATGGCACTTACTGTGATGGTCACTCTGCTGTTCCTCATGCCATTGTTCGTGTACACACCGAATGTTGTCCTTGGAGCAATTATAATCGCTGCAGTTATTGGTCTAATAGATATCCCTGCTGCATACCACATCTGGAAGATGGACAAGATGGATTTTCTCGTGTGTGTTTGTGCATTTGCGGGCGTCATCTTCATTTCAGTCCAAGAAGGCCTTGCAATAGCGGTAACCAACACAATGTTATTTCCATCTGACAATACCAATTTTCCTTCATTATTGCTGTTTTTACTGTTTATATTAGTTAAATTGATTTTAAATTTGCAGGTTGGTATATCTGTATTTAGGGTGTTGTTGCAAATCACAAGGCCCAAGATGATGATTCAAGGGAACATAAAGGGAACCGATATTTATCGAAACCTCCACCAGTACAAGGAGGCTCAAAGAATTCCTGGCTTCTTAATCCTGGCAATTGAAGCACCAATTAACTTTGCTAACAGCAACTATCTGAATGAAAGGTAAAAGCAACTTCTTGGCGACTTCATTCCATTAGAGTCCTTTATGGTTTCTAGCATACAATTTGCATGGTAATACTAGAATAAAGCTGGTAAATATCTGTGTAATCTTTCCATTTTGCAGGATTAAAAGATGGATAGAGGAAGAAAGTTCAGCACAGAGTAAACAAACAGAGCTCCGTTTCATAATCTTGGATCTGTCAGGTTTGTGCTGTGACACAAAAAATCATTTAATTTAAAACGTCATGAAATTGTCCTTTGAAAATAATATACTACTTTTTTTTTTGAGACCGAAATAATATACTACTACACATCATCTTCATGTGGTTATGTATTAGCTTGACATAAATTAAGTTTTGTATTTTCCGTTGAGAAAATGTAATCCCGTGACTGGAGCCCACCTGTGATCAACAACATTTTGCAATAGCATGTAAATTTTTTTTCCATGAAACCAAGTTGTAGAGTGCTGGGTAAAGTTAGGTTTCAAAAGTTTGATTTCTCGCATGTGCCTGAAGACGATTAAACTGTGAGGTTGTATTAGAAATACCATGTTCAAGCCATTTTCTGTTGTCTGTCAAGGGAAATTCTGCTGTTTTTTTTATGGACTGAAATATGAAGGAGACCCCTACTTATTTTTTTTAAACAACATGCAAAATTGTACAAAATAATGAAGAAATAAAGAACTACAAGATTTCTGCTGTTTTATAACAAGTTTTAGTACTTTTTTACTATCACTAACATATGGGAGATACTTAATACCCCTCAGCTGTTCCTGCAATTGACACAAGTGGTGTAGCATTCCTCATTGACATAAAGAAATCAATAGAGAAGCATGGCATGGAGGTATACTTACCAGATACGAGAAAGCTTCTTTTTTCACATTATGAAAACATGTTTTTGGGGCATTTTAACTCTTTGTACCTTGCAGCTTGTGCTTGTGAATCCAACCGGAGAGGTCATGGAGAAAATACAGAGAGCGAATGAGGCTCACAGCCATTTCAGGTCGGATTGCCTGTATTTGACCACTGGGGAAGCAGTTGCTTCGCTCTCATCACTTGCCAAGATGTCATCGCCTTAGAGTGAATTACATAATTGCCATTGTGTTCAGCCCAGTTGCACTGCTAAAATTTTCGGTGCAAATTTCTGTTACAGATCGAAAGTGCTCCGACAAATTAGGAGTTTCAGTATGTCTCAGCTATGTTTGTATTACTTCACAATTTTCAGATGCTTGGGATGCAACTTCAGCATCGGAATGGGAAGTGTTGGGAGTATGTGCATTCCTGGGTTCCTGGGTAATCATCGCCTATAGAATTTTTCTGCTGCAATGTTACTTGACTTTTAAACAATAGGCATTACATTATCACCAAATGCGTTAACAACTACTTCTTGGTTCTACAAGGTTATACCTCGGCTTTCCTCATTGATACCCGCTCGTGCAATATGGCACTCAGGACTGCTAAAAAGAACTTGTACAATGCATAAAAGAAGATTCATCTTGGAAATTCAGATGATTGTATGAACTCTTTCTCCAAGCTGTACTGTCTTGTCCCGTCGCCACTTTTGCATCCCGTGTACGACTGATCGTTTGGAGCATTTTGTCTTGTCCTACTAAGTTTAGAATTGACCTTTGAGCCTTGCACATCTTCAAGTGTTGTCTCCACCTGCCTCATTGTAGGTCTTTCTTCACCTTTTAAGCTTAAGCATGCTTCAGCGAGTCTTGCAACCACCACAGCATCTTCTGTCCCTCCCTCTTCAACAATTTGTGGATCTAAAATATCTGACAAGCGATTGTCTCTAAACTGAGACACGAAGTATGATGCTAGGCTTGTTACTTCTGATGAATGAGATGGGAAGAGTGGTTTAACCCTAGTTACAAGTTCTGCTAAGATGACACCAAAGCTGTAAACATCGCTCTTCTCTGTTAGTCGACCAGTGTAGTAGTATTCAGGATCAAGGTAACCATGAGTTCCCTGGATGGCCGTAAGTATTCCTGTCTCATCTATTGAAATTGATCTTGACGCTCCAAAATCTGAGAGCTTGGCTGTTAAAGTATCGGTAAGTAGTATATTTGCACATTTGATATCTCTATGGAACACAGATATGGAAGCAGCAGAGTGTAAATATGCAATGGCCTTTGCAGTTTCTAATGCTATCCTCAATCTATCTTGCCATGAGAGTGGGTCTTCGCTTCGTCCATGAACATGGCGTGCCAGGGTTCCATTTGATATAAACTCATAAACTAGTAAAGGAACTTCAGTCTCAAGGCAACAACCAAAGAGTTTGACCACATTTCTATGGTTAGTTTGTGAAAGTATGACAACCTCATTTATAAACTCATCAATCTCCCTCTGAACAACAATTTTGGACTTCTTGATGGCCACAATGCGTTGATCAGCTAAGATGCCTTTGTAGACTGTGCCATGGCCTCCACCACCAAGGATGCGATTCTGGTCAAATTTGTTGGTTGCTTGCTCCAGTTCTTCTACGCTGAAAATCTTCATCCTTTCGGCTATATCATTATTTGAAGATATCAACTGTTCGAGAAGCAATCCATGGTTTCTCTTGAAATTCTTTTCTCTCAGCTGCTTGGCTCTTCGCTGCTTAAGTTTGTTAGTGATTTTGGTAACACCTAAAAGTGAAAACAGTAGGCCAAAACCAGCACTGATCGCTATTATTGTAATTAAACCTGCAGAAATAAACTCAAGGATTTTACAATACTACACGTGACATACATTTAAAGATTTCAAATTACTTAGCGCTACGTAAGGAAAAAGTTATTTACTTTAATCCGGTACTACAGAAACATATGACGCTAGCGCTTGGTTTAACATTGAACTCCTCTTAAAAAACGTTTGTGAATCTTTATAGCAAAATAAGTTAGCGCTAACAGTGATTGTGGGTCCACAAGCTCTTTTATGGCTCAAATTTTGCATTCATGTGATCTTGATTTTCTGTCCAGTTAAGTGATGCTTCTCAGTATCATCAGGGACAATTGGATTCAAAACTGAATTTTAGCTGTAATGCCGTTGGAATCGCGTACCCACATATTCATGAACATAACCGATTACACTATACTATGCTTTGTTTGTTCTTTATGTCAATCAAGTATATTGTGTACCTGGAATGCTTCTGATGCTTTTCCTTGGTAAACATCGGTATGTCCCTGGCAAATTAACGCAGGTTCCATGGCAGGTGTAAATATCTGGTTGTTGGCACTCGTCAATATCTGCAAGGTAAAACATGAGGGGCATGTGGCTCAAAAGTGAAAACCAGGGGTAAACTAGTTGCATACACAAAGAATAGTACAAACTTAGGTTGTACTTTTACTGTTGGACTTGTAGCTTGAGATATTAGAACACATTGTACTTGAAATTAAAGCTTGCTAAATGCTGAGCGCTATCATCCTCGTGAAGAAGTGAGATACGATGCGCAGAGTGTTAGACCACTAACCTTGGCACCCATTGGCGAGGTAAGGATTGCCACGGTATCCATCCGAACAGAAGCAATTTGTTCCAGTCTCCAGGACCGTCAGGAAAGGATCGCCATAGAGGAAAGAGTTCGAGCCAATGCATGTCCAGTTAGAATCTAACGACCACTCTAACACCACAGGAACAGTCCGAAGTACGAACCGCTGCCGAGGATCGAGGTTTATGTCTCCTCCGTACGTGCTGAACCAGGCCTTTTCAACTATGAACATACCTAAATATCCGGTGCTCCGAGGGGAATCTGTAGCAGTAGATTCGTGCAAGACTAGTCGTGTAACATTTATGAAATACGAAGGGACCGGCAGCCTGATGGATGCGCGGCAGCGGCCAATTCCGGAACAACTTGAACTGACTTCATCATTCAAATCATCCACGCACATGGCGGCACAGGAGCTGGTGTAGTTTCCCGAGCCAAGCGGAGGGTTTTGGGGGCTGAGCTGCGCCAATATGTTGCAGCCTAAGGCAACGAACCAGTTGTCCGTGTTCGATACCTTGAAAGGTCCGGTGGTCGGTAGAGCCGACCATGTGCCGCTGAACTCTGGAGACTCTGATAAAAAAACTTTGCTGTTGATGCGTACCAAGCCGTCCAAGTCGAAGTCGAGGACCTCCAAGCCGTCGCCCAAGAGGAGCTTTGCTGGGTGCCGCGTCTCGTCGCAGGTGAGGTTGAAGCCCTTGTAGGAGCAGCCTTCGCCGATGCCGAAAGGGTACGGCACGCTTAAGTTGCCGCAGCTTGCCGGGCAACCAGGCAGGGCAATCGGTGGTGTGCCTCCTGCTATTGCCGCCACCAGGAGCTGAAGCACCAGGGCTCCGATCGTCCCCGGTCGGAAGATGGGATTCGTCATCGCTCAGTGAGTAATACCTCTAGTGTTTAGGTGGGCTGCTTGAGGAGCTGAGATGATGAATACAGAGGAAAACAGCATCATATTTGCTGATGCCGATGGAAGGGGTCGGGGTTCCCCGGCATTGCCGGCAGTAGAGAAGAAAATTGAGAGAACTGTGGGGACTGCTACAATAATACGTGAGGGGGTGCTACAATAAAGACCTCTACTGGAAAGGATATGATTCCCGAATGAAGCGGCTAGAAATGTGTGTGCATATAAAGGTTTCATTCACCATCGGGGACTCATTTATGCTGAACCAACTCGCCAAGGAGCACGACGTGTTGTTGATGACCCGTCCAAGCACAGCGCGGTGCAAATGCTGACTAAGCCGCGAGGAGTGAAGAGTCGTGGTTGACGGGAGGCTGGCGAGGAGGTGTGCATCCGATGGCGGGCCACGAACATTTGTGTGTCTGGTCGACTCGACACTGCGAGCGAGCCGGCGCCAGTCACGTCAGGCCGGCCGACCACGACTTTTATCCAGCATGCGGTGCTGACTGAGGCCCTGTTCGTTTGTTTTAGTCTTAAAATTTAGTTCAGAAAATTTTGTTATTTAAGGGTATTAAATAAAGTTTAATTATAAAAACTTTTTATAGATGGGTGTTAATTTACGAGATGAATCTAACGAACCTAATTAAGCTATGTTTTACTACAATGATGCTACAGTAACCATTGTCTAATTATAGCTTAATTACCCTCATTAGATTCGTCTCGCAAAGTAGCCCAGGTTTCTGTAAACATTTTTATAATTACACTTTATTTAATACTTTTAAATAACAAAAACTTTGAACTAAACTTTAGTCCTAAACGAAACGAACACGCCCTGAAAATAGTAAGTGTTCGGCAGATACCTGATAGTAGACGAGTAGGTGTATCACACTATCACTCGGGAGAAAGGAAACTTCCGAGGAAAGATGACGACATGATTGATTGGCTGACATTTCACTCAGCGTGCATTCTGTTGACTGACGGAGACTCGCCATTTGTTGAAAAATGTTCCAGAGTACAAAATTGAAACCCTCTTTCTTTTGAGACGACAGCTCGATTTCACTCAGCCGGCAAATATTGCTACTTATGCATGCATCTGTATTGTTCTGGTCATCGATACGAACTGCAAAGAAATTAAAAGGTACCCGTTGATCACTGTTTTATCGCATTAGCATCAGAAGTCGCAATGCCGTATATGGAACGGGCCGCACGCCTCGGCCTCGCTGTCAAAGAAGACTACGCCATTGACTGGCAGTATGGTACTGGTCCACTCAAGTAGTTCGCCAGGAGAACGCGTGCAGATCGATATGAGCTCTGCGCAGCGGAAGGCCGGGGGAACAGAGGAACCAACAACTGCCGCATGATTTTGGCATGCCTCTAGTGAACGATCATCAGTCGAGTGCCCCGGCATCGCCTCCGAGCAATTCTTCCTCGGCACCTCAGTGTTGCACCTCAGTGCACGGTCCCCAAACACTTCACGCGTCGAATGCTACTCAGTGCTACCCACCGCTCGCGTCGCGTCCGAAACAGTGCCGCCGCGGCGCGCGTAACTATCTTCTACTGTCTCTCGTTCGCAGCAAAGCATCACTCATCAGCTTGCCTTGTTCCGGCGCGTCCTCGCTAGCACTACTTGCATATCGTCGCGCCCACCCGCAGACGTCTCTGCGTCGCCGACTGCCGAGATCCCGCGAGCGTCGGGTCCCGTTTCTGACCTTGTGTCCAACCGTCGATCGTTTTAACATGTCTGCATGCGCTGAGACGGCCGCCGCTCTGCAATACAAGAATGATGATTCAAAGAGAACCCATATTTACCCAGACCTCCAGCAGTACAAGGCTAAAAAATTTCCTGGATTATTAATCCTTGCAATTGCAGCTCCAATAAACTTTGCCAACAGGAACTATCTGAATGAAAGGTAAAAGCAACTTCCAGGCAACTTCATCCCTTTCTTAGAGTCCTTTATGGTTTCTAGCATACAATTTGCATGGTAATTATGAGAACAAAGCTGGTAAAGATCTGTGTAATCTTTCCATTTTGAAGGGTTAAAAGATGGATAGAGGAAGAAAGTTCAGCACAGGAGTAAACAAAACACAGCTCCATTTCATAATCTTGGTTCTATCAGGTTTGTGACATAAATAAGAAAAAAATCATTTACTTTAAGTTAATGCTATAATAGTCACTAAAACCTCTTTTCTATGCATTAGCTTGATATAGTGCGAAAATAAGTTTGTATCTGCCATTAAGGAAACGTAATCCTGTAAAACAGTTCCTTAGTTCTTGGTTCTATAAGACTATAGCTCGGGTTCCCTCATTGACACTCGCTCGTGTAATATGACTCTCAATTTTTATTTTTAGAAAATGGAAATAGTTTCCCGCCTCTACGTTTCCGCACATAGTGTAATATGACTCTCAATGTTAAAATAACTTAATGCATAAAAGAATATTCATCTCGGAAACTCAGATGATTGTATGAACTCTTTCTCCAAGCTGTACTGTCTTGTTCCTTCGCCACTTTTGCCTCCCTTGTACGACTGATCGTTTGGAGCATCTTGTCTTGTCCTAGTAATTTTAGAATTGACCTTTGAGCCTTGCACATCTTCAAGTGTTGTCTCCACCTGCCTCATTGTAGGTCTTTCTTCACCTTTTAAGCTTAAGCATGCTTCCGCGAGCCTTGCAACCACCTCAGCTTCTTCTGTCCCTCCCTCTTCAACAATCTGTGGATCTAAAATATCTGGCAAGAGATTGTCTCTTAATAGCGACACAAAGTATGATGCTAGGCTTGTGACTTCTGATGAAGGAGATGGGAAAATTGGTTTAACCCGCGTTAAAAGCTCTGCTAGGATGACACCAAAGCTGTAAACATCGCTCTTTTCTGTGAGTCGGCTAGTGTAGTAGTATTCAGGATCAAGGTAACCGTGAGTTCCTTGGATGGCTGTAAGTATTCCTGTCTCATCTATTGAAATTGACCTGGAAGCTCCAAAGTCTGACACCTTGGCTGTTAAAGTATCGGTAAGTAGTATATTTGCACATTTGATATCTCTATGGAATACGGATATGGAGGCGGCAGAGTGTAGATACGCAATGGCCCTTGCAGTTTCCAGTGCAATCCTCAATCTATCTTGCCATGAGAGAGGGTTTTCACTTTGTCCATGAACATGGTGTGCCAGGGTTCCGTTTGATATAAACTCATAAACTAGTAAAGGAACTTCTATCTCAAGGCAACAACCAAAGAGTTTCACCACATTTCTGTGGTTGGTGTGCGAAAGTATAACGACCTCATTTATAAAGTCATCAATCTCCTTCTGAACATTAATTTTGGACTTCTTGATGGCCACGACGCGTTGATCGGATAGGATGCCTTTGTAGACTGTACCATGGCCTCCACCACCAAGGATGCGATTCTGGTCAAATTTGTTGGTAGCTTGCTCCAGTTCTTCTAAGAAGAAAATTTTCATCCTTTCGGCTATATCATTATTTGATGATATCAACTGTTGGAGAAGCAATCCATGGTTACGCTTGAAAAATATTTGCCTCTGTTTCTTGGCTCTTTGTTGCTTGAATTTGTTAGTGATTTTGGCAAGACCCAGAAATGAAAACAGTAGGCCAAAACCAGCACTGGTTGCAACTATTGTAATTAATTCTGCAGAAAATAAAGTCAAATATTTACAATACAATAAATGTGTCATCCCATTCGACTTTCAAGTTACTTACTATATTGTACTTTCTTGGAATATTTGTTAAAGCGGTTTTTTTCATTTATTACTATGTTCGCCGGCACATAATTTATTGCTGAAACTGCAAAACATAATATATTCTCTTATATAATATCTGAAACCGTGGTAGCCATGGTGCTTTGGCCCTGCATATGAAGAAAAACTTTATTTCAAGAAAACTATGTTTTGCACCTGGAAGCTTGCTTGTGTGTTTCTTTGATGAACAATGGTATTCCCCTGGCAAATTGATGCAGGTTCCAGTGCATGGGTAAATATCTGGATATTGGCACTCGTCAATATCTGAAAATGACAGATAATAGAGACAGATGTCAAATGTATAAACATTTCCCACAACAAAAAATGTTTGATAGGGCGGCTATGCATCGATGAACATCGATCAAAGAGACACTTAGGATTATACTAGTTTCGGTCCTCATGTTGGTAATAGCCATGTACGTCCAGTTGTGATTGTATTTCTATCTGGCACCGCCCATTGGTACGATGGTGGTTACATATGTATATTTGGAAGATACCACCTTATAAGTTTAGGTTGTATTCCACATAACTTAATTCTATCTATGAAAATAAATAGATCTCCTTTATTGAATGGTCTTTGCCATTAGTCTCCCTGAAAGGAACCCAAAGATCCCGCGTCCCGTTTTAGCTGAAATGTCCGAGCTATATGGGTCTTTACCCAGCCACAGTCACAGTGATACCAAATATTATGATGAAAGGCTTGTGACGCATGAGAAGGGAAACGAGTTGCAGGTATTTTCACACACAATCCAAAAATACAAATTCACGTCATAACATGCATTGCTAGCTAATCTGGTGCACTGAAATACTGGGAGATATATAGTAGGCTTTCTTCGACAGCCTAAAATTGCAGTGGCGGACATCAAATCTGCCGCTGAACCATTGTCAGTAAAAATAGTGTTTGTCCAGTAGCAGCCATAGGTTGCTCTTTGTTTTGATGATTTTTGTGGCCACCACAGGCTTCTCTTGGAGCTAGCCTGTTCTAATTAGGAGCAGCCCGGGGCTACACCAGCCAAAGCCAGTAGTGGGCTACTTAACGCCCCCATGAGAAATTGTGAGACGCGCGCAAGTTAAATGGTCTGTCATTAGAAATGGCCTGTCACTATAAGTGATGACCTGTATTTCTGGTGACGTAGCCGCCAACCTCTAGAAACCAGTATTTCTAGTTATCGATGACGGTGGTTAAGCCGCCCGCCGCTAAAAGCCAACATTTAATTTCTATCAGCGCGGCGGTTAAGTAGTCCATCAACATATGTGCAAGCGGGTCCTACATCGTGCCACAACAGTAGCAGGGTTCAGCGGGATCGTCGGGTGTCCACCACTACCGTGAATCTTTCAAGTGTCACTAAAAATCCTTTTTATAGTACAATCAACTATGAGCGGTGTCTCTCTCTGTAGATGCACGATCTATTGAAATGCTAACTCATATTATTTGAGGAATCGTTCCCCTTCTTTCGAACAAAAAAAAACTACACGACTGAAGGAAATTGAATGAAAACAACCGAGTAACGAGTTTCGGACAGTGTAATTAAATATAACGGTGATTTATAGAGAAAGCTTGATCCGTACCCAGTGGCGGAACTCCTTAGATTCATAGGCCTTCATGTGAATGCCCAAATATTTTGGTGAAAAAAAAATCCCAGGTAGTTCCAGCTAGTTTGGGCCAAGCAACTCATAGTCTCAGCTAATTCCTAAAGCCCACAGCCCACAAACTATTCCTTCAGATAGGCACACACATGCATCGTTTTGTTTGTGGAGAGCGGCAAGGCAGCATTGTTTCGTTCATTGAAAAGGAAGCGACGGCAATGTTTCCTCCAAATCCCTAAATCCCAAAATCCATTGGCTCGAGTCAGCGCTCCACCAGCCACCGTATTGGTCCTGCTCGCCGTCGCCGCCGACCGTCAGTCCGCAGCTGCGCAGCACGGCGCCGCGGTGGACGGCTGTCTGGCCGCCTGCTCTGCTGCTGCTCGACCAGTGCGTGATTCACGGCTCGCCGTTCGGCCGCTCGGCAGGTAAGGACTTCTCATCTCTGATTTACTCTTCTCTTTTTTTGTTCTAGCGAATGAATGTCTGAACGAATGGTGGATTGATCTACACTTTCATTCAAATGTAGGCTACATTTTTCAAGATCTGAAATTTCAGTAATACAAGATGAAGAAAACCAAGATTGTTACGGTAGATTTGAGAACTCTGTGGCAAAGAGCACCTAAGGCACCGAAAATAAATAGTACATCGACACCATGTTCTCAGACCATGCCATCAGTTGAAAGCCAAGTCCACAGCAATTCTCCAATAGGGATGCAAATGCAACCAAATGATGCAACCCCAATAACTGAAAATGATGCTGTGATAGTGCGCTTCCAAGCCATGAAGGAGCGTGTAGTTAAATTGTACTAGCTACTGCTATTGTGTAATTTCTCCAAGCTGTTTCGTTTATCAAATTTGAACAATTAATATTAAATTATGGTGTTTGGTATTGTTCATTTGAATCTTTGTACTGTATTTTTTTTCTCGTTGTTGTTTCTAATTTTTTTGTGGCTATCGTCAAACTATGAATGCCCAGCGGAGCAATCTCAGCTCCGCCAATGTCCGTACCTTGACACCCATTGATGATATAAGGATTTCCTTGAAATCCATCCAAACAATTGCACTGTAATTGGTTGGATTGTCCAACTACGGCAGCCGTACTGTTCAAGCTTATGCACCTCAAGCCAGAAATCACAGGGTCGAAGAAGAACATGTCATTATCACGCTTTGAGTCGAGAAACCAATCCAACACGGTTGGCACGATAAGATTGGATAAGATATCTTCCATGATCGATGATAGATTTTTGCTGAACCACTCCCTATCAACGATGAACACGGCTCCAAATCCTGTATCAATACCATCCGCTTGGTCCAGACTATTTACCTGAACTCCATACGACGCTGCTCCCTGCGAGATGGACATCTGGCAACAGGTGTCGCCGGAGCACGACGTGTTTTCGAATGGGCTAGGGAGGCCGTCCAAGCACACCGCGGCGCAGATGCTGACGAAGCCGCGAGGAGTGTTCGGGTCATGGACCTCAGGGTTGGCAACGGTGAGGCGGGCGAGGATGTTGCATCCGATGGACACGAACACGTTGTATATGGCGGACACTTTGAGCGGGCCGGCGTCCATCAGGCCGGCCGACCAAGAGCCGTTGAAGTGGTGGGAGCTGGTGTTCAGCGCTCTGCTGTGGATTCGCATCGTGCCGTCGGGCAGCGAGATGTTGAGCACTTGCACGTTGTGCTCTACCAAGAGCCTGGGCGGGTAGTGCGTCTCGTCGCAGGTGAGGTTGAAGCCCGGGCGGAAGCAGCCTTGCCCGATGCCGAAAGGGTAAGGCACGGTTATGTTGCCGCAGGCTTCTGGGCACCCGGGCAAAGCTACCGGGAAAGCCGCTACCGTTGCCGCTATGAGCTTCAACGCCAGCAGGAGTATTGCTTGTGGGGAGGCAATGGAGAGAAGAGTCGGGGGCATACTGAGGGGGGGGGCATCATCATCTTCCCGACACTTTCAGTTTGTGTAGTATAAGTTTGTAGATGGAGCATCCTCTCTCTTACACAGATATATAGTACCATGGGTTAATTACTCAAGTGGTTCGAACTTTCAAAGCGCCGGCCCGTTTTTATTGACGGCCGAAAGTTTGACCAAGCGCCGACCCGTGCATGGCCAGTGTCTATCAAAGACGACTATAAGAAATTGACTGGTAACTTAAGCATTTGTGTGTGTTCTGTATCTTCCGCTACCGTCCTGTGCTGCCCCTTCAGTTCAGTGCATGATCCACAAACACTTCACGCTGCTAATGCTTGCCATCCTCGTTCTTCCCTGTGCTCACAGCTACTGACAGCGCTGCCTCCTCCCGCCCGCCGCTCGCCGCACGTCCGCAGCAGTGCTGCCTGCCGCGGCCCCGCGCAACTACATTTGCTGCAAAGCATCAGCTTGCCGTGTTCCCGCGCGTCCTCGCTAGCACTGCTTGCATCTCGCCGCGCCCGCAAGCGTCCGAGTCGCCGTCGTACGCCGCCGACCGCCGAGATCCCGTGCGCGTCGTGTCCCGTTTCCGAAAAACGTGTGCCAACACCGTCGATCGTGTGTAACATGCCTGCATGCGCGTCACTATGCAATTTCAGCCGTGCTCGCCATTTTGTTGCTGAACCAACGAGACTCCATTGTTGCTGAACCAATCGTCATATCATTCACTATGAACGCGGCTCCGTACCCTGTATTTATCCGACTGGTCCAATCCCTCATCTGAACTCCATACGATGGGGATCCCTGCGAAATGGACATCTGGCAACAGGCCACGCCGCAGCACGATGTGATGGAGGCATCGTCCGGGTCTCCGGGATGACGTCCAAGCACATCACGGCGCAGATGCTGACGAAGCCGCCAGGAGTGAACGAGCCGTGGTTGGCGACGACGAGGTGGGCGAGGAGGTTGCATCCGATGCCCACGAACACGTTGTATACGGTCGACACAGCGAGCGGGCTGGCGTCCATCAGGCCGGCTGACCACGAGCCGTTGAACTGCTGGGACTTGGCGTTCGGCGCTCTGCCGTGGATTCGCACCGTGCCGTCGGGCAGAGAGATGTCGAGCACTGGCACGTTGTGTTTCACCACTGGAGAAGCAGTTGCGTCGCTTTCAGCACTTGCCAAGATGGCATGGCCTGGATTGCAGAATCACCATTGTGTTCATCCGAATTGCACTTGAGAAAACAATAGCACATAGGTAAGGTAATTCGTATACAAACTTTTTAATGCAATGTTACTCGATGTCTAAACAGTAGGCATTACATTATAACCAAATGCGTTAACATACTACACAGTTCCTGGTTTCCTCCTTGACACGCGCTCGCAAAGTATGGCTCTCAATACAGTTAAATAGCACATACAACTCATAAAAGAAGATTCATCTTGGAATTTCAGATGATTGTATGAATTCGTTCTCCAAGCTGTATTGTCTAGTTCCTTCACCACCATTACCTCCCGTGTATGATACATCATTTGGAGCGTTTTGACTTGTTCTACTACTTCCAGAATTGACCTTTGAGCCTTGCAAATCTTCAAGTGTTGTCTCAACTTGCCTCATTGTAGGCCTTTGTTCACCTTTTAATTGTAAGCATGCTTCTGTGAGCCTAGCAACCACCTCAGCATCGTCAGCCCCTTCCTCTTCAACAATCTGTGGATCTAGAATGTCTGACAGGCGATTGTCCCTTATCTGGGACACAAAGTATGATGCTAAGCTTGTGACTTCCGATGAGGCAGAGGTGAAAACGGGTGCAACCCTTGTCAGTAGTTCTGCTAAGATGACACCAAAGCTGTATACGTCGCTCTTCTCTGTGAGTCGACTTGTGTAGTAGTATTCAGGATCAAGATAACCATGAGTTCCTTGGATGGCTGTAAGCACTCCTGTCTCGTCTATTGCAATTGACCTTGAAGCTCCAAAATCAGATACTTTTGCAGTTAAAGTTTCAGTAAGCAGTATATTTGGAGATTTGATATCTCTATGGAACACTGATATCGAAGCCTCGGAGTGTAGATAAGCAATTGCCCTTGAAATTTCCAGTGCTATCCTCAGCCTATCTTTCCACGGCAAAGGGTTTTCAGTTTGTCCATGAAGATGGTATGTCAAGGTTCCATTTGATATAAACTCGTAAACTAGTAAAGGAACTTCTGTCTCGAGGCAGCATCCAAAGAGTTTCACCACATTTCTATGGTTAGTCTGTGAAAGTATAACAACTTCATTTATGAACTGATCAATTTCCCTTTGAACCACAATTTTGGATTTCTTGATAGCGACAACACGTTGATCAGATAAGATGCCTTTGTATACTGTGCCATGGCCTCCGCCGCCGAGGATGCGATTCTGGTCAAATTTGTTGGTTGCTTGCTCTAGTTCGTCTAAACTGAATATTTTCAACCTTTCAGCTATATCTTTGTTTGAAGATATTAGTTGTTGGAGAATCAATCCATGGTTTCTCTTGAAAAACTTTTGCCTCAACTTGTTGGCCCTTCTTTGCTTGAGTTTCTTGGTGATTTTGGCAACTACCCAGAAGTGAACAGAGTAGGCCAAAACCAGCACTGATTGCTATTATAGTAATTAAACCTGCCGAGACAGCAACAATGTGGATGAGCTGATGATTTCACTTCATTTCTCATTCTTGATGGCACTTGTGGGTAATTTGTAAAACTGAATAACGTTTTGCCTTTTAATGTTCCCTTAGTTTGGCCTATATGCTTATAAAAAAATGCTTTGCAATAGCATCATATAGATTCTAAAACTGAAATGTTTTCAGTAGTGCTATATTAGAGGTGACTCCTATAATGCAGCGTCTGAGCACCTGCCTTTTCCCATCACGAAAAATTATGACAACCAAATCGCATTTATATACCTGGAAGGTTCCTGATGGTTTTCTTTGATGAGCATCTGTATGTTCCAGGTAAATTGATGCAGGTTCCATGGCATGGGTAAATATCTGGCTGTTGGCACTCGTTAATATCTGAAAAGAAAAGAGAAAATAGAAAAGGTCAAAAGCAGAAACGGTTCACAAAATAAAAACAAAACAATTTGCTGCTTCATCTGGTAAACTGAAACTCTTAGAGATAGAGTGCTGATGTAAAAAAGAAAAGAAACTAGTAAAACGTAGAGCTGAATATCAAAACGCTGGGAGGAGTATATTGCTAAAATTGACGGTGTCCTGTACAACTTACAATTATAACGAACGTACGGGACCGAATGTAATACCCTACTTTTCAGAGGCAAAAGAAAAAGAAAAGAACAGAAATAAAATAAATAAATAAACTCGAAAAGAGACAAAAATCGCTCCAAATTTGAACCTTTTTTCTAAAGTCCTTACCTTGACATGATTTCCAAAAATAAAATTTCACTAAATAATTGAACCCAGTTTGAATTTGGAATTTTTGGAAAATAAAATATGTGCTCAAGTGCTTGCGTTCATTTAAAAGTTTACTAAAATTTGAAGCTTTTGAATTTACAACAAATAAAATCAAAGTAGAATTAAATCCCAAAGTGATTTACAAATTCTTTTTGAATTTCAAACCTGCACCAAAAATCACATCATACGCATTTCCGTATTTTATTCGATTTGTTTTGAGTGTTTGATCAAACCTTGTTTTTGTTTGAATTTGAAATCTCTTCAAATTCAAATTTTAGAAAAAGAATAAGCCTTTTCTCAGCTTCGCGGGCCGTCTCCTCCTTTTTCCCTCAGCCGGCCCAGTCCGTTTCCCTCCTCTCCTCCTCCTTTTCCTCCCGCGCTGGCCCAGTCCGGCCCAGCTGCAGCCCGTCTCTCCTCCTCTCGCCGACAGGTGGGCCCCACCTGTCGGGACCTTCGTTCCCACGCGGCGCGCCGCCGCGCCCGGCCCCTACCACCGCGCCCGGGCCCCGGCCGCCGACCTCGACCCGCCGCCGCCGCTCCCGTGCCGTGTCGGCCACCGCCTCTCTGTAGCGAACCGACCTTCGCCGCCTACAAAACGAGCCCGCGCCCCGTTCTTCCCCGGCTTTTCTCTCTCTCGCACTTGAGCTCCTCACCGGAACCTAGGGTTCCGGCGAGCGACGCCGCAGCGTTTCCCGGCCTCCCCCGCCACCACCGCGCTGCCGGTAAGCTTCACCGCGTCACCCTCTATCTTCTCCGCCCCTTCTCTCCCTCTCCCGTCGCATGCTCGAGCACCTCACCGAGCTCCGCCGCCCGCCATTCGATCCCCTCGTCGCCGACTCGCCTCCGTGCACCTCCGCCCTGGAAGAAGACCCCAAGTGACCCCACGCGCGCCCCTCTCGCTCCTCCTCCTCTCTTTTCCCTCTTCCCCCGCGTGCGCGCGAGGTTCCCATGCGCACCGCCGCCGCGGCCATCTCCGGCGAGCGCGCGCCGCCGCGTCCGTCGCCCTCGACGTCCACACGTCCCACCACGAGCACGCCCGTCGTGCGTGGAGTACCCGCGGCCCCCCCTCGCCCGGTTCCGGCCACCCAAGCCGCCGCCGGCGCCGATTCCGGCGATCCCCTGCCGTGCGCGCGTCCTTGGTCCACCGTGGACCGGTGGACCGCCGCCCCGCCCCGGTCCACGGGTCCCGTGGACCCATTCCACACCTTTGTCAATTCAAAAATAAATCATCCTCAGATTATGACGTCAGCCAGCGCAATAAAAGGATTTTCCAATTGAAAAATAATTCCGGAAATCCTTGAAAATTCCCAGGGCCTGCAATTTTGCAGATAAGCCCCTGACCTTTTCAATAATGATGTTTAAGACCTGCATTTTTACAGAAAAGCACCTAAACTTTTCTGTAATTATGTTTTAACTCCTGTCTATTTACACTCAGACCCCTAAACTTTGTCATAATTACAGATAGGTCCCTGGACGTATTCTGTAATTACACTTAAGCCCTCAAAAACCTTTTTATAATTACAAATTAGCCCTCCAATCTTCAAACACCCATATCTTCTTAATCCGAACTCCGTTTTGGGTGATTCTTGCGCCCATGGGTTCGTGGAATCGCGAAGTACCTCATGGTACTGTTCTTGAAGCCCCACACTAGGTTTAGAAATCTTTACCTGCTAAAACATCTCCCACTCCTTATATCTTTTCTCAGCATATTAAGCCGTACTGGCCCCCCCCGGGGAACATGCACTTATTTTGCAGTTCTGCTTGTGCAACGGGGCTGCGTAATGATGTTCCGTACTGTAGTGCCTGCCTGAGCGATTGCTGCAGCTGTCAAGTGTCAACCATCTTTCACATCTGCAATGGCCACCTTGTGATGCTATTCTGTCTAATATCTTCCACATCTCTCACTCCATCGCTGTATAACCTATCCATTCTTTTACTCGCTATCATTAAACCTAGCAATCATTCGTACCATTCCATTTCCAACCTAGCACCCTTATCTTATCACAAAAGTAATCTCGAACCTAACCTAAGTCAACCCTCGCTCAATCAAACCTGACCTAGCGTCCTCGCCCAACCCCCTTTTGATTTATTGCTCTGCTCTCTTAATTGATTTTTTTTTTATTGGATCTTATTGGAGTTATCTGGTATTTTAATTACCAGCTGCCTTTATTTGAATTTGGCATTTTATTTGCAGCCATGCATTCATATCGCGCATAATCACGTACACACGCTGCATACCATCGCCTGCATTCATGCATGTTCTTTTAATAGAAATAATACAGAAGCTTGCATATTAGATATGCACGCAATCACCATCAATGAAGCATATGCATCTCATCACCTTCACCCCAAGACGTTCACCCAACGAAGACCCTATGCATAACCACACACCCATGTTCATATATTAGAGAAAATAGATAACTAATATTTTGTCTAGGTGAATATGGCTCTTACAAGGCCTGGCCAGGTATATCACCTATGACATATAACCTGCTCTGCATTAATATGCTGCATCATGCATGGTTAAGTCTCTCGTTCTTCGCGAAGTTTCTTTGGATCTTATTTGGCTTTTCTCGAATCTTTATTTCTTTTGCTCTTTTATTTCTTTTTGCGGTAGTTTATACGTACTGTTTTATGCGCTAGTTTACGCGAGAGTCGCGGAAGAGCCGGAAGAATTCGAAGAGCTGCTGAGGACTTGAAGCGCGAAGACCAACCCAGAGATACAAGCTCCAAGTACGAAGAGCAACTCAGAGAATCAAGCCTCGAGTCAGAGTTTAAAGATTAGGAAAGCGATTTGCAGGCAAGCCCTAACTCCCATTGATCATGCTGAACCCATGATTACAAATGATCCTATTTAGAGCTTGATTTCAATAAAAACCTGCATGGAATTTAAAATGATTTAAATGCTTAGAATGACCTAAGTATTTGTGATTGCCATCCCTTGATAATTGCTTATCCAAATTCCCTTGATAAACCTAGGAATCCACCATCATTAACTCTTTAATGATGTGTTGGATCAATATGCTGCTTAGGACTCATTCACACCGTGTATTTAATAATCTGACTCACATGCTTTTGCGAAAATGTGTGCGTGCTTGGTGTTGTGTGCGTAAAGTGAAAATGGGTGGGATTAGTAAGTACAACCCATAGTGGGGGTAAGTTTTAGACGGGTGCAAGCGAGGTAGTCCTCAGTGGGGAGGCTATCTCTGGGACGCTACTCCTCGCAGGAGGGTAGCTATTGAAGATGCTTGCATCGGTCGTATAAGGACCGGTTCTTGTGCCGCCTGGCCTAGCAGCAGTACAACCACGAGGCCCTATTATGGGTAGGGTTTGGAACCACACCCTACCAGTGATCGCCCGGTACCACCAGGAGGCAGGGAGTTGCAACCGGAAGCCAGGAGAGGATCATGACGAGGTTGGCGTCGGGTCTGGCAAGTGAAAGTTGATGGCCATGATATTTATTTTGATGTGAAGCCCCTGGTCGCTGATTTTCCGGGGTGGTACCGAGGTGACACTGGGCAGGTACGGGACCATTAGTATCCAGTTTCCGAACCAGTGCACTGGGGAGGACTGGGTACCCTTGTGGGGAAAGTGTACAACCTCTGCAGAGTGTAAGAATCTATCCGGATAGCCGTGTTCCACGGTATTGAACAGTGCGAAAGCCATGGCCACACATGATTAGATTTTTACTGCGTGAGTTATCCTTGGCGTGTGTGTTTTTGGAAAAACGCCGGTTTGGAGCCGTGCGCTGGTTTCCGGCCAGCATAGCATAAAATTGGGAACTGGCGGGAAAGGTTTTATTCTCCCCCAGGGCCAATCAACCCCATTAAATTAATTACCATACCTGACTTAGTTTGCGAACTGGTTTTGTTTTCAAAACCAACCCTTGCATAAAATTGGCTTTCCGCCGATACACTGAACCATCAGCCTCATCCTTGTTTACACCCCTGCATGTATTTACCCCTTGTGTTAGGGTTTGCTGAGTACATTATGTACTCACGGTTTGCTCTTAACGTTTTTAGTGAGAGAAGCTTTCGTAAGAGACGACGGCGATTGGTTTTCGTTCGCACTCAAGTCTGCCTGTAGGCTTGGGCCGTGTTTCCGCTGATTGTCTGCATCACCATTAGTCGGTCGGACGGACTTGGATAGTTCAATATCCTTGTCGATCCGCCATTAAAGGTGATATCTCAGGTATTATAATATTTACCTATTCGAAGTATGCTTTCGATTACCATATCTGTGTTCTTGTGCGTACCAGCTACTGATCCAGGGACTGGTACATGATGCACAACATGCTCCAGAAATTGGGGTATGACAGAGTGGTATCAGAGCAATACTTGACTGTAGGACGAAAACCTAGGACTAGTCGCGCTTGAAAAGACTATTTTTAAAACTATTTGCAAAATATTCCATATAATCTTCCCCAAATTCTATTTAAAAACCCCTCTGCTCTCTCCAACGACAAGAAAAGAAGCTTCAATCCGAAGTGTCTGCGTGCAGAAGCCTCCAGCTCAATGGACAACCACGACTACGTGACCGTAGAAGTGGACGGCATGTCATACCAGGTGTACCGCGCACCAGACATGGTTCCTGAACCCGAAGACAAGGTCAGATCTGCAAAGAATACCAAGTACCAGAAAAAGTGTTACAACTGTCGTGACCCCGGACATCAGTTTTCCGACTGCCCCACGTTTGGATTAGGCAAAGATGAAGAAGATGCAATTGACATGGAAAGAGACCTGCACTCACTCTCAGCAACACTTGGAGATACCCGTGCATCGGTGCAGGAGTGTGAAAGACAAGAAGTATGGAATAATATGGATAACACGCACCTGTCACTAACTCCCATCCTCGGGAGTATAATGGAAAGGTTGAGCAGTTTGGAAGAATCAATGAAGAGTCTTAGCGAGAGAATCATCCGTCCCACACAAGACAAGCCGCCTCAGAACCCCGACAAGAGCTGCAAGCAGAAGAAAAAGAAGAACAAGCAAGCATCAAATCAAGCCACGCAGGAAGAAATCAAGAAGACGAGGCACTGCTATCACTGAAAAGATCCAGACCACATGATAGCCAGTTGCCCTCTCTACAAGCAAGGACCAATCCCTTCCCAGCAGAACCATGAGCATGACCACCCGAACGGCACCAGCCTGCCATCTCAGAAGGCCCGGAAGAAACCACGGACCAACCGGAAGTGTCACGTGTGTCGAGAGCAAGGGCACTTTGCAGCGGATTGCCCCGAGGCCCATGAACAAGGAGATAAGGACATCAGTAATGGATGTCAAGGACTATCAACTGGCAAGACCCCACCAACAGACAGCCCTGCCATGTCAGCCAGAATCTTATAAGTAGGTTTCTCATGATGGGTGAAATAAAGTTTTGCTGATCACCCTGCGAGGATGTTATCCTCATATAGGAGCTGTAGTAACCATGCAGAATAATGGTTGTACTTGTAAAGCTCCTAGAATGGATTGAACAAGAACTGTAAGATATTCTATAAGTAACAAAAGGATACCAGTGACGTCCTAATCTAAATATGGATTCAAGTCGCAGTCTGTGCTCGAGAGAGATTGAGTTAAGAAGTGAAAGCTCAAAGAACTCAATGATCATGTGGCACGTACCCAAATAACTTCGAGACAGCAACGCAATAAAGTCTTTTTACCACAGCAATGTGGGCAACAGTTTTCCTTTTAACCGACCAAGTCATATGACCCCTCGATTCTTTTTGGTCAAAGACTATTGGTCGAGTTCCGATGTCAGCAGAAGAAATCGATAGCCTGCATACCCTGAAGCCTTAAGCCTCGATCTTAGCACGCTAACATCATAAAACCACAACAAACAAATCGCGTTGTTTGAGTGATTCGAGGGTTTCCGTTGTTTTTGCTCGGTGTTTCTATGTTTGAGTGCTCAAACCAAACATCATAACAACAAGAATCAAAAGATAAGAGCAACTTAATGTCAACTCGTTCCCCAACCTATACCTAAACCCTGCCAAGGCAAAAGCATCACATCAAGGAGATGTCAGCTCAGAGTCCAGCTAATCAGAAGTTTAATCTAACCACAGCAAAGGTCACAGATCAGATGAAAAGTTGCATGAGGCAGCACATAAGGAAAAGACAAGATGACAGACACTGTCAACCCACAACACGTAAGAGAAAGCTTAATCCAGAAAGTGAAACAAAAGACAGTCGAGATGATGACAAAAGGGTTTCAGTCATCACCACCAGTGATCCAGCTCGAATTCAATGGTCGCCTACCAGCCAAACAGCAGAAGCTAGCAGCCACAACCATGGAACCTCCACCGTGAGGGCACCCTGTCAAGAACAAAGCCCACGCCACTTGTCCACGACGATGCTGATAAAGATCTGTTGAATGATTAATGGATACCTCAGAAATATCCCCAAGTGAGACCCGAGAAAGATCGCTGATAGCTTGGATAGAAGTGGAACACGATCCAAGAGAATTAGAAGCTACGCATATGGCAAGCAACATAAGGGCCAGACCCTTAGAAAGAGAACTAGTAAGATATAAGTACTCAGAAGTCTTCCCGACAAACCATCAGCAAGCTACATGACGAAGACCAAGGAGTTTCCTCCACGGGCCAATTTCAGAATACCATGATCAGAAGCCAGTGTCAGAGTAGCGCAGCGGAAGCGTAGTGGGCCCTAACCCACAGCCCAGGATCAAGTGACTGATACAGTCAGTTAAGGGAAAATTCAAGTTTGTCCTTGAGACGGACATAAGGGTCAAATGCCACACACAGAAAGTGTGAGAATGAGACACATCCATGACAGCCTTTCTGTCACTTGTTGTGAACCTCAGCAAAGACGCATGGTATTAGAAGCAAAATACCATAAACCTGCAGCGTCAGATGTTGGCAGAACCAAACAGAATGAGAGCAACACCCTCGAGGACAGTGTTGCATTCCCTCCAGGCTTTCTATGCATATGTCCATGATGACCATACAGTCAAAATCAATCCTCTCATCCGCTTCCCTTTTAGCGGCAGACTTCGAGAGTGATTGCATTCACATCAGTAATACGCAGTCAGTTGCTGCAAAAGCTGAAGCATTGGAGCTTTTTAGCGTGAGAAATCAACTAACTAGTTCCCACAGTGGAAAGGTGAATCTGGAGCTAAGTAACTACAGATTGCTAGCTCTGAAGCATATGTCTTCCAGAACCATATTAAGGAAGAGTCTGCTAACCAGCTGGCAATGTTTGTGCCATGTTCACTCCCATACCCTGCTGTAGTCAAGTCAATGCCCTCTTGGACAATCCCTCAAATAGCCCAAGGTGCATTACCAGCTAATTTAACCTGTCAAGAGGACAAACATCTGGTTAGGGACAGTGCTGTTCTAAAGCTGAATCTTGACAGAGAGTCTGTTCCCGACTCATTCTCGAATCTAGTGTCCTGTAAGATGGGATGTCAGGACTGTGATTCCACCATGATAAACAAAGAAAGTGTCAGCACACCAGACCAGAAACAGTGGTTCAGACCACAGGAGAGACTTATGAAGACAACCAACATGTTGCACCCTGCATGGATCAGAGTACTCAGAATCATCAGCCCTTCACAGGAAAGGTTGAGAAGCCAGCTAACAACCTCGCCCCGAGCAGTGCTCCGAGATGACCAGAGTTCAAGGCAACCGTGCAGAATCAGCCAGCGAGCCCCAAGTGAAAATCCTTTAAGTGGGGTAGGATTTTCAGTCAGTGAGCCCTAATAACAATAATAATAATAAAACAAAACCCTGAAAATCGAATCCTTAAGCCTGTCTTCCCGTGGCGAAGCAATCAACGAGGGAGATCAACCGAAGCAAGTAACAAGCTCGGCCCATCCACAAGCTTTGCAATGAGAAGAATCTTCTATCAAGACTCGAGTGTTACGACAGTCAAGTTCGAAGACCCAAGTGAAGACCTGCTCCACCCAGAAGACCTTTTCAAATCTCGAGGACGAGATTTCTTTTAAGTGGGGTAGATCTGTAATACCCTACTTTTCAGAGGCAAAAGAAAAAGAAAAGAACAGAAATAAAATAAATAAATAAACTCGAAAAGAGACAAAAATCGCTCCAAATTTGAACCTTTTTTCTAAAGTCCTTACCTTGACATGATTTCCAAAAATAAAATTTCACTAAATAATTGAACCCAGTTTGAATTTGGAATTTTTGGAAAATAAAATATGTGCTCAAGTGCTTGCGTTCATTTAAAAGTTTACTAAAATTTGAAGCTTTTGAATTTACAACAAATAAAATCAAAGTAGAATTAAATCCCAAAGTGATTTACAAATTCTTTTTGAATTTCAAACCTGCACCAAAAATCACATCATACGCATTTCCGTATTTTATTCGATTTGTTTTGAGTGTTTGATCAAACCTTGTTTTTGTTTGAATTTGAAATCTCTTCAAATTCAAATTTTAGAAAAAGAATAAGCCTTTTCTCAGCTTCGCGGGCCGTCTCCTCCTTTTTCCCTCAGCCGGCCCAGTCCGTTTCCCTCCTCTCCTCCTCCTTTTCCTCCCGCGCTGGCCCAGTCCGGCCCAGCTGCAGCCCGTCTCTCCTCCTCTCGCCGACAGGTGGGCCCCACCTGTCGGGACCTTCGTTCCCACGCGGCGCGCCGCCGCGCCCGGCCCCTACCACCGCGCCCGGGCCCCGGCCGCCGACCTCGACCCGCCGCCGCCGCTCCCGTGCCGTGTCGGCCACCGCCTCTCTGTAGCGAACCGACCTTCGCCGCCTACAAAACGAGCCCGCGCCCCGTTCTTCCCCGGCTTTTCTCTCTCTCGCACTTGAGCTCCTCACCGGAACCTAGGGTTCCGGCGAGCGACGCCGCAGCGTTTCCCGGCCTCCCCCGCCACCACCGCGCTGCCGGTAAGCTTCACCGCGTCACCCTCTATCTTCTCCGCCCCTTCTCTCCCTCTCCCGTCGCATGCTCGAGCACCTCACCGAGCTCCGCCGCCCGCCATTCGATCCCCTCGTCGCCGACTCGCCTCCGTGCACCTCCGCCCTGGAAGAAGACCCCAAGTGACCCCACGCGCGCCCCTCTCGCTCCTCCTCCTCTCTTTTCCCTCTTCCCCCGCGTGCGCGCGAGGTTCCCATGCGCACCGCCGCCGCGGCCATCTCCGGCGAGCGCGCGCCGCCGCGTCCGTCGCCCTCGACGTCCACACGTCCCACCACGAGCACGCCCGTCGTGCGTGGAGTACCCGCGGCCCCCCCACGCCCGGTTCCGGCCACCCAAGCCGCCGCCGGCGCCGATTCCGGCGATCCCCTGCCGTGCGCGCGTCCTTGGTCCACCGTGGACCGGTGGACCGCCGCCCCGCCCCGGTCCACGGGTCCCGTGGACCCATTCCACACCTTTGTCAATTCAAAAATAAATCATCCTCAGATTATGACGTTAGCCAGCGCAATAAAAGGATTTTCCAATTGAAAAATAATTCCGGAAATCCTTGAAAATTCCCAGGGCCTGCAATTTTGCAGATAAGCCCCTGACCTTTTCAATAATGATGTTTAAGACCTGCATTTTTACAGAAAAGCACCTAAACTTTTCTGTAATTATGTTTTAACCCCTGTCTATTTACACTCAGACCCCTAAACTTTGTCATAATTACAGATAGGTCCCTGGACGTATTCTGTAATTACACTTAAGCCCTCAAAAACCTTTTTATAATTACAAATTAGCCCTCCAATCTTCAAACACCCATATCTTCTTAATCCGAACTCCGTTTTGGGTGATTCTTGCGCCCATGGGTTCGTGGAATCGCGAAGTACCTCATGGTACTGTTCTTGAAGCCCCACACTAGGTTTAGAAATCTTTACCTCCTAAAACATCTCCCACTCCTTATATCTTTTCTCAGCATATTAAGCCGTACTGGCCCCCCCCGGGGAACATGCACTTATTTTGCAGTTCTGCTTGTGCAACGGGGCTGCGTAATGATGTTCCGTACTGTAGTGCCTGCCTGAGCGATTGCTGCAGCTGTCAAGTGTCAACCATCTTTCACATCTGCAATGGCCACCTTGTGATGCTATTCTGTCTAATATCTTCCACATCTCTCACTCCATCGCTGTATAACCTATCCATTCTTTTACTCGCTATCATTAAACCTAGCAATCATTCGTACCATTCCATTTCCAACCTAGCACCCTTATCTTATCACAAAAGTAATCTCGAACCTAACCTAAGTCAACCCTCGCTCAATCAAACCTGACCTAGCGTCCTCGCCCAACCCCCTTTTGATTTATTGCTCTGCTCTCTTAATTGATTTTTTTTTATTGGATCTTATTGGAGTTATCTGGTATTTTAATTACCAGCTGCCTTTATTTGAATTTGGCATTTTATTTGCAGCCATGCATTCATATCGCGCATAATCACGTACACACGCTGCATACCATCGCCTGCATTCATGCATGTTCTTTTAATAGAAATAATACAGAAGCTTGCATATTAGATATGCACGCAATCACCATCAATGAAGCATATGCATCTCATCACCTTCACCCCAAGACGTTCACCCAACGAAGACCCTATGCATAACCACACACCCATGTTCATATATTAGAGAAAATAGATAACTAATATTTTGTCTAGGTGAATATGGCCCTTACAAGGCCAGGTATATCACCTATGACATATAACCTGCTCTGCATTAATATGCTGCATCATGCATGGTTAAGTCTCTCGTTCTTCGCGAAGTTTCTTTGGATCTTATTTGGCTTTTCTCGAATCTTTATTTCTTTTGCTCTTTTATTTCTTTTTGCGGTAGTTTATACGTACTGTTTTATGCGCTAGTTTACGCGAGAGTCGCGGAAGAGCCGGAAGAATTCGAAGAGCTGCTGAGGACTTGAAGCGCGAAGACCAACCCAGAGATACAAGCTCCAAGTACGAAGAGCAACTCAGAGAATCAAGCCTCGAGTCAGAGTTTAAAGATTAGGAAAGCGATTTGCAGGCAAGCCCTAACTCCCATTGATCATGCTGAACCCATGATTACAAATGATCCTATTTAGAGCTTGATTTCAATAAAAACCTGCATGGAATTTAAAATGATTTAAATGCTTAGAATGACCTAAGTATTTGTGATTGCCATCCCTTGATAATTGCTTATCCAAATTCCCTTGATAAACCTAGGAATCCACCATCATTAACTCTTTAATGATGTGTTGGATCAATATGCTGCTTAGGACTCATTCACACCGTGTATTTAATAATCTGACTCACATGCTTTTGCGAAAATGTGTGCGTGCTTGGTGTTGTGTGCGTAAAGTGAAAATGGGTGGGATTAGTAAGTACAACCCATAGTGGGGGTAAGTTTTAGACGGGTGCAAGCGAGGTAGTCCTCAGTGGGGAGGCTATCTCTGGGACGCTACTCCTCGCAGGAGGGTAGCTATTGAAGATGCTTGCATCGGTCGTATAAGGACCGGTTCTTGTGCCGCCTGGCCTAGCAGCAGTACAACCACGAGGCCCTATTATGGGTAGGGTTTGGAACCACACCCTACCAGTGATCGCCCGGTACCACCAGGAGGCAGGGAGTTGCAACCGGAAGCCAGGAGAGGATCATGACGAGGTTGGCGTCGGGTCTGGCAAGTGAAAGTTGATGGCCATGATATTTATTTTGATGTGAAGCCCCTGGTCGCTGATTTTCCGGGGTGGTACCGAGGTGACACTGGGCAGGTACGGGACCATTAGTATCCAGTTTCCGAACCAGTGCACTGGGGAGGACTGGGTACCCTTGTGGGGAAAGTGTACAACCTCTGCAGAGTGTAAGAATCTATCCGGATAGCCGTGTTCCACGGTATTGAACAGTGCGAAAGCCATGGCCACACATGATTAGATTTTTACTGCGTGAGTTATCCTTGGCGTGTGTGTTTTTGGAAAAACGCCGGTTTGGAGCCGTGCGCTGGTTTCCGGCCAGCATAGCATAAAATTGGGAACTGGCGGGAAAGGTTTTATTCTCCCCCAGGGCCAATCAACCCCATTAAATTAATTACCATACCTGACTTAGTTTGCGAACTGGTTTTGTTTTCAAAACCAACCCTTGCATAAAATTGGCTTTCCGCCGATACACTGAACCATCAGCCTCATCCTTGTTTACACCCCTGCATGTATTTACCCCTTGTGTTAGGGTTTGCTGAGTACATTATGTACTCACGGTTTGCTCTTAACGTTTTTAGTGAGAGAAGCTTTCGTAAGAGACGACGGCGATTGGTTTTCGTTCGCACTCAAGTCTGCCTGTAGGCTTGGGCCGTGTTTCCGCTGATTGTCTGCATCACCATTAGTCGGTCGGACGGACTTGGATAGTTCAATATCCTTGTCGATCTGCCATTAAAGGTGATATCTCAGGTATTATAATATTTACCTATTCGAAGTATGCTTTCGATTACCATATCTGTGTTCTTGTGCGTACCAGCTACTGATCCAGGGACTGGTACATGATGCACAACATGCTCCAGAAATTGGGGTATGACACCGAAGAGATATGGTTTATTCTCGATATATAAGGGGGGAAAAGATGAACTAGTATGTATACCTTGGCATCCATCACTGATGTAGGGATTGCCCTCGTATCCTTGGGAACAGTTGCACCGTCTTCGGTCGTAAGTTCCATCGGTAGAATAGGAGAAACTGTCTGAGCTTAGGCATCTAAAGTCAGAAGACCCGGACCCTATAGGGGACAGCAAAAACATCCCCTCGTCGCGGATTAGATCAAGTGACCACTCCAGCACCACCGGAATACTCCGGTTGTGGTTGCTCAAGTTCCTCACCATCTCACCCTCGTTCCTGATGAACCAGTCCTGATCAACTATGAACGCAGCCGTGCCATACGGCAGATAAGAGTCTGCTGCTCGCTCCATCAATCGCATAACCTGAATGTCGTAGGAAGGAAGGTCTCCAGCGAATGGCGCGATGGACGTGCGGCAGCAGGCAACCCCCGAACATGAGGAGATAGTGAGTGGCCCGACCGTTTCCGGGCACACAGCGGCACAGATGCTGGCGTAGTTAAGCAGGCCAAGCGTCCTGCGGGGAACAAGCTGCGCCACCATGTTGCATCCGAAGGCCACGAAGGAGTTGCGCGCGGCCGACACCTTGAAAGTCCCCGTGGACGAGGATGGTGCGAACCATGAGCCGTTGAACTCGGCAAATGGCGACTGCAAACCACTGCTCTGGATGCGTACCGTGCCGTCTGGCAAGGAGATGTCGAGCACTTCCACGCCGTCGCCGATGAACAACTTGGGCGGGTGCTGCGTGCCGTCGCAGGTGAGGTTGAAGCCCTCGTGGAAGCAGCCCTCACCGATGCCGAAGGGGTACGGCACGCCCACGTCGCCGCAGGTTTCCGGGCAACCAGGCTGAGCTATGGGGCCTGCCAGTGCTGCAGTCGCCAGAAGCAAACCAACTCCAAACCCCATCGCGGCTACCATCGTCCCTCGTTGGGGAGAAACAGGACACATACTTTTTTCGTTAGGAATTGCTCCATGTAAGTCGATTTAGATTTTGTATGCGTGTAAGTCGAATTTTGTAACCGTTTGATTTTGATCCGACGGCCGGCGTGTTTGTGTCCGTTTGTACTTTTGTAATTTTGTAGCCGTTAGATTTTGTATGCGTGTAAGTCAAATTCTAAGTCGAATTTTTTATTCTATCTTGTTCGTTGGATCCAGATCCAACGGCTACAAAATTTGACTTACACGAATACAAAATCTAAGTCGACTTACGTGGAGCATCTCCCTTCTTCGTTTGTCTGTTTAGGTGACCCGTGATCATACCAAATTCAGTTTCGCAGGAGAACTAAATGGTGTGTGCTAGGACTTTTATTGGTCGCCATGCGATCATGTGTTGGCTTCAGGTCAAGCATTGGCTTTAGGTCCACGGCGTCTACGGCACGATACTGACGTTACTGTGGCCAGATCAGTCAAGTGTAAAAAAAAAAAACAAAGACACGGTCAAAGCTTGTTGAAAGCCGACAAGGGAAACTTCGGTGGAAAGATCCATGATTGATAGGGGTTGAATTTCACTCGGCGTGTCTTTTGTTTTTCTTTGACCGAAGTCAGTAAGGAAACCCCAAACTATATTTTTATTTTTATTTTAATTTCAGCCTGGTTATTCGTTTTCACAGAGGTCTGTTAGATGCTACTCAGGTGCTCTAACCACTAGGCTACAGGCCCTTTCGCGGCGTGTGTTTTGTTGACGATGGAGATTGACAATTTGTTGACATGTGTCAAAATGCTGATGCTATAATACGGGTCCGTGGGTAACAACCATACGTCCTACGCCCGTATGCCCTCTATGTAGGGAGTGGTTACATAATGACTTGGGAGGAACCTCCTGACAAGTTTGGTTCGATTTCACATATATAATCACGTCTGTAAAAATAAACCGATCTTATTCCTTGAAAGGGCTCGCCAACAAAAATGACATGCTGTAAGGACCACAATAGCAGAGGAGTTCTGTGATGTTCGCCGCACTGGTCAATTTGTCAAAATAATATTTTTTGTGGTAATGTCGGATCACTCAACTACAAGCACAAGTGCACAATAAGCACTGCTAATTCGCGCATACAGCATCCACTTCTTTCCTTTTATGGAATGATTTTCCTCCAAGTCTTTTTTTATATAATTTTTTCAAAGCTTACATAAATTTTTGAGCGTAACTTATGATGTAACTTTGACAAACTATTTGAGAACTTTCATTTTTAGAAAAACTTTCTCGATTGTTAATGATTAAACTGTTTCACTAACTTCAGAGATAATATTTCGATATTGCTATCAAAAATTTTGAGATAACAAGTAATTGGTCCTGCTATGCGTAGATGGGTTGCCCCCCATGTGAGTAGGTGTTGTGTTCATTTCAAAAGCTCTGTGCATGGGTCTCACCGGTTAGTATGTCTAGGGACCTATACTCTATTGACTAAGTTGTGGCAGTGAACTTATAATGCATAAGTAACGAAACACATATATGAATCTCAGAGCATAACTATACTATCTCGATCAACTTCACAAGCTATGAAAATTCTAGCACAATTTATCTGTATATTATCTGAGGAATCATTCCTAAAAAAGAAACTACACGAGGGAAGGAAATTGAAAGAAAATAATGCAGAGTTACCGTCAGTTTGGTTGAATATGAGTACTTGGGCTAAGTAACTGATTATTTATATAGAGGAAATTAACAGTGGATGCTCGATTCGTACGTACCTTGGCATCCATTGATGATATAGGGATTGCCTTGAAATCCATCCAAACAATAGCACCGCGCAGATTGGTCGGATCGTCCAGATGAATCCTTTGGTAATATGAGGCCAGCGTGGCTGTTCATGCTTATGCATCTCCAGCCAGTAATCGCGGCAGGGTCGGAGAAGACCAAGTCACTATCAAGGTCTACGTCAAGAAACCATTCCAACACGGTTGGCGCGATGGCCGCCGTCGCATCGGATGCTAAGAACTGGTCTCCATTTCTGCTGAACCAGTCTCCATCGACTATGAACGCGGTTCCGTATGCTGAATAACCCGCCTGGTCCAGAGTCTTTAGCTGAACTCCATACGACAGTGACCCCTGCGAGATGGCCATCTGGCAACAGCCCACGCCGGAGCATGATGTGCTGCTATCGAGGGACACGTCGTCCTGGCACATCGCGGCGCAGATGCTGACGATGCCTTCACGAGTTGACGAGTTGTAGTTGACGGTGAGGCTGGCGAGCAGGTTGCATCCGGTGGCCACGAAGACGTTGTATCTGGTCGACACAGCGAGCGGGCTGGCGTCCATCAGGCCGGCCGACCACGAGCCGTCGAACTGCAGGGGGCTGGGGGTCATCGCCGACTCCGAGGAGCTGGCGCTCGGCGCCCTGCTTTGGTGGATTCGCAGCGTGCCGTCGGACAGCGAGATGTTGAGCACCTGCACGTTGTGCCCGACCGAGAGCCTGGGCGGGTGCTGCGTCTCGTCGCAGGTGAGGTTGAAGCCCGCGCGGAAGCAGCCGTGCCCGATGCCGAAAGGGTAAGGCACGGTTATGTTGCCGCAGGCATCTGGGCAGCCGGGCAAGGCTACCGGGACAGCCGCCGCTACTGTTGCCACTATGAGCTTCAGCGCCAGCAGGAGCATCGCTTGTGGGGAAGCAATGGAGGCAAGGGGCATGGGCGTCGTCATCATCTTCTCCTAAACATTAGCAGTGTTGGGACTAAATGAATGGAGCATCCTCACGTATATACAACACTAGTTATAGTTATACTATCGAGCAGTTCGAACTTTCAAAGTCCATCCAAGTAAACCCATTTGTATATTGACGGCCGAAAGTTTGACCCAGCTCCGACCCAAAATGCATGGCTGGCTGGTCAGTCGGCGCCGAACAACCTACCGCTCGCGGGGAACGGCTACATCGTGAAGACATGGCGATCACGCATCTTGCAAGTGTTACTACTTGAGCATGCGTCTGTATTGTTCTGGTCATCGATACGAACTGCGAAGAAAATGGTACCCGGCCCATTCATCGCTGTTTATGAGTATCAAAAGTCGCGACGCGATGCCGTTTATGGAAGGGGCTGCACGCCTCGGCCTCGCTGTCAAAGAAGACTAAGCCATTGACTGGTAGTCTGGTACTGCTCCACTCCAGTAGTTCGCCAAGAGAACGCGTGCAGATGTGTTCTGCGCAGCGGAAGGCCGGGGAAACAGAGGAAAGCAACTGCCGCATGATTTTGGCATGCCTCCAGTGAACGATCAGCGCCGGGGTTCAAAGCGACAGCGTCACGCGTGTGCCGCGGCTGCCTCCACGTCCATCCACGACAAGCTCGGCACCCGTCGTCACCTTCTGCGCACGACGTCGACGCAACACCCTCATCAGTCGAGTGCCCCGGCATGGCCACCGAGTAATTCTTCCGCGGCGAGTCCGTCGACCGTCACGCGGAAACGGTCCGCAGCCACCGCCCACCGCCGAGCCAGCGCCGAAGACGTCCACGTCCTATACGGCTAAACGTGCTGCACCTCAGTGCACGGTCCCCAATCACTTCACGCGACGAATGCTAGTCATCCTTGTCCTTCCGTGTACTCCCTCCGTTTTTAAATATATCACACCGTTGACTTTTTTCGTTACTTTGATAATTCGTTTTATTTATAAATATTTGTGCAAATAGTTAGATGTATAAGTTAATCTTGAAGTGCTTTTGATGATAGATCCAACAATATACATTTCACGTGAAGCAACTAATTATTTTCATATATATTGTTAGTCAAAGTTTAATAAAAAAAATCAACGGCGTCATATAATTAAAAACAGAGGGAGTATCTCGCTGCACTACTTGCATCTCGTCGCGCCCACCCCGCAGACGTCTCTGCGTCGCCGACTGCCGAGATCCCGCGAGCTTCGTGTCCCGTTTCTGATCTTGTGTCCAACCGTCGATCCTGTTAACATGTCTGAATGCGCTGAGACGGCCACCGCTCTGCAATCCAATAATGATGATTCAAGGGAACATTAAGGGAACCCTATTTACCGAGACCTCCAGCAGTACAAGGCTTTTTTTTTTTCCTGGATTATTAATCCTTGCAATTGAAGCTCCAATGAACTTTGCCAACAGCAACTTCCAGGCAACTTCATCCCTTTAGAATCCTTTACGGTTTCTAGCATACAATTTGCATGGTAATTACGAGAACAAAGCTGGTAAAGATATGTGTAATCTTTCCATTTTGAAGGATTAAAGATGGATAGAGGAAGAAAGTCCAGCACAGGAGTAAACAAACAGAACTCCATTTCATAATCTTGGATCTATCAGGTTTGTGACTTACTTTTTCAAAACTTCTAAATAGGAGTTTTGAGAGGGTTTTCACGATTCCACCGACTGTGGGGTTTCCACTGAATATTTTGCCCTATAAGACTACACCTCGGGTTCCCTCATTGACAACCGCTCGTGAAATATGACTCTCAACTGCTAAAATAACTTGTACAATTCATAAAAGAATATTCATCTTGGAAACCTTGGTGTAAAAAGACGGGCAAAAATATAATACTCGTTTGTTTGGAATAATACTCGTGATAGAAGGGACTACGGGGTTTAGAAGTGAAAGGACACGATGGTTGCTAGACTTGAAGTGATGCAACAAGAAAGATCTATGGCTAGCGGGCAATTGAATGAATATGCGATGCAAAGTTAAGGCGGGGTGTGCGTTGTCATGTGGGAAGCACTAGACAACTAGCACCAGAGAATTGGTTCGATCTGGGTAAACAATGATTGCGATGTGCGAGATTGACGTCGCATGATTGTCACGAGGAGGATATAACAAATGAGAGGGGAATTTAGGGTATTGGTGGTCTCTAGATCGAGTGTGGTGCTCCAAGAATGGTACCATGGAATACCTCGCGTTCCTACGAACGCGTGAGCGCAGGAATCGCCCAAAACAGAGCTAGGGTTAAAAAGATATGGATATTTGAAGTTCTGGGGGCTTATCTGTAATTACAGAGAACTTTTCGGTAATTACAGAGAAGTTATGAGGACCTATATGTAATTATAAAAAGGTTTTAAGGGCTTAAAGATAATTACAGAAAGTTCTAGAGACTTATCTGTAATTACAGAAAAGGTTAGGGACCTTGGTGTAAAAAGACAGGGGCAAAAATATAATTACAGAAAAGTTTAGGTACTTTTCTGTAAAAAGGCAGGGCTTAAACATGATTATTTAAAAGGTCAGGGGCTTATCTGCAAAATGTACAGGGCCCGGATTTTCAGGGTTTTAGGAATTATTTTTGTATTGGAAATTATTTATTGCGTGATGCTGACGTAAAAAAGGGGGATTATCGATTTAAAATAAATCAAAAGCCCGGTAGACTGGGTCCACGGGGTCCATGGACCGGGGATGGGCGGCGGTCCACTGGTCCACGGTGGACCGGGATGAAGCGCGCGGCGGCGAGCTGCCGGACTTCTCGCCGGAGGCGGCTGCGAGCGGCGAAACGCGACGCGGACAACTCCTACAGAATCTACGTGCGACGGGAATGCTTCATGTGCATGATGTCGACGTCGGGACGCCATGGAGAGGGAGAGCGGGCTCGCCGGAGAAGAAGGTGCGCCGGCGAGGAGGGAAAAAGCCGAGCTCGTGCGCGCGGGGCTTAGGTGCGCGGTCGAGCGGGTGCGCGAGCGTGCGCGGGAGGAGATGCGCGGGTCTGCTAGGCCGAGTGTGGCCAGAAGGGCAGCCGGCGACGAGGAGGCCATGCGCGGCGGTGGCGGCTCGGTGCGGGCTCGTGCGAGAGGAGTGGAAGGAAGGGAGAGAGACGCGGGAGAGAGAGAGGAGCACGGGGATGCTCACCTCGTGCTCAGCGGAGGCAGAGGGGGCCGTGAGCTCGCCGCGAAGCGACGGCTGTAACCCTAGCTCGCTCGGATGGAGAGAGGGAGGGGAAATGGGGGAGAGAGAGAGAGAGAGAGAGAGAGAGAGGGAGAGCAGGGTGCGGCGTCTTTTTATCGACGACGAAAACGTGGCGGCTACGGCAGCTCCGGCAGCGGAAATCACGCGGCGGCGTTGCGTCGGACGGGACGGGTCGGAGAAGGATGATGACAGGTGGGCCCCACCTGTCAGCGAGAGAGGAGAGAGGAGACGGGCTGGGCTGGCTGGGCCGGAAGGAAAGGAACACGGCCCAGTGGCGATTTCGGAGGAGGAAGAGTGGGAGGTGGGCTGGGCCACAGGATGGATTTTCGGCCCGAAAAGGTTTAAGAAATTGGAAATAAATTTACTTTTTGCTGGGATTTGAATTTGAAGGAATTTCAAATTCAAACAAAAACAAAGATTGATCAACCACTCAAAATAAATCAAATAAAACACAGAAATGCATATGATGAGGTTTTGATGCATATTTAAATTCAAAATTTTGAAAATCAACTTGGGATTTAATCCTACTTTGATTTTATTTGTTGAAAATTCAAAAGCTTCAAATTTTTAGTATATTTTTTAAATGAGGGCATACACTTGAGCACAAGTTTTAAATATTTAGAAATTTTCAAATTCAAACTAGCTTTTGATTTATTTAGTGAATTTTATTTTGAAAATTCATTTCAAGGTAAGAGGTTGGACAAAAAATTTAATTTGGAGTGATTTTTATTCCTTTTTATTTTTCTTTTCTTCTTTTCTCTTTGCTCCAAAAGTAGGGGTGTTACACTCCACCACCAAGGATGCGATTCTGGTCAAATTTATTGGTTGCTTGCTCCAGTTCTTCTAAGCTGAAAATCTTCATCCTTTCGGCTATATCTTTATTTGAAGATATTAACTGTTGGAGAAGCAATCCATGGTTTCTCTTGAAAAACTTTTGTCTCTGTTTCTTGGCTCTTCGTTGCTTTAGTTTCTTAGTGATTTTGGCAACACCCAAAAGTGAAAACAGTAGGCCAAAACCAGCACTGATTGCTATTATGGTAATTATTCCTACAGAAAAAAAGTCAGGATTTAAAATACGCCATACCATTCTCTACAACTAATGAATTGGGAAGTGGTCGTCTGCCCACCCTTATTCTGCTCCCAGCCGACTAATTCGGCTCCCCTGCATTTTAAAAGCCGCCCGAACAATAAAAACCCGCCCACTACTTGCGATCACTTGCGATCCGCAATTTTCGCTGACCGAAAGACTCGCCCCCACTACGTAACCAACTCCCCGTGACCCCCCTGCCTCCTTGTGCGCCACCGCTAATCTTCGCCGCCTCCGCGTGAATCAGTTCACCGCTGCAAACAAGATCGTCACCGCCAAGGTGCCGCTCCGTCAGGAAGGCTGGCGTCGATAGCGCAATCGCGACGCAGTTGTTCCCACCAACGCCAAACAGAGGAAACGCGGCCGATTTGATCCAGGTTTTGGTCCAAAAGTTGCAAATTACGTATCAGTTTCTGAATTCGCATCTGCTAATGCTTGCTTTGTCATGATTAGTTCTAATTGTCGTCCGATTAGCAAAGATAGATGCGTGCCTAATTGCCGTCCGGGATTAGTGAATAATTACGTCATGCCAATTCTTAGAAATATTGTGGCAATTAGGCTGATGCGTTCATGATATTTGGGATTATTTGCCGTTCTTAATTCTCGGACAGCATGTAGAACGAGTGGATCGCCTTCAAATCTCTGTTTTACCACATCCGAATCAAGGGAAATCCCCAAAATTCCTCAAAACTATAACCCTAAAGATTGACGTTGGCATGAGATAACTTACCGCAGTCACGTGCTTGCCATCGCCACCGATGTGTGCCGGCATGGCCGGGCCGCATATCAGCACGAGTTCACGACTGGGTCGCCGCAATCGTGGACGTGCCTCAGCTCAGCTCCTTCATGCGTCGAGATCACGTGTACCATCGCCGCCGTGGTCGTCGTTGTCGCACCCGCCATCCCGCCTCACTCTCACCGTCGATGCGCAACGAGCTGCCTTCGCCTACACGGTGGGCCACATCGACGGAGGCGCGCGCGGATTTTTGAACCGCATGCGTACACCGGCGATGGAGACCACCGTGGCGGCCATGGCGTAAGCATCAGACGGCCATCTCGCCGTGCGCTGCCGCATCATGAGGTTGAACTTGCCAAGTCTGTCGCGCACCGTCGCCTCCACTCTCGCTCACGCGCACCGGTTAGGGTTCGAGCCGGCCGCCGGCTTTGATCCGCACCGCGTTAGCTAGGATCGTCCGATCACGATGCACGAACGACATCGTGGTGGCTACGTGAATTCGGCAGGGGGTCGAGCGGGTCTGCAGATTGGCGGCCCAGGCCAGCTTGTTCGGTTTGCAGCCCGTGCGGGCGCTCATGCATGAGGAATATACGGACCAGACCAGTTACATGCTTGTTTGTCTGATTCGCTAGGCTTCGGGCTGAATTGCCAAGCCCATGACATGAGTTTTGGGGGCTGAAGAATTGTTTACTGCGCCGATGGAGTGTAGTGGGCCATTCTTTTTCTAGGTCCTTTCGTGTTTTGTCTCTCAGCACTTACGAATTGCTCAGCCATTTTGTTTATGTTTTTCTTTTTCTTAAGTAATGTTTTATGCTTTTAATGCCCATAGTTAATTATAAAAATTCAGAAAATGTATATTTCTCTTTTTGATGTAAATTTTTTCTGTCTTTTTGGTTGAACAAAAATACTTGTATCCTAACATTTTGATTTGGTTGTGATAGAGGATTGACAAATAAAACTTCTAGGTTTGTCTACAGCTATAGGATATGATAGGGTCATGAATTTCAACTTTAAATTTATCTGGTTTCTCTCTTTGTGCCATCTAATTGGTAATACTCTTATGGTGTTCTAGGTTTGGCTTGATATTTGCACTGCAGTTTAAGATGACACATCTGGTTTAAATAGAGAGAGCTTTTGAGGCATACAAAACTGGTGCATCACAATAAGTGGATTGCCTCTTACAACACTCAATGGTTTGAAGATGAAGACGGAATATGACGCTCTTAAATATTGAAATTTAAAGTGATTATATCTTTTTAGTCATTATATGCTTATCGGTTTCAAACACAAATGTTTTGCAGTATTGTGTTGTACGAACATGTCAGATATCAAAATTAGTTACATATGCTTGGTCAATAAAAATAGAGAAACTTTAATACCTAATCACTTTTTAGTCCATCAGTCATTTATTATTTAGTGTTATCTTATCAAAATTCTTGGTTCTATTTAAATGCTTCAGACATTATGTAACACCCTGAGTTTGCCCATATATAAAAATCACTAAAAATTTGAACTTTTTCAAATTTGAACAAATTCAATCAAAGTAGAAGTCAAATCCATGCTAAATTTAAAATTTCGAATTTTAAATGTGCATCAAACACCACCATCTGCATATTTGGAATTTTCTGATTTTATTTATGTGTTCATTTGGTTTTACTCCTTTTTCAAATTTGAATTTCATTCAAATTTGAATCCTAGAAAATTTCTGAAAAATGTTTGAATCTTTTCTTTCCACCTGGGCCGCCCTTTTTCCTTTTCTCCCCCCCGGCCCGCTCATTCTCTCCTTTTCCCGCGCGCCCGCCAGCGGCCCAGCTCCTCCCGCCGGCCCAGCAGCCGCGCCAGCCCGCTCCACCGCGCCGAGCCACTGACAGGTGGGCCCCACCTGTCAGTGTCGCCCCCTTCCTCTGGCAAGCGGCGCAGAGCGCCCATGCCGGCCGTCGTCGCTCCGTCTCGTCGCGCTACACCGCCGCCGCAGGAGCCTCACGTGCACACGCGCGACTCGTCCCTTCGCCCAGTCCCGTCCGCCAACCCCGCCGCAGAGTACCTAACCTCCCAGCGCGACCGGCGACCATGACCCGCGGCAGACGACGAACGCCCACACCTCGACGTCAGCCCGCGCCAGCACGGCCTCGTCGCGTCTCGTCCACAGCCTCACGCTCTCGTCACCTCGCGGATGGGCGTCGTCCTCCCCCTGGCGGCCGTCGCGTCGGATTGCACGGACGCGGACCGAGCCGACGACCACCGCCGCGAGCCAGCGCCCAACGGCTCGCTCCGAGGCCCCCTATAAAACCCGACGAGCTCCGCCTCAGCTCCCTCTTCTCCTCCCCGAGCTCAGCCACCTCCAATCCCCACTCCAGTGCCGCCAATTTCACTTTTCCCCGTCGCCTTCCCCAACTCCGGCGACCTCCTCTCGGCATTCCCGGCGAGCAATCCGTGGGCCTCCGCCCCTCTTTCTTCTTCCCTAAGCTCCTCCGAGCTCTGGCTAACCTCGTCGCGCCCTCTGTTTTCGCAGCTGAGGCACGGAGCATGGCAAGCACCGCGGGATAGGGTTCCGGCCGCGGTGAGCTCATCGTCGACAAGGTTTCCGGCTTCCCCCGCCCTCTTCGAGCCCACCGTGAGCTTCGCCCTCCTCTCCTCTCCTTCCCGCGCCCCTTCTCTTCCTTCCCCGCGCACGGGCGCGTGCCCCGCGTCGAGGGCCGCCACCAGCCGCCGCGCGACCTCGTCGCCGGCAGGCTTTCCGGCCGCACCTGGCCAAGCTGAGGTGCGCGCCGCACGCGGCGCACTCACGCGCACGCGCACGGCCACACAAACTCGTGCGAGCTCGCGCGTCTGCGTCTCTCCCCTCGCGCGCAGCTGCGCACCGCCATCTCCGGCGAGCCCGCGCCGTCGCTCCGGTGCCCCTCGTCGTCAACACGTAGCCGTCGGAGCTCCGCCGCGCCGCGTAGAGTCCGTAGGTGTTGACCTCGTCGCGAGACGTGCCCTGTAGACGACGCCGGCGACGTTTCCGGCGACGCGCCGCCGCGCGCGCCGCGCTCCGGCGCCTTTTGACCGCGCCGCTCCGCCGTCCGACGTGGCGTGCCACGTCGGCACGCGGGCCCGCGACGACCGGGTCGCCTCGCCACGCGGCAGACCCGGTGCACCGTGCACCCGCCTCACAGACGCGCCCGGTCCACCGCCCCGTGGACCGAGTTCACGGCATAGTGCCGCACAGTGAACCTGGCCCACTGACCCCACTTGTCAGCCTCACAGACACTCTGTAAACGCTAAGTCCACACGCAGAGTGCACCCAGAATTTTATTTCGAGCACTTTCCTTTATCAGAAAAATTCCATAAAATTCCTAGAAATACTAGATTATTTCCTAATCATTTTGCAACACTTGTTTATTCTATAATAATTAGGATTATGTCTATGCTTAATTACTTAGCTTAATCCTAATTATTTCCTATGTTGCAAACTTGTAAAATCTATATCTCTTTCATCTTAGCTCCGATTTTGGTGATTCTTCCACCAAAATTCCTCTAAAATCATGAGCTATTTATTGTTATCAAAACCCTCTATTGTTGATCTCTGTTTGGTCTTCATTTGTTTTATTTGCTTGTTAATCAGTTGTTTGATCGGTAGTTTAATTCGATCGCTGTTTGCAATCAATAGAGGAACAAGTCTTCGAGGAAGGAGCTGAGGATCCGGATTACGAGGACTTAGAAGAAGAAGACTTTGGTGAAGGCAAGTTCTAACCCCACTGATCATATTGATCCTATGTTTGCAAATAATCCTATTTAGAGCCTGTTTTGGAAATAACTGTGCATGATATTTAAATTTGCTTTAAATGCTAGATGATCCTATGCTGATGATTGCCAAACCTTGTTAATTGTTTATCCACTACCTTGTTAGCCTAGGTTTCACTATCATTAATTCCTTAATGATATGTTGATATGCCATGCTGCTTAAGGATTTGTTACTTATATACTTAATTAATCTTGCTATACATGCTTTTGGTGTAAAATTGGCGTGTGTTTGGTGGAGTGCGTGTGTGTGAATATGAAATGTGGGGTGGTACTTTATACTAGTGATAATTGTAACCCATAGTGGGGTACTTCTAGCGGGAGCAGGCGAGGTAGTCCTCAGTGGGGAGGCCTATCTCTGGGACGCGATTCCTCCTTTGAGGATAGCTATTGAAGATGCTTGCTTCGGTCGTATAAGGACCGGTTCATGTGCCGCCTTGCCTAGCACCTTTCGTACAACCACATGTCTTGAATGGGAAAGGTTTGGAACCACACCCTACTATAGTGTTCACCCGGTACCCACCTGGAGGGCAGGAGTTGCGGCGGAAGCCAGGAGAAGACTCGACATGGCAGGTGTCGGGATCCGGCGTATGGTGATTCTTCAGGCCTTTCTACATAATAATGATGATATTGTGAAGCCCCTGGTCGCAGTATTTCCGTGGTGGTGCCGCGGTGACACCAAGTAGGTACGGGACCATTAGTGTGTCTGTCCGATCCATGACGATGGGGAGGGCTGACATGCCTTGTGGGGAATTGTGTACAACCTCTGCAGAGTTACAAATCTATCATGATAGCCGTGTTCCACGGTAATGGGCAACGCGAAAGCTTGTGCCACACAATGATTAGTATAACGGTGTGAGTAAATCCCTTGGTGTGTTTTTGGAATACTCCGGTGTGGAACCGTGTGCTGGTTTCCTGCCAGCGTTAAAATGTGGGAACTGGCGGGATGGACTCTGTCTCCCCCAGGGCCAAATAACCCCATTAATCCTCAATGATAACATTGTTTAGGAGTTTGCGAAATGCTTTGTTTTGCAAACAACCCCTGCATAAAACTGGCCTTCCGCCCAGTTACTAAACCCTTGGCCTATCCTTGATGTTATCCTTGCATGCTTAAATCCCTTACTGTTAGGACTTGCTGAGTACCCTATGTACTCACCCTTGCTTAATCATTCAGATGAGGAACCTGAGTATCAAGAGGATGGTGATGAAGAGTAGGGTCCTGTCTACACTCAAGATGCCTGTGCTAGTGCCGCTTCCGACTTCCGCTGTAGTAGTAGTAGTTAAGTGGTTCTGCTGTTGCAGCCCACCTGCTTGATGCTTGATGTAATAAAGCGGCCTTTGGCTGTTTGTTGTAAGACCTTTTATGTATGAAGGCTTGTATGAGACTCGGTAATATTTATTTGAGTGATGACTCTGTGATATCAGTCTGTATGAAGTGTTCGTATCAGCGTCTGATCCAGGGACTGGTACGGTAAGCACTAGTGCTCCAGAAATGGGGTACGACACATTATCATTTAACTATCGCATGAGACTAACGTGATAAATGAGAGGAACATGCTGTGGTGAAAATTAGCATAGTTTACTTCCGAAAATGCGCATGTTTATGGTGTATATCGGGGGCTAAGACCATGCAAGCCTCGGGTCCAAGTTCAATATATAATAACGAAGAACTCTCATCCACCTTAAAGAATAAAAAGACACATTTTCCTTTTACGATGCAAAAATATTGAGTTATGGAAAACATAGGCTCCCGTCCCGTAGCAACGCACGGGCACTCATCTAGTCAACTTTAAAATTACTTAAATATACTATGACAAAGACTTTCTTGGGATGTTTGTTAAAACGATCATGTTTCAGTTACTATGTTCGCCGTCACATAATTAATTAACTGCTGAAACATGTTGCATTATCGTATATGATATCAAGATTCAGTAACCGAATAGCATCGCATAATGAAGGAAAACTTTATTTCAAGCAAACCCTCTTTTGTACCTGGAAGTTTCCTGGTGTGCTTCTTGTATAAACATTGGTATGTCCCTAGCAAATTGATGCAGGTTCCATTGCATACGTAAATATCTGGCTTTTGGCACTCGTCAATATCTGAAAAGGTGAATGAGTTTAGCTGAAATGTGAGCTGAAGCCTCAAAACATGGAATCTCGCTATATACCAGAATATGTGAAATTCAATACAGAAGCACAATATACAACTATATAACGAATGAAAAGAAGAAGAAGACTTTGAGAAGAAGAAGAAGAAGAAGAAGAAGAAGAAGAAGACGAAGAAGACGTCCACCTTGGCAGCCATCGTTGACGTAGGGATTTCCCTCGTATCCTTGAGAACAGTTGCACCGCCTGCGGTCATAATTTCCATCGAGAGTAAAGGAAAAGCTGTTTAAGCTAAGGCATCTGAAGTCAGAAGACTTGGGCCCTATAGGGGACCGTATAAACATGTCCTCGTCGCCAATTAGATCCAACGATTCGGTCCACTCCAGTACTGTTGGAACCCGCTGGTTCACGAAGAAGTTGGGTTTCCTAAACTTTTGTCTGTAAAAAAAAAGATGCTGAAATTGGCGATCATCTCTGCCTCATTTCTGTTGAACCAATCCTGATCAACTATTAATACAGCTGTGCCAGACCCAGGTGGCGTCGAATAGTCTATTTGCGTGACCAACGGCCGAACGTGGATACCGTACGAAGGGAGTGTTGGAACCGGCCCTAGGATCCCTCACACTCACGCACAGACGGGAGGTAGAAGAAGATGAACAGTAGACACTTGGTTATGGCGCCGAACGCCTCGGCCGCCGAACGGCCTGTATGTTGGCTTCTATTCAATCTCAAAGACACGGAACAAGGACGCACACAGAGATTACATGGCCTCTTATGGACCTCGGCGACGCAGCGCCCACGCTACTCGACCCCGGCGGATTCGGCGCCCACGCACACACGTTCCTGGAGACCCGGTTTCTTCCCGTTCGTGAGCAACCAACTCCTGGCGCAAGAAGCGGTCTCCATCCTCATCCGCGAGCCAGACGACGCATCCTCCTGCTGCCTCCGCAAGCCTCATCGACTTGGCCATCTCTGCACCTAACCAACTAACAAACTAACTCAGCACGCGCCGCACTACATGCTGGACTCAACCATGGACGCCAGCCATACTAGCACCCGACTCATCCTGAACCTAGACGGTGGACTCCCACGCAAGCACACACACGCGCACCACCAAACTTGACTCCAGACTCATCACACGAGCACGAACTCATGTGTTACAGACTCAACCACGCACGCCACACATGCGACACAGAACGCACGCCATGACCGGACACTCGGCGTGGTTTATTTTCCTAACAGGGAGGTCCCCCGCCGCCGCGACGGACGTGCGGCAGCAGCTAACGCCGGAGCACGAGGAGCTGCTGAAGCTATTCACATCACTGGAACACACGGCGGCGCAGACACTGGCGTCGCTGAAGAATGCGAATATGTTGCACCCGAAGGCCACAAATGAGTTGCGCGCGCTTGACACCTTGAAGGGCCCCGTGGCCGCAGCTGGGACGGACCATGAGCCGTTGAACCCGGTAGAGGGCGACTGCAGAAAGTTGCTTAGGATGCGTACCGTGCCGTCCGGAAAGGAGATGTCGAGCACTTCCACGCCGTTGCCCATGAACAACTTGGGTGGGTGCTGCGTGCCGTCGCAGGTGAGGTTGAAGCCCTGGTGGAAGCAGCCCTCACCGATGCCGAAGGGGTAAGGCACGCGTACGCCGCCGCAGCTTTCCGGGCAACCAGGCAGAGCTATGGGGCTTGCTGCCAGTGCAGTCGCCAGCAGCTGAAGCGCGAGCACACCAACTCCCAGAACGGCCACCATCGTCCCTCGGCGGGAAGAGATGGAGAACCTCATTTATATTTATTTATTTGTGTACATACCCGTGACCATTTCAAATTCAGTTTCTCAGAGGACATGAAGGGTATGGTAGGACTTTTATTGGTCGCCAAGCGATCATGTGTTGACTTCAGGTCAAGCGTTGGCTAAGTCCACCCCGGCGTCTACGGCAGGATACTGATTTTAACGTTGCAAGATGATTAGTCACGTGGAACAAAATATTAGGCGGATCGAAGCATTCGTGGAACGCCGCCATGATCGGGGCTCCAGTGTTGCCGCCAGGAGTTGAAACGTGAGTGCTTCCGTCACGGCTCTCCGATCATACCCAAGTGAACGTTGCCAAAAGATTAGGCCATTCTCAATGCAAGTTTCATTTACATTAAATGGCATGCCACATAAGCAAAAAATATGACATGGCACAAAATTTATGACGAGAGAGAGAGAAATTGGGTTTCATGGGGATGAAATCTGATGTACACGGTTACCCAAAATTTGAAACCGGAATGAAACTCCATAGAGAGGGTTAGCGTTTCATCTTAACATATTCATTCACTCTCATTGGCCACGTAGATGAAGTGTTTAAGTGCTATGGTAACACATGAAACCGTGAACATGAAACTTTGCATTAAGAGTGTTAGTTTCATTCATCAACTCAAAACTCTTTAGATGACATGTCACTCTTGGAAATCACGCAATGAAACCTTGCACTGAGACTGGTCTTATAGTCCCAAGGGCGACAATACTCAATTTGGAATTCTGGATAGCGTGTTACTCGGGACAAGGGAAACTTTGCTGGAAAGATGCCATGATTGATTGGCTGAAGTTCCGCTCGCGTGTTTTCTTGACGATGGAGATTGACGATTGGTTGACATTTATCCGCAACGGAATTCAAAGTGTTGCTGCAACAAAATCAGCAGATGGTTCGGGTCCTCGCGCTTTACGTCAAGAAACCGTTCCAACACGGTTGGCACGTTAAGTGCCGTCGCATTAGCAACTCGATCCCATGTCGTGAATGAAGGGATCAGGTAATCACAAAAAAAAAAATGAAGGGATTAGATGATAAGAAGGTTAAGATCTCCTTCACCATGGGTACTTCATTTCTGCTGAACCACTCGCCATCAACTATGAACGTGGTTTCCGTATCCTGTGTCATCCATCTGATCGAAAACCCTCATCCGAACTCCATACGACGCGGATACCTACGAAATGGACATCCGGCGACAGGCCTCGCCGGACCACGATGTGTTTTCGATGGAGCTTTGGCCACGGAGACCGTCCAAGCACAGCGCGGCGCAGATGCTGACGAAGCCGCGAGGACGCCGAGGAGTGAACAAGTCGTGGTTGGCGACGATGAGGTGGGCGAGGAGGTTGCATCCCATGGGCATGGCCACGAACACGTTGTATCCGGTCGACACAGCGAGCGGACCGGCTGACCACGAGCAGTTGAACTGCAGGGAGGAGCTGGCGTTCAGCGCTCTGCTGTGGATTCGCGCCGTGCCGTTGGGCAGCGAGACGTCGAGTACTGGCACGTTGTATTTCACCACTGGGGAGTTGCGTCGCTTCCATGACTGGCCAAGATGACGTCGCCTTAGAGTGGACTCTAGAATTGCCATTGTGTTCATTCATATTACACTGTTAAAATTTTCGGTGCAAGACTCCCGTCACAGAAAGTGTGCCAACAAAGAAGTTTCAGTATGTCACAGTTATGTATGTATCAAATATTCACAGTTTTCAGGTGCTTGGGATGCAAGTATGCAACTTCAGCAATGGAATGTGAGGTATTGGGAATATGTGCATTCATATGGGCATCTATCGTTATTTGCCTGGGAACCCCCATTATCCAAAAAAAAAGGAGAAAATCTATCGTTATTTGCCTCCTTGAGAAAAACAATAGCACACGTATAATTCAGTTACATGTTTAAACAGTAGGCACTGCATTAAAACCTAATGTGTTATACCTCGGGTTTCCTCATTGACACCCACTCCTGCACACGACACTCAAAACTGCTAAAAAAACTTACACCATGCATAGATGCGGAATCATCTTGGAAATTCAGATGATTTTATGAACTCTTTCTCCAAACTGTACTGCCTAGTCCCTTCGCCGCCTTTGCTTCCTGAGTACGACTTGCCATTTGGAGCATTTTTTCTTGTCCTATTAATTTGAGAATTGATATTTGAAGCTTGAACATCTTCAAGTGTTGTCTCCACCTGCCTCATGGTAGGTCTTTCTTCACCTTTTAAGCTCAAGCATGCTTCAGCGAGCCTTGCAACCACCTCAGCATCTTCCGTCCCTTCCTCTTCAACAATCAGTGGATCTAAAATATCGGACAAACGATTGTCTCTTAACAGAGATACAAAGTGTGATGCTAGGCCCGTGACTTCTGATGAATGAGATTGGAACAATGGTTTAACCCTTGTTAGAAGTTCTGCTAAGATGACACCAAAGCTGTAAACATCGCTTTTTTCTGTGAGTCGGCTAGTGTAGTAATATTCCGGATCAAGGTAACCATGAGTTCCTTGGATCACCGTAACTATTCCTGTCTGATCTATTGAAATTGACCTTGACGCTCCAAAATCTGACACTTTGGTTGTTAAAGCATCAGTAAGTAGTATATTTGCACATTTGATATCTCTATGGAACACAGATATGGAAGCGGCAGAGTGTAGATATGCAATGGCCCTTGCAGTTTCCAGTGCAATCCTCAATCTATCTTTCCATGACATAGGGTTTTCATTTGTCCATGAATATGATATGCCAGGGTTCCATTTGATATAAACTCATAAACTAGCAATGGAACTTCTGTCTCAAGGCAGCAGCCAAAGAGCTTCACCACATTTCTATGGTTAATTTGTGAAAGTATGACGACCTCATTTATGAACTCATCAATTTCCCTTTGAACCACTATTTTTGACTTCTTGATTGCCACGACACGTTGATCAGATAAGATGCCTTTGTATACTGTGCCATGGCCTCCGCCACCAAGGATGCGATTCTGGTCAAATTTGTTGGTTGCTTGCTCTAGTTCTTCTAAGCTGAAAATTTTCAACTGCTCAGCTATATCTTTGTTTGAAGATATCAACTGCTGGAGAAGCAATCCATGGTTTCTCTTGAAAAACTTTTCTCTCAGCTTCTTAGATCTTTGCTGCTTGAGCTTATTAGTGATTTTGTTAACACCCAAAAGGGAAAACAGTAAGCCAAAGCCAGCATTGATCGCTATAATTGAAATTAAACCTGCCAAAAACAAACTCAAAGATTATACTACCTGCTCATGTGGCGTACATTTAAAATTTTCATGGTACCATTGGCAAAAGTTTCATTTGGATATTTGTTAGAGCAGTCACTTGGTTTTTTTTTTACTTTGATCCGGTACTACATTTTTTTTTTAAGAAAAGGAGGCAGGTGCTCTGCTGTTTCATTATGAAGGTGTAATACCCTACTTTTCAGAGCCAAAAGAAAAAGGAAAAGAAAAAAAAAACTCAAAAGAGACAAAAATCACTCCAAATTTGAACCTTTTCTAAACTCTCACCTTCCATGAATTTTTCCAAAATAAAATTTCACTAAATAATTGAACATAGTTTGAAATTGGAATTTTTGGAAAATAAAATATGTGCTCAAGTGCTTGTGTTCATTTAAAAGTTCACTAAAATTTGAACTTTTCGAATTTACAACAAATTAAATAAATTTGTTCTAGTTTGAGCTAATGCACATTTAATTTTCAAAAGATTGAATTTTAAAACCTGCACAATCTTCACCAAATGCATTTCTGTATTTTATTTGATTTGTTTCGAGTGTTTGATCAATCCTGGAGTTTGTTTGAATTCAAAATCCTTCAAATCCAAAGTTTCAGAAAAAAAAGATCAAATCAATTTTCATTCAAATCTCTTCTGGGCCGAAATCCCCTTTCCCTCCTTCTGGCCCAGCCGCTACTTCTCTTCCACGCGTGGGCTGCTTCTTTCCCGGCCCACTTCGTCGGCCCGGAACCAGCCCAGCAGCCGCGCCCTCCTCCTCCTCCCACCGACAGGTGGGCCCCACCTGTCGGGTTTCTTCCCCACGCGGCGCGCCGCCGCGCCCGGCCCCTACCGCCGCGCCCGGGCCCCGGCCGCCGACCCGCCTCCGCCGGAGCCGCTGTCCGGTCGCGCCACCGCCTTCCTGTGCCGAACCGACTTGCATCGTCGATAAAAGGCGCCGCGCCCTCCTTCTCCCTCTCCCTCCCGCAAGCTCTCTCTCTCCCTCTCTCTCTCCCCGACTCAAGCTAGGGTTCCGGCGAACCCTTCCCCACCGTCGACAACGCACTTCTCTCTTCGCTCGAGTGTGCTGTGAGCTGCCCTGCCTCCCTCTCCCTCTCGCGCGCCCCTCCTTCCATCCGTTCCACGCGCGCAAGTACCTTCCCGTCGAGCACCGCCGTCGTCGGAGCCCCTTCCCCGACTCCGGCCGTCGCTGGATGATCGCCGCCCCGTTCAAGCCCTCGGTGAGGTTTGCCTCGACCTCCTCTCGCTCTTCCTTCTCCCTCTACCCTCTCCTCGCACGCGCACGCGAGTTTCTCGTCGCTCGCCGCCGCCGCGCCTAGCTCCGGCGAGCCCGCGCCGCCGTGCAAGACCTCCCCGTCGTCGATGCGCTCGTCCACGGCCTCGCCTTCGCACGCGCTTCCCCGGCGACCACTCCTCGTGACCCCGCTCCTCTCCCTCGTACCGCCAGCGAGCTCTCCGGCGAGCCCCCGCCGCGGGCCGCCTCCCGGTCCACCGTGGACCGGTGGACCACCGCCCATCCCCGGTCCACGGGCCCTGTGGACTAAGTCCACCGGATTTCCAAAAGAGAATAAATCCTTATCTTCCTTTATGACGTCAGCCTCACGCAATAATCCTTTCCTATACAAAAATAATTCCCAAAATTCTGAAATCCCCGGGCCCTGTACATTTTGCAGATAAGCCCCTGACCTTTTCAATAATCTTGTTTAAGCCCTGCATTTTTACAGAAAAGTACCTAAACTTTTCTGTAATTATGTTTTGACCCCTGTCTTTTTACACCTAGACCCCTAAACTTTTAATAATTACAGATAGGTCCCTGGACATATTCTGTAATTACACTTAAGCCCTCAAAGACCTTTTTATAATTACAACTTAGCCCTCCAACCTTTAAATGTCCGTATCTTTTTAATCCGAACTCCGTTTTGGGTGATTCTCGCGCCCACGGGTTCGTGAAATCGCGAAGTACCTCATGGTACTGTTCTTGAAGCCCCATACCAAGTTTATAAATCATCAACACCCGAAACACCCTTACTTATTATATCGATTCCTTACAGATCATGCGATGATTGATCTCGAAAGTCTCGAGTACTTGTTCACCCTAACCTAACCGACCCACACGATACTATTCTGCCTAATATCTTCTTATCACAACACACACCCCACTTCACCTCTGAATAACCTATTCATTCTTTTGCTCGCTAGCATTAAACCTAGCGATCATTCGTACCATTCCACTTCCAACCTAGCACCCTTATTTTATCACAAACCCAATCTCGAACCTAACCTAAATCACCGCTCGCTCAACCTAACCTATCTCTCTTGCCCCGCTCTATTTGATTCTTTAGTTTACTCTGGTAATTGATCTTTTATTTGAATCTTATTGGAGTTATCTGGTATTTTAATTGCCAGCTGTCTTTATTTGAATTTGGCATTTTATCTGCAGTCATGCATTCATATCACGCATAATCACGTACACACGCTGCATATACCATCGCCTGCATTCATGCATGTTCTTTTTATAGAAATAATATAGAAGCTTGCATATTAGATATGCACGCAATCACCATCAATAGAGCATATGCATCTCATCATCTTCACCCTAAGGTGTTCACCCAACGAAGACCTTATGCATAACCACACGCCCATGTTCATATATTAGAGAAAATAGATAACTAATAACTTGTCTAGGTGAATATGGCCCTTACCAGGCCAGGTGTATCACCTATGACACCTAACATACCCTGCATTAAATATGCTGCATCATGCATGGTTCTTGTCTCTTGTTCTTCACCCAAGTTTCTTTTGGGTCTTATCTGGTTTTCATCGATCTTTATTTCTTTTGTTCTTTTATTTCTTTTGCGGTAGTTTATACGTACTGTTTTATGCGCTAGTTTACGCGAGAGCCGAGGAAGAGCCTGAGGAATTCGAAGAGCTGCTGAGGACTCCAAGCGCGAAGACCGACTCGGAGAAACAAGCCTCGAGTCAGAGTTTAAAGATTAAGAAAGCGATTTCCAGGCAAGCCCTAACTCCCATTGATCATGTTGATCCTATGTTTGCAAATAATCCCACATAGAGCTTGATTTCAAATAAAACATGCATGGTATTTAAAGATGATTTAAATGCTTAGAATGACCTAAGTAATTGTTGATTGCCATGCCTTGATATTGCTTATCCTAATTCCCTTGATAAACCTAGGAACCACCATCATTAATTCTTAATGATGTGTTGGAATAATATGCTGCTTAGGATTCATTCACCGTGTACTTAATAACTTGATACACATGCTTTTTGTGTAAAAATGTGTGTGTGTGCTTGGTGATGAGTGAGTAAAGTGAAAATGGGTGGGAATAGTAAGTGCAACCCATAGTGGGGGTATGCTTTTGACGGGAGCAAGCGAGGTAGTCCTCAGTGGGGAGGCTATCTCTGGGACGCTACTCCTCGCAGAAGGGTAGCTATTGAAGATGCTTGCTTCGGTCGTATAAGGACCGGTTCATGTGCCGTCTGGCCTAGCACCCTCGTGCAACCACAAGCCCCTGAATGAGCAGGGTTTGGAACCACACCCTACTAGTGATCGCCCGGTACCACCAGGAGGCAGGGAGTTGCAACCGGAAGCCAGGAGCAGATCTTGACGAGATTGGCGTCGGGTCCGGCAAGTGAAAGTTGATGGCCATGATATTTATATTAATGTGAAGCCCCTGGTCGCTGATTTTCCGGGGTGGTACCGAGGTGACACTGGGCAGGTACGGGACCATTAGTATCCAGTCAGAACCAGGGCACTGGGAAAGACTGGGTACCTTGTGGGGAAAGTGTACAACCTCTGCAGAGGATAAGAATCTATCCGGATAGCCGTGTTCCACAGTATTGGACAACGCGAAAGCCATGGCCACACAATGATTAAATTTTCTGCGTGAGTTATCCTTGGTGCGTGTGTTTTCGGAATACACCGGTTTGGAGCCGTGCGCTGGTTTCCTGCCAGCATTAAAACTTGGGAACTGGCAGGATGGATTGCATCTCCCCCAGGGCCAACCAACCCCACTATATCTAATTACTATACCTGACTTAGTTTGCGAACGGGTTTTGTTTTCAAAATCAACCCCTGCATAAAATTGGCTTTCCGCCAATATGATGAACCTCCAGCCTTACCCTTGTTTATACCCTTGCATATAATTACCCCTTGTGTTAGGGTTTGCTGAGTACCTTATGTACTCACGCGTTTGCGTTTGTTGTTTTTAGTGAGAGAAGTCTTCGTAGGAGACGACGACGTCTGGTTTTCGTTCTGCCTCTCAAGTCTGCTTGTGGCTTGGGCCGTGTTTCCGCTGTTTGTCTGCTCAGCCATTAGTTGGTCGGAAGAATTTGGATACCTCGGAATCCTCGTCGCACCGCCACTAAAGGCTCTATATCAGGTATTATACTATTTACCTAATCGAAGTATACTTTTGATTACCATATCTGTGTTCTTGTGCGTATCAGTTACTGATCCAGGGACTGATACATGATGCACAACATGCTCCAGAGATTGGGGTATGACAGAAGGTAGAAATAGTTCATGGCAGCCAAGGCTGCACAGAGGAAATGTGCAGACAAGAATTAAAAAAAAACTCACACTCAGGTTCTACTAGAGCGATGGCCAAACAACTGTCCCGGGTTTGATCCGGTACTACAGAAACAATGCGATTCTTCAATTTCACATTAGGACTCCTCTTACATTCTCAAAAACATTGTGAGTGCTCTTAAACAAAGTTTGCCAATCTTATAGCAAAATTAGTTATTAGTGACTATAGATTAATCTTGATGGACATGATTTGGACCCACGAACTTTTCTTTTGCTCTGTTTTTTTTTCTATCATTGGATCTTGATTTTCCGCCAGTTATCTCATATTATCCGACTCATGTACATGACCGATTATCTCACATTATATTTATACCTCATTGGTACTTTATGTCAGTGAAGTTATAATGTTTACCTGGATGGCTCCTATTGCTTTTCCTTGATAAGCATCGGTATGTCCCTGGCAAATTGACGCAGGTTCATTGCAGGGAAAAATAGCTGGCTGTTGGCACTCGTCAATATCTGCGAGGTAAATGGTCTCAAAATATATAAAAATTGCAATGTAAAACATGTGGCTGAAAAGTGAAAATCAGAGGGATAAATTAGTTGAATAGCACTAGTACAGTTCAGTGTTGTTTTCCCTAAAAAGTATTTAATTTTCTCCAGAAATTAAAGTTCTGCTCTGCGAAATACAATGCGGAGAGTATTACGACTAATTTACCTTGGCACCCATCGACGAGGTACGGATTGCCATCGTATCCTTCCGAACAGCTGCAGAGCCTTCGGACTTCATCTCCAATCGTTATGTTTGAGCCATTGCATCTCCAGTTAGAATCTACCGTCCACTCTAAGACCACTGGCACGCTCTGAAGCATGAACGGTTGCCCATACATGAGGTTTATGCTGAATTCGTACATGCCGAACCAGGTCTTTTGAACTATGAACGCAGCTAAACTCCCATTTTCTTGCGGGGAATCTGTAGCTGCAGAGACCAGTTGCGTAACTTTTATAGAATACGAAGGGGCCGACTGCAAGATTGGTGTGCGGCAGCGGTCAATCGGCGAACAAATCGAGTCTGCTTCGTGATTCAAACTATCCGCACACATGGCGGCGCAGCTGCTGGTGGGGGTCGCCGAGCCGAGCGGAAGAAGCTGTGCTAATATGTTGCAGCCGATGGCCACGAACCAGTTATGCACGCTCGAGACGTTGAACGGCCCTGGGGCTGGAAGACCAGACCATGTACCGTTGAACTCTGTAGAGTCTGCTAGCAAAAGATTACTGTTGATGCGTACCGTGCCGTCGGGCAAGGAGATGTCGAGCACCTCCACGCCGTCGCCCATGAACAGCTTCGGCAGGCGCAGCCTCTCGTTGTCGTTGCAGGTGAGGCTGAAGCCCTCGTAGAAGCAGCCTTCGCCGATGCCGAAAGGGTACGGCACGCTTATGTTGCCGCAGCTTTCCGGGCAACCAGGCAAGGCTATCGGGCCGGCAAGACCTGATGTCAGGAGCTGAAATATGAGTGCTCCCATAGCGGCTCCGATCGTCGCTTGCCGGGAAGAGATGGCGCTCGCCATTTCTTCACGCTTCGCATCAAATTTCGAGTTTCAGATGGACTAGTACCTGAGATGGTGGCGGCGGCCTAGTTGGATGGTGCCGTGCATTATCGTTGATTCCTCCCTACAGGCGAGGCAACCCCACGTTGACCTCAAGTCGACGGCGCTCCATGGCAAGCGTCAGTCACTTCACTGGAGGGCTGAATTTCCAACCATGGGGTCCCATATTGTTACGAGGTGAACTACCATGAATAGCCCTAAGTCGATCCATGTTGATTTATTTCCAACAAATCTATCTAGAATCCTCATATATTTTTGTTAGAACTTTCTTTAGAAAAGGGAATATATTCTTGTTAGAACTATACGATGTAAAACAGAAAGACATATGAAGATTCTTGAAAGGTAAACTCAGTACTTCAGTACGTCTCGGATACCCTGGGACATGCATTGTTGATTTGACATTGATTTTTTTAAGAAACTATTTTGGGTCGAGCTGGGTCGATTCTACAGGGTACCATTGGTATAGCTCCGCCCCTTCCCCAAAGTCCCGATCAGTTCTCATCCAGCGACCACTCCATGTCTCCAACACCGTTTGGATCACTATCGCATCAACAGTTCTCTGCCGTTCACCAAGGTAGTCCAGCTGCAGCACAGTCTTCTCCCTGCCGAACCACTCCGAGGACCAACTGCTGGGCGGCCAAATCACTGAGCCGGACCCGCACGACGTACGCGAGGCCCCGGGAAAATGACGCCTGACAGCACTCGACGCCGGAGCACAGCGTCGTCCGTCCACGCATTGCGTGGTGCACACACTGATGAAGTTGTCAGGACCAAAGGGCTCATCATGGTCGACGAGGCTGTAGAGGTTGTGCCCCATGGGCCATGGCCACGACGGGGTGGTGTCTCGTCGATACGTACAGTCAAGCGCCCAGTGGCCATCAGCCCGGGCGGGCGGGCCACGGCACGGAGGTCACGTTCGGCAGTCAGACACCGTTCCGTGTCCGGCAGGGAGATCGGCGCCGACCACCACCACGCCGTCGCCAACGAGTAGCTTAAAACTGGCCGGCTCGGCATCTCGCCTTCGCAGAAGCAGCCTTAGGGCTCGTTCGGTTACTCAGGAACGGCCCGGAACGTGGCTGGTTCCACCCGGATCATTCAGAGCAAGATCAAATCCGGGCTACACCAAGAACGGCTGTTCGGTTTCCATTGGGACGGAATAAAACATGGGGTGGAACGGCCATTTGTGCCCTAAATCCGCACGGAACGCAGCCATGCCATCCACCTCACGGAACAAATCCATCTCGCTGGAACATGGAATGAGTGACACAGCTGGAACCACTCGTTCCATCCCAGGAACGAATCAGTACAAGGATCTGTTCCCTGACAACCGAACGAGCCCTTAGGCGAGTAATCGAGTGGTGCTCCGGTATCGCGTCGGAGCACTTCTTGCTCGGCAAGCGCGTCGATCATGCGTCACGCAGAAACGGTCCACAGGTATTACTACGTAAGCGCTGCTGCTCACGTGTGACACCGACGGCAACAACACCCGCCGCCGAGCCAGCGTCGCCTCCTGCCAAGACGTCGACGTCCTGTGCTGCCCTTCACCTCAGTGCACGCTCAACAAACGATGCCAAGCAGCGAACGCGCGCCATCCGCGCCCTTGTGCTCACTGCCACCCTCCGCTCGCCGTGGCGCGCCGCGCGCGTAACTAACTTCTGTCTCGTTCGCATCAGCTTGCATGCCGGGTTCCCCTCATCCGAGCTAGCATCTTGCCGCGACCACGATCCCGCGCGTTGACAGAGGTTGGCGTCGTCATCATGTGCCGCCGGCCGCCGAGACCCCGCGCGCGTCGTGTCCCGTTTCCCACCTTGCGTCCAGCCGTGGATCGTGTTAACATGTCTGCATGCACTGACACGGCCGCCACTCTGCAATGCCAGACGTCCTTGCAGTTCGCGCGCTGTCCCACGGCGACATCCCGCAGGCGTGCGTGCACCAGGGGCTGGTCGCTATTTGAAATAGCGACCACCCCGTGCGCAGTTCTCTTTTTAATTCCTCTTTATCGGAGCTTCAAACTTTTTGTTGCGAACTTTTTGTTGCAGCAACAAAAAAAAAAATCTACAGAAAAAAATTACAGAATTTTTAGCGACCATTCGGATTGCCGGTTTGAACTCCGTCCATGGGCCTGTCTACCTGAAACCTGGGTGTTTCTGTTCCTGTCCAGCACCCGGGTGCTGGGGCAGGACAGAACACCCGAATTTTGGTATCAAAGAAATTCGGGTGCTGGATTGGCTTCCAGCACCTGAATTTTGAGCTCTGGATTCAGAATCCAACAGATCACAAAAAACATACATACATAGTACAGATTACCACAACGGCTAAACACATTTGAACAAAAAAGTTCATAAAAATTTGATAGTCATAGTTCATGATGTATTCACAGAAAGTAGTTCATGTTCTTAGCACATCTGATATACATATAGAAGTTTCAAGGCAATATGACACTTTACTGGAACATAGTACCCAAAAAAAATATGAAAATGAAAAGTTAATCTGATTTCATCTGAATATGAAAAAAATATGAAAATGAAAAGTTAATCTGTGTGACAGGCAGAATATGCATAATTACACCTCAGCTACCTTGTAAGTTAATCTGATTTCAACTATAGTAGTGACATAAAAATACAGGAAAAAGATTAATAAAAAAGGAACTAGGAAAATGAGGCATCTTTGTGGGGAGGGGTCATGGTACGTTACTACCAGCCCAGTAATACAAAAGCCCATTAAACCCAATGTCAAAAATACCATAACTTTCCCAGCCCAGTAATACCAGCTCCAGATATATACAGGGGCAAAAAAGGAAAGAAGAAATTGCAATTGACAAAACCTAATCGGAGGGGACATATCAAAAAGTCCAAATTGCCACACATCCATAGGCCCACATGTTCAGATATGATGAAAGGGTAAAACTGTAAAACAAAACACATACAGGTTCCTTCAGCTACAAGAAAAACTTCTAGATCTCGTTTACACCTATCGACAGAAGCAGGGAGAAAGAGAACTCGACATGGAGATGAACACCTGACTCGACATGGAGGGCAAAACAAGATCAGCAGAAAAGGGACCTTGGCAAAGTATGGCAGGCAAAGTAAGTCCACAAACCTGTGATTTCCACCCCCATGCTGTTGATTTGTGGAGAAACATTGTCATGTTTTGACTTATTTGCCATGTCAATTGATTGCATTCATGATCAGAACTAGGTAGATCCATATGGTATCTCTGAAAAATAGAAACAGGTTTCAATTTGCAGTGTAACCATATTCATGCTGAAAACTAATTCATACACACAATCAGGGTGTAGGCAGCATCAGGAAGCAGGTAGCATTGGGAAAGAAAACCTCAGAGAAAGCAGTTCCCCAACCATTTTGTACACAGGTAAGGGCTTACCCCACAAGAGCACAAATTCAGATTGTTTTTTCGAAAAACAAAACCCTGAATGAATCAAGATGAATGTTAATTATGTAGGAAGTGGACTCAGATGTACATGACACATCATTTGCAACAATGAATCAGATACCCGGAGATGAAATGGTATGTGGTTTTTAAAACATGAAAATGAATAGCATGATTATATTCTTTTTTTGATTATGTCACATGCATCTGGGCAGGGGACAAGTAGACTGAGCCAATATGAGCAAGGAAGTTGTCTGGATTACCTTGGAAGTTTGTACAACAATCCCCAGGTAACAAAAAAGAAATGTCATATACACCTGCATGACCATGTTTGTGAATTAAATCAGTTGATGCATATAAAAAGCACTTGATACATGTACAAACCCTGACGTGTGATAAGCAATTTGCATATACAGCTGCATGTAGGTTACACTGATTTGCTTATGGAACAAATAAGAAACTCCCAGGAGGAAAAGAATGGTCAAGAGGCACAACAGGTACTTTCAAACACTTATGATTTATCGAAAAAAAAATATGAAGTACAGTTCAAATGTTCACAGCTTACAGTAGCAACATAGTGTGATTTTACCAAGAGACAAAGTGTAACAAAAAATGAAAATAATTGGTTTCGTGTTTTTATCAGGTTTCAGGCTGTCTGTACGGCTACGAGATGTTTGGAGGGCTACACCACAATAATTCAGAGGAAGCAAAGCATAATCTTGATTCTACACAGGTGAGGTCTACAACAAAACAATTCAGAACAATCAAAAGCACACTCTGCAAGTATTAAATATTAACTTTTTTAAGACACACCCTGTTTCTATTTTGTACAGTGTGGAGCTTACAAGGGCACATTCACAGAGCTTCTATTGGCAGACAACCCCATGGTTGATCATTATGGGTTAGAAACTGGAATTTCAGAAGACAATGACACGCTGTTTAACAACTACAGCTTTGTCAACACAAGTGCAGAGTATGGGCAAACCAACTATGAGGCAACTTTAAATGCGCAAGAAGCATCTAGCATTGAGGTAACAGAAAATAACAAAAGATTAAATCTACCAAGTTACATAGCATTTTTTTAATTGAAAAAAATGATTGTACCTCTGATGCAGGGATCAAGTGTGCAACATGAACAGAATAACCAGTCTGCTTATTGTGAAACCTGGGGTCCTAGCATATTTGATGCAATGAACCTACAAGAGGTAATTTTATTATACAAAAAACAATTGATTAAAACTGCCATGATCAGGAGAGTGTTGCAAAATAAACCTTGTATGATACTACTCTTTTGCAGATACAAAGGACTGCTAGCCAAAAGCACAGTGCACAGAACAGCTCTGGAAGTAAATCATCAGCAGAAAAGTCAAACATGCAATCTAGCAGTGCAGATGTAACGAATCATGAAGAGCAGAATGAGGAGATAAATGGCAGTCAGGAACTTACTGAACAAGAGATTGACGATTTCCTTCGCAGTGAACAAGATGCAGCAAAGGAAGGCAGCAATGCAGATGTTAATAGCAGATATGTGCCGCAAATTGGAATGCAGTTTAAAAGTAGGGAAGATGCTCACCATTTCTTCTGCTTTTATGCATTACTCTCTGGGTTTGAGGCAGTGACAACACATGTCTACAACTCTACAAGTAAGAAGAGGAACTATGAGTGTTACAAGGTTGCAATCAGATGTCACAAGCACGGCAAAGAAGGCACTGCAAATAAAACACAAGAAAAAGCAGAGGAGGAGGCACTAGCTGATAGCAATGTCAATAAAGGCCCTAAAAGGAAGACAAGTGTGCAAATCAAAACTGATTGCCCAGTGCATATGATAGTTATGAAAGAAAAGAATGACATTTGGAAGATAACCAAGCTAGAGCTGGACCACAATCATGAGCTTATTCCAGAAAACAGCGGGCAAATGTTCAGTGGCCGCAAGTACATGACAGACCAAGAGAAAGGTCTTATCAGAACCCTAAATGCATGCAACGTAGAAACAAGGAAAATGATCGCCATCCTGTCTTATCTAAGGGGAGGTGTTACTGCACTACCATACAAGAAGAAGGATGTGAGCAATTACAGAACCAAAATCAATCGGGAGGTTACTGGTAGTGACATGACCCAAGTCATGCAGTATTTCAACCAGAGGAAAGCAGAAGACCCCACTTTTTTCTACAAATTTGATGTTGATGATGAATTAAAGGTCAAAAACATATTTTGGGCAGATGCATCTTCAGTCGGCTACTATGCAGAGTATGGTGATTGTGTCAGCTTTGACACGACATATGCAACAAACAGGTATAACCTCCCGTTTGCACCGTTTGTTGGGGTTACAGGGCATGGGCACACTTGCTTGTTTGGTTGTGCATTTTTGGCTGATGAAACAACTGAAACATTCAAATGGGTATTTGAGACGTTCCTAGAGGCAATGGGCGGCAAGCATCCAAAAACTATTATTACTGATCAAGATAATGAAATCAGCAATAGCGCAGATATACCCAGGAACAATACACAGGAATTGTTTCTTTCACATAAAGTCAAAGTGCTACAACAAGAATGGGAAGTGCTTTGCAACACATGAAGGTCTGCATGCAGAATTTGAAGATGTAGTGAACAACTGCTTAACCATTGAGGAATTTGAGATGTTATGGACTCAAATGATAGCAGATCACAGTTTACAGAATAACAAATATTTCAACAAGATGTGGCAGACTAGGGGGAGATTCATACCTGTGTACTTCAAAGAGAACTTCTTCCTATTTCTACATAGCACAGGTAGAAGCGAAGGCACGAATTCCCGGTTCAAATACAACGTAGGACCAACATACAGTGTCATTTCATTCCTGAAAGAGTACGCGAGGATAATAGACACAATTAACATTTCAGAAGCAATTGAGGACACCGAAAGCAAGCATAAAAGACCAAAGGAACTCATATTTGGTTATGCTATCGAGCAGCAGGCAATGGATATGTACAACAGAAAAATATTCAGAATTTTCCAAGTGCAGCTACAGGCAACAGCATCATTGAGTTACAAAGTTATTGACAATGGCAGAGCCTATGATGTGTATCGTAAAACAAATCAGGTCCATAAAGAACACAGGCCTAGGAAATACAGGGTGCTTACAAACCTGACACGAGGGCAGGAGGAATTCACTTGCATTTGTGGCAAGTTCCTGAAGGATGGCATCTTATGCTCCCATATTCTGAAAATAATAGTTGAGGAGGACATGAGCGTTATCCCTGAGCAGTACATTCTTAACAGGTGGCGAAAGAAAGAAAGGAAGGTAAAAGTAGTAATGACAGTGGATAACAGCAAAACTAATGCAATCCTTAGATACAATGCACTATCTCGCAAGGCAATGAAATTATCTTCGAAAGGAGCAAAAAATGATGATGTGATGGAGTACCTTAATGATGAGATGGACAGACTTGACAAGGAGCTTGACTTGTTGCTTCTTTCAGACAACGATGGTACCTCATCCAGTGACAATGAGTCTGATAGTGCTGGCAGCTGCATAAATGTAGAGTCAACTGATACAGGCTCAACCCTGAAGGATCCAGACAGGGTAATAAAACAGAAGGGGAGACCCAAAAAGCCAAAAAGGTTTAAAAAGAGGATTGAAATTTTGAAACAGAAGAAAATTGAAGAAGACAAGAGAAAGATGAGGAAGACAAAGAAGGCTGAAACAGCAAGTAAGTTATTTTTAAGTAAACAAAACAAAGCATTTTGACCAAAAAGTACAAATTGCAGAAAAAGTTTCTTTTTGATTATACTGATATTGCTGTGTGGAAATTAATGCAGGTCCTAATGGGAAAAGCAAGAAAAAGCAGAAGAAATGATGGCAAGTTCAGAGACAAGAAACAAAATACAGTCATAACCAAGACAAAAAAAAGTGCATCGGAGGATTTATCTTCAACTAGATTCAATTCCATATGGAAATGTAATAGAAGTAAAATATAGACACTATATATGCAACTATATTGTTCAGAACCATATGTGCATTTTTTGAAGCTGTAATTTTTCATTCTATCCTATTACAAGCTCAAAAGAGCTAACGATCGTTTCTCAGGAAGAAAAAATGCTACATTGAAGCATGCGTTCCACTCTTCTTGGTACAGGAAAATGAATCATTCCGCTGAGAAAAAAAAGGCAGAGAAAAGGCGTGTTACGAACATAATCAAAATGAAGGAACACACCCTAGAACTTGCCAAATAAAAAAGGACAGAGAAGATCAAGTAACCTTCATCCATGTATGCGATAACAAGATTTTTATTTCCTTTGTTTCTCGAATTGAACAGCAGATTGTTGGCAATCTTAACCCTGATGTTTGGAACATCTGATGGAGAAAAAATTGTTGACAACATAACTCTTGGAGAAGTCCAATATTCAACACACATCATTGATATAATTCCAGAGTCACACCTGATGAATTGAGAAGCAAAAAAAAAACAGAAATCAGAAGAAGGATATAATGGATTCTGAAAGCAACAACTAAAATTACACAACTAACAAAAGGAGCAATGGTAAAAAAGGGTATCTTCAAGTAACTTTACTAACATGTTATCTTCAGAATGTGCGGGTACATTGGGATACACAACATCGTACTCATCGAACTTCATATCAACTCCCACATACCTATCCCACTGAATCATAAATGAGTAGATCTGAAAAAGGACAAGAACAAATCATGTCATGTAGAGAACATTCTAAACTAAACAATTAGAGGATACTGCATGAGACAATTAAAAAAGGATACAAAAACTAACCATCCTGTCCCTAACATGTTCTTGGAATGCATCATCCTTGGAGTAGAAAGGATCAAGAAAAACAAAGTTCTTATCCTCGATGTCCACAGCAAACACGAACCAGTGATTATCGTAACAAGTTGGGAAAAATAACTACCAAAAAAAGCATGAATTAATATTGTAAGAATAGCTAGACCCATTATTATATTATAATAGAACACCACAACAATTTGAGTGTATCTGGACTCATTACCAGATTAGATTTTGAAAGCGGCCTTGTCTTACTGCATATTGAGAAACCTCTTTCCAAGACAGCATTATTAGCCTGCTCGGGGTCTAGAAGTAGGTTCTCCTGCAACACAAATGCAAGATTAAACTTACATATATTACACTTAACTTTGTCCAAAAAATGAGAACAAAAATATACTAGGAACACTATATGGGCAGGCTACATACAGTAATCAGACAGAAAAATACATTAGCAGCATATTGCAAAATTAAACAAATAGAAATATATGATATTTTGAAAATGACCGTCAAAGTATGCTAAAAATGACTGTGAAAGTAAGCAAAAATGACACCATTACCAAGGTGTAACTTCCACTGTTTGCAACTGTGACTTTTTGCAGAAACACATTTTTATAACTAATTATGAGACTATAATGTGAACAAGAAACAATGAAGCATTATAGTGAAATAAGAAGAAAGAAGACTTACACCAATAGAAGAAAAGAAGTAATGTCTTTTAGAAAATTCTGGTCTTCCATTCGGTTGCGTGAACAAGTGATAACAATATGCTGATACAACATAACTATTAACTTGGCCACCCGGTTGCAGAGAATCACCCAAGGACCAATAAGTGCACTTGACGCCAGATGTTTCAAAAGCAAGTTCACTGTGTTTTCATTTTGCATAAAAAAATCACAATCTATAATAAACGAACTGAAAGCAGGATGATCAAAATAAAAAAGTGTTGACTCAGGGGATATTTGAACTTACGTTCTCCATTCAGATTTGGCCAATTGACAAATAGCTTTGTAATTCAGCAATTCAGACTTGTTGACAGAAAAAGAAGGCTTTCTGGTAACAAATTCTGAACTCAAGAAACGAGAAGGCTTCACAACTCTGCGTGGCCCATGCAGAGGTAGCTTTCCACCAGAAGAGTGAACTTCTCTGTCATACTGAAGCTGATCTTCAGAAACTCGAGGAAATGGACGAGAACCAAGGCTGTCCAAATTGATTCTACTTGCAGGTATCTTTTTGGTGTTACTGCACCCTTGGGAGTAATGGAACTTTTCATTATACTGCAATTCAGATTTCCTAGTAGACTCCTGAACCTTGTCAAAAATAGACCTTTCTCCCAAAAATTGGATTTCAGGTGACAACTTGTATTCCAAAATGAAATAAACAGGAACTCAGCACACTATATCAAAAAAAGATAACAGAGAAAGGAGAACAAAAAGGATTTATGATGACGAACTGGAAAACAAGTTATCGATTCATACCTTGGAAAGGCGATATTTGCTAGGGATAGACTCCTTTAATATTGAAACATCTGGAGTGACTACATTTGGCTCAATATTTGACTTTTGTGCCATATCAGGTGAAGAGTCAAGATTTTGCATGTGGATAGGTGTCTATTGCAAACAACATAAGAAAATATGAGACATTGAAAAAGTATAATAGTATACAATGCGTAAGTGTAAAAAGAGTTACAAGTTAAGAAACAAAATATTTTAGACAACATACTCTCTGATGTAGCATTGGTGTAAAGCGGTCTGATCCTGGTGTGACCTAAAAAAAAAAGAAACCAGATACAGAATGAAATATCTCAAAAATAGAAATAATGTATAAATTTTAGGCAAGAACAAAAATGACAGTCAAATTCTACTGAAATAACAGCAATGGTAAGTTGTAATTTCCTCTGAATTGAACTGTTACTTTTCATGGCAACGCAGAAACAAGTTCTCTGAACAAATATATAAACTAGAAAATAGCTTAGTCCTGCGTAATAAAAAAATGACAGTCACATTATGCTAAAAATGACATCAGAAGACAAGATTTTGATTCGATGAAGTACCTTTGGCACAAACATTCTACGTTGAAGCGAAGGAGGATTGGGAGACAAAGAATCAGGGACAAATTCAACATCTCCATCGATGTAAATAACGTCTCTACGAGAGCATCCACTGTCTTTAAACGAAGCACTCTTCTCATTATTACAAGCATTAGAAATATCCTTGAAAGGCTTCCTGGCAGTCTGGTTCTTGAAAGCAGATTCAGCGTTACCTATTTTTTAGATATGAGTGGAATGAAATAAATAAAAAAATCAATCACAACATCTCAGGAAATTTGATTACATAGAAGATGAATGATAAAAATAAAATAAGATACTAACATCTCAGAGGTACCATAGAAGGTTGAGATTTCAACTCACTTGGAGCATGGGCAGTTGCTTCATTAGCAGTACTAGTAGCTACATTACAAAAGTAAAATCAATAATAACAAAATGAATGTTTTCAAAAAAAAAAATAAAGTGTGTCATTAGCAGTACTAGTAGCTCACAGTGTTTGGACAGCTTGCGCAAAACTTTTTGAAGATCAACATTGGGTGACTGCAAAAAAATGATATATGAAAACAAGTGATTATGTATAAGAAACATTAACGTATAACAGAATTAGCAAATAATATGAAGTTGGCAGAAAAGTAAAAAGTGGGATATTGTACCTTTGCAAGGGTAGATGTTATTGCAGCATTAGTCAAGTTTGGCACAGGCAGTTCAGGTATTAATTGAGATGCACATCCTTGAATGTCATCTGATGCATGATCTGGTGGAGCTGAAAATAAAAAAGATTAAAATTGTGATTTAAACTATTAGTTGTGAAAAAAAATGGTATAGTTCGTTGACATAATTGCATATTGTGCAGCACATGATGTACTATAAAAATACATTGTAAAAAAGTATGAAAACAAAAAAGTTTGGAAAGTACTAAAAAATAAAGGTGCAAAATGGAAAACAAAAAAAATATATAACTGATATATACCTATGTTTCCAAGTACAGGAGACTCCTTGTCACCCTCGCCATTATCAGGAATCGTATTGTTGTCTTCATTAACTGAGTTTTCTTGAAGATCATGCCACTTTTCAGAGCTATTAGAACTATCATTCAGGAGCTTCAACAGATCCAAAACAAGGTTTTTAGCTCGGTCCTCAACAGATGATATGTGGTTTAGTAATTTGGAAAAGATGCGTTTAAGCTGGACTGGTAGAGGATTTAAAGCTGTAAGGTCTAGATCTATAGACAGGGCTGAGTTTAATGAATATGACTCAATTAGCTTGCATATATTCATCTTCAAGAAGTTTGGCATATTGCAACCAAAGACTATATCCAGGGAATCAAGGAAATCTGAGTCATTAGATAGTGATAGTGATCTTGGTTTAAGCAAAGTCTGGAAAAAATTAAAAAGACATAATTAGAAAAAAAAAGAAAAGTAACCATCAAAGTAAGTAACCATGACCCATAGTGCATTAATAATTTGTCAAACTGAAAATCAATCGTAGTCATCACAACATTAGAAAATATGCTTATCCTAAATTTCACTGACACATAACAAGTAGAAATGACAGTCAACCCATCACCAAAATGATAGTCAAAGTATGGTAAAAATATTTTGAAGATGACAGTCAAAGTATGCCAAAATGACAGTCAAAGTATGCTAAAATGACACCATCACCAAGGTGTAATTTCCGCTGTTTGCAACTGTGACTTTTTGCATAACCATAATTTTGTAACTAATTATGAGACTATAATATATATTACACTTAACTTTGACAAAAAAAATCAGAGCATAAATATATCAGGGACACTTTATGGGCCATGCTATATACACTAGTCAAAAAGACAGAAAAATAAATATCACAGGGCTACGATTGACAGGGACTTAATGAGGACCAAAACATTGCAATTGACTTGGTAAAGCTATGTCTCAAACACCTGACAGTCAGTAACCATTACACATACAAACATAAAGTAGTATTTTAACTTCCTAGATGTTAAAAATCATCTGAATAAGATTTTAGTAAAAGACACAAAAAAAAAATCCAGATGATATAGTACCTTTGCATAACATGTGACTGAACGATCAAGTAATGGCCTCAATCCATATACTCCATGTGATTTCTCGTCCAGGTCTGAATAAGATTTAATCATGTCTTGTTTCCATACCAAGACTCTAGGAATAGTGTCAGGTGGTTGCCTATTGCCAAAATCAACATTATCTAGATATATAACCTGTGTGTGGAAACAAAATATTGATTTGCTTAGATACCAAGAACAAAAAAAATGACATATAGGACACTAAAAAACGAATGATAAATTGAAATTCAACATATATTGAAGAACTTACTGCAAGATAGTACAAACATCCTCCGAGTGAGTTGCCAAGCTCATTTGCAGTTATTTGTTTGCCCATGTTGAAAGTCTTTATTTTGTTCAGTAACCAATCAATGATATAACCGCACCAGTCATACTCAAAGAACTTGTCAATGTCTTCAAAAACACCAAAATACTTTTGAGAAGGCTTTAGGCATGTATTGGGACAGAGAAAGGAACTCATTGCGACTAGGACAAAGCAGATAACTAACTGTTCTTCAGACATATCCTCATGCTTTAATATCTTGTCAGCAAAAAAGGATGTGAGGGGCATTGAGGACAAACCAAACAAACAGAATACTCTTGATTTGCCAGCTTCAGTATTGATTGGGAATGGCTTCGACCCCATAGGCAACTCTAAGACCATGTGAAGAGACTCTCTAGTTAATGAAATAACCTTTCCATCCAAGATAATGTCACCAGACTTGTGATCAACAGAACGAGCAACCCACTTTACAAATTTACTGGGCACATAGCATTTATCAAATGTCAGCAAGGATCCAAACCCATAATTCTGTAAGACCTTCTTCTGATCATAATTCAAAGCTGATATCACATTAGAAAAGGATGTAACACTGAATCTAGTGAAGATTTCTTTTGGTTCTCTCTCTATCCTTTGCCTCTTTTCCTACAAAATTAATATAACTGCAACTTTAGGATATGCCGTACAAAGGGACTATTCATACATAAAAAATTTGGGGTGTCTAGAGGCAAAACAATGCAGTTCAGGCATTATTATGGGGATTAAGTGTGCAAAAAATAGATGCCATGCTTTTTCTTAAAACAAATAAAGTGTATAAAAGAAAGCATACCATGCTTTTCTTTAATTTCTTAACCATTTTGTTTTTCAACAGCTTAATCTTGTTAATCTGCAAAAATAGATCATAAAAGGAATAAGTATTAAGAAAAAAGGATTATGTTAATACACATTTAACGAACCAAAAAAAGGATGCTGCAAAAACAGTTAACATATAAACCTAACCTCCTTCATGCAGTTGTGAAGTGCAAGCAAGCTGACCTCAACCCCATCAGACATGTCATCCTGCATTGTTTAAAGCTAATAATTAGCTGAGAATATAAAATATGCTTGACACAAACAAACCATAAGAAAAAAATACATTTCAGTAGTACAAATGTAAAAAGAAAAGTAAAGACAAAAGCTTACGTCAGAATTGACGGCACCATCAGCTGCATGACCATATAGATCTGCATCTGAAATCCCATTGTTCGAATCATTATCTTCTGATTCATCAGATGAAGTAAGTTCAATGAGATGAGGGCCTCTCTTCCTAGCCATCTAACATATTTGAAACCATGAAATAGGTGAGTTAAACATACATTTGCAGCCATTCAGAAAAAAAATAATGTCAATAACATTACATTAATCTAACTTCTCAACACCCATCTGGCATTAATAAAATGTCAAACTGAGCACTGAAGAGGAAACTAAAAATAATGACCAACTGCAACTGAAAAAAGATGATATAGTAGTGCTGGTGTTCAAAAATGAACCTAAACAATCCACAGATGTATATATCAACCTAAACTACAAACAACAATGAGATCATTTCGCAGACACATAAAAATATATATAAAAAAGGGGCGAGCAAGTACTAAAATGCCATAACTGAAGAACAGCAAATGGCCATCTCGTGTCATTCAAGTACCCAAGATAAAAAGGTATGAAAATCAACTTAGATCATTACTTTAGCAGTGTGTTAGTATATCATCTCATATCACCGACACACAAAAAGTAAAAAGCCGAAACGAGATGATCAATCATAGCATTACCACCTTAGAAAAAATAAGCGTCTCCCTAAATTTTACTGACACATAACCAGCAAAAACCCTGTAATTAGATTATCAATCGTAGGCTACGGTTGACAAGGCAAATCAACAGGGGACCTGATACATCGTAATTACCAACGCACGAACGCATGGCTACGATTGGCATGGCCGTAATGAGAGAATTAATCTTATGCTACAATTGACATTGCAAATCAACCGGGGCCTGATATATCATAATAACGGCGCAGAAATGACAGTCAAATTACTAACGCACGAATTCATGCATCAATAGACAGCACCATCAAACAGTGATTGGAAACAAGTGTAATGGGTCTACTACAGCGCAGAAAATAACAACATGTGACCGCATACATCAAAAAGCATCAGAGATCAACAGAGCAATAACATATGAACACAAACATCAACACACATTAGAAAATATGCTTACACCTAAATTTATCTGACACGTGACCCAGAAAAAATGACAGTCAAATTATGCCCAAATGACAGTTAGAATATGCTAAAATGACACCATCACTAAGGTGTAACTTCCACTGTTTGTAACTGTGACTTTTTGCATAAAACAATTTTCTAACTATTATGAGACTATGCTATATAGTGCACTTAACTTTGTACAGAAAATCAGAGCAAAAATATATTAGGGACACTTTATCAGGATGCTATATACAGTAGTGAAAATGTAGAAAAATTACACATCACATTCCTACAATTTTGACAGGGCCGTAATGAGAAATTTAATCGTATGCTACAATTGACAGGGCAAATCACACAAGGACCTGATATATACCATCATAATACAGCACAGAAAATAACAGTCAAATTACTAACGCGTGAACTCATGCATCAATAGACAGCACCATCAAACTTTGATTGGAACCAAATGTAATGGGTCTACTACAGCGCAGAATTAACAATCAATGAACGCATAAATCAAACAGCATCACGGATCAACAGAGCACTAACATATGATCGCACACATCAACGATTCATGAAACAACATCACAGATCTGGAAAAGGGGAATACCTTCTCAATGCCAATAACAACGCAAATCCTTCACGAGCGGGAGCCAAAACGCCAAAACAGATGGAGCGAAACACATCAGAATCACAAAATCATGCGGCGTAAGACATAAACAGGGTGAGGGGTGTGCGAGAGCTAAACAATTTTACCGACCATCCAACTGCTTGGAGCACACAAACGCGAAGAGGTGAGTGAAGAACAACACGGGGTTAGGAATCCATCAAGACGCACCCGAAGGGAGTAGAATCAAGTGGAACAAGCAACTCACCAGGGGAATCGCCGGAGGATCGCCGGCGAATCGCCTCCGGCGACCAGCGCGGTGAACCCTAGCCGAGCAAGCGAACGGTTTCGAGATGAGAGGCGAAATGACGGGGGAACAGGGAGCGCGATCCCCAAATATCCAAAATGCGGAGTTAAAAATAAGGGCCCACATGTCAGAGGCAGAACAAGGAACAGAAGCAGGTCCAGATGATCGAACGGTAACAGAAGCTGAGGCCAACAAATCCAACGTACAGAAATTCGGGTGCCGGCACGGCCAGAAACACCCGGGTGTCACATAGCTTTCCCGATTTGAATTTTTTGTGTCATGACGCGGCTCTGGTGGGCCATTTGTACGTGAATGTTTTTCAAATTTTCCGTGGTGATGCGGAGAGCATATATGTGCTTCGCCGTGGTGCATGCGTTCGTATGAAGCAGCGATCGCTATCATGCCACCTAGCGGGCAGAGCATTTGGTTCTGGAAGTAGCCCGGTTTGTTCGGAGGAAATCGGCATGCTGGGCTGATGTCTGGAACAAGTTGTGCTGCCGCCGTTGTGTGGATTGAAGGCCACTCTGGTTTGGGATTTTTGGAAGTAGCGTGGCATTAATCCCTGAGCTTTGCTGATGCGATTGAACGCGACAGTGATGCCGATGCATGGATGCTCGCACGGTGAATGTCGACGCACGCTCGTTGAAACTCTTCTTCTAGTTCTAGACCTTGCTGTGCCGCTAGCTGAGGAGTAACGACCACTCTCTCCACTTGCATTCTCGATGGCGCAATATATGTGGCCGGCCGGCGGCCGGCACGCGAGCTCGGGTATTGGAGTGGCCTCTCGCCTCGTCGCCAGATGTCAAAAGTGGGTTGGAAAATTCGGCTTCGACCACTACGTAGAGCAGTACTAGCAGACACCAACCCAATTACTACAGCTGAAAGCTCAGTGCTCAATCACACGAGCATCGGTAACTGATTTGATAGCTTATTCAGCCTTCACATTCCCCACCATATGTGGTTAGTTTGATTGGCACTGTCATCCTGATAACAATGTGGCGATATTAACTCTCATTTAACTTTGGTGCTGTGTGCCCTATCCAGATCACTAGTGCACAATGGAACGTGTTCTGCTTATGTGCTGAAATTCAGCTTCAACCTGCTTTCTAGCACTTGGCCGCGCAGTGACACGCAGCAAGCGATCGAGGGGCTTCACAGTGGCTTATCTTGTGCTTCTCCCTTCTTCTCTATACAATACAGGTTAAACTGTCAACTCTTATCCGTTGTTTTACCATCGAGCTGAAGTGCTGAAGACCCATAACGACCATACTGCATGCAAAAGCAGTCCGACGTGCGCACAAGAGTTGAAGGGCCGGCAAAAAGAGTCATACTACCTTCCAAGTGATTTGACAATTCTCTTCTCTTTTTTCACAACTTGCACGTCGTAGAAAGTAAGCCTACCTCTCTATCATCAGAATCAATCACTCACCAGTGCCCGTGTATAAACTAGTATAACACCGGAGCTTGTCGTGATCGTGCGCCACTGGCAGTGGAGCTAGCTAGACTCGTGTTGTTTACTCGGCGCTAGTAGAGGCCAAATGTTCGGCAAGTGCAGCATGTGTTCTCCATGACAGACGCCGCCGTGATCGGTGCGAGGATAGCTCTGCATCAGGACTTTTCAGCCGCTTAAATCTAATTTTAATTGCACACTTTCATCTTTTACGTGGCTTGATACCATTTGAAATATCGCTTAGGAGTACTTGCCAAGAACAAATCTCAGAATCCATATAGTTTATAGCACGAGTGAAGACGAAGGAACGAAATTGGCACAAGGTCACCACAAGTTTGGGAGATCCGCAACCATGCATATGGGCCGGGTTTCCGAAAAGTATGATCAATCACGCCTTTCTTCGCTTAGAGTTTATGCTTAACAGTGCACTCGCCTTAAAGCAACACACATGCATGCTGCGCGCCTAATTTGCTGACCTTGGTCCTACTACTGACGACCAGCCGCGCCGGTATTCACACCTGAGTTTACGACTAAACGAGGATTTAGGTCTTATATATTGCTTGATTGGATTCTAAGGTTGGATGCAAAGTCGCAAGCACTTAGCGCCACTAGCTTGGCGAACCTGTCCCACATGTTGGCTGTTGCTTTGAAATTATGAAGAAAGCGTGAGTAGAAAAATGCTACTGGGCTGGATCTCGCTTGATCCTCATCCATTATACCAAGCAAGAAGGATTTAGCAGCAATAATTACGTCCATCATCAGTTCTTTTTGATCCATATGCTTGGTTCAATCGTCCCTTTTGCCTTCTATAGGTACGTTCGGCGCTGAAATGCTACATACTGAAATAGTAGTAACCAGCGCCGTTGTAAGGTACAAAAGAAAAAAATAAATAAACTCCAACAATTTAATTTGAAGGCGAAACAAGACATATTATCATGTTTTGAATTGTATTTCGGTGTGACATTGTTAAAAATTGTGATCCATGACGTAAACTAAACGTTTTCTATACACCTCTATCTTCAGGAACATGTACAGGTATCTGTGCACTAGTCCTACAGATACATTGCAGAGCAGCATAGCGCAGCAGCATTATATATTCTGCATGCAAATAAAGCTTCGTTACATGTGTCCCCTCATTTTCCTGCTTTCCGGCTGTAAACCACTAAGTTAGACAATGGCGAAAAGAGCAAAAGAAGACGTGCCCGCCAATATCCCAAACTGTACATGATAGACAACATGCAGAGACTAAAAGAGTTAGCAAGTAGTAGTCTATGATCTCTAGCCAGCATCATGCTTATACCTCAATGCCTATAAATACCCGGGCGCATGAAGCATATCCTTGCAGAGCCGCACAACGCACTGACCAGAGTCACAGAGTTCTCTGTGCTTAGTACCTAGCTCCACCTATCAGCAGCAATGGCGTCCAAGAAATCCTTAGCTTGCTATGCCATGGCTCTGCTCTTCTCTGCTGCTGCTGTTTCGGCGCAGCTCTCCACCGATTTCTACGACGAAACATGCCCTGACGCTCTCGACATCATCGAGTCTGCCGTGAGAGCTGCTGTTCATAAGGAGTCCCGCATGGGGGCGTCCCTGCTCCGCCTCCATTTCCACGACTGCTTTGTCAATGCAAGTCCCATAAGACCTCTTCATAAGTTCTCATTTTTCTTCTGCTTTTTTTTTTCCTGAAACTTCAGCGTGCACAATGTTTATCTATAGCTCGATTGCTTTTGAACAATTGTATTTAACTGGCTTATGAGAATCTGAACTGAATTCGCGATTCAAATTTGATCTTCCACTGTACTGTTTTTGATAATAAGTACTAGCAGAGTATGTATGTAAGTTCTGCACTGTAACTTCACATTTGCTGTACCAGTCAGTTAAAAAGTGGCGCGCACTCTCCAGCGTGCTCCGCTTTTGAAACTAAGTCTTTGTCCTTTCTACCAGATGGATCAGTCTCCGACAATTAAGAAGTACAGTATCTTTTCGAGGACTAACCGTTGACACAAACTTTACAGGGCTGTGACGGGTCAGTGCTAATCGACGACGCCCCGGGCATCACCAGCGAGAAGAACGCGCAGCCCAACAAGAACTCTCTTCGCGGGTTCGAGGTGGTCGACGACATCAAGTCGCAGCTCGAGGACGCCTGCAAGCAGACAGTCTCCTGCGCGGACATCCTCGCCGTCGCTGCCCGCGACTCCGTCGTCGCAGGTAAGCTGATCACGTGAATTCAGACCAAGATTATGTACCGCTTCCTGCAGTAATAATAACTTGGATGAACAATGTATGTGCAGCTCGGCGGGCCTACGTGGGACGTGGAGCTGGGCCGGCGTGACGGGACGACGGCGAGCCTGGACGACGCGAACAACGACCTTCCAGCGCCGACCTCCGACCTCGGCGACCTGACCAAGGCTTCTCCAAGAAGGGCTCGACGCCAACGACATGATCGCGCTGTCAGGCGCGCACACGATCGGGCAGGCGCGGTGCGTCAACTTCCGGGGCCGGCTCTACAACGAGACGACGACCCTTGACGCGTCGCTGGCGACGTCGCTGAAGCCGCGGTGCCCGAGCCAGGCCGGCACGGGCGACGACAACACCTCGCCGCTGGACCCGGCCACCTCCTACGTCTTCGACAACTTCTACTACCGGAACCTGATGCGGAACAAGGGCCTGTTGCACTCGGACCAGCAGCTGTTTAACGGCGGATCGGCGGACGCGCAGACCAAGGCGTACGCGGCTGACATGGCCGGCTTCTTCGACGACTTCCGCGACGCCATGGTGAAGATGGGCGGCGTCGGCGTGATCACCGGGTCCAGTGGCCAGGTCAGGGTGAACTGCCGGAAGGCCAACTGAAGTTTACAGGGAGAGTGTGTCAAGTCGATCGCTGCAGTGTCTGACAGAGTTGGTTGTGTACCGTGTCGTGTGATCAGTGCGTGTGTAGTGACAAGTGTACGTTGTGGTGTGCAGAAATGTTCCTTCTGTGATGACGTAGTCTGCTTCGAACGGTTGTAGTACTACTTTACTGGAATAATAACAGGAAGGAATAATATGGTTGTTGCATCATCTGCTTTAGATATCTGTCTACATTATGAGTGTCCTGTTGTTTGGGTGCCAATTTTGATCAGATTTTTTTTTTTTTTGAGAGAAGCCAATTTTGATCAGATAGATCCACAGGGCGCGTTCAAAAGGGAAGTGAGTGACGCTTGGGCCGTCCATTCGGCAAAAGTCGCTAATCTGGGGCCAGCCCACTACACAGTATCCCCTCTATGATTTGGGCCGCTGGCATTCATAATCAAGCGGGCTCTCGTCGGTGGGCGTACGTGCGTTAAACATGAGTTGTGGGCGTGCGTTCATACGGGTGCTAGCATAAGATGTGCTAACATGTGTTTAAAAGGGTGAGTGTGCGTGCATTGTGAGCGTCTGAGTTGTACTTTATACTAAAAAAAAACAAGACTTTTTTTAAAGGGAGGAAAATAAACAATTCTTATGCATGGAATCAGACGGTGCTAGCATGAGGCATGGATGTGCACTATGTACACGCATAGCTAATAATTTTATAAAAAAAATTCATTGTATAAACTATGCTAATTAGTATTTGGTCATATTAAGTTAGATTGGACTCAATTCATCTAAATAGCTGACAATTTGATTTGTACTTTACTCATTATTTGTAGATTTTTTAAAAAAATATTGTTATGTTGCCGGAACAAAAAAAGACTTCAGGGAATGCCCCCTCCCCCCTCTTCATTATATCTGTTGATCGACCTGTTGCTTCAGATTTTTTCTGCCAGCGGTAGTTGCGGCTGCAAGAAACAGACATATAATCTGAAGGGGCCTTCAGCAGCCAGAACAACAATCGGCTGCAAATAATCTGCAGGGGACAGACTAAAGGACAGACTAAATTACAACTGCTCGTTAGTCATTAGCATTAGTCAGATTAGACATTGTTGACTACTACCAGTATAAACTAAGCCGGTTTTTAGGCTGAACTAAACTACTGGTATAAGCTAACATGGAAAGCTTGTTATCTTCTTATGATAATCTATTATATATATAATTGACGAGGAAAAAGAGCTACCATGTTCGCTCTAAAATGCTAACAATTCTCACGTTAATCTGAGAAAATAAGAAGAGAAAATTACCCACCACTGTCATTATGAAACAATTAGTCACAAAACTTCCTATAAATATTTATAAAATAACTAAATTCAGAATAATAAATAATAGACAAAAATACCCAAAAATACACTTCACACCTATTTCTAAATTACCCGCCATGCCATTATAAGTTTAAAAAATAACAAAAATGGGTTTATAAAATATAGCTAAAAATAACCTTAATTCTTATTTCTAATTTACCCATCATACCATTATGATTCTAAAATAGCTAATTATGACATGATGAATAGGCAAGCCGAAAAAAAGCTATGACGATGGATCAACCAAAGACATGATAAATAAATGGGGTGCGAGAGAAGTAGCGCGTGACGGTCATAGCTCATAGCCGAGAGTAAGGATGAGAGAGAACCGAAAAACAAGTTTGAAAGGAGGACGAAAAGAGCCTTAAACTAGAGGGCGACGATGAGGGATCTGAACAACAAGATGACAAACCTACCAATAGGAAGACGAAAGGGGGAGGTGAAGCGTGAAGGTAGTAGTCCTTGCAGGAGTGGATGACAAGTAGGCGAGACGGATAACGAATTGGCAGAATCAACAGATGAAAAGGTGAGTCGAACAACAAGACAAAGTGACAACATCATTACGAGCAGACGAGGAATGCGACCGTAGGAGAGGCATATAAAAGTTTATTACAAATATCATAAAATATCTACATACAAATTTATAAAACTTATACTATTACCTTTTTTTACGAGACAAAACTTATACTATTATCGATATGAAAAAAAATCAATTCTAATCACGCAAATACGCGGGCAGCCATACTAGTTATTAGTATAAGCTATGCCGGCTTTTAATCTAAATTAAACTGCTAGCACGGTCCAAAGCAATGCCGACCCATTCTTTTTTGCATTCTTTATTTACAAACTCTTTCTCTAGATAGAGCACATTGGATAAATGGATATGCATGGCGTTCTTGTGCTACCATTACATTGAAAATCTATGCACCCCAACGATTTGATCTGTTTTCACGAGTAATCATTCTCTCCATTTCAGTTTTAAAAGGCTTTCAAACACATCTAAAAAAAAGTTTGACTGACGTCACGGCCCCACCTACCTTCCGTCCCCTTCCGCGCGCGGCCTGCCGCTCTTTGTCGTCTTCGCTTGACCCCTACCCGTTGCCGCCCCCGCTCCCAAAACTCCCCGTCGCCGTCTCCGGAGCTGCTCGCCCTTTCGCTTTCGCCTCCCAACTTTCCCAATCACCAACCACCACCTCGCCTTTGTTAACCCCGTCGTCATGCCGTCCGCAGAGTCCCGCTCGCCACTCCCACTCCCACCCCGTCATCCCCGCCGCGCCTCCTCCCCCTCCCCCGCCCTGCTGCCGCGATGCGGTCCGCCTCTCCCGCTCCCCGCGTCTTCCGGATTCTCCTTGCCGTCGTGATCGCCTCCGCCGCGTGGGAGGTCGCGCGTGCCAACCGGCGGTTCCCGCACCTCGGCCGCCTCCGCGAGCTCCACCGCCGCGAGAGCTCGCCAGCGGCCGAGCAGGAGGCCGCCGCGCGCGGGCTTCTCGAACGCCTCCTTCCGTCCCACTCCGCCAGCTTCGAGTTCAGGGTCATTTCGAAGGTACGCGTGCTTAGTTACTGGGGAATCGTAGGGTTCTAGCCGTTACTGAATGTGGTCAGGTGTTGCGTCAGTAGAGGTGCCGTCAGATAAGAGTCAACTGAGAAGTCGTATATGATTAAAATCTAACATAGCGTGTCACGATCAAGTCATAGTAATTATTGAAATAGGAATTTGCTTGTTTGGAATTTGGATCCTGTTAGCTAAGTTATGTCAAATGAACGTTCAAAAAAAAAAAAACGTGAAACGAAATATCTAAATGCACCTTCTATTTGTAGGTTTTCAGTTGTCGAATTGCGCTCTATCCAGAATTATTATTCAATATCGTTTGTTGTTTTGGCAATGACATGGTGGATTTCCATTTTATCCAAATAATTTGATAATATGTTTATTTTCTGATTCCTCTGACTCCTTACTGTTTGTCAACAATAGCTCACAATTTCTTCCACTGCATTGATATATAGGAGCATTGTGGCGGGAAAGCATGCTTTGTCATCAACAACCACCCATTGTTTCAGGGAGAAGGGACTCCAGAAATACTGTATGTTCTTCTCCCCTTTTATCGCAGGATTCATTGTGAATTAATCCGTATGCCTTTAGTTTGCTCCTTGTTACCTTCTTTTGGCACTGCAAACAGTTGTTGCCTTTAGCATCACGTTACCGTCTCATTTTGTGTAAGAGGACTGTATGCATGTGATGCATTATTTGATTTCTATTGCTTTCCATTGCCAGAATAGGTGACCCACTGTTTTAGATACAAATATGAATTTCAGCCAAAAAGAAAAAAAATGAGTTTTCTTGCGCGTTCCCTTCGCTTATGAATTGTATGGGCTTATCAATGAATGTGAACCAGCCTATGACTTAATGAAACTCCACATCATGCAGCATTTCCCTTGTGTTCTTTATGAGCACTCTTCTGAGTTTTGGATATTATATAGCCTATCCAGAATGCTCTTTATTACATGAATTTGGGGTCAAATCAGATTCCTAGAATCATGTTCCCGTCCTGTTTCCTTGAGTAGTTTAATTCTTAGGCCTGCTCTGTTGCCTCTGGAGATAACATGCCATTCTGCTATATTAGTTGAGACAAACACAGCTTTACATGACACACGATCGGTGATTTCACATAATGCCTCACGTACATGTGTGAAGTTTTGCACACTGAAACTATACAAGGCACACCTTCACATTTATAATGATTTTGTGTCAGGATACTTGGAGTAAGTGGGGTGGAAATTTCTGCTGGTCTTCATTGGTATTTGAAGCACTATTGTGCAGCACATATATCTTGGTATAAAACCGGTGGGGCACAACTATCATCCATTCCGTTTCCTGGGTCACTACCTCATGTTCCCACTGGTGGTGTATTGATTCAAAGACCTGTGGACTGGAGCTACTACCAGAATGCAGTTACATCCAGTTGTAAGTTGATATGTTCCTTCATGTACAGCTTTTGGCTTTCCTGTTTGCCATAGGATACATGTGTTCTTACTATAGGCGCAGAAGCAACTTTTTGAGCTGAAGGAACTTTTTGAACCCAGTGATGTGCTACCATGCCAAACTTGTGACTATCCTCTGCATTATGGACTGGAGACCAAAATGAATATGCTTGGCTTTTTTATGCTACGTCGTACTATCTCTCTCTGTTAATACCATATACATTATTTCTTCCAAGATTGTACCAGTTTATTTCTCTTGATGCGGCTACACACTTGTGTTGGATGACTTTCCTGATGTATAGCCATTCCCCTTGTTTTGGTTACATATTTGGGGCTCTTGTGTTGACTTTTGGTTGTTAAATCCAGCATTAACTTATATTAACTTAAATAATTTTCACGACTATTCTATTGTTTTAAGATCATTTTTCTTGTCCTCTAGATTCCTTTGCTTGGTGGGATTGGGATCGCTGGGAGAAGGAAATTGACTGGATGGCTCTTCAAGGAATCAATTTGCCTCTTGCTTTCACTGGGCAAGAAGCTATATGGCAGAAAGTTTTCCAGGTATGTTGTTTATCTTTTTTTTTCTGTATAAGAATGCTGTGTTCTGGATAATTCAAACTATCTGTTTTCTCGTGATTTTAAATCGTTGTAACAATGCAGAAACAATTTAGAACATTAGATACAGAGCTTAAACTGATGGGTTCATGCATAGCAGTAAATTATAGTTTAATAGTGCTGATCGAGAGGTAGAGTAGTTAATCAATATATATTTAAGCATGCAGAGAACCATGTCATCGCATTTCCTATTGTGATGCCTTGTTATCGATATTTCTATTTACATAATGATTCAGAGTGGTTCTTAATATCACCCTTTTGTGGGGGATTGATTGGCTCCCTATTAAAACAGTTGTAAAAACATCCTAGATCCTCTTGTGGCCCTACTATATCATGGGGATCTTTTCTATAAGACAAAGTTAGACTCTGATATGATAACAGTGCAGGGGTAATCTCCAATGTTCATCAATGCGTTATTTATCCTGTTAGTTGCAAATGGGCTCGTAGTAATTTATGTTTTCTTCCCCTCAAATTCTTGCAGATGTACAATATCAGTAAATCAGATTTGGATGATTTCTTTGGCGGGCCAGCCTTTCTTGCATGGTCTCGAATGGCTAATATGCATGGGTAAGTTATATTTCTCTTTCACAATTGGAACCTCACATAATCATTTCATGTTGAAGTTAGCTGAGTTGGTAAGATATTCTTTTTCATGATATGTTGTTTCTTTACAAACTCTGCTCATCTACTCATCAACTCTACAAGTCAGTATAAGAGACAGGGCAGCAACTCAAAATGTTCACATTTGGGCATTTTTAATCTCGATCACGAGAAACTACCCTAGTGCATTTTCTTGTTTTAATGTAGGGAAGTATGGAACCGTAGCTGGCCAGGAAACTAGCTGAAACCAGTTTCGCAGGGAGGTATATGTTAGAGTAACTGAGTAAGATGCTATATGCAGTGACATTGTGGAACATAGAGATGTTAATGGTCAAAAACTTTGGTTTGGGATTTGACCTCCCTTTTAGGAATCCTATGTTCTGATGTTTTTCTCCAAGCAAGTTATGATTCTTTGTTGTAGCTGCCAACAAGACATTGGTCTCATCTTCAACAGCTGTCAGGACAACATAGTTAACATTGCTATGCCGCTTTTTTTTCCTGAACTAGTCATTATTTAATTTTAAGGGTGGGTAATCGGTGGAAGCATTCAAATGTAATAGAGGATATTCCTAAATCTGTCTTTGTTTTTCTAACAGTAGAGGTATAGCCTATAGGAAAGTTCATCATGATTGCTGGTACTAATTATATTCATAGTTAGATGGTAGATGTTTTCTGTTAAATCTTTTAAGAAACTATATCGTTATTAAGGAACACATAATGACACAATGATTTCATCAGATGGGGCGGGCCTCTTCCTCAAACTTGGCTTGATGATCAACTAGCTCTGCAGAAGAAAATCCTTTCTAGGATGTATGCTTTTGGCATGTTCCCAGGTAACAATTGTACAGTTGTAGCTTTTCTGGATATTGTGCAGTTACGTGAGCAAGCGTTGTACATATGGCTATGTAGAATACTAGATACTATTTGATTTCAAGCAAATATATTTTATTGGTTTGCTGTTCTACCAAGAACTCATGTTTTGCCTATCTTAATCAAATCAACTTATTTGAGTGTTTAATTACCCAGTCTGTGTTTTTTTGTTAGTATTTAAACGTTAGAACATCACCCTTTTTTAGTTGTCTATAATATCTACCTCCCTTGCAGTTCTTCCAGCCTTTTCTGGTAACATCCCAGCTGCACTGAAGTCAAAATTTCCTTCAGCTAAAGTCACTCACCTTGGAAATTGGTAAGGGTGATTTTTTTTTTCCATTTTCTAAATAAACTTTGCTATATGGAACATTAACATATGGAATACTTAAACATACGGAATCATGGTTTAAGCTCTGGGTTTGTTTATAATTGCTGAATTCCATGTAGTTCTATGCCTCCACCATTGTTGTCGTTCAGTGACATACCTTCCATTGGAATTTGTACATGTCGTTAGTTTGAGCTGCTTTGTTTGACCTGACTGGACTAATCACTCTTCTTGGTTCTTGAATCTTGATGTCATCCATGAGTGGCACCTGTGGTTCATAAGAAGCTTATGTATGTCTTATTGTATTTCTTACTTCACCTTGGGTGATTCATTATATTCATATGTGAATGGAAGTATTAAGATTCTAACTTACGCCAGCCATTTGCTCCAACATTGCCATATGTTCCGCAGGTCTCCTCGCTGAAATATTTTTCTCATTAGTGTTTAATTGACACGCGCTTATTAATATCCTCTTTTTTTTCTGATATTAAGGTTTACAGTTGACAGCAATCCAAGGTGGTGTTGCACATATCTTCTTGATGCATCCGATCCTTTATTTGTAGAAATTGGGAAGTTGTTTATCGAAGAGCAAATCAAAGGTAGGATATGCTATTTTGTGGAACCAGTCTCTAACATCGTAGCACATGATATCTAATGCTATACCTGGAACCAAATGTTTGTTCTGAAACTAAATTTATTGACTGGAACAATTCACAACAAATAATCTATGTTTGTAAATTCTTCTTCAGTTGCAAGAATACTAACATATCATTCATGTTTTAAGTAACGGGTGTGCGACTAGAAGAGAAAAATATTCAGTCCTTCTGCCTTGAACTCATAAGTTTCATGATTTTTTTCTTTAGTTAGCCCCCTGCAACATATGTTCACGTCATATACTCATACCCAAATCTGAAGCGTATGAAAAACAAGTCCCATGCCAGTCAACCATGATATACTTCCGTTTGGTGTACCATTTCTTTTGGGTGAATGATACTGTTGCAGCTTTCACTAAGCACATGGATCACATTGTGGTTTAGACGTGCTATTTGTGAGTAAATCACAAACCAAGTAGGCCAAGTGCTCTTATTTGAAGTCTCATGAAACTGGGTCAGCACATTAAAAGGTTACTCAAAAAGAAAAAAGAAATAGAAATACATTATTATGCAATTTTAATCAACATTCGAGATTCACCCCATAAGATTTGGCAGTTAACCTATTTTTATTGCCTTCCTGGTTTACACTGAGTGTCACTCCTTTATCAAAATAAAACGCAATCATTGATACATACTGAGTTTCTGTCTTTTGCAGAGTATGGTAGGACAAGCCACATATACAACTGGTATGATTTTTTTCGTCATTCACATAATTTCCATTTGATAAAAGCATTCTACTTATTGGTCTTCTACTTGTCTAGTGATACTTTTGATGAGAACACTCCTCCATTGAGTGATCCAAACTATATCTCTTCGTTGGGTGCTGCGACGTTCAGGGGTATGCAAAGCGGTGATGACAATGCTGTTTGGTTAATGCAAGTAAGTTCTTTCTGTATTATTATTTTACTTGCTTTTTGCAAGAGATTTGTCTGTATAAGCATTTACTAGGAATATGGGCTATGATTGGCTTGCTTCATTCATTCTGCTTTCCCTTTTGGCATCTCTTTCAGATGCATAATGCCCTTTTCCAGTTGTGATTTTTCTTATTTTATTTCTTTTAGTGTGTGTGATATGCAACTATCTCTAACATTTTATTACCCTGCAGGGTTGGTTGTTTACTTATGATCCTTTCTGGGAACCTCCACAGATGAAGGTGAATCTATTACCTAGTCTGACAACATATGAACTGTTGGTAGTTTTATTAACTCTTTGTTGATATTAGTCCCTCATTTATTCCAAGATGTTATTGGTGTTATTGGACCTTTGCGTAACTAGCAAGTTGCGCAAATTCTAAAACCAAATGAGGATAATTTGCAATGGTGTTATCTCTAAGGTTGCAATCGTGATACTTGTTAACAAATAATTTCTCAAGTGACATATTATTTTGTTGTATGTTTGTATGTACTAAGAAGCACGATATATGTACCATTGACAGATGATATTTCACACATTGTAAAATTAAACTAAATTTTAATTAAAGGTGGATACTGGCTACTACATCACTATTTTTTCCTTTTATTCTGAGATGCAGATTCTATTTTCTACATAATGAGATGTCTACTTATCTGTTTAACTTAGAATTCTGTTATGGTTAGGCGCTACTGCATTCAGTTCCAGTTGGCCGAATGATAGTTCTTGATCTGTATGCTGAAGTTAAACCAGTTTGGATTAATTCTGATCAGTTCTATGGTGTCCCCTACATCTGGCAAGTTTTTTTTTCTTGTTATCAGCACAACACTATATTATTTTCCTTCTCTTTTTCTCATAATGGAACCCATCCAATCCTTTTTTCAGGTGCATGCTTCACAATTTTGCTGCAGACTTTGAAATGTATGGTGTTTTGGATGCTGTAGCTTCTGGGCCTATTGATGCTCGACTAAGTGATAACTCTACAATGGTATATAAAGTTATCTTAATCAGCAGTATCTGCTCGGCTTGAATATGGTTGCTAATCTGTTACATTTTAACAAAATCTGTATCAAGGTTGGAGTCGGTATGTCTATGGAAGGTATCGAGCAGAATCCTATTGTTTATGACTTAATGTCAGAAATGGCCTTTCATCGCAGAGAAGTGGATCTTAAGGTGAAATAAGAAAACAATCATTGTATGCATTATGAATACATATCTCTATTTGGTATATCTTTGGAATCAATCATTTTTCAAATAAGTTTGTTATGCAGTTGCTTCATAGTAAATATGTCATGTTGTTTCTTGTGCTATTCTTCTGGCTATATATGTTTGGTACATCTTTGGATATTTATATTCGTCTGGAAGTTGCCCTTTTAGCTAGGTAAGGAATTCAACCAATTTCTGGCGTGACACGATTTTTATTATTTCCAGGTGTGGGTTGATGCATATCCAACAAGAAGATACGGGAAATCAGTTAGAGGATTGCAAGATGCTTGGAGAATTTTATATCAAACTCTTTATAACTGCACAGATGGTAAAAATGTAAGTTGTGATTTTCGTAATATACCATGCTGTGGTTCATCATGTTGTGTGTCCATTTTGCATCAAAACATTAGACAAGGTAACATGTTTTTGCATGTAGCACAATATCTTTGCTATAAAATTGTTTCTGTGGCATTCATTCTCTTATCAATGTTCTTTTCTCTTTTAGGCATCGTTACCAAGTGCCAATATAAGTGAACGTTAATTTGCTTCTACAAATTTTAAATGCTTTGTTATGTTCTTTTCCGTTATCTCATAACTTTTATTTTGGTAACAGGACAAAAACCGGGACGTGATTGTGGCATTTCCTGATGTTGAACCCTTTGTTATTCAGACAACAGGATTGTATACCAGCACTAGAATAGAAAGTTCTGTGATGTCATCAAAGAATATCATTGTGAAGGATGCTTCTAGTGATGCATATGATCAACCTCATCTATGGTATGATACCAGTGTTGTTGTACGCGCCCTAGGGCTTTTTCTTCAATATGGAAATGAAGTGTCTGACAGCAACACCTTCAGGTGAGAACACAGGCGCTCCGTTTGTTGGATATACCATAAATAATCATTCTTCTGTTTCATCCGAGTGGTAGGAAATTGTAGCCCTTATTGCTACCAGCCATACATCTGTTTTGCTGTGTCCATCATTAGCCTTCAGTATTTTCATCTTTCTAGTGATCCTATCTTTTTCTCTTACAAGAGGGAAGAGAAAAAACTAATGTTAGTTGTCGAACTCAAAAGTGATGTTCCTTCAATGGACTTTGGTGCTAATGCTGCGCTATTATTTGTATATCTGAAGTTAAAAATACCTCTGGAAACTCTGTTTGTCTTGTTATCTTGTGCTATTCCACAACACTTTGATAGTGTAGCAGGCAACTTTCTCCTTTTGTTTTCCTTTCCTCTGTTCCTTCTTATTTTGTCATTACCTGAATTCTTACCCTACAACTTGAACCAATATTTATTCTTGTGTTTTTAGTGATCCATATTTATCTTTTCAGCTAACCAAACTGAATAGAAATTGACGTTGACATAGGATTTTGAGGCGTAGTTCATTGCACTATGAACTTTCAAATAATGAAAGTCATATACATGTTTGGAGCATCATTTGGTGGTGTCAGATAAGTTAATTGTGCCAATGTCATGTCACAGGTACGACCTTGTGGATTTAACTCGTCAAGTTCTGGCTAAATATGCCAACCAAGTTTTTCTGAAGATCATCGAGAGCTACAAATCAAACAACATGAAACAAGTCGCCACCCTATGCCAGCACTTCCTCGACCTTGTTAATGACCTCGACACACTGCTGGCCTCACACGAGGGATTTCTGCTTGGGCCTTGGCTGGAAAATGCCAAGGGCCTTGCACGAAACCGAGCACAAGAGGCACAGGTAACACCTATTTTAATTCGGCATTCTTTAACACATATTGATGAAGTGTACTATGTTTAGGATCTCAAATCCCAGTTTTTGCTTGATGTTGCTCTTTCATGGAAGTAGGATAGGCTAGTTCGCCCACTATTACCACTGCTTGCTTTAGCCATCCTGTTCATAGGACGTTCTGAGGACTAGTGTACTAAAGTATGATCTTTGATGCTATCCCAGCTTAGATAACAAGTACTGTACTTAGTTTTCCAAAGGCCATCATCGTTCCTCAGGTTGCTGACAGACTACTGCTTCGAAATGTGTGCAGTATGAATGGAATGCTAGAACACAAATTACAATGTGGTTTGACAACACTGAAACAAGAGCAAGCTTGCTCCGCGATTACGGTGAGGCACATGCTACTTACCCACATGCTACCGATTGCTCTGCTTGATTCCTTTCTTTTTTTTCTTTTGTTTGAAACTGGAAAAACCTTTACTCATCAGCCGACATATCGTGTTTGTTGCAGCAAACAAGTACTGGAGTGGTCTTCTGCGAGACTACTATGGACCAAGAGCTGCCATCTACTTTAAGCACTTGTTATTGAGCATGGAGAAGAACGAACAGTTTGCCCTGGAGGAATGGAGGAGGGAATGGATTAGCCTCACCAACAGCTGGCAGAGCGATCGGAAGGTTTACGCGACTACACCTACTGGAGATGCTCTTAACATCTCACGGTCGCTTTACATGAAGTACCTGCGCAGTCCTGATCCACTTGAGCAAGTTACAGGCCCCTCTGGGAAATCAGCAACCTCATAAAGGCTAATGCGTACAGTGTTGATGATAGATCAAAGATGCTTTCGAGTTCAAAGATGCTTTCCTCATGTGCCCGAACGTATGTTTCAGAACCATATATATCGTGAGGTTGGAAACGTGTGGATCCTGATCTCACGCGAACCAGAAACTACCTGTGTTCCTCAATCTCTAACGGCGCCTATATATACACGGGGAAAAATAGAGATCTTTTCCTGAGGGCATCAGAGTTCTTTTGCCGAAGAGATGATGATGGCCCGCGACTGGTCCTCCCTTCCGGCGGAGCTTGTTGACGCTATCTCCAGCCGCCTGTTCACCGACGCCGATCAAGTCCGCATCCACCAGGTTTGCTCCCACTGGCGCGCGTCCACCTCGCCACTGGCCGCTCCTCGCCCATGGGTCGTCGCCGGCCGCCCTCTCGACAAATCGCACGCCTGGAGCGGGCCTGCCAGCCCCTTCTCCCTGTGGCTCCCTCGCGGCCGTAAACCCGTCGACGTCCAGGCCCCTGACCACCTCTCGCACTGATGCGGCGCGCCCCGCTGCTGGCTGGCTCTGGCGGACGACACGCGATCGCCGACGCGCTTCCTTCTGTGGGAGCCCATATCTCGCCGCGAGATTCCGCTCCCCTGCCTGCGCGACGTCGTGCAGGTCTTCCGAAGCGCGGACCCGTCGTCATCTGAGAACTGGGTCGCACTTGCGATCCAGCGCATAGACACTGGAAGTGGAGGGTATGAGCCCCTCTACTGGCGGCCTGGAGACAGCTCGTGGAAGGAGCCGTCTCACCAGTACTACTCTGTGTACCCGTACAACAGCTTCGCGTTCTACCAGGGTATGGCCTACCTCACCGATGCGCACGGCTACATCTTTAGCTACGACGTTAACCTCTGCTCCTGCAACTTCGCCGCCCGATTCGCCTTAAGCAGGTTTGACGGTTGGCACCGGTCCATGCCGTGAGAGCGCTGACGTGCAACGATGACTTGCTGCTTGTTGGCATTTGTGACTGGTGGGGGAGCCCGCGCAGTGCCCGTGTCTTTAGGATGACCGTGATGACGGGGCATGAGGAGCAGGTGACAGACCTCGGCGAGTACTCTTTCTGGGGTGGGGCGACGCCTTCGTGCTCTCTACAAGGGCATTCCCGGGGATCAAGAGGAACCACGTCTACTTCCTGGAGAACGGGCCACCTGAACAGAAGTATTGGATGACCATATATGATCTGTCGTCAGGTGTTTGTTCAGAGCAAGTTCCGTACCCAGAGGAGCACAAGAACAATGGAAGCAACTGGATTCCGTTTACTTGGTTTTGCCCACGGAGGCCGCTCCTGAAGCAGTGAGCTTCGTAAAGTGTTTTGAAATACTAGCATAATGCAGCGACGAAGGAAGGTTGTAATTTTTGGAGGTCTGGAGAGATACAAATACTTTTGTACGAACGAAAAAAATAGTTAGCATTACGGTTCCAGCGTAGAACAGAAATGAGCTAAAGTTACAACAGCAGTCGGAAAATACGAATCACAAGTCAGATGCAGCCATCACTTCAACAATGGTCAACATGACGCTCATTAAACATCACTTCAACAAGTATCACGTCACACCAACACCAAGCAATCACACAGAACAACAATAGTCAACATGACGCTCATTAAGCAGCCAAGACATTGACAATCGAGCTCCTTATTAATAAAACAGCCTTCAAAAAGAGAAGGCACGATCCAAATACTCCACCACTATAAAAACACTCAAAAACCTTATTCCAGCGAGAACCATCCGTCCTCTAGATCCAGATTAAACAGCTACCTAGATCAAAATTGCACATCATGCTTGCAACTTCAAACATACATTCACGCTTAGAGCTTGAGGAAAACAAACTCTTCGATCGCTGGAATCTCCCCGATCTTTGTCAGTGTGCTCTTGCTTGGCTCCTCATCGACACCAATTGCCATGACAGCATGCTTGCGAGGAGCAAGTCTTCCGACACTCATGAAACTGACATTGACATTCTCCTCGCCCAAGACGCTTCCGACTGACCCAATCATACCAGGCTGATCAACCTGCCTGCAAAGGATCAAGCTTCCTTCCAAGCTCACATCAACCTGGAATGCTCCAACCTTTGTTAGGTGAGGAATACCATCCTTCACCCTTCCCTCTACAGTAATTTCTCCACCCTCTGCTATCGCACTCGGAAATTTGGACTCAACATTGGAGATCTGAACTTGAATGTAATCAATCGGAGTTTCAGGTGAGCCGTCCAACAAGATCCTCTCCTCAGTGATGCGAACTCCCCTCTGCTTTGCGGTGAAATCAGCATTCACCAGATTGACAAAAACACTTGAGATTGGTTCAATCAACCCCTTGGTGATCATTGCACGGAGAAGTCTTGTGTCAAGATCATCAGGAGCCCGCGCCGACGCATAGGTCACTTTCACAGACTTGATACCACCACCACCGGCCACTAGTTGCACAGCCAGGCGCCCAAGCTTTTCTGCAAGAACAACATAAGGTGCAAGCTCGGACAGCACCTGCATGAAACGTAAGATGTCGTTTATCCAAATTCCAGTAGGAATTAATGGGCCTGAGCAGAAACAGAAGATCCATACCTCGGCAGGAACCATTGGCGCATTAACTGCAGATGCTGCAAGCTCCCCTTTCAGAGCTCCAATGACAGCTTCAGCTATTTCAATAGCCACTCCTTCCTATAAAACGTGAATCGTTCAGCAATTTGATATATACGGTAGAATCTGGTTGATATTTCTGAGCTAATTCATCATACCTGTGCTTCCACTGTGCTGGCACCAAGGTGTGGAGTTACAGTAACATTCTCATGCAGAACCAATTTGCTGTCAGGTGCCGGGGGCTCTTTAGTGAACACATCAAGGGCAGCCTGTAGTATAGAAAAGATATAAGACTAAGAAGACAGTTAAAAAATATTTTACTGAACTTCAACAGTGCACGAAAGGGGAAAAAGACATGAATTTATAAGCTAACAAAACAAACCTGTGCAACTATTCCTGCATCAAGAGCCCTGACTAGAGCGTCTTCATCAATTACACCACCACGAGCAACATTTATAATGCGAACTCCCTTCTTCATCTTAGCAAAGGCTTCATCGTTGAGCATCTTGTTTGTTGCAGGGGTAAGAGGCATATGCAATGAGATGAAGTCAGCAGTTGTCATCGCCTCTTCCATGCCAACTAGCTCAACTCCAATTGCACGAGCACGATCCGCAGAAGCATAGGGGTCATGTGCAATCACATGCATTCCTAGACCTTTAGCACGACGTGCGACTTCTGAACCGACCTTACCGAACCCAAGAATAGCAAGAGTTTTACCAACAAGAGATACACCAACATACTTGTTGCGCATCCATTTACCTGGACAAGATTCAAGTCAGAACATGAGCTTGACAAAACAGAGTAACAGGATATCAGACACTGTACTTTCCTAAGCAATTCACAAAAATAGGGGGGCAAAATAAATGTCTGTTCTCGGTCAAAAAAAAAAATTAAGGCTTCAGCAAAATGTGTTGCCGTATCTTTCTAATATGTCAGACGACCATAACTATCATGGACTGGTATATAGTTGCTTCTATTTGTTACTGTACACATAATTGACAGAGGAAAATGGGTAGGAGTACCATACTACGATGTGATCATCAGCATACTACTCAAGAACACCACCTTTATCATGCATATCTGAACTGAATTGCATAAATAAATGCTGGGATTTACATTTATTCTAAATCAACATATCAACACTTCGTTTAATAAAAGAAACAGGTACATAATGAACATGCCTGCACGATATATTTGACATCTGAACAGCGCTATACTGAACATGGTTGCACGATCTAGATAGTAGTCAAAGTCTAGCGTCGATGAGAAATTCGTGAATTTTTCGACCACTGATTCATGTCAAAACAGGGGACATTTTCAGAAGAAATCGGGGGACGCACTCACCAGCCTTGAGGGACGCATCAGCCTGCGCGATGTTCCGTGCCATGGCGGTGAGCAGCGCGATGCCAGTGCTCGGCGGCGGCGACGGTGTTGGCCGTGGGCGCGTTGACGACGAGGCATCCGTGCTCGGTGGCGGCGGCGAGGTCGACGTTGTCGATCCCCACCCCCGCGCGGCCCACCACGCGGAGCCGCCCGCCGGAGGCCTCGAAGACGTCGCGGCCGACCTTGGTGCCCGAGCGCACGATGAGCGCGTCGCAGAGCGAGATCTTGGCGCGGAGCTCCTCGGGGGAGAGGCCGTAGGAGCAGTCGACGTTGGCGAACTCCCGCAGCAGCGCGAGCCCTGCGGCGCCGAGCTTCTCGGCGACGAGGACGGTGGGCTTCCCCGTGACGGCGCCGGTGGCGGGCCCGTCCGTGGAGGCGGTGGACGCCGCGGGCGCGGCGGCCGCCACCAGCGGGGCGGAGATGCGCGCGCGCTGGGCATGGTGGGGTGCCTGCGCGCGGAGCGGGAGACGGAGAACCGCCGGCGCGAGGGCGCGGTGGTGCGCCGGGGCGGGGGATTGGAGGGGAAGCGGTTGTTGGTGGCGGCGGCGGCGGCGGTCGGGTGCGGCGCCGCCATGGTCGCGTCGTCGAGGGGTTTGCGGGGTTTTGGAAAGGGAACGGAGGAGGGTGAGCTGTCGAATGGCCTCTGCTTTCTGTGATTCGTGCGGTGTTCGGTGCGGCGCTTACTTATAGCGAGGTGTGAGTTTTGGTGTACCTACCTTGACGAGCCCGATTTGGTCACTTGAGTTTGGGGCAAAATTACATCAGCTACTGGTCGCTGATGTAATTTCTCTTTCAAGGAATTGCCATAGTGTGACGTAAACAAAACCTGTCACTAGGCTTTTTAACTTTTAGATTAGACATCACATGTAACATGCTGCAACCTGCCCTGATAGCATGAAACCAGTTGAGACTTTTGGATCGTTTTTAAGTGGTGAGCGAATCGCAATTGGTTTGGCCTGTGTAGATTAGTAGATTACCGGCGCAGAAAGGCGTCTCCAAGTCAGTGAGCAGACTTCACAGACAACGATTTGAGTTTGAAACGTCTCCAAGGTTAATCCCGGCCATCTGATACCTATACTTCGTGTGTTGGTACGCCGTTGATGAAGCGCGGTAGGTGGTGGTGTGGTGGTTCTGCCGGGCTTGAATCGATGAACGCCAAAACCGGAAAAGATCTACTATCTGCTCGTCAGTGCCCCTCTACGGCTCTACCGAGAGGTTTTGCTCCGTTTGCGTGGAAAGGATTCGCGTTTTGCCAGCCCTCTTTATGGCAAAGCAGATGGCAAGTGGTACCTCTGCAAAAAATTGTTGGCATCCTGCCTGGTCCCCATCGTTTCCAGTGTGGCCGTGGGCGCAGGCGGCGAAAACGGCACGGCTGCCAAATGGCCAGTGGGCTCGTGTGTGCCTCCTGATCAAGCGCGGTTGGTGGCTGTGACCTGACGGCAGTGATGGCACTGCCGAAACAAGTTGCCGAGCCCAGAGATCTCGCTCGTTGCATTGCTAACCCGGTCAAATGCTCTGGGCCAATATGCGGACCTGATGAAACTCGTCGCAAGTTGCAAGCGCCGTTGGGAGACGGAAACCTGACGGCTGTTGTGTGCGCCGTCGAACAGGAATCTGGCTGGACGGCTTGTCACGGTCGCTGCTGCAGTGCGAAGGTTCCGATTCGGAGGATTGATTATTGATCAAATCGAGCATCGAGTGCTCCTGGTTGGGTGCACATGCACGCGAGTGGTCGTCAGGCTCCCAAGTGGCATTACATTTTGAAATTTGCACGAATCTTCGCTTCGAGGGGCCGTGTTGTGTCATGGCAAAGCGCCAAGCTTCTTCGGTCGCGTTGCTGCGTCATTCCCTGTGGGCTACCCATTTGTTATGACACTTGTGCCCGGTAAATGGATGAACACGATTCTTCATTGGAGTGGTATGTTCTTGATTGGAGTACTAATAAAATGCGCGGCCGAGACTAGCTACTGAACCGAAATTCCGAGTCTGCAATGTGTTGTCACCGTCGGTGACAACACTACTCACCGTTGCCCTGCCACGTCAGGAATGGCGTCACCCTGAACCAACATGCAGTCAGTGTTTGGTATTTTCGTCGTCAACTTCGCAATCTCAGCCGTTTGCTTGTACTAATTGGCCAACAAAGGGGGTGTTCGTTTCATGGGGTCTAAAATTTAGAGGGGTCTAAAAAAAGAATCTTATCATTTAAAAGTATTAAATAAAGTTTAATTACAAAACTAACTGCAGAACCCCTGGTCTAATTCGCGAGACGAATCTAATGAGGGTAAGCAATCCGTGGTTAGACGATGGTTACTGTAGCATTACTGTAGCAAAACATAGCTTACTTAGACTCGTTAGATTCGTCTCGTAAAGATGTAGCCATCTGTAAAAAAGTTTTGTCATTAGACTTTATTTAGTACTAGATTCTCTTTATTTAGAGGCCTCTAAAATTTAGCGCTAAAACAAACGATCAGAGCCAAAGTTCAAATGTACTGGTAGCAGGAGCGAAATGGTTTCGCTCTGCTCAGAATCAGATCTTCTGGTTGGCTCGTGCAAAGTGGCATGCTTCAGTTGCATTGCACTTGCAGCGTCAACTCACTTTTCTTATGCCTGACGGCTTCTGAAGTTATTGGTAGCACAATCGCTGTACAAGGACAAGCAAGAGCAAACTACTCTGCGTGTTCGTCTCGCTGCTTTGCAGCGGCTGCTTTGCAGCAGCTACAGTGTTCGCAATTATTTCTTCTGCAGCTGCTACAGTGTTTCTGCAGCTGCTACAGTGCTCGCAATTATTTTTCTGCAGCTGCAGCCGCAGCTGCAGCGAAACGAACAGGTTGAACTTTCAACCAAAAGGGTCGTTTGCTGTCTCCATTCTTCGCCACCTCACCACTAGATTTTTTTATTTTCGTTTGGTCTGACAGCAATTGAGGTAATCAGGTTTTTTTTTTTTTTTATAGAAACTTGAGGTAATGCTGAATAGGAGCAAGAAGCCAAGAACGCCCAAAAAGTAGGATGGGCCCTGCTGTTTGGGACTCAGAATGAAGGCCTGACAGTCTTATACGACCCAAGCCTACTTGGAGCAGAGAAAATGTGTTGGGCCTGGTAAAGAATGGTCTAATGGGCGATCCACAGGATCTGTATTAAAGCCCAAGTCTCCTTCCGGTGCAGCAGAGAAAGTAGGTTTAGGCTAGGTTTCCAAGAGCGATTTAAACCTGAAATGCAAATCATGGATTCGGAAGTTGAAAACAAGGAAATTGCAGCAGACTGAGCCATATAATAGAACTTTTCACATTATTTTTATTATTACCCAGGGCATTACCATCACAATCATGATCCTTATTGATTTGAACACCAATCACTAGTGACCACTAATTCATCACTACCACTAAACCCCAATAGTCCAATGGTGCCCATGACCCAGACTGAGAAACCAACCACATGGCAATCGCAGGATGGCCACAGGCGCAAGCAAAGATCCCGCTCGCTCACTCCCAGATGCCGACCTCCATGAACCCGTCCTCGGTGGCACAGCCCCTGAACATGCCGGTGCAGTTGAACCCGTAGGCCACCTCGCCGGTCTTGGACACGGCGATGAGCCCCGCGAACCCTTCGTCGAGGCGCTCCTTGACGCAGAAGTCGACGGCCTCCTGCAGGGCGAGGCCCTTGTACTCCATGACGGCGGCGACGTCGCGCGCCAGCGTGGAGCGGATGATGGCCTCGCCCTCGCCCGTGCAGGAGACGGCGCAGAGGTCGCAGGCGTAGGTGCCCGAGCCGATGAGCGGCGAGTCGCCGATGCGGCCCGTCATCTTGTTCATGAGGCCGCCCGTGGAGGTGGCCGCCGCGCAGAAGCCGTTCGAGTCCACCACCGCGCACCCCACCGTCTCCGGCGCGTAGATGCTGATGGGCAGCCCGTTCATCACCATCCCGTTCTTGTGGTTGTCCGCGCCTGCGAGCGCGCTGCACGTGTCCGGGATGCGGTAGTCGAACTGCACCAACGGGGAATCCACACCGTCAGTTCACTCGTAGTGATGGATGATTTACATGCAGAATAACTGGCGGTAAGAAGAACATAAACTGACCAGGATGGTGTTGGCCTCCTTGGCGAGCTTGAGCATGCCGATATTGTCCTCGGTGATGAAGTAGCTATTGTCCACGGTCTCAAGGCCCTGCACAAAGCATCGAGTTGAGTATCAGAATCAGGTTATTAAATAAAGATTATTAAGTACGCAATAGGAGTACTAATTAACATTGAAGAAATAAGGATTTTGGTTGTTTTCTGATGGCACGCGAGGTACAGTACAGCGGCACAAGATCTGGCAGATTCGGTACGACTTGGATCTAGCAGCAGCTTTGCATGGTTGGGTACGGTGGACCACGGATGGATTCGGGCGCGAGACGGGACAGCGGCAAGTGGACCGGGGTCCCGTCCGGCCGCGCGCCTGGATTCCGTGGTGCGCCTCGGCCGCAGCCCCACAGTTGCACTCGCCGCCGTGCACATGACCGCGATCAGAAACAGAGGGCCGGGAGCGCGTGACGAGCACACAGCACAGCCGCACAAAGGCCAAGCAAAGCTGTGCTCTGCACAGCACCAGTCCTAGGTTCATGAATCGTGACGGCCGACCTTTACACTGTTCGACAGCAGTGCATATGCTACGTGAGGCTACGAGAATAAGCACATGCCTGTGCTGCAAAAATATTGTTTTCTGCATGGGACAAGGTAGAATTCCTAGGCTTATGTTGGCGTGTGGTGGCCAATTCTGACTGAGAAACAAACAAGGCTTTTGATAGCTTGTAGTGGTCATTTGAATACTGGAGGACAAGTTTAAGTTGGAATGGCACGCAAATATCGTAGCCAAGCTTCCTACAAATCGTGTCGTGGGAAGTAAAAGGAAGAAAACAAGGGATGAGGTTTGGTGGGTGCTAGGCGGCTACCGAGTAGTACTGACTTCACGAGATGCATGTTTTCATGTCACACTTTACTAAGTATTTTCCTACTGTCCTTGACTTCTAAAAATAAAATCATGGATATTAAAACCTACTACATGTAATAAAAATATAAAAACATTGAAACAAATCAAGCTTATAACTAACAAGTGATCATCTTTCAAAACGAATGGCGGACAAATTACGCCGCGGTTGCTTTCAAACGGATGTGAATCTCGCTCGTGGTCCACAGCTTCCTCCGAAGACCAGGGGAGGAAAAGGGGAAAGCCACGTGCAGGTGCAACAAACAAAAAAACAGAACTTGAAGAGGTTAAAAAAAGATTTTAAAATTAATAATTTTAAAGTATAGGCAATAGGTAGTTATAGATTTTTTTTAAAAAAAAGGAACAAGCGACTAAAATGGTTAAAAATAAAAAGTAGAATGCAGTGGTAAAAATGTGAGAAAACAGAGGATTCCTACGTGCAGCTAAATACAAAATGAATGAAATGATAAAGTAGTACGTATGCAAAGTGGTAAGACTAGAAACTAAAAAGCATGACACTTGCGTTGCCTTGTTGGGATGGAATCTTGCTATCAGCCAAGATTCACCGTGCAAGGAACAGTACTCGGGCCACGAGACAGGGCCTGTTCTAGTACTGTTTTACTCTAAAAGTTGCAACAGCTGGACACACGTTCGAGCCCATGTCATCCACACGTGTCGACCTAGTGGTCCAATTTTTAATCTTTCCTAGCTTTTTTCATCAAATTTCGTGTACGTTTACTAGCCCGTCATTCTCTCGTGTAGTAGTCGGAACCATGCACGATTCATGCAGCAGGAAATCCGATGTTAATAACGGCTGGGAGGATTAATCGGGTGGATTCGTTAGTAATAAACGAAACGAAAAATTAGTTGGTTGAGCGGCGGACGGGACGGCGCGTCATCTGATTCTCACCTGGTCGCGTGCGAACTCCTCGGCGCCTTCGAAGGCGAGGTACGAGTGCGGCGAGTTCTCCATGACGCGGCGGGCGAGGGAGACAGGGTTCTTGACGGTGGAGACGCCGGAGACGGCGCCGCAGCGGCGGCCGCGGCCGTCCATGATGCTGGCCTCCATCTCGACGGTGCCGCGGCGGGTGAGCGCGGAGCCGCGGCCCGAGTTGAAGAAGGGGTCCGTCTCGAGCTCGCGCACCACGGCCTCCACCACGTCCAGCGCCGACGAGCCCGCGCGGAGCGCGTCCACGCCGATCTGAAGGCACCGCGCCAGCACGCGTTTCGCCTCCTCCTGGCTCTGCTCAGGCAGCTTCGGGTCCACGCCCGCGCCGCCGTGGATGGTAATGGCCCAGCGTGCCATGTCTATCTAGGATTCTAGGTGGTGATTGCTTCTTCTCGGTGGAAACGAAAGGGCTCTGTTCTCCCCGTGCAATGCGTGAGAGGTGATGGTGGATTGTTGTGAGATGGAGGAATGGGAGGGGGGTGGTATTTATAGGCGGCGGGACGGGGGAGGGTGGCGAGGATTCTCCGGACGCAAAGGAGGATTTCGCTGCGCGAGTTTTGGAATCTCGAGTCCGGGAGGGGCAGCCTGAGTTGGTCTGGGCCGCGACCGCGACCGGCTGCGGCCTCCTTGGCCTGGCTGAAGTCGGCGCGTGGATTCTCTCCCCCTTGTTTGCATCCAGGGTGTGAAATGGCAATTTGATGGAAATCAATGCTTCAGTGAAGGAATGTAACGTGTCAAAAAATAAAGAAATGCAAATCTTTTCCAATATCAAATTTGCATGACATGTGACTATTCAAGGGGGTTTGCTTTCTAGATTTGATTCCAGCATCATCCAAAAGTTTTTTCTAGAAATTTCCATTCTAACACTGTGATGTGGCGTGCGCAGGTTTCCCGTTGCATAGAGCCAATTGATCGCTCAAGAATGTAATCCATCTGGTGGGTGATCAATAAAGTTCTCTTTTATTCGCAAAAAAATAATATGCCGATTAAAAATAGAGATATTTGTCTCGCTTCTTCAATTCGGTTCCCTCATGTCTACCTACTTTTTCCTTTTTGGAAAAGTTAATCGGAATCGGTTTGGCATATTCTATATGAAAGAAACTTAAGGCCCGGCGAAATGTTTGTAAAACCAATCAACTCAACAACACCCCCAAATGAGTTTAATTATCCTATTTTCAATTGGTGTACGGGACCCGATGCTGAGTAGTCAATTGAAAAGTAGCGACATAATCTTATTGTCAAATTATTTAACGCTACGTGGTGGATAAACTTATTTCGTTTCCTAGTACTATGCTTTTAAACGCGATGCATAACTATCTTGCCTAGGTCTACGTTCAAATGTGACTTACGCTCGTGAGAGCTGTTCCAATTGGCAGTCAGCAGCTGCGACAGACCGTAATCAAGCAGGAGCGCTCAATGCAATCAATCTTTAATTTACGAGGGAATACACCAGCGCTCTTTCTGGACGTTGTATGCAGAAGATCCGGGTAGGTGTGATTCTCAGGATAGAGAGCTTGTGGAATCCATACAAGCCACCACACAAGTCTGGAATCCGCTTGGATGCGCGCTGTCACTGAGGTCACGCGGCTACGGGATCTTTGTGCTCAAGGCCGGCGTTTATGGACTAAATTAATCGCTAATCTCCTCGGATTGCGTGCAGATTCCACTGCTTGAATCGCTGCCAAATCCATTCTTTTATTGGCATTAATTAACTTTCTATTACTCCATTAGTAACATAACTAGGTCGGCCTTGAATTGTAGTATGTTATCAACTTGAATCCATGAGGAATCGTTGCCTAAGTTTTTGATATAGATCACTCGAAATATCTTATACATATATTGTTTCTCTAGGAGAGATAGAGGTGAAGGACTCCATGTTAATCACCCCCGAAAAAAATCTGAATCAGCAGTAAGTTTTAGCTGCAATTCTTGATGAATCATTTCATTTCCGGACAAGTGGGGGTTTGTTTCACCCCTCATTTTCAGGTCCTAAGATAATTTCAGACCAAAAGAATCTCCAATGCGCTCGCATCCCTTTCGCCAAGGACGTAACAAAGCACAATAACTAACACGTCACCCCATCAGGCAGCCAATCGAAACTAGCCCAACATGTGAGGCTTTTTTCTCATCGTAACTATAGTGCACTGCCGAGCCAAGTTGTAGGCGAACACGACTGGCTAACGTGGCTTTCATGACGATGCAATCTTTCGCTATTTGAACTCTTCTTTACAAATAAACATTGAACTTAGTGGAGGTTATCCTTACTCAGCAAAAGAAAACTACAACATCCTTTGAAAATACAAAAAGAAAGGAAAGCATGGAACAAAATAACAAAAAAGAGTACTCTAAACAATATATAAAAAAAGGAGACTGCATGATGCTTGACGCCCGCTTTCTTTCCACCAATGATGTCATTAAAATAGTGGATCTTTCTAAATCAACCAATGTTCATGGGAGTTAGGTCCATGAGGAACTATGAACATTCCGTGCATTTCTTGATCCAATGGGCATACCATATTTAGCGCGCCAGAGAATATACCCCGAATATTGACAAATTGACAAGTTTTATTGGTAGCTGAGGACCAAGTGCGTGCTAAAAATACCTTCATATCGAAATCAGGCACAAAGACTGTGCAAGCAAAGGCCACCAAACAACAACGCGAGCTACAAAATTAATCAGATGTTAACGGAAACCAATCATAACTTGACAACAAGCTAGCCAGGCAAATCCTTGTTCTTTTTGATAAAACCAGGCAAATCGAGTTAAGCTTCTAGCCACATGTTGAGTGGGCGTGGGTCTTCACAAATTTCACATCAGAACGCTACTACAAGCCTGGCGAGCCGACACATCGTGCAGCTAAGCTAGACCTTTTCATGACAAGAAGCGCATGAGTACAAGGTACTGTGCTAGCTACAACTGCCATGCATGCTTTAGAATCGAAGCAGTACGAGGGGACGTTCATGGGTACGCTTTCCAGGTGAGAAGCAGGGGGGCGATTCCCGGGCATGATTTTCATGGTTAACGAAAACTCTTTTGATTCCCGAAAGGTTTTCATGTGAGATTCGATGATAGTGTGTTACAATGATATTTCCATAGCGTAAAGCCATCAGAATAGCGAATGTGTCTCATTTTAGAACCATTGTATGTGTGACTCTATTCATCAGACCCATGTCTGACTGGGGCATCCAACTCGACAACAACTCACGACAGACAAGCAAGCGTTGGAAATCATCGGATGCCTCGCTCAAACAATTCGCACGTTTAGGTTCGTACAGTCTTTTTCAGTCTCATTTTCACATGTCAACGACTGTTTTGCCATACAATGACATGCAACAGTGCCTCGCTAATGTTACTAAATGTCTGAAATGCATTTGATAGGTTATTGTACCGCTGCATGTTTTGTGCGGCTTGAAACGATTCATATTCTGGAAAATATCACGGTTTGTGGCTATTATTAAGGTTAACTTATGCACACGTATAGATTCCTAACAATTGTTTCGCTTTCAGTACCACTTGTGTGGTCCTTCTTCTTAGTACCAAGTATGCTAAAGATGTTACAGTTTGCTGGCCTTTAATCGAATCAACGATAAATTCAATTTTTACTAAAAATACATCACTATCTTGGGAGCGAAAATAACGACAGCATGAAAATCACCAATCCCTGGATCCCTTGCTTATCCTGCAAAATCTTTGCTGTGTGGCATGAATTGTGCCTAGTATACAAGGGTATCTGTACCACGGTGCATAGCCACAGACAACGGGCAGCTATCAGCGTACATGCATCTTGGAATCTAACGTTGAAACCAAGCATAGGAGCTCGGAAAAGGGTCGCTTCGCGGGCCCTGCATGCGAGATCCGAATCTTGGAATATTTCAGTTGCGTCCACGAACAGAATTGCCTGTCGTTTGTGCTGTGGTGAATAAACAGAGAGATTCGACGGCAGGGCCGCACGTGACCGTATACGAAGAAGGCAGCTTCCAGGTCCCAGGCCACGGGAGCCAGTGAGATGGCTGCCGTCGGGCGAGGAGCGGTGCTGGAGACTGACATGTGGGGCGAGGCAAGTACTGACATGTGGTCCCGAGACAACTGGCTTTGCCGGACAACCGGACCGCCACGCGCAGCGCGGGTCGTGCCCCTAGCGTCGTCCAACGATCACTCGGGAGGGGCCAGCTCGACGAGAGGCAGCCCTTGAGCGACTCCAGGAGCCAGGGATTACAACCAAATCAACTTGATTAAGCCTTTAATAGAATTTAGTAAATTACAGACTGGGGTTACAAGGCCTGCAAGTAGCAAGTGTCCGAGCAGGGAAAGCCAATACTATGTGCATTCGATGAATTTTCAATACTACTTTTTTTTTTGGTATGCACTTATTCGATGAGTTGAAACTGCGACCTCTGTTGACTGGAGTACTTGATTTTTTATTTTGCAAAAAAAGCCGGCAGTGATGAAACCACTTACGAAGATATTAAGCTAAAAAAGCACGTAAGTGGCACGAAACAGCGTGCTAAATGGATCCTTCATCTCCGGAGTATGGAGGTTGTGAACAAAGATCATGGAAAAAGACAAGACAGGCAGCCGCCTCAGCCATGACAAATTTATGCAGTGTAACCTAATCTTATGGAATTAATATAGAGCAAGCTGAGTTGGCTCCACTGATGACACTACTCCGATCCGTGGTACTCTACCGCCAATATTTTGAATGGTTTGGGCAGGGCTCATTTTATTTCTACTCCACTTTCTTAGGAATAAACCGGGTTCATTGTAACACAGATTCCCATGCCGTCGTACTAAACCATTGTTTTGTTTATGTTAGATGATAGCATGCTCGTACCCTAAAGAAATCTTTTTTGTGAGGAGTACCCTAAAGAAATCTTTTGTGCGAGGAGTACCCTAAAGAAATTGTTGTTAGATCGTCGGAATTTTGTCTGATAGTTAGATCGGACAATGCAGCAAGACGACATGACTTGACCAAAGGGCCGACTTGTTGTCATTACACTTCTTTAATCTGTGTTTAGCCGCCAGTACTGCCGTCAGGCAGTTACTTAATTTCATCCACGTCACGCCGCTCTGTCGAGTAAGTTGTCTATATATTACTGATACGGTCGACCGTGCATGTCTCATGCATGTACCAGTAGATTCACCACGTCTAGAAAAAAGAAACAGTAGATTCACCAACCGGTAGATTCACTTTTTTGTGAGTGGTCATGTTAGGCGGTAAGCATTGGCAAAGCCACATGAGGCTTTCCGAGTGCCATGACACTAGGGTAAAAGGCTAAATTTAGTGATTCAGCACTAGTATTTCATCTAAATGGCACCACTTAAATGCAATCGTCGGCACCACCCAGAAATTGCACTCGGGTTGCTGGAATGTTATAGCTTCACCACTGGCGGTATGTTGTGGGCAACAACAACAATTTCCACCAGCTGGATCAATCAGCTCCACTCCACGGGATCCATTTTATTTCCTCGTCGCCTCTCCCCAAAAATGAGGCAGACACGATCATGCGCCCAAGGACGTGCCGGTCCCAGAAGGCTTGTCCCCTAGAGCGTACTAGAAGCAGCGGCCGGGTCGGCGCACCATGATGAATTCGGCGAGCCGCAAGGCACCAAAACCGCCGCGCACTTTTCTTTTGCGCCGAGCCGCCGGAACATGAACATGCATGGCACATGACGCGCGCAGGCGGGAGGAGCAGCGGCAGCCGTCCGTTCTCTACTCTCGCTAGCCGCCGGCCATGCAGGCAAGGCCTAGTCGGCCGTGCGCCGGCGCAGCGCGGGATCTCGCGGCACGGCAGGATTCCCTCGCTTTCGCGCCGCTGCGTTTGGAGGGACCAGACCAGACCTTGCTGTCGTGCGCGCCGTTCCCGAGGAAAGCCTAGTTGGCTACTGGCCCGCGCCGGGATCCTCGTGGATTCCCGTCGTCAGGTTCCGACCCAAGCAACGCAGCTGCAGCGCAGGCTTTTGTTTGGCCGTGCCTGGTCCTGTCCTGTCCTGCCAGCCGCCGTGCCGGATCTGTTGGACTGTAGGGGTCCAGATACGTGCGCTGTGCTTGGCCGCTTTGGTAAAACGAACGGTAAAGAATCTCATCTGCAACGTCTTCATTTGAATCTGTCATGATGAACGCAAAGATACAGAGTGCTATACCAATTCGGACAACGTTTCAAGCGTCAAGCAGAGCTTTCCTTTTGACATGAGAGACGAGAAAAACTAGTTTTTGACATGAGAGGAACGAGGGAGGCCAATGCAGCCCGGTCCTTTTCCTCTTGCAAAGACAACGAATTCTTTTTGTTTTTTAGTTTTACGGCAAGAAAAGAAACGCATTCAACGTGAGAGTGGTGGGGGGCATGAATTATGAAATCGTGTTTACGTTTAAGTAGACCATGGTTCATCATTATCACGAAGAAAACGCGGGGTCCTGGTTGCAAGCAGAGCAGGGCAGCATACGTCACGAAATAGCTACGGCATTCTCCGGAAAACAGCATTACGCAATGTACGTTCCATGGTTATCGACACGAGAAATATGGAGGGGCTCGGTTGAGCCTCAGCATTATTTTTGTGCCGCAATTTGGTTGTCGCTAAGCATGCTAGCTCATGCCGTTTGACCAATGACAGGGCACGGGAGATAAGACTAGACATGCTTAGAATTGGACATTGCTCTCCCGTGTATTTTGAAGCAACACATGCACGGCGAGGCTGCCACTCGGTCGGGTGCGACTGCGAGATGGCCCGGATATGCTTTCAGGATTGGCTTCAGACCTGCCACGCTAATGCCATCAGCTGATCTCTATCTCGAACCACGTACTCTGCTTCACCTCGTGCGTGCTTTACATACTCGCGTGCACGACGTCGCTGACTTCTTGGATACGACCGCTTCAATGTGGTTGAGTAATCATCTGGACTGGCTCGATCGCGTTAAGAATTGCCTCAGGCGCACGCGTTTAAGCAGGATCGCCGCCATGGGGTGTTCAGATGCACCTCCCTTTTGGAGGTGCGAAGTGCGATCTGATCATGTCCATGACATCAGAGATGATCGTGGGCTGGGTTTGCCCTACAGCTCAACAACCTGCAGGCTGCCTACTCCAGAGCTATCTAGAAAGCTGACTCCTCCATCAGCTTGGGATGCGAAGCATCGTCACGGGAAAGGAAGTGAGCTGGAACGCGAACTCAAGTCGTACTAGATCACCACTAAGCAAGATTATTTTACACTAACACCCTTTGCAGGAAAAAAAATAAGTAACACTCGTTTAGCTGGCCCAGTATAAAGTGACCCATCAAGCGGTTCTTGTAGAGCCCAAATAATATGCGGCTTTTTCGGCATACAACATACACAGTCCAAAGAAGCCCCACTTGCTCATTCGAAGCAACGAAAGCCCATACTCTGAAGATTGAAATGGGACCATGTGAGTTAAGGCCGCGAATTCACCTTCGCAATTCAGCTGCAAGGCCCACTTGGCCCTCTTAACCCCTGGCCTCGCACTGTCGCACAGAGCAGCCACGACGAAGGGTTTTGCCGGCCGTTTTCTCTCCCCCGCCGCCGCCCACTTTCCGGCCCTCCTCCGCCGCCCACTCGAACGCGGAATCGCCGTCACTCCCCCTCCTCCGCCCCTACACCAGCTACTGCTTTGGGTATCAGTGCGGTCGGTCTGATGGCCAAGCGGCTCGCCGGCTCCGAGAAAGAGGTACGCGCACAGCATCAGCTGCCAAAACCGAGTAGGCATTCTTAATCTGCTTGCTGTTTAATTTGCTGCGCCCTTCACGCCAGGTGCTCGTTGAGGTCGTGAGGTTCACGCAGAAGAACGGGTTGAAAGGCTCTGACGGGGGATGGAAGGATTTCTTGGCTCGGAATGACAAGAAGTTTGGTGCTTCAGTAAGCGACCCCAAGAAGCGGACAAGGGATGTTCTGCTTGCCTTCCTGCAAACCTTCTCCAAAGATTTCCAAAAGGTGGTCTGCTGGTTTAGCAAAATAAGTTTTATGTTTGATTTCATCGGCAGCTAATTGTTAAGCATCTCGGCCCTGGTATTAATAATTGGAAGTTCGCTTTGGTTCCAGTACTTTGGCAAATTGGTAAAGCGATATAAGGAAAGAAGTGCTATTCATGAGCATATGAAGGATTTCCCTGACGATGTGTCCCCTGAGCAGGTGAATGTGTATACAAGATCGTCATTCTTCGATTTTGCAGTTCAAATTAAATAACCCTGTGGGTGTCAAACGTTATTTGGTAAACAGTCGTATTGATGCACATGAAAAATGCAGAAACTTGTTCTGATGACGGGAGAGCACCCCGAGTACCGGAAAAATTATAACTTCCCATCTTATCAACAGGTACGAGCTTTCCTGCTGTTAATCACTAACGAAGAATCAGACCTTTTGTGGGTTTTGTAGTTTTTAGTTATCTTGAGGTGATCAGTATGAAAAATATTCAGATTGCTTGTGAATTGGCTGTAGTAAATGGACTAAGAAAAATACACATTTTATACTAATTTAGGCTCTCATCTCCATATTGTATGATTTACTTTGTTTTCATACTCTTATCTGTTAATTGAGAAAACAAAATATAGCTTCTCAGTTCTCTATGACCAGAGATTACTGATATTTGTAGGGATGGAAAGTGTTGCGGGTAGGAGAAGTCTCTGATTTAAAGAGCTCGAGAGCTATGCTGGCAGTTGACTGTGAGATGGTCCTATGCAAAGATGGCACAGAGGCTGTGGTGCGAGTTTGTGTTGTGGACAACAACTTGGAGGTATTAATTTTCTTGTAATTAAATATGTTAAGACTGGCTATATGGTGGATTAGTGATTAAGCGAATGCTATTTCACAATGTAGCATTTCAGCAAAGACTTGTGACGATGCTTTAATGTCAGCTCAAGTTCATAAAATTTCTGCCGAAATGGGCAGGTTCTGGGCAATTCATGTTTCATTGGGATGTCCTTGATTTTTAATTATATAAGGGTTTTCCATCTTTGATTTTTTAAATCCCATTAAATTATCTGTTTTCTTGTCCAGGTTAAGTTGGACACACTTGTAAATCCCTTTAAAGCTATTGCTGACTATAGGACTCACATCACTGGTGTATCTAAGAAGGATTTAGAAGGAGTCACATCATCATTAGTTGATGTTCAGGTAGTCTTTGACTTATTAAATAAATTTCTTTGATTTTATCTCATGGAAATTATTTTCCTTCTTTAGAAATCGCTGAAGAAACTCTTGACCAACGGAAAGATTTTGATTGGGCATAGCTTGCATAGAGATTTGTATGGTAAGGTGTGATTTATTTCACGGCTGATCTGTTGTGGTTATCTGGATAGCCTTGTTTTATTCAGTAGCAGTTAACTCACTTCCTATCATTATTTTCTTCCTATGCAGCCTTAAAGATTGATTACTCTCAAGTTATTGATACAGCATACATATTCAAGTATGCAAATTTACCTGCTACTGCATCAGCTTCGTTAAACAACCTGTGCAAGGTATCTAATGCATCAGATCTTTTCCAATATAGCAATTTTCGATAATATGATGCCACTTAAAATCTAAGGCATATAAATGGCATTCTTTGTATAAATATGCACTATATTCTTTGTGGTTAGTCTTCAACTGACATGCAAGCACTTGCATCTTTAAAGATATTTCATGATACTAAACTATGAATAGTGCCTTACTTTGTTGATTTCTTGTGCTCCTAGTCTGTTTTGGGGTATTCTGTTCGGGAAGATGGAGAACCACATAATTGCTTAAAGGATGCAGAGGCTGCTATGAATCTAGTTATTGCAAAGCTTAAGCATGGATTTAATGATCCCATTGAAGTTGCCGCAAGCAGTTATGTAAGTGCCCCAGAATAAGAAAGTCTTAGACTCACCCTTAATATTGATGAGTCCATCTGACTTCTTTGTTGTCATCTTTCAGGTGCCTGAATCTGATGTGTTGAAGTTGCTTGCTCATAGAATTCCAGTATATCTGCCTTGCCAAGAGCTGTGCAATATTTTCTCTGGGAACCCCAGTATTGATGAGAAGGTTTCTTTAGGAGTGTTTTTTTGTTCCCCCCAAGCATGTACTTATATGCATGGTCTAAATAACACCTTTCCTTTCCTTCTCAACAGACTGAATCGAGAATCCGAGGTGAATTTTATTCTACATTCATTTCATTCAATGATGTTGATGAGGTAGACAAGGCATTTGAAGAACTGGATGGCCAAGTGACTAAGGTACGTATGAGAATTTGACCACTTGCTCATTTGCGATTGAAGGTAAAATGGATAAGGGAAATTATGGCTGTGTTATCATCTTATGGGTCCAATTTCAGTCAATACATTATAAACCTTCTTCATTTTTTACTTTACTGAAAATACGCAGGACTCAGGTGGGCGACTTCAAAAACAAGTAATACTGAAGCGTGACAATGGGGATGTTGTGATCTTCTATGTCCGAAAGATGGTATATGGTTCCCGGCTCAACCACTCTGAGGATTCAAAGAAGAGACCACAACCACAGCCTACTGAGGATGGGGACCTAAAGCAAGAAAATGGTGACGGTGATCAGCCGAAAAAGAAAAGAAAGAGTAAGAAGTGAACAAGGCGGTGGCTGAGCGAAGAACTTAAGAGAGATGCTGAGATCCTCTGGTTACGACTGGGATGCTGCGACATCATCAATGGCAGACCGTTGGCGTAGGACCTTAAAATCATGAAGAGTTGTTTGGAGAGGATCAGTTACATGGCTTGGTGAAACAAACTTTGGAGGTGGTTGGATGTCAATTTTGTAGGTGGTTGGATGTGATTTCTGTCTCGCATCCTCTCTTTTAGCGGCGCGTACGCGCGTTTGTGCTAGACTGCTAATCATTAGTTGTACGGTTGCTTGGGCCAACGCATGTGATTGGGCAATTAGGATGCTGTTAGCGATTTTTGTTTGAACAGATTTTTATGCTCTCTGACAGTGCCTAGCGTTTTTGTTCAAGTAACATGTGGTGAAAGGAAGGAAATTGCTCCATGGAAAAACTTGTCGAAATTATGTTACTTTTTTTGTTATGGAAGAGCATCACGTTTGATTCGTCAATGCTCTGATACTGTCCCTGTACGAGACTACGGTACACCAGCCTCTGGCTTCTCAACCAGTCTACATGTGCCGCCAGGCGTCTCTCGTCTCCGGCACACGAGCAAAGCCATTCGTTCACGCGTGCTCTACCAAGGCTGGAAGCTGCCGCTGATCTTTGCACAATCGTTCGCTTCTTTCCGCTGTCTCGCCGGTGCCCGCTTCACTGCCGTGTCTCCCCTAAGCCACAACATGCTGAAGCCAGTTGTGTACATTCTACATTCACTGCAGCAATGCCTCATCTATTGTACATTTTTCGTTACATCCGCCTTGTTTCAGTAATCCCCAAGACCGTGGATCTGTAAAGTCTGAATGTAAGGTGTGGTTTTGCATACTTTGCTTCAGCGTCCACCAGTACCCTTGATGAAGGATGCTTCAGACAAGGATGGTACTAGGCTCAGTTGCTTGAAACATATAGGTGAACAGAACGTTCAATAACACCAGTCAATAGGCAATCCAATGCTCAAGACTTCGACAATGTGGCATCCAGCTTGTCTGCGATCATTGATATCCATGCCTGTCATGAAGGTCAAGAGAATCATGGGTAATTGTATAGTGGCAGATTGAATTTTAAAAGTGCGTCATCTGCAGGTAACCAAATACTCACTTCAAAGCAGTGCATTTAGTTTCCATTTAATAAAAAAGAAACTTCACTATTAACATAATACACTTGTCAATGTTTCATCATAATAATAATGCGATAAACAAGCCTGCAAAGGGCTTGTACTTCAGCAATGATGGCAAACTGCTAGGGAAAATCCTTTTGTCAGCGCCAAATGTGTTATGAAGTGACAGTAATAGCGCCACAAATTGATTCTTTTGTACTTCTAAGATACTTAAACTCCATTATTCCACACCTGGGGCCTTTTTAAGTAATAAATCCACATTGCTGGTTCTCTAAACTATGTCTGTGGCACAAAACGACTTGCATATTTTAGGAGAAAGAATGAATTAGAGTATTTCACAAAATGAATTCTAAAAACAGGTATGACACTGAAATAAAATGACATACCTGATCAATACTAGTAAATCCTCTTATAGTGTCACCACCAATAATTGCGATTCCTTTATCACCGATTGGTTGTAATATGAGTGCCTGTAGTATAAAAATATTATGTAAAGAAGCCTTGGTCCAGATAATCACTTCATCAGAGTTTTGGTTCAATTATCTGTGGACATGAAATTGAGTTTCTTTCAATTTCGAATCCCCAAAGATTACTTCTATGTAATTTATTTTTGGGAAATGCTTATATGTAATAATTTCTCTAAAATAAAGTGAACATGCACCTGTGTGTTAGCCGGCAAGAATGGCAACTCAGACCTTCCAGGATACAGAGCGAGATTTGCTAGATAAGATTCTGCAGAAGACTCCTACGGTGAAGTTTCTGAAGACAAATACAAATTGGAAGTAACAAGAAATACTCACGCTTTTTGGACTCCATGGCACTTGTGTAAAGGGAGCCTTGGATGAATTTTTGTGCATCCACAGTAATTGCATTACCGTCTGGAGATACCGCAGCAACCCCAATTTGAAGAACGCAATAACCTCCATACACAACAACCAATGATTTGCAACAAGTTGCAGCTGTGATGGAGTCCCATGCCCTATTTGTAAGAAAACAGAAGAATATCTAGCTTCACAACCTAAAACTTTGATGGTTACTAGTTAATGGTTACTACTTACTAGCACAGACAGGTATAGGGACTCAACGGTTGAATACAACAAGATTGTCAATCACCTAAAACAATTTCTATCACAAAAAAGATGCATAAATTTATTCAGAATCCAAACTGAAAGGGCACTTGACTACTATTTTCAGAGTCAACCAAAATTATTGCTTTCACGAAAAGAATGTACGCAAATATTCAGAGTTAAGCAGAACGTGACTATACTGGCACATGGTGGTGACACATCAGGTGAGTTTCCACAGTAATCCAAAAGAATTGCTTTGGTTAAAAGAATGTATGCCAATATTCAAACTCTAGACGTTATACGGCCCTTGACAACTATTAGTATACGGTAGTGACACCCATCGGTTGAATGTTCAGAGTTACCCAGAAGCACTGCTTTTGCTAACAGAATGCTAGCAATCATTCACAGTCCAAACAACTGATAGGCCATTGGCTATTATCTTTTTTTTTTTCATTGTCTATTATCAACATATGGGTGATCTGGAAGTTGCTAATGAGATGAATTTTTCAGTCCTGGTCCATGATATATGTCTAAATTATCGTTGACTACTATTTTTTTTTCTCGAAAACACAGGAGGGCTGCGTTTCTTTGAATTAAAAAGGAGAGATTTTTTACAAACTACGCTGGGTCACGAACAGACTCGCGCCCGCCGGTCCCGGAAAGGACTCCTATAGTATTAGCACAAGATAGTTGAGACACCCATTAGTTGAGCTTTGAGTTACCCAAAAGTTCTACTTTTGCTAAGAGGATGCTCGCAATCTACTGGCAGACCATTGACTATTATTAACACATAGGTAATCACCTGGCAGTTGCACATCAGGTGATTTTTTCTATCCTGATCCATGATATATGTCTAAACTATCGTTGCTTCTGTTATGCTTTCTATCAGTAGAACACATACCAAAGGAGTTCACGAAGAGCGGAACTTGACACACCCGGGCCAACTCGTTTACATTCGAGTCCACGAGGAACCACCTAACATCATATTTGAAAATGAAGTGTTACTACTAAATTGAATTAGAGCATAGGATTGTGCGAACAAGAGATGTATGGTTAAAAAACTCAATTCTGACCGGAGAAATGGATTTCGGCCGGATGGATAGCCATACAAGGCCGGCGAGAATGTCAGTGACAGATAGCGCAAGAGCTAATATGTCAGCCCTCGACTGCGAACTGTTTGGAGCGGAAACAGAAAAACTGATTAGCAAATACCAATCGCATCAATTCGAGATGTTTGCAAGTGATACGAGCACTTTGGAGGTTCTGCAACTGCAGGAAGACCTTGATGCGTCGGAGACGGCGGCAATGCCGGAAACGGCTCGGTTGAGGAGAACGGCGACGAGGGAGGCGCCGCCGACGAGGATGGGCAGGCCGCGGACGAGCGTGTCGTTGCTGCGGACCCAGTCCTCCACCCACTCCTGCCGCGGCCGCAGCGCCCTGCTGTACCTCTTCTCCAGCTGCAGAAAGACAGAGAAGAACCGAACGGCAGAACTCACCACCACACTGTTCTTGTTCGGAGGAAAGAGGAGCGAAGGGGAGGAAGTGGAAACACCCACCACGGTGAAATGCGGCTGCGGCGGTGAAAACGCGCCGAAGGGAAGCCGACGGCAGCCGCGAGGCGCGTATATCGGCCGGGGCATCGATGACTGCTGTGGAGAGATAAGGCCTCTGCTCAGCTCCATGCCGTCCGCTCAGCGCGGTCGAGGGAGGCAGCCGGAGGAGAGGAGGACGACGACCGGTGGACACCGGCAGTTGGAGATGAGCCCGGAAACCTTCAAGGCGAGCCAGATGACTCACAATGTGCGGCCCATCTTCTAAGTGGGCCTGTAAAGATCTCGCACGGCACGTCGCATCGCAGGCTCGCAGCCGACAGTTCGAAGCAGCCGCCACCGCTCTGACCCCTGAGCTCGCAGCAATGGAGGCGGCGGCAGCCACCCCCGCGCCACACGTGCTTGTCATCCCGTTCCCCGCTCAGGGCCACGCGCTGCCGCTCCTGGACCTCACTGCCCTCCTCGCCGTGCGCGGCCTCCGCCTCACCGTCGTCACCACGCCCGGCAACCTCCCGCTCCTCTCGCCGCGCACCCCGCCGCCGTCGCCCCCCTCACCCTCCCGTTCCCCTCCCACCCGTCCCTCCCACAGGGCTCGAGAGCACCAAGGACTGCGGCCCGGGGCAGTTCCCGGCCTTCATCCACGCGTTCGCCGCGCTCCGCGAGCCGGTCCTCGCGTGGGCGAGGTCGCAATCCGACCCCGTCGTGGCCGTCATCGCCGACTTCTTCTGCGGATGGGCGCAGACGCTCGCCGCCGATCTCGGCATCCCTGGGTTCGTCTTCTCGCCGTCCGGCGTCCTCGGCACCGCCGTCCCTCACTCGACGTTCCGTCGCCTGGTCAGCGACCCGCGGGGAGCGACGACGAGGAGTTTCGCATCAAGTTCCCGGCACTTCCTGGTGAACCGGAGTTCCAGTGGAGAGAGAACCTCTTGATGTACAGGAACTACATGGAAGGCCGACTCGACGAGCAGATCGGCGAGTCGATCAGGCAGAACTTCCTCTGGAACCTGGAGAGCAGCAGGGGATTCGTGTCGAACACGCTGCGGGCGCTCGAGGGGAGGTACCTGGACACGCCGCTCGAGGACCTGGGGTTCAGGCGGGTCTGGGCGGTGGGCCCTGTTGCGCCGGAGACGGACGCCTCCGGTGCGCGCGGCGGCGAGGCGGCTGTGGCAGTCGCCGATCTGAGCTCGTGGCTGGACGCCTTCCCGGAAGGTTCGGTCGTGTACATCAGCTTCGGGAGCCAGGCGGTGCTGACCCCGGCGGTGGCCGCGGCGCTCGCCGAGGCGCTGGAGCGAAGCGCCGTGCCGTTCGTCTGGGTCGTGGGCGCCGTGAACGGCGGCGTGGTGCCCGAAGGTTTCGAGGCGCGCGCGGCGGCGGCGGCGAGGCGCGGGATGGTGGTGCGCGGGTGGGCGCCGCAGGTGGCGGCGCTGCGTCACGCGGCGGTGGGGTGGTTCGTGACGCACTGCGGGTGGAACTCGACGATGGAGGCCGTCGCTGCTGGTGTGCCCATGCTGGCGTGGCCCATGACGGGCGACCAGTTCGTGAACGCGCGGCTGCTCGTGGACGAGGCGCGCGTCGCGGTGCGCGCCTGCGCGGGGGGCGTCGGCGTAGCGCCGGACGCGGGCGAGCTCGCGGCAGTATTGGCCGACGCGGTCGGGGAGAAGGGGCGCGACGTGGCCGCGCACGCCAAGGAGCTCGCGGCGGAGGCCGCGCGCGCCGTGAAGGAAGGCGGCAGCTCGTACGCTGATTTGGAAGGGTTTGTGAAGGAGATTCAGAAGCTTAGTTGAATTCAGGCTGCTCGTCACAAGTTGCACCGTTGCCTTTGTAACAGGTAGATACTGATCTACCACAAATAAAGTTAGCTCTGAAATTCTTTCAGCAGAGTGAGTAGATACTGGTATCAAATAAATTTCTTCAGTAGAATAAAAGACAGTATTGTGTACTGTACATGATGTGAAATGGAACATATGTTTTGGAGTACCAGCTGAGATTTGTTATCATCGTTTAAATTAAGAGCATTCCAAGATGTGACATATTACATGGAAGGAATAGTTGAACTGTTGAAGGGGCTCGGCTTTTCAGGTCCTCTCACTGCATCTCGCCACTCTGAAGTTCCAAGTAGTATGTACAGAATAGTTTTCGGTTTGGTTCATGTTCGGTCTAATTTGAAGGCTATTGCTAAACTCTGCCTGGGCAATTTGGAGCCGTCCCATTGTCCGAATCTTTTGGTTAGCCCTCCCAGCCGCGACTCTTCCTCTGCTCCTCTTCTCCCACTCCGGTGACCTTCTTCCCCAACTCCGGCGAGGTTTTCGACGAGTTAGTGTTCGGGATTGGAGTTAGGGTTCGGGGTTTGGGGCTCACCGGAGTCTGCCGGACTTAGAAGAAGGGATGGGGAGGGAGGCCGCCGTGGCGGTAGTGGCGGGAGAGAAGGCAAAGGCGGAGGCGGCGGGGACGCCGCCGGAGCGGGCGGCTGGAGATGGCGGTTGGGCAGGGTTGGGGTGGGGGCGAGGAAGGCGATGCGGGGCGGGAGGCAGTGGCGGGAGGCGACGGAGGGTGGCTGCCTCGGTGGGCTAGGGCCTCGCCGGAGCTCCGGGCGCGCGGCAGGCGAGCGCAGAGCTCGACGAAGCCCTAGCCCGCCGAGGCAGGGGCGGCGGTGCGTGGGGCGGCGGGTGGAGGAAGGAGCGTCGGGAGGAGGAAGACAAGCACACGCCGTTGGATCTCCGCATCCTACGGCTGAATATTTGGGCATGACCATGGGGCTGGATTGCCCGGGCACGGTATAGACAAACCCAATTTGAAAGTTATGGACCGGTCATAATCAGAAGAAACCAAACCAAAATCAATATCAGCACATTCAACAACTCCTCTAGATGGTTAAAAGGGAAAGAAAAAAATCGGACACCATTTTAAGTGTTCTAAACAGAGAGAAAGATCGCAGTTATTCCAACTAGAGATGTAAAATCGGCTCGTGCCATTTCAATGCTGCTACAAACAAATGTTCGTCTTAGCAATCCCAAACAATCGCACTTTGGCCTTCAAATCCCACCGCTCCACTTTTCATGGGATAGCTTTCAGGGGCGAGGAATCTTCCATTCCCCAGCTTTACAAGCTTGCTCTTGTGTCAGCACCGATCCGGACCTTCTAATGACCGGTGTAGCTGTAACCTTTTTTGCCATTATTTACGCCAAAAGCAAAGGACCTTCATGATGAAAGCACTGCTGGGCAGCTGATCGCTCCCTAACACACATTTTGCCGCCGTAATTTGAGTTGTGGAAATTGCTGGAACCACCACCGGTCGTTGGTCATCAGGGAGCACGCTAAAATGATATACGGCCCACTGAATGAATGGGCCAGTAAGATCGAGAGATCAAAGCACCATTCCAAGTGGGCCGGACGGGCGAACCAAATCGGGAAAGTTTACCCCAAACAAATTGGGAAGCCCTGTCCCCATCACGCGCTCGCCACCGCCGCTTGTCGCAAGCGAACAAACCGACGCCGCCACGCCACCGCCGCTCTGTCCGAGCTCGCAGCCATGGAGGCGACGGCGGCGGCACCTACCCCCGCGCCTCACGTTCTCGTCATTCCCTTCCCCGCCCAGGGCCACGCGCTGCCGCTCCTGGACATCACCGCCCTCCTCGCCGCGCGCGGCCTCCGCGTCACCGTCGTCACCACGCCCGCCAACCTCCCGCTCCTCTCGCCACTCCTCGCCGCGCACCCCGACGGCGCCCGATCCCGCACGTTCCCTTTCCCCTCCCATCCGTCCCTCCCCGCAGGGCGCGAGAGCACCAAGGACTGCGGCCCGGAGTACTTCGCCGTCTTCATCCAGGCGCTCGCCGCGCTGCGCGAACCGGTCCGTGCGTGGGCCAGGGCGCAGAAATCCGATCCGGTCGTCGCCGTCATCGCCGACTTCTTCTGCGGGTGGGCGCAGCCGCTCGCCGCCGAGATCGGCGCCGCGGGACTCGTGTTCTCGCCGTCGGGCGTCCCCGGCACCGCCGTTCCTCACTCGATGTTCCGTCGCCAGGTGACACGGCCAGCGGGGAGCGACGACACGTACAGCATCACGTTCCCCGCCATCCCGGCGAGCCGGCGTACCAGTGGAGAGAGAGCTCCATGCTGTACAGGAACTTTATCGAAGGCAGCTAGACGAGCAGGTCCGCGAATCGGTGAGGCAGGAACTTCCTCTGGAACTGGAGAGCAGGGACTTCGTGTCGAACACGTTCCGGGCGCTCGAGGGGAGGTACCTGGACACGCCGCTCGAGGACCTGGGATTCAAGCGCGTCTGGGCGGTGGGCCCTGTGGCGCCGGAGGCCGACGCCGCCAGCGCTCGCGGCGGGGAGACCGCTGTCGCGGCGGCCAATCTCGCCGCGTGGCTGGACGGGTTCCCGGACGGTTCGGTCGTGTACGTGAGCTTCGGGAGCCAGGCGGTGCTGACCCCGGCCGTCGCGGCGGCGCTGGCCGAGGCGCTGGAGCGCAGCGCCGTGCCGTTCGTGTGGGTCGTGGGCGCCGGGAACGATGGCGGCGGCGTGGTGGTCCCGGACGGGTTCGAGGCGCGCGCGAGGAATGTCGGCATGGTGGTGCGCGGGTGGGCGCCGCAGGTGGCGGCGCTGCGGCACGTGGCGGTGGGATGGTTCGTGACGCACTGCGGCTGGAACTCGGTGCTGGAGGCCGTCGCCGCGGGGTTGCCCATGCTGGCGTGGCCCATGTCCGCCGACCAGTTCGTGAACGCGCGGCTGCTCGTGGACGAGGCGCGCGTCGCGGTGCGCGCGTGTGCCGGGGGCGTCGGCGTCGCACCGGACGCCGGCGAGCTCGCGGCCGTGCTGGCCGACGCGGTCGGTGAGAAGGGGCGTGAGTTGAGCGTGCGCGCCAGAGAGCTCGCGGCCGAGGCCGCGCGCGCAGTGAAGGAAGGCGGCAGCTCGTATAATGACTTGGAGGCTTTGGTGCAAGAGATTCGGAAGCTTAGTTGAATCCAATCTGCTCGTCACAATTGGGATACTGGTTGTGATGCGACAAATAGGCAGTGATGTTAAAAAAAAAAAAAAACAAATTGTGATTCGGAAAATAAATTGGTCCCGAATACTGTGTTTTCTCTATGAATTTCCTGTACATTCAAGTTACATTATGCGCTGCCAAAGGCTGGTTTGAGAAGAACAAAAGTACTGGATGAAATGCTTTAGTGCGTACATGGCGTGACAAAGCGCACATATTGTTCAGCCTTTGCTGGGACTACGTAAAGATTTGAGGCACCAGCAACAAGTCACCCCTACAAACTACTCCAATGCAAGACAAACTATTGTCTTCCACCGTTATTATTCTTCTGCAGTTCTGCTGATTGTTTGCCAAAGCTGAACCACTAGTGGTACATGCTCTTAGACAACCAGCTACCGCTCGCACAACGCCGTACAGAACAGTATAATTAGCTTGAAGATTCCGATCAACTGCGTGTTAGCGGAGGTAGTTGAAGCAGCTTGCGTGCGCAGCAAACACCCGAACTATCAGCTTAGGATTGGGCAACTAGGTCCTTTGAGGTTGTTTCATCGTCGTTTTTGCAGATTCCATGGTACTGCAGCGCCGCAACTCGTATATACTTAATTTTCAGTTTGATTCGCATGCAATCTGACTTGATTATTTGAAAATGAAGGACCAGTGTCATGCTGAACCAAATCAATTTGAAGGGCGCCACCTACTTATTAGCTACTCGCTCCAGATGGCTATTGGCTCTGCGATCCCTTGAAAATTCAGGAGATGCCGCCATCTCAGGATAGGAGAAACATGCGGAGTTCGATACCCCCATATGCCGACGTTTGACTCCACCAACCCGGTGGCCCATCAGCCCATGTCTCATGTCATCTGATCATTGTCATGAGAAAAATTAATGAAGCAGCAAGCCATGTGCCGGCGTTCTGGGGCGAGGAATCCTCCATAACGCAGCTTTACGCGTCTGCTCGTGTATCAGCGTCGATCAGGACCTTCTAGTGACTAATGTTGTTGTACCCTTTACTTGCCATTGTTTCAACCTAAAGCAAAGAACCTTCCTGGTCTGAAACTCTGATGAAAGCACAGCTTGGCAGCTGATCGTCCCCTGCGACACGTTTTGCCGCTGGAGTTGAGTTGTGAACCATGTGGTGGAATTGCTGGAAACAGGGGTCATTCGGTCGTCAGTCAGAAGCTGGCAGATAAACTGCTTACTTATCAAACACTAAAATTAATCTGCTTTCTTAAGTCTGAGATGTTTAGGTGGCTGCAAAACATGAACTGCGTTTTATTTCTCACTATTCGTTTTACTGCTGGAGCACTGTTCGTTTTTCTACTAGACCCAAGGAGTTCAATTGATCACTATTCCCCAACCGACAAGATCTATTTTGCACATTGATATCTGATTTGTCTCGACAAGTCAAGCTATTTATTGTGGAGTGGTCCAGAATTATGTAGTCAGCTGAATAGAAATGTCATGCCCAACAAAAGAAGAACATGTAACGTCGATTGAAAGCTTTGGTCTTCAGTAGCCAAATGTTAGGGGCATGTTGGTGCACAGCTGGAGGTTTGGCAGGATCAACCCTTAAGTCAAAGAAGTTGGTTATGGTCTCTGAGGGTGTACCACTGCTTCCATGATTGGCGTCCTCTAGTATTCTGCTGGTGGATCGTCCAAAAGAACATGAACAGAAACGAACAAGTGTTTGGTCTAATAGTAGCGACTAAGTTTGATGTGCCCTATGACTCGACTAAATTTAGAGTAACAGTTACATGTAATCGTGTAACATTTATCCAAGAAGAAATTTACACGACGTAAGTGAGTTTTATGTTTTAGGTTGCATTGGTGGATACTACTACCCAATGTTAACACTCAGCATACACAGATTACAGCAAGTGCACTTGTAAATGTACTTCACGAGAATATTCTCAGTAGATGAATCGCTGAAAAAGACTACAGCAAAACTATCAGAAGTTCAGCACTCACAAGAATTGATATGAGGTGTTTCTTGCAACCAACTGGTGGTATTACTATCGCCATGTCGCTATACTTACAAGCAAAGCATATTATCATTATATTCGATCGAGCACCTTCAATCACTTGAAAATGCAGCTACTCATAGTGTCCTATTTTTGTGTAAGTCTGATCAACCTATCAGTTTCCATTTTCGGTCCCAACTGCATGAAATAGAAGCATATCAATCTGGAGGATTGAAGCTCAAGCATTTATCATCCCCGCTTTTCTGCAAAGTATATACCAAGATCATATTACAAAAGCTGAAGATTGCATGATGATTGAACAAGATACCAGTGAAAATGCTACTCACAAGTCCCATCACGTGAACCGCAAAAGTCTTTAGTTTTTTGAAACGAACCAAAAGTGGTCTGTTACCAATGTCCTAGCATGCATAACTAACTGTGCATCTAGACAAATATACATTGTCATTTCTTCTTCCCTAATGCTGCTGTAGTAGACTGCACAGTGCACGCCGCCACAGTTTGAGACATGTGCCCGCTCAATCAGAGCATGTGAAGCGCGTAGAACGAAACAATAGTTAATAGTAGTTAGAAAAACGCTAACAACTCATTCCGGTATACAAAGATGGACAAAATGTAGGAACAACAACTGCCTTTCTGCTGGATAAAAGAACACACGCTCCTTTGATTGCTTCAAAGACCTGTCCCCGCTGCTTCTTTGTCGGCTCCTACTCCAACCTGCAGCTGTGTGTGTGCGTTTCTTTTTTTACCCGCCTTTCCTTTGCTTATTCACTTCGTTTGTCTTCCGTTCTGACCTCGCAGTAAGTGTAAATGCACAGCAAAGAATTTCCAGTTTGCATGGCTCGTAGCCTCCTGTTCTGCTCTGCTCCCTTGAGCTGAAAGCATTGCGCTTATTTGGCTCGGCATGGCTCGCGTTTAGCGTAAGCAGGAACGCTCCAACTACTACTCCAACCAGCGGTGCCTAAAGAAGGAAAAAGCAGATTTGTTAATGCATAAAAGCAGGGAGATCATCAGCAGCACCAGAGGGGAAAGATAAGGAGGACTAAAAAGACTCCACCTAATTGCAACCTAAACGTCGCTTTTTTGTTTGTTTTCAGTCAGGAAATGATTAATCCCATGAAGTAGCTAGCTGTTACTAGTAATTAAAATGGGCAACGGGCCTATGGTGGCATCTTAAACAATGTAAAGGATGACAACAGAAAGGAGAAGAAAAATAATGGTTCATGACCTTCATACGGTCATACTCTGAGTTATATATATTGCGACGCAGCTGATGTTTATGTTCACGTTTCACCGAACGGTCAGTACGGTCATAGGAATGTTCAGAGTTCAAAGCTGAAAAGAACTGTTCAGACGATGAAAACAAAAGGTCCGTTTCAAATGATTAAAGAAAAATGAGGTGAAAATGATACTATGAATTTACAATGCCAAACTGCTGGTCGTTCAGATGCAGTATTCACCGACGAAAGCCTTGGCCGGTGAGCGTCACCTAGCTTAGGTGTTGCAAGGATAATGCATCCTACTTGTGTTACATGCACATTTCACCAGATGATGCCTGTTCTTGATTCAACTGTGCTCTTGTCCACTTGTTCGGTGAGCGTCACCTAGCTTAGGTTTTTTTTTTTTTTGTGGTTAGCATCTCTGTATCCTAATGCAGCTTGACTGCAGGAAAGTTGACTAATAAGAACGGACGCATGCGCAAACGGTCCTTGATAACTGTGGCTGGTTCATCTCGATCTGTACAGTTCATGGAAGCTCGCAGGTCGTTTGCACAACGGGTTTCGCTCATTTCGTAGCTGACGAGCCATTGTCTTGTACTGCCCTTTTCCAGCTGTTTCTTGCAAGATATTCATGTGTTCGTACTAGTTTTGAAATGATTAGAACAGCAGTTTTCCGCTCATGAAGTTATATGGTTCCTTCCTGCAAAGAAGAAGAAAATATCACCTCGGTTGCTACTTGCATCTTTAAAATCTGACAGACTGCCTCGTCCGGGCATCCAGCCAGCAAGATTATAAACTACTGTATGTCCAGAAAAATATAGTTCAAACTAGTACTATAGTGCTCCAAAATTGGATCCTTGTTCAGCTCCAATTGGGGAAATTGTGAACGACATGCAGATGTTTGCTAAAGAAGCGTTGAATAGAAAAATTCCAGAATAAGTATGCATCCGCCAATGAATACACTGGCATGGGCGTGCACGTGATTGCCATCAGCTGTAAAGGCCAAGGCAAGCGACAAGGAAATTCTGTAGCAGTTTAAAAGGGCATGCTTGCAGAAGCCCAAACAGCATGTGCATCGTTGAACTAGCGCTACTGTTCAGCCACCTCTTTCTAATAATAGTACTTAAAAAAATCGAGCTAAAATCAATCCGGAAATAATACTAAAAAAATCAATCCGGAAATGGGATAAAGGAGGGAAAAGTCAGTCAGACTGTAATTCTCTGAGCAGGCAACAAAAGTTGTGACGTGGTAAAAATCTGGTGCCGGAAAGCTAGGAGGATCTGCGCTCACCGCCGTCTTCAGGATCTGACAGTGCAGGCGCCGTGTTGCCTTTCGTTCTGTCCTGAGTCCTGCACAGCCCGAATTGCTTCAAGTTTCACCATCTGGTACGTAGGAGTACTGTACAGTGCAAAGCAAAAAAGTGATGAGGTGCATGGGTTGGGTTCGGCCACAGGACGTGCACACGTTGGACAAGCCATTTATTGCAGGCCACCGTTCGTTCGCGCGTCGCTCCGAAAGATCGATCTCTCAGCGGCCGTTCGTTCGCGCAGTCCTGAGCTTTACCGCCACATGTTCGTGTTCGCTCGATCTGTGGTTGGATCAGCTCATGTTTTCTGCTGCCCACCAACCAAAGATGGCAACAGTTAAAACACCGAAATTAGCAGTTTCGGATCTCGTAACGTTTGGTTCTACGAGGTGTAGAGTATCTTTGCTCTGACACGGCGCGTTGGGCTAAAGTAAAATGAAGGTCTTGTTTTTTTAAGGCGACGAGGAGGAGCAGAGCAGAACACGAAAGTGTTGTGCAGGCCGCGCTGCCTAACGGCCGAAATATTCCGAGCTTTTCCCAGTGGGTTGTACCCCACCAAACACCGTGTCCTTTTCCCTCCGGGCTCTTCTTGCCAATTGCCAAATTCCCCGGGAGGGATCCCCACCTCACCATCCGCCACCAGCCGCTGCCTGTCCCCTCCCCCTGCTGCCGCGGCCGCGCGCCTCCTCCTAATAATTGCGTCGCATTGCCCGCCTGGTGAGCCTCGCGCCGCAGTAGCTAGCAGCGAGGAACAGAGCCTCGCTTATATCACCAACTCCCCACCACCTCCACCGCCGACTACTGCTACCGCTCGAAGCTTTGCGCGCGAGCCACGAGGTGAACGGCGCGCGCGTCGCGGAGCAGTGGCGGCGGGTGAGAGGCAGGGGCGCGGTTGATTGGCAGAGAGGGAGGGAGATCTCGCTTCGTCTGTCTTTGTCCTTCCATCAGGCGGCATGAAGCTCCCGCTGCTGCGGCCGCTGTGGCCGGGGCTGGCGCCGGCGGCGAGTTCGCCCGACACGGCGCCGGAGCCGGGGAAGCCGTCGCTTCCCGCGGCGTGGCTGCTACTGCACGCGCTCTTCTGCGCCACCTCCATGGCCGTGGGCTTCCGCTTCTCCCGCCTCATCGTGTACCTCCTCTTCCTCCCGACCCCGTTCACGGACCCGACCGCGCAACTCGTCTCCCTCGTCTCCCCGCCCGTCATGCTCGCCGCCGCCAGCAACGCCACCGCCACCATCACCACCACCACGACCACCACCACCACCGTCACCACCACCACCACCGTGGCCACCGAGATCGCGGCGGCGCACGCGCACGTCCACCACGGGCCCGTCTTCGTCGGCCGCCACCCGATCCGCGTCCGCGACTGGCCCCACCCGGACCCCGCCGAGCTCCTCAAGGCCCACCGCATCCTCGCCGCCGTCCAGAACGCGCAGCGCGCCAGCCGCCACCGCGCCAACGCTGCCGCCGCGCCGCCCAGGCCCGTCATCGCTGTCACCCCGACCGCCGCCTCCGCGCTGCAGGTGCCGTCCCTCACCTCGCTAGCGCACACGCTCCGCCTCGTCGACGCGCAGCTCGTGTGGATCGTCGTCGAGCCAGGACGCCGCACCGACGCCGTCGCCGCCGTGCTCTCCCGCTCCAACCTCGACTACCTCCACATCACCGGGCCGGCCAGCGGCGACGCCTCCACCGCCGCCGCGCGCCTGCGAATGCACGCCCTCAGGTACGCCCCGCCCGACCATTGGATCTCGCGCTCCTCCTCAGTCCCGATCTCACCGATTGATTCCTCCTCCTCGTAATATATATAATTCTGACGGATCTCTTCTCCAACCAACCAAACGCGCGCGCAGGGAGATTCGGAAGAAGCGGATGGACGGCATCGTGGTGTTCGCCGACGAGAACAGCATCCTCCGGACCGAGCTGTTCGACGAGGCGCAGAAGGTGACCTCCGTCGGCGCCGTGCCCGTCGGCATCCTGGGCGAGGACGACGGCGCCAGCGAGTCGTTCCTGCAGGCGCCGGCGTGCGACGCGGCGGGCAACCTCGTCGGCTACCACGTCTCCGACGAGACCGTGCTGCCGGCCAACCGGAGCGACATGCTGCTATCCAGCCGGCTGGAGTGGGCCGGCTTCGTCGTGAACGCGCGGGCGCTCTGGGAGGGCGCCGCCGAGCGGCCCGACTGGGTGCGCGACCTCGACGCCATCGACGCCGACGCCGACGCGCGCGTCGCCAGCCCGCTCGCGCTCGTCACCGACGCCGCCCGGGTCGAGCCGCTCGCCAAGTGCGCCAGACGGCGCTCGCGTGGTCGCTCCGGTCAGACACGCTCCACGAAGTCAAATTCCCACACGAGTAAGTTCGCCACTTACCATTTTTGATATTTACTACTGCTACCGCGTGATCATTATCCCACACTAGTAGCATTCCATGCTCAGATCTATGATTTTGTTTCGTGGCGCGACACGAGGTACGAGTAGTTGCGCAAATTATGATGGTTGGCGATGATGGTCATGGTGTTCCTAATTAGAGGTTTGGTGGTAGGCCGCCTTAAGCACATGCCGACCAAGCACAACACCGACTTGTTTAAGAGCCCTGTCACAAACTACTCTTAGCACTATCATAGAATGCTTTTTGTGTAGTAGAATTATATTGTGATTTGTGATCTGTCTATCTCACTCTCCTCTACCACCAGTCTACCTGGTCTTGGTGGTTGCCGTTTTCATGAATGAGCATGTGTCGGTCCATGTTTCTCTCGTCTTCGTGTCTTATTCTCGTAGTAGCATGGCACTGTGAGGTTGATTAACATGAGTGGAACGATGAGTAATAGACATGCAACATGGATTTCTTTTAAAATCTTTTTTTTTTTCAAATCGATTTCACGGTCCTCGTGGCGTGGCTTGTCTAATCAGAAAGGTTTATATTTTATTAGCACAGTCACCTTACTTTCTCCAAAAGGCTCTCTATTTGCTGAATTGCTCCACTGGCTCACCTAATCCAGCTGTCCTATGCGTTGTGTCAAGAAAAGCTGAGCCAGGTCATTCTAAATATTCATACCTATCACTTCTATTAGCATATAGTACTACCTTGAATGATGAGAATTCTTTAGCCCCAATAAGTACTCATTGCTCTTTAACATCTGCAGAACCTTTTATGCATTATTTTGGTTATGTAAGGCACATGCCTTGTAGCTTCTGTATTTCTTTGGTTCTAAGGTTGTTTTGGATTTCACTAAGTGATGCGTGCAACTATGTTTGATCGCACTATTTCTCGTTAACTAAATGGTTGTTAATTCTAAACATTTTGGGGCAGATGGAAAATCAGTCCTCCTCTTCTGACTACTGGTGCACGGCAAGAGACTGTAAAACCAGACACACCACAGAAGCAAACTACTCTAGCAAATACTGAAGATCAGCACTAGGGGTCATTTTTTTCGTGGGAACTAGAAATCAGAGCAAACCAGGTCGCTGTTGCTCTCAAATTTGTCAAACGTCTCCACTGATGCATCTATCCCTCGTCGGTGCCAAACGCTGTTGAGCAACATAAGTCAACTCAACTCAGTTCTTTGGACTATACAGAGAAAGTCAACAACAATACATGTAATCGTTGGACCCGTCTTAATCACTCTGTGCCACTGTGTAAAATAGATAAAGTTTAATTATCTATACTACTCATCACTTCTCCAGTAGATAGTAAGTTAGGCATATTGTTTTCGTGTAAAATAGGTCAGAGCAGAGGATTGCAAAATTGATGTGGTCTGGGAGTTAATTGGTTATACACTTGTATGAAATAATGATGATTCAGTTTTCACTTCATTTTTCTACACACTTCGTTTGTATGTGCAGATATCTGGTCAAAGATCCACAAAAAGGGTGTTGGTCATGACTCATTCTGTGCAAATCTTATGACTGGTTGTGTTAAAATTACTTTTTAGTTCATTCGCCAATTTTTTTTTTACTTTGTAGTTCCCGGTGGTCTTTGGTCATGACTCACGTGTTCCTAACTTTGGAAAAAAGCTCGTCAGCTATTTGCTGTAGCACCTGCCTGCCTGAAACTGTTTTCCTTTCTCACTGCATGTCAAATGTCTCCTGTATCGACCGACGGTTGCTTCACACAGCGTCAGTTCGTCAGCCATTCATGTTTCTATTCAATTTAATACTATGTAAAGAAAGCCCCTTCTGATATCTTGAATTTCTCGCAACCTGCAGATTTGGGACTACTGCTGAAATGTAGAACTGATTGCTTGAAATTCCAACAGATGGGCCTTGTCCTATTCGAACTGATGGATCGAATCTTTGTTTTCCCTCGGAATGTTTTTGAGAGGTTTTTTTGGTCCATCAACCAGGTTTTTGAGAGGTTTTTTTGGTCCATCAACCTGGCCCAAATCACTACTTGAGGTCCAAAAGGCCCTGAACATATTTGACCCATCTTAGAACGTATGATATGAAGCCCGTGCATGATGATCCACGACTCATGACCCAGTCCAAAAAGGTCCTAAACATAATGCTCTTTTCGTTTTGTTCGGCTTTCTTTTTGAGACAATAGCATTTTAATCATGATTCTAGACTCTAATTACGTTTTCACCATCGATTTTCAGATTTTGCAAGATCATCATTGATTGCTTTCAGATTTTGCAAGATCATCATTGATTTTTTGAAAAGTGATGGTAAAATCGCAAAACTATTTTGTAAGATCACCATCGTTTTTTTAAAAAACTAATGGTAAAATTACAAAATCTAAAAAATAATGATAAAAACACAATTAGAGTCTGAAAGGATGGTTGTTTTGCAATTGTTCCTTTCTTTTTCCACCCAACCAACGTCAGCAAAAATGGCCCGTAAAAAATATCACAGGAATCCTGAGACGTGACTTCAGAAAATGCAGTACGGCAAGTTAGGCCTGACTGGTATAATAAAACACGAAAGCAACAGGAAAAGTTGTACTAAAAAAAAGAAAGCAACAGGAAAAGTGTTGTTTAACTAACGCGACATTTTGTGCCGGAGAAAGATTTTTTTTTTTCTCTCATCCTTGCTTGGCTCTCTTTTGGCCGTATAACACAGACGCAAGTATCTTTCATCTTCAGATGGGTTCACACCACCGGCCAAAGCCTGTGTTTCTACGCTACCGTAAAAAAGGCTTGTTACCGACTAGTAATTCTGAATTAACCGCGTTACTGGCTGTTAGCGTAGACTGAAGGTCGTGACACCTTGATCGCTCGCTGGGTTAACCAAAAGAGATGGCGTAGAGCTGGACAGTAACTGACGGCAACCATCCCAGGCCTTATCTGAATCTGACTTTAGGTATCCAGACAATCTCCATCTAACATTTCCCATTGCTGATTGACTGACTTTAAAAAGCTGTTTATTTATGGTCCGTCGAAAGTATGGATGTGGTCTAGTTTCGTCCATAAACAATCAGCTTGTTTGGCTAGCTGCATTGTAGCAGCTACGATTTCAGTTATAGTATTTTAGTTATTTTTTCAGCATTGTTTCGCAGTTGTTTCTTCAGCAGCCGCTACAGTATAACAGTTGCGATTCAACGAACAGAGCGAATACTAATATCTGAACAGTTAAAGTTTACGTTATCTGTTTCGTCCCGTTGCTTGTGTCTAAATTTGACCGAGGTCAACAGAACCCTGTGCATGAGTTCATCATCTTCTTTAACTGAACTCCCAATCAAGGATTGCAATCCCGTGAAAACCAGGAAAACCGAGACCGGAAAAACCGGTTCGGTAAACCAGAAAAAACGGCCGGTTTTTCGTTATGTTACAAAACACAATGTAGGTTTTTCGGGTTTTCGCCCGGTTTTTCTTACCGGATCAGACGTTTTTCTTACCGGATCAGACCCTTTTTTTGGGTTTTTCTGAAAAACCGGACCGGTTTGGCCGGGATTGTAAACCCTGCTCCCTATCGAGCGGGCCTGACAACCGCACCGATCAATCAGTGCCCAAAACTCCGATTGAACAGTCGAGCTAGCTAGCAGTAGGGCTGTAAATAGATGCGACCTGATTGATTGAACAATCGAACCTCATTTTAGAAATCTAATTCATTGATCTAAAAAGGATCAGAGGCAATCCTAAAAGGCACCAATTTACGCCCTGGCTAGCAGGTCATCGAAATATCCGGCGTTCAATCGATCAGGTCCACATCGAGCTACAGCAGCGCCACCAGTCCACAAACGCGACGTAACCCGTTACTGATTGTCCCGTGAACTGGTCCGTGCTGCATGCAACATTTGTCTCCTTTCCGATATAAAACAGCGCGTAGGATTTAGAAGTGTTTCTACTTTAGATTCTGTTTCTCTCTTAAAAAAGCTTGCTAAAGAGTTTAAACCAAAACAGATTATGCTTCTCTCATTAAGAAGCACTTCTCAATTTTATACTAGAATCCAGAATCCACAAAAACATAGATTCTCATGATTTTTTTACTAATCTTTGTATTAGAATCTATAAGAGAAGCTATTTTATCAAATATTTTAAAAAATACTTCTTGCATAGAAGCTGTTTTTATAAGATAGAAGCTATTTTGTGGAGAAATTATTTTTCGAAAAATCCATGCCAACGGGGCCTTAGTCGCCGAAGTATTTCGCGCCGTCGTAGTTGCCCAAAAGGTTCAGCAAAAATTTTCAAGGGAACTGAAGGTCCGCAGCATCCAGCGAAATTAGTAAGCGGGGAGAGAGCGTGATTCATCAGCCACCACTTCGAGCCGTCCGTTCATCTGCCGTGCCGCGTTAAGCCGGTAACAAAGCTGGCCCGGAAGAGCCGGGAACCAGGGCAGCTCGATCCACGTCCATGGACTCCGATTTTCTATCGTTTCTCCGATCGTACATAATTGCGTGCTGGGAGTTCCATCGATCGATCGACACGGCTAGTTTGAGCCTTTGACTACTGCAACGATCAGAAAGCGTCCAAACTGCAAGGACACGCACGCATTTTGAGCAGGGAGGTAGGTGAGCTGCATGTGCTTCAGAAGGAAGAAACACCGGTTCGACAGAGCAAAACAACGGAGGAGGGAGCAATTCTTACACATGGCATATCTGATAGGTTACGGCTCTAATCTGCATCACATGTGTGTACTTTGCTCTGCGTAATTGAAATAACATGGCTCGGTGCATGTGTGTACTTTGCTCTGCCTGTGGAATATACGACTTTCCTACGGTACTGTGGTGACCGCAAGTTCCTCGCCGCCTCTTCTCCCAATGGATTAATGGGAATCAGGGTTCACCAAACCGATGGTAATTGGTCTGGTTTTCACAGTAACCCGACTTATCGGTCCGGACCGGTTACATCGGTTTACTGGTTTTCGATCGATTTTTTAATTTAAATTTAAGTGAGTTTTAAAATTTGACAAATTTTATTTGGTTTTTATCGGTTTTGACCGATTACCGACCGGTAACCGGACTTACCGACCCGATCCCGTTCGGTCGGTCGGTCGGTAAGGAGAACCCTGAATGGGATGAGATGAGATAGACGTCTAGTGGACAAGCACCAACGACTGAACCTTGCAATTGACACAAAGATTCTTGGAAAGAAAGAAAGACGAAAACAAATCAATTGAAGCTTTTGTTGGTACCTGTGTTGTCACCATGCTATTGCCAGTAGATAAGAGCAGTTGCCCTAAGTGGGTTGCCCAAGATGCGTCCCAATTTCTTTCTGCTGTAGGGGGTGTTCGTTTCATGGGGGTTTAAAATTTAGAGGGGTTTAAAAAAAAGAATCTTATCATTTAAGAGTATTAAATAAAGTTTAATTACAAAACTAACTGCAGAACCCCTGGTCTAATTGGCGAGACGAATCTAATGAGAGTAAGCAATCCGTGGTTAGACGATGGTTACTGTAGCGTTACTGCAGCAAAACATAGCTTACTTAGGCTCGTTAGATTCGTCTCGTAAAGATGTACCCATCTGTAAAAAGGTTTTGTCATTAGACTTTATTTAGTACTAGATTCTCTTTATTTAGAGGGCTCTAAAATTTAGCGCTAAAAGAAACGAACAGTGCCGTAGTATGATGAGTAAGTCACGGCGGACGGCGACATGCGCAGGCCCTACCATGGCCACCGCCACTGCAGAGGGGAAGGGATCAGGCGACCCGCTTCTACTGCCGTGGCAGGCATTGCTTCCGCCTTCTGAATTTGTGATGCTTGCAAGGCTGAAGAGTTTACGGAAGCAGTAGCACTATCTTGCTTCTCAAGTGGACAGTGACATCTAATTTTAGTATAAGCCGGTGGAGCAGAAAACAGCAGTACTGGAGTATTCATTTATTCGGTGATAAGTCATGCAGCAGCCGTAATCGCCTTATCACAAAATTATGCAAACCAAGTTGCGCTGTCCAGCAGTATGGGATAAGAATAATTCGCGTGAAACAAAGGGTTACTTCTATTGAACATACTCCTTTATACGGATAAGCAAAAAGAAAATGAAATGAGTAGTCTGATTTATAGTACCAAATCATTCATCATCACGACATGGTCATTCATCCAAACGGCACTCTACGAAATTGAGTAGTCCCTAGTATTTTATACTCCAAAATCACGTAGAGTAAGTACTTTGTCGTGGGAGGGCAGTGGGCAGGCATGGCCAATCATCAACGGAACGGGTTGTGGTGCCGTGCTTTGCTGGTTCGCTGACCCGTGCTCGTCGCCTTCTCTCGTTTTTCTCCGGGCGCGGGAGGGAGGAGAATTTCTAGTTTCTCACCAATCCCGGTGTGCGGGGGCTCCACGCCTCAGCCAACCAACCCATGCCCGCCACTCTTGCCTTGCCGAGATCCCTTTTTCTTTTGTCTACCCATGCGGCCCGGCCGCCGGTCTGTGTAAAGATTCTATGCTGCGCCTTGTTGCGGCACTCGCTATGTGGTCGTAGTTGATGCCTCAAATAAGCAAAAGATGCTAGTTTTGATCCGATTTAAGATGTGATTTAACTACATAGTAATCATTTATTTCCCGACAATGGACCCATTTCGATCAACTTCAAGATTCATGTTCTTGGCGACGAGTTTGTCTTCTCCGAAGAAAAATGTGCCACTGAATCCAATGCAACGTAACACAAAACCATGCACGGATGCTTCGTTCCAATTCGTGCTCACGAGGAGCACGGCCTCGCCATCAAACCACGGAGCAAAAACTGATGCGCTCGTGGTACTAACCGGCGCAGCACGGACGCGCACGAGTAATCCCTTCGCAGCGCGGGTCGCTCGCTGCGTTCCCATGCGGAAATTGAGACTGGCGCAGAGGAGCTCGCTGCGTTCCCATGCGGAAATTGAGACTGGCGCAGAGGATCAGATGATGAGAGGAATCAGCTCGTCTCCTCAACCACCGGATTCCATCAACGCAACAGGGATCCCCTTGTACAGTGGTTGGCACGTCGCGATCGGAGGAGGTGCACGACATGGTTGGATGGCTTACTTGGCCCTCCTCCCTCCACTTAGCCGCCTTCTCATCCATACCCTCCTCCCCTGCTTGCTTAATCTATCCATCCCATTGGATGAACAAGTAGCCGCAGGACCATGCCGGACGGTGGTTTCAGTGCCTGACCTTACAAACAGTTCGATGTTTGCAAGCTACGTACTCCTACTACACTACTACGTGCTACATGGTGCAGTATGTGACCGCGTGTACGCAGTGTAATCTGACACGGAACTGTAATCCATCCAGTCTGTGACCGCTTCGCTTTCTCCTCCTTGGTTGTTTCCGTCCAGTGACAAATACTGTAAACTAGTATGGCGGTTGAAACAGGAACGAGTTAGCAGAAAAGGTAAAGAGATTTATTATCATCCCGGTCAAAATCATCCACCTCCACGTTACCTCCTCGTCACCACCCTTTCTCCGTGTCTCCACTCACACGTTACCCCGCGGATATAAAAATAAACAACTCAAGTAATCGAAGCATCACCATTTGGACTACGGCATTAAACACAAATTTCAGCACAACACGTCAACAAAAAATACTGCTCGCCCTCTCGGGAAAAATGGAAAACAAAAGATAAGAGAAATTATTGGTCGCCTTCAATCCAATCCAACCTGTCCACGTCCGCGCCACCTTGATGACCCAGAAACAATAAAAATCGGCGCGAAAAATATCCTAATGGCCGTGCAGATTAAGGCCCTCTTTGGAACGCAGGATTTTCACAGGAATTATACAGAAATTTCACAGGAATCAGTTGACTGTTCACAGAAAAAACGCAAGAATAGAAAAAAATCCCGCGTTCCTCGCCAAAAGGATCGGGCCCACCACTCCCCCGCCCCCACTTGTATAAAGCGACACCAATACCGCCCTGCCATGGAAAGAAAAGGAACACCTCCTCCTCCTACCTCACCTATTCACTCCCTGCTTGTCTCCTCTCTTCTTGCTAGCTAGCCGCGGTGATGGGTACCTCATCTACGACGACGTCGCTTGCGGCGGCGGCGCTGCTGCTGCTGCTGTCGCTGGCGGCGGCGGCGGACATGTCGATCCTGTCGTTCGGGGAGCGGAGCGAGGAGGAGACGCGGCGGATGTACGTGGAGTGGATGTCGCGCCACGGCAAGGCGTACAACGCCATCGGCGAGGAGGAGAGGAGGTACCAGGTGTTCAAGGACAACCTGCGCTACATCGACGAGCACAACGCCGCCGCCGACGCCGGCGTCCACTCCTTCCGCCTCGGCCTCAACCGCTTCGCCGACCTCACCAACGACGAGTACCGCGCCGCCTACCTCGGCGTCAGGACCAAGCCGCAGAGGGAGAGGAAGGTCAGCTCCAGGTACAACGCCGGCGAGAACGACGCGCTGCCGGACTCCGTCGACTGGAGGACCAAGGGCGCCGTCGCAGAGGTCAAGGACCAGGGCAGCTGCGGTAAGCATATGCATCCATATATACACCTCTGCTTTCTTCTGATTCTTCTGCTTAAACATGCATGCCCTGTTGCTTCCATGTGGCTGATGGATCATCTGTTTTACTGGTTGGAAGAGAAACTTCTTAACCTTTTTTTTTTTAATAACTGTCCTCGATATGCGTAAATAGTGGAATTTAACCTTCCAATTGCACTAGTACTACCTGACGGGATCTGTATCTTCTACCTGATGGTCAACGGAAAGAATATACAGTTCCCAGAGCCTTGTAGTTCGTCATACCCAAAATGGAAGCAGAGTGGAAGGGGGACTTTATATGTCTATATATAGTCGAGTTTACTTCAAAATTCGAATTAGACACACCAAGTAAAAATCCTTTAATTTTAAACACTACTTTGCATCAAGGTTAAAGCTAAATTATGCTATGCATGATTCCTGAAACCTTTAAACGCTGTCCTACTAATTTCGTCCTTATTTATTTGGACCAATTTACCAGTGTCGGGCCAATAGTGTAACCGAATGATGTACCGATACAAAAGGACGAATGGGGGCCTAGTGTGTTTGACTTTTATGGTTTTAATAGAAGAAGAAAAAAGCTATAGATAATGTCCAAGTAGGTTCATCGAACATGGACAATCACACTACTTTTGTTCCTTGTGAACTACAATTACCTTGACGGAAGGAGCAACTAAAAAAAATCTAATGCACTGTCAGTGGTCATTGTCATGTTGACAGAGCTGGCGGACCGATTTGTGCGTCCCATGTCACCATTCGCTTCCATTCCACATGATTCCAAAATGGTTATTGTCTGTGCTATTTGCTTTGCAAAACACTCCAATACTAACATCAGAGTTTGCAATGACAGTAACTAGTACTCCTATGACATTATGGTATTGATGTCTGATCTCTGTTTATCGCTTGCAGGAAGTTGCTGGGCTTTTTCAGCAATTGCGGCTGTTGAAGGCATCAACCAGATTGTTACGGGCGACATGATCTCCTTGTCTGAGCAGGAGCTGGTCGACTGTGACACCTCATACAACCAGGGATGCAACGGAGGTCTGATGGACTATGCGTTTGAGTTCATTATTAACAATGGCGGAATCGACACTGAGGACGACTACCCTTACAAGGGTTTGGACAACCGCTGTGATGTCAACAGGGTATACTTTCCTCGCCAATTTAGATCCCTACTTCCGTTGACTTCTGAAGAGCAAGCGTAATTTGTACTTAACTTTTTGTGTGTTTGGTTCGTTGCAGAAAAACGCAAAGGTTGTTACCATCGACAGCTACGAAGACGTAACCCCGAACAGCGAGAAGAGTCTGCAGAAGGCGGTTGCAAACCAACCCGTCAGTGTTGCGATTGAGGCTGGTGGCAGAGCGTTCCAGCTCTACAGCTCGGTAAGAACCGGTAACCTTGCTGTTGGAATTCATTTGTTGAACACGCGGTTAAGTTACAAATGAAGTTCTGAATTTTTCTCAGTAGGCGGCAGTAAGTTACAGCAACCTGCTTGATGGATAAGCAGCATCTACCATTCCGCCTTAGATGAAATAGATGCTCATGTTAGGTCTTGTCACCTAATCGCTTTAAAGTTGTCGCCTTCTCATCTTTTAGTTTGGATTATTTCACGGGCAGAAATGATTCTGTTCTCACTTGCAAGTTGCCACTACTAAAGAAAATAGGATACCTTTGTCCATACTACCTCTGAAACAGTTTGCACGATTAACAAGTGTCCCCATCCATTTCGCAGAGATCATGTTCCTTTGCTGCTTACTGTCCCCTCTTTCTGAAGCATTTTAAATTGTGCCATCAATTTGATGTCTTACTGTAAATTTGGCATAGTGCAGGAAGTGGAGTGAGCTATCACCCACTTCTGCTACAAAAACAGCAAAGTTCATCAGAAGATTCTGCAAATGACTTTCCTTGTCATAAAGTGAAAGTAGCACTTTCAAACAATTGCATTGGCCTCGCAGACATCGAATGCTTTATTGATGTTAATATTATTCCATTTCCATGATACACAATGTACTGATACTGATAACCATTTTCTGATCTCCCAGGGTATCTTCACCGGAACCTGTGGAACAGCGTTGGACCACGGTGTCACCGCCGTCGGCTACGGTTCAGAGAACGGCAAGGACTACTGGATCGTGAAGAACTCGTGGGGCAGCAGCTGGGGCGAGTCCGGCTACGTCCGGATGGAGCGCAACATCAAGGCGACGAGCGGCAAGTGCGGCATCGCCGTCGAGCCGTCCTACCCTCTGAAGAAGGGCGAGAACCCCCCGAACCCCGGCCCGACGCCGCCGTCCCCGACGCCGCCGCCCACCGTCTGCGACAGCTACTACACCTGCCCGGAGAGCACCACCTGCTGCTGCATCTACGAGTACGGCAAGTCCTGCTTCGCCTGGGGATGCTGCCCGCTCGAGGGCGCCACCTGCTGCGACGATCACTACAGCTGCTGCCCCCATGACTACCCCGTCTGCAATGTCCAGCAGGGAACCTGCCTCACGGTAAATACTCCGGCCATTTCAGTATGCTTAACTTATGGTGATCATCATGATACAATCAATCATGGTTTTGTCTGAATCTAATGTGTTTACTGCTTTGATGAACAGTCCAAGGGCAGCCCACTGTCAGTGAAGGCTCTGAAGCGTACTCTGGCTAAGCCTCACTGGGCTTTCCTCGGCAACAACGAAGCTGACGGCAAGAAGAGCAGCGCATGAACAATCTCAGCGTGATACTAGGCCGTCAAGAGCCATGGTGATTAGCTGATCTGTCTGATAATCATCTAGCGATTGGCGAAACAAAAGGCGCGGCGCCGCAGTCGCTGTTTAAGTATATCCGTATAATAGGTGTTCCTGTACATAAAGCCTGAAAAATGGGTTCAGTTGTTCACAGAACTGCAAAAATTTGCTTTTGCATATATGTAAAATTCAGCTAGCTTTGCTAAACTCCTCACTATTGCAATTGATGCTATGAAAATCAATATTGGAATATGATTCAACGGTTATGATATAGTATAAACACTTTGATGTTTCATGAGATCTGATCCGACACTTATTTGAGCTGACGAAGTATTCGGCATGCTCTCTCTGCTTCACGCCGCTTAGACCCCATATCATATAGGAACAAAGATGGCGAAAGGGCATGTAGCCTTGTTTGTGCTGCAATTCATGTCAGTGATCAAATTCCTAGGCTGCCGATCGTGTGGCTGACCTGGAAAATTGCGGAAGGTATGCATCAACCCTATTCTACTAATGAGATTCAATAGTTAAAGCGTACACAGGCAAAGATTATCAGACGCGGTGGTAAAAGTTTGGCGTCAGCTTTATTCACGACTTGCCGCGTTTGATCTCAGACATACCGAAGAATTGATCTACCTTTTTTGGACCGTGAAAAAAATATAAACCGAGGTTCACAATATAATGATAAAGCCCCATCCCCCAGCTAACATAATAAACAACTTGCAGCGTCACAGATATGTTCATAAACCAAACATAAAACTAATTAATTAATATAGCTTAATAAAAATTGTCACAACTAAATAAATAGAACACATGCGACAGCTATGAAAGCATACCATGCATTTGAGTCAAATAGTGAATAATTATTACGGCAACACAACATCTACAGTTCAATAGCATGGCACCGGCTGCAAGGCCCCCGAACATTTAATTTAACTTTGGAAGGAACTTTGCCAAGAATGTATCTTTTGACGGCCTTGAGCGCTTTATGTGCTTCCAGTATCATATGACTAGTTATTGGGCTGCATTTACCAGTTCTGCGGACAGAACACCTCCCGGTTTTTTCATCATCCTCTTCATCATATACAGTATCCACTGTAAGACTTTCAAGTGATGTCGCATTTTCTAGAATATGACATGCGAGTTCAACCATACTCTTTGCAGAGCAGAAGCCAACGACCTGCACATTCTTGAGCCTCTCATGCTTGTATTCAGGCATATGCCTCATGTGTGAGGCGTGCTCAAAAACCGAGTCATGCTTCATGTCATCCTGATGTACCTACATGGTATCAATAATATCTTAAATTACTAGCTCAACCACAGATAATTAGATGTCATATGAGAGGGTAACTTACACTCAAGATAAAAGTTTTCAAGAAAGGAGAAGCAATCAGAAACGCAGCCAAAGATAAATAATCAAAGGTTGGGGAAACAGACGCACAGCCACCAGAAAGATAAATCTCCAAGTACTTGAGGTGAATGAATTTGTTAGCCACCATTGGTGAATTAACCCTCTGTGTAAAGAAGTCTAGGATTAATTATAAGGCATAGCATAATTACTGTTATGTCATATCACTGGTATCCAATGATCCAAAGTTTCAGAGTACATACCTCACGAAATGAAGATATAGTAAGGGTTTCAAGATGTGGCATAACACATGGAAACTTGGTGATAGAATAATAGATAGAGTTGGCCTCTCGTGATAACTGCACTTTCAAATTCTTCACTTGAGATGATTCTCCGAATGAGAGTGGCACTGGGTCACCAAAGAAATGAAAAGTGGAGAGGTTTGGTGCTTTGTTCTCTATCATTTGCAGCATTTTGCATGTTAACACCTTCAGAAAACTGAGCCGTTCCAGGCTGAATGGTATTTTCAGGCATATTAACTCAGTGCAATACCTGAGTACCAACTGTTCCAAAGCAAAAGAACTCGAAAGAAGACGCCCTAACTCATCATCTGTAATACGCACTCGATACAAATGCAGCTTTGTCAAGCTTCTCAAGCAATCGAAACCAATTGCGGGACGAAAAGCACAATCTGTGAGGTAAAGATCCCGGATTGAATTGCCATGCCCATCAAATAAAAGTGAGCATGGAAAGTTATAGCACGAAGGCAGCAAAAGGGCAACTTCTTCAATCCCTGATCTGAAGGCAACCTGAAGCCAACTACTGAGATAAATTTCTACATTGCAATAATCATGGGATTCAAGCCTGAATGTCTTCAGACCAATACCCGAGTGATATTTCAGAATGTGGTCAACTCTGCTAGCGAAACCCTTCGCTATATCACCTTTTTTGACTGCATTTCTCTTCAAGCCCAGTGTCTTGTTGGTCAAAGTGAGTTTGGGATAGCATCTCCAAGACCGTAGAAATGTGTGAGACACACAAGCAGCACGAGCAGCATCTTGAAGTGACATCAGGGAATGTATATGACACAAGATATCCTGCACAAGCATGGAAAGTTGACACTGGGATTGTGACGGAATCAATTTTTCGTACAAGAAAACAATGAAATGATATGGAGTAAACTTTTGTTCCAAGTGATCTGTTCATGTTTGTGCAAAATGTGCCATATCACAGTTTGAATGCAATTGAGGGAGCTGATAAAGTTTTTTTTTTTTCAAAAGTGATACCATACAATGTAATTTTTCATCATTACGTGAACAGTTATCCACTTTACAATAGCATGCCAAAATGAATCAATGGAGGAAAGAAAAAATAAACAGACATAACGTGGTATCAAATATTCACGAATTGCCTCCATGGTAGAAAACACGAATTTGGACATATACAGCACCAGGTACATTGCATAACAATAAAGTACTACTAGAAGACCTTTTCATGAACATATATCTATCTAGCTAGAACAATTTGTGCGGTTAGAGCAGCCATACTGATGAAAATTCATGACACTATTTTACATCGTACCTCTGGAAGATTTGCCCCTGAATACCTAAGTCTTTTACCTCCTTGAGAATATTCATCTTCTTGGCAGGGTGAATCCTTTTGTGCCTCTGAAGCATTCAATCTCCTATATCCATCTGAGACAAATCATGCATGGAAGTGAATAATTGACTGACCAAGACAACAAACTAAGCATAGACACGCACACAGACATGAATCCAAGTTATTTCGGTTAGCCAATTTTTCAAGAACAATTAACTTGTGTAATAAAAAACACAACTCTTTTCGCTTCCATAAAAACAGCTTTTTTTTATGTTTCATGAAAATGTACCGAGTGGTACCAAAATTGACGTCATTCTTTGGTGCCACTGAAGTTATGATTGGTAGTAAGTACCACTCCAAGGATGGTAAAAATTCTCGGAGAAAAAAGGTACAATTGACGCGATGAATATTTTCTGCAATATTAGAGGTGAGTATAATCAATTCACAAATTAGGTTTTATAGTTATGAGCAGGTTCACATTTAAACAATAGACGATTACTGTTGAAGCTCCAATGCTCCATACTCAAAAGCCAAAACATGATCGATTTTGGAAATTTAGCACCTACAAAAGAAAAATGAGCAAAAACGAACCGCTAACTGTACAGAGCATGGAAAGATGATCTTTTGTAAAGAAGAAACATGTAGAAAATGAGCAAAAACGAATCGCTAACTGTACAGAGCATGGAAAAGATGATCTTTTGTAAAGAAGAAACATGTAGACACAGCAATAGAGGCCCGTCGGCCGTCGGGTAGAACTGTGGAGCCATAATACGCGGAACAGGCAATAGATTTCCATGAAGCAGAGATGGGATAACACATAGACCGAGGGGGTTATAAGGCGACTTACTACGGGATTGGATTTGCCGGCGGCGCTTCCGCTCCTTCTGCATAGACATGAGCCGATTCAGCAACATCGGCTGCCCCATGAGTCTCGAGAGCACGAAAGCAGCGAGCGGCTGACCTCCGGTCGCCTTTCCCTCTCAGATCTCAGCTATATGGCGCTTGCTCTCGATTCGAACCCGAACAGACGAGGGCGAGGGGAGGAATTCCGCAATTCCCTTTTGACCTGCGCCGCCTTACGTCCGAGGGTAGAGACTAGAGTCTCTGCCCAATTCCAGCTCCGATCGGACTAAACTTTTAGGGCACGTGTCCGATCGGGCCTTCTTCTTCCTCAGCCATCGACCGCCGCCTCCGTGTTCTCCTTCCTCAAATTCGTCGGCCACTGCCCCCGCCATGGCGCGCCTCCGTCGCCGCTTTATTACCGTGCATCCGCATAGCTTTGGGTTGCGCGGCACAGTAGCCCAACCACGGAGGCTCATGTAGCTATTTTTATCTTCGGAGTAGGGCGGTCCATCGAGGCCCAGTGAGAGGGGGGCTACGGTCCATTCTTTCATGTAAATGTCTTTTTTTCTGTTTTACCACAACAACTCACAAACAATAAGCTTTCTCATTTATATATACTTAATTAACATTTAAAAAGTAATGTTTTATATTTGTAAAATAAAATAAAAAATATAAAACATTAATCCAACATTTATTAAAGATGTTGAAACAGTATCAAAGTAATGTTCAAACATAATGCACGACAAGATTCAACAATTGAGGGCCAAGCGCCACACTTGGATGAAGCTCCTCCTCGTCGTTGTCCTCGTCGTTTCAGCTGCCGGCAGCCCCGCCTGGGCGCGTAGCATCGGCGGTGATCACGCGAGCGCCACCTCAGGGCCTGCGATAGGGCGCTCGCTCATGAACGCGGGCGGCGTCGACCGACATGCTCTGCTCCGCGGCGCTCGCCGTCGCCCAGGAGCTCGGCGTGCCGCGGTCGCCTTCCCCGGCGCCGTCGCGGAGCAGCGCGGGCCGTCGTCGTTGCCGGGGAAGGTGCCGGCTCGGCACGTGCCCATGGAGGTCGGCGCGGAGGGGGAGGAGACGGAGCACTTCGTCGTGCCGGCCGAGCTGCTGGGCCGCCCGCCCATCGCCGAGCTGCTCCGCCGGGCCGCGCAGGAGTACGGCTACGCGCGCCGCGGCCCGCTTCGCATCCCCTGCCCCGCCGCCGCGTTCCGGCGCCTTCTCGGCGCGCTCGACGGCGGCGGCGGCGGCGGCGCCCTCGCCGCGCGCCCCTACTTCACCGTCGTCGTCTAGTCTCTCTCTCGCAGTCGCAGATCCTAGCGTAGCGTGTTCCCTTCGCTTGAGGGCAGCCGGGCGCAGCTGTGGCTCAAATCTCTCCCGGGTCGAGCGGGTACGTCCCCGGCGGGGAGGAGGCGCTGGTGCAGTTCCCCGGCGGCGAGGCGCTCATGGTGGCCGCCTTCCACGAGGCGCCCGGGGAGGGGGTCGCCAAGTCGGCGCACAGCACGCTGTAGCGCGCGGGCCTGAGCGCCGGGGAGGCCGTGGCCGCCACGCGGGTGCTCGGCGCCGTGCGGCAAGCGAACCTCGTCCCGATCCGCGCGCTCTACGTCGGCCCGCGCAGGGAGTAGCTGCTCGTGCACCCCTTCTTTGCCGCCGGCTCGCCCCACCGGTTCTTGCAAGGAGGATTCAATAGCCTGTCCACACACGGATCGAGCCGGTGAACACGAGCTGGTCGCCCGGTGGCCCGCGCGTCGCGTACGCGAGCGGCCTGTGGCACCAAGCCACGGGGAAGCTGAAGCCGGCGTACCGCGACGTCGCCGCGTCGTCCTGCCAGGCCGTCATGCGCTGGTGCTGCGCAAGCTCTCCGTCCCATCCTGCATCGTGGTCCGCGGCGCCGCCACTGTCGCTCTACAGGGCATCCATCTTCCGGTGCGCGAGTTCGCGGAAGCTGACCTCTTCGCCGGCGATGGCCGGGTCTCCGGCGAGGTCCGGTCCGGTCGTCTCTCTCCTGATGCCCAGTCGTTCTCCCCTTGCGCGCTTTCCAACTCGTCTCACGTCAGCACTGGGACCCTGGATGCATGCACACCTATGCCCCCCGGTCAAAAGCAAAGGGGAAAAGGGTCGCTACAATCCAACCAACTTTCGGTCGCCCATGCTAATTCTGCCCGGTCTCCTGTCACGGATGAGGCAGCAATGAGACAGGTGTCCAGCTCTGGCCAACCAGAGGTCGCCAACAGGGGTTCCCTGGCAGCGCGGCTCCTCTTTGGACTGCGAATCTCCTGCATGTTGCGGCTGGGAAGCTACCGGGAAGCTTCCTACCCACAGCGCGGGAGTATGGAACTGGGGGCCACCGTGCCGGGGGAGCCGGATTTCTTGCTGGGCCGGCCTTCCGCGGCTGACGGGCCTAGTGAAGCTGCTACAGCTTTTGATCCCGACGACGCTCCACTAGACTCTGGCCCAGCTACCGTTCCGGATTGCGCTCTCCTTCAGGCCGTGCCTCTGCTCCATTTGGCCCTCACCATATGGCCTGGTTTTCTTCCTGCCGCCATCTCAATTCCTCAGCTCGGCGATGCCCCCGATGGCTTCTCTTCCCCGATTGCTCCCCCAACTCTGGATGTTGCACACGCCCCCCACGAGCCAAACCTGGCCTCCTCGTTGGATGTTTTCCAAAAGGTGTGGCCTCGACGAAGGTGGCGCTTGGTCGCCCTTTGGCTCCATGACCGCTGGGGCCGGTCACCACCAACCTCCTCCGCTGCAGGTTAACGCCGCCTTGCACCATGGCGTGCCAGGACACGAAACTTCGTCGCGATGTCTCCAATGTGGGTAGAGGCGTAAAAGAGGCTTCACAACACGAAATCGTCTTGCTGATCCCTCCCCCCCCCCCCCCCCCCCCCCCATCCTTCCTCACCGCCGTCGGGGCGAAACACTAGAATCATGTGGACGTGGTCGCCGTTGCCTGGACGCGAAACTCGTGGTCCTCGTCGCTTGGTCGTGGTCGTTGTCGCGTGGTCGTTGTCAATTGATTGTGGTCATTGTCGTCTGGTCGTGGTCGCTGTCGCTTGGACTCGTTGTGGTCGTCTTCGTCTGGTCGTGGTCGTTGTTGCTTGGTTGTGGTCGCCTCCAGAATCACCCCGACCATTCCTCCCCTCCCCTCTCCCTTCTCTCTTCTCTTGGTCGTGATTATAGCACCCCACCTCAAATTAATGAGGGGTTAGCTAACCAGGATCTTTAATCGGGAAATACTTGGCGAAGCAAGTATGTATAGACCACACACATAAGCATACAATAAATAATTTTACATTAAGTTCAGTTATTAAATTGGTTCCATAATTAACATAGGATTTCCATTTCGAAGTCGATTTATTTTACATAAAAGGAGTTCGAAATTCGGTTACAAACACCCGCGGAAGCGAAACACACGACGACACCTATATACAATGAAATCATGTCCGGCCCGTAGACATGATCTCACTCACCTTGCTCCTGTCGGGGAGAAGAGGGAACCCACTCAATGGACCACTTCTTGGGCGGTTCTCCCTCCCACACTACTTTCCCACAGCAACCGCAGAAGTTGCAATCAGGAATACCTGCAGTAAAGTTTTAAACATCGAAACCCTGAGCAACTAATACTCAGCAAGTCTTACCCGTCAAATTGGCCATCTAAGACCGACTTCTATTATGCAGGGGGTTGACCAGGGGGTGAAATTTAATTGCAAAAACGGCGCTAATAATTGATCCTTATTTTCATGTTTTAGCCAAAATTAAGAGGGTTCTTGCATAAATGTAAATATTAGCAACCTAACTAAGCAATACATGGTTGCAATATAATTAATTGAAAAACAACAACATATAAACATCATCATGTGCACTTTTTACTACGATGTGACGCAGTGAACAAGTGGTACTCAATAACCGCGAGGGACGGCGATTCGAATCGATTTACACCTGCAGGCAAAACCCGAGATACACGACGTACGCTACTCGAAGGAGTCACGCACGGCAACCGTTTACAAGATACCATAAAGTCGAGCCGCTTAACACCTCTCCCGAGTACACGTCTCCCCACGCGATAGCCATGCCTGGTCTAACCGTGGTTCACCCGGGCACCCTCCCTTCAAACACTGTCCCAAATTCCACCATACCATCTTCATCACCAAAAGAGAGGTGGGTTCACGTCCAACAATATAGCATCGAGCTACTAAGTTTACTAGTTCCCATTCTCCTAGCATGCATTCGGTACTGTTCAAACTTGCTCAGCGGGGCCACAACGAACGGTCCTCAACCGACACAAACGGGGCTATGGCGAACAAGGCGAGCCTTGTCACCTCAACCTACGCAATGAACTTCCCCGTTCGATCTCAAATTCATTACCATCATCATGTGAGAACATAAAGTAAATCCGACCCCAAATTACCGAGCGGTCTCCATACCACTCGATATTCTACCGACGATACTACTTTAATTAAGCATAGCAAGCTAACGAGTGGTAGAACTTAACTTAACCAAACCCATAGGAATATCTGGAGATATATGCAACTAGGTTTTCAATCAAGTCCTATACGTAATGCACATTTCACGACTCGCAGTACATGTGAGAAAGTATAAAACTTTGTAAATATGGGAGTGCACCGGGGCTTGCCTTGGGGCTGGTGGTTAGCACACTCGAGCGAGTTCAAGTCAGCACCGGTCTCCTCGGTCACGATCTCCACGTCCTCGAGTCCGGCGTCGGTTCCTAAATGAATGCCACAAAAATACACAAGATCAAAGATAGTTCATGGAACTTCCTTGACAAATATGACATGGTGATGTTATGGTGCAAAGGCAACATGTTGGCAGGACCATTCATTAAGTTTTTGCAGTTTGGTCCAAAGTGATTTATACAAAATACTTGAATTTAGGAATTTCCGTACGCGTAAAAGAGATCTTCTTCTAAAATTCGTTAAAAAGGGTTCTGGAAGACCAAAAATTACATTTGTATTTTTATTTAGCAACTTCATCCTGGGTACAGTGACATATCCAAAATTTGGTGCAAAAAGATGCAGGAATAAAATTATATAAAAGATTTTGTTAGCAACTGGAAACTGAAATTACTCCTAAAACCAGATGAATTTCAAGATTCCACTTGGTGAGATGTTCAGTTAAGCTACTAGGAGTGTGCATGCCAAAATTTAGGATTTTTGCACTTACAGATCTTTTTATAGAATTTATTTCCTGATTCTCTTCTTTGAATTTTATAAAAATAACTAAAAAGAATTCAGATGTTCATGTTGCACCACTGGATAGCTCTCACTTCAAGGATTCCAGAACACTTGAGTTTGCATTTTTACGATTTTTCTACGAATTTCTATCGAATTTACAAGTTTGGCCAAAATCTGGAATAATTCAAATAAAAGAAAAAGGCGACGTGGCACTGTAGCAGTGCCAGGGCATGGCGGGGCGCGCGCGACGCGGCGGCGGCGACGATGGCGTTCCGGCTAAACGGCGGCGATTTTCACGAGTTGGTCAGCGGAACCAAGTAGAGGGCAACGAGGCGGTCCTAACGCAGCTGACGTGCACGTGCGCTCGACCGTGGAGGTGATACGGCGGTGATGGCGGCGGCGGTGAGCGGCGGCGCGCCATGTTCCGGCGAGGTGAAGCAGCGAGGAGGCGAGTTAGTGCGCGCATGAGCTTCACGAGGTGATGGGGAAGCTCACCGTATCACGTGCACACGTGGAGGAAGGCCGGAGAGGAGAGTTCGGCGGAGGGGCGGCGCGGTCCGGTGATCGGCGGCGGGGAAGAAGGTGATTTCCGACGATTCCACTGCACGAAGCTCGACAAGGTCAGCGAGGTGTGGTGCGTGGAGGAGTGAGGAAGACTCGGGCGCAAGGAATCGAGGAGATGCTCACCGAGATGATCGAATTTCGCGACGAGCTCGACGATGGTCACCCGGCGGCCATGATCGGAATTCGCGTCGTTTCTCGTTGCAGCGGGAGGGAACTCGGAGTTGGTGTTGGGTTTGAGGTTGAGATGCTCCTAGCGCACCTTTTTGCTGTTGGGCTTGGTCGCGAAGCACGGCGGAGCGGTGGCGGGGCGGTGAGCTCGACGGCGACGACGATGGCGGCTCGGTGTGAGGGAGAAAACGAAGGGCGACGACGACGTCTTGACCGCGAGGGAGAAGGGATAAGGCCAGGGAAGAGGTGGACTCGGTCCTCGACGCCGTACCGCGCTGACGGCGGCCACAGTTCGCCGGAATGGGCAGAGAGAGGAGGAGGCGTCGCCGGCGGCGACACTTGGCGCTACAGTAACTTTTGACAATTTTTCGAATTTCATTGATTTTCCTCGGTTTGAACTGATTCAATTTAAATTCGATCTTCCCGAGCTCCAAAAATCATGAAAAACTCAGGTCTGAAAGATTTCAGTGAGAGGAACAACTTTGTCAATTGGAACTTTTGCTGAATCGGCTTGGATTTCAAACTAAAATTCATTCAAAGTTAAAGTTTGAAAAAGGTTCATGCATTTAATTGACCCTTTAGATTTTTGCAGAAAAATCTCCAAAAATCTCCAAAATTCTATTTTAGCCCCTGGATGCTGTGGAATTTTTCATTTGGGTCCACTTATAAAGAAAATTTTAAAGTTGCAGTTCAAATGCTTGTTTGAAAGAAATTTCCCAAATTTGAAGTGATTTTGAATTCCTTTCCATTTAACTTTGATTTCTCTTGATCATTTTCACTAATTGAGATTAGTAACTTGATCAGGGACTAAATTTGAGTGGGATGTTACAGCCCTCCCCCCTTAAGAAAATCTCGTCCCGAGATTTGTAAAAAGTGCGGAAAAGAGGGGGTAAAAGTTTGCTTGCTTTACCTCGATTGCGAAGCGAGAAAATCCGGAAACTTGGAGTTAAGAAAATCCTCTTGTTCCCATGTGGCCTCTTCTTCCGAGTGATTGCTCCATTGCACTTTGTAGAAAGTAATGGTTTTGTTGCGAGTCACTCGATCCTTGTTGTCGATAATTTTGACAGGATACTCGGAATAAGTGAGATCATCCTGCAAGCCCTCCACATCATCGAGTACCACATCAATAGGAGGCTTCAAACATCGCTTGAGTTGAGACACATGGAAGATGTTGTGTACTCCTGATAATTTTTCCGGCAATTCCAAACGGTATGCAACGGGTCCACATTTTTCAATAATCTTGAATGGGCCGATATAGCGGGGAGCAAGCTTTCCTTTGACTCCGAAGCGCTGAACACCCTTGGTTGGCGACACACGAAGATATACGTGATCATCCTGTCGAAATTCCAAAGGACGGCGCCTCTTATCGGCGTAACTAGCTTGGCGGGACTTTGCGGCCTTTAAGTTTGCTTGAATGAGCCGCACTTTTTCTTCGGCCTCGGCAATTAAATCAGGCCCAAAGTTCACCCTTTCTCCAGGTTCTGACCAATTCAAGGGAGTACGGCATGAACGACCATAAAGAGCTTCAAATGGGGACATTTTTATACTCTCCTGATAGCTATTGTTGTACGCGAATTCTGCCAATGATAAGTGATCATCCCAATTGCCACCTTCAGATAAAACACAGGCCCTCAACATATCCTCCAGTATTTGATTTACCCTCTCAGTTTGTCCATCGGTTTGAGGGTGGTAAGCGGAGCTTCGAATTAACTTGGTCTTCAATGAAGCATGTAACTGCTCCCAAAAGCGAGCAACAAACTGAGGTCCTCTGTCGGATATGATGGTCTTCGGCACTCCATGCCAACACAGTATACGCGAGATATATAACTGGGCATATACCTTGGCAGAGTATCTAGTGTTGACCGGAATGAAATGGGCCGACTTCGTCAATCGGTCCACTACAACCCATATAGAATCATGCTTTCGAGCAGTGAGGGGTAACCCGACAATGAAATCCATACTAATGTCCTCCCACTTCCACGACGGAATACTCAACGGTTGCAGCTGACCGGCTTTTCTCAAATGATCAGCCTTGATTCTCTGACAAGTGTCACACTCTGCAACATAACGTGCCACTTCTCGCTTCATGCGTGTCCACCAAAATTTGGTTTTCAGCCCTTGATACATTTTGTTGCTGCCGGGGTGAATAGAATATTTGGACAAGTGAGCTTCATCCAAAATTTTCTTTCGCAGCTCCACATCTTTGGGCACGACAATCCGGTCATTGAACCATAATACTCCATCCTCATCTTGTCGGAAACACTTGACATCACCATTTTCTATTCTTCGTCGGATATGTCCCATTCCTTTATCTCTCTTTTGCGCAGCAATGATCTCCTCCCGTAGGGTGGGAATGAGAGCAAGATTGTACAAAGAACCATGGGGAATAATCCGGAGGCTTGGTTCACTAGGGTCGCAACATACGGTACGATCCAATTTTTGAACCACAAGATTATTGCAATGCGACTTCCGACTCAAAGCATCGGCAACCACATTGGCTTTTCCGGGGTGATAATGGATTTCCAACTCATAGTCTTTGATCAATTCCAGCCACCTTCTTTGCCTCATATTCAGCTCTTGTTGTGTGAAAATATACTTCAAACTTTTGTGATCGGTGTACAAGTGAACCAAATTTCCCAGCAAATAATGTCTCCATATCTTCAGAGCAAGAACAACTGCGGCCAATTCCAAATCATGAGTAGGATAATTTTGCTCATGTCTTCTTAGTTGTCGTGACGCATACGCAATGACACGACCGTCTTGCATTAGAACACAGCCCAAACCTGTGCCCGAGGCGTCACAATAAACATCAAATGGTTTAGTGACATCGGGTTGAGCTAACACCGGGGCGGTGGTTAAATGTTTCTTGAGAGTTTGAAAAGCTTCTTCGCATTTGCCATTCCACTGAAATTTGATTGCCTTTTTCAGCAGCTCCGTCATAGGCTTTGCAATTTTGGAGAAATTGGGGATGAATCTCCGATAATATCCTGCAAGCCCGAGAAAACTACGGATATCCTTTATACATGCAGGAGCCTTCCAATTCAGCACTTCTTGCACTTTACTTGGATCCACTGAAATACCTTCATCGGAAACAATGTGGCCCAAGAAAGGTACTTCTCTCAACCAGAACTCACACTTGCTGAATTTTGCATACAGCTTGTGATCACGGAGCCTCTGGAGTACAATCCGGAGATGCTCCGCATGCTCTTCTTCTGACTTGGAGTAGATTAGGATGTCGTCAATGAATACCACCACAAACTTATCCAATTCCGGCATAAACACCGAGTTCATCAAGTACATGAAATAGGCAGGAGCGTTTGTTAGTCCAAAAGACATAACAAGATATTCATATAGACCATACCTCGTAGAAAAGGCTGTCTTTGGAATATCCTCCGCCCTTATTTTAATCTGATGATAGCCGGAGCGAAGGTCAATTTTTGAGAAGACCTTTGCACCCACCAATTGATCAAATAAGATATCAATCCGCGGAAGAGGATACTTGTTCTTGATAGTGACGGCGTTCAGCGGTCGGTAATCCACACACAACCGCAGTGTCTCGTCTTTCTTCTTTACAAAGAGTGCTGAACAACCCCAGGGAGAAGAACTTGGGCGAATAAAACCCTTGTCCAAAAGGTCATGGAGTTGTTTTTTTAACTCTGCTAACTCATTTGGTGCCATCTTGTATGGTTGTCGGGATATTGGGGCGGTTCCCGGCTGCAAGTCAATCCTAAATTCCACATCCCGGTCGGGCGGTAAACCCGGTAAGTCCTCTGGAAACACATCGGGATATTCACAAACCACTGGAATTTCTTCGAGACATTTACCGGTGGTGTTGTGAACTAGGGGGCCTCTAGTTGGTAAAACAGGCAACCTAAGTACGGCGGATCCATTGATGGGGGAGTCCAAATGGATTTCCCGCGAATCAATGTGCAGCACGGCTTTATGATACTTCATCCACTTCATACCCAATATCATATCTAAGCCTTGTCCATCCAAAATGATGAGGTTTGTCGGATATGCCACACCCTCTAAAATAATAGGCAAGGCGAAAATCCCTTGCGTGGCGAATATCTTTCCACCAGGCGAAGTAATTAAATACGGTGCTTTTAGGGTGGTAGGGGTGATATGCAACCTTTTCACACATGCTCTGCTTATGAAATTATGCGTTGCACCTGAATCAAATAGCACAAGGACGGGGTGGCTGTGAGCGGAAAACGTACCCGCAAGCACTGGTTCTCCGTCCTGAATGTCCTCGACCGTAGTATGGTTGACACGGCCACTCTTGGGGTTGTTAACAGATGCCTGAGAGCTCTGCCTGCTGCTGTTATTACTGTTGCTGCCCTGTGACTTCTTCGGGAAGCGGCAATCCTTTGAAAAGTGACCGGTGCGGCCACAATTGAAGCAAGTGTATGGATTGGTTGCCACCACTTGAGAACTCTGCTGTGACGGCCGAGAAGTAAAAGAGCGCTGCTGGCTGGAGCCCTGAGAAATACTCCTCTGCTGATTGGAGTGAGCACGGTGTCCACCACCATGTGGCATGGCGGCTCTGTACTGCTGTCCAGTGGGGGATGTGATAGCCAAACGGTACCGAGGAGGAGCGGAACCGGATGAATTCCCACCGACACGCTTTCTTTTCTTTTCCTCCTGATGGGCATGTGTAGCATCCTCCTGCACGATCGCGGCACTCACTAACTCATTGTAGGTGCAGTTAGAGAGAAGTGCCAGGCGATCACGCAGCTTAGTGTTCAGCCCTCGGCGGAAACAATCCCTCTTCTTTGCATCAGTGTCCACATGGTAGGAGGCATATTGTGACAGATGGTTGAACTTCCTGGAATATTCATGCACATTGCTGTTTCCCTGTTTCAGATCCAGGAATTCACGAAGCTTCCTATCCATGAGACCTTGCGGAATGTGGTGCTCACGAAAGGTGGTACGAAACTCTGCCCAGGGAACTTGATAGCCAGCTGGAAGAGTCTCCACATAGTTCGCCCACCATGCGCCCGCGGACCCACGGAGTTGCTGGGCCGCGAACAGGGTCTTCTGGTACTCGGTGCAGCGAATGAGCCCAAACTTGGACTCGATGGTGCGAAGCCAGTGATCGGCCTCCAGCGGTTCACTTCCTTCGGTGAACACCGGGGGATGAGTAGCCAGAAAATCCGCAAAAGTCGTTTCCGGAGGTGGTCCATTTCGGCCCGCTTGGCGAGCGTTGTTCCCAATAGAAGGCGGATAAGATCGTTCTGAGTTGAGAGCAAATGCTCCATGCTGCCCGGTAGTGGTGGAGGCGGTGGTGCTCCATCACGTTGGGCCGAAGTATCGCCCTCCTCCGTAGGAACCTGTCCGCTACGAGGGTCTGCCATCTGCCATAAAGCATTGCACCATTAAATACAATTTTAATGATCAATAAAATGCTGTAATTAAAATTACAAAGCATGCATGGCATAATTTCAGAATTTAACCCACGTAGACAAACAATGATAAACCACCATTTCTACACAAGCACTTTCTTCCATTAGAAGCATATACTTTACAACGCAACCATCGGATGTTCCCAACTATGTTACATCACAAAAGGGCGGTATGCAGCTACCAAACACCGCACGGGACATCCAAAAGCTAACTCTAAAGTCTCGCATCGTACGAACCGTCACCATTAGCTTACAACTTCGCTTGCAACGACTTTCCAAAATAGCAAGCTGCGGGACTCGTAAAGTTCGGTCGACCGTCAAGTTACTCCTAGCCTGATTTATACACACTAGCTAGCTACTTTAGAGCCTACTACGAAGTCTACTCCTCGCGGGGCATGTTGCTGCCCGCGTCGGAAAGCACGTCGTCATCATTAGGGTTAGCGGGTGGCTCGTAGTCCACACCCGACGCGCCCTGCACCACGTGCTGGTCATCCATGGCAAGTGGCTGAGGGTTGTGGTGCGCCACTTGGATCTGGATCAGCTCAACAAAAGCATTGTGAGCTGCATCAGCCTCGGCCTGCACGTGCTGAATCTGATCCTGGGCTTGAGCAAGGTTAGCCTGAGCGACGTGCAGCTGCGCCTGAAGGTGATTGACTTCCCCGTTATGTTCTGCTGCAATCTGGGCCTTCTCATCAGCGAGGTCCTTCACCAACCCATGGAAGTCATCCACATCCTCCTTCAACAGCTCGTTCTGCCGCTGCAACGCCATGCATCGCTGCTCGGACTCCATGAGCTGAGCCTCCAGCTCGGCGATGCGTGCAGCCATAGCGGCGTTTTCCGCCAGGATATCGTTGAACGCCATCTGCGGGGTCAAGTTTGATAAAGTCAAACCATAATGCCCAGCAGTAAAACATGTTAAGGAATTAACATATAGCATATTCAACGATTAACAATTGTGGAATTCAAACCATGGACTTCAAAAACTTGCAACACATAAGTAACCAAATCTGTCGAAAACTGGCAGTGATTACTAAAACGAAAACTGGCAAGTTTCTAAGCAGAAACAGAAAATTTGGTAGTTACGAAAGTTGTAGATAACTTCAAGAGCTTTCCAACAAGTACTCATTCACCTCAACCAGATCAGTATAGAGGAAGTTATGCTATTTCAAAGTTCGACCTTTGTCTGCTGAATTTCTGTTCTGGACAGACTGAACTCGATTTACTAACTACCAAATTTCGTCAGGTTCCAGGGCGAATCACAGAAAAAGTTACATACCAAACTTGTAGAGAATTCTGAGATCTTTCCATAGAGTGCTTAAACACGACAATTGGATTTAAAACGAAGGAGTTATGGCTTGTTGAAGTCGACTGAAAACTTCGACCGGCGGCAGATTTGGACTTCTTCGTTTGAATGTTTTCAAATTCGTTTGAATTGATTGTTTCATTACGAAATTTGCGACATTACCACACACGATCAGAGGTTTGTTTGCATGACGGATTCGAGGATAGTTTTCATAGCTTATGAACATGCCAAATGCACATGCAATGCAACCATTTTTATTAACCTAGGTTATTCGTTCCTCACCAAAAGAAAAGGGTGCCATTATATCGGCAATTTCGTGACTCGGTGACGAAACCGTCTCTCAACCGTGTTAGACTAGCAAATGGTGTGACCTCTAACGCGGTTAGAATACCTGCAGAAGATCCACAAACAACGAAACGGCCATTAAGTCAAATGACTCATGCCTCAGCAAAACAACCAAAACGGTCATGCGATCAACGATCCATGCCTCACCATCAAAACAACAAAACGGCCATACGGTCAACGACCCATGCCTCCACATACATTACCTTTTCATCTCGCCGACATTTCAGAAAAGAAAGTAAAACAATCAACCTAGTCAAACAAGACTCGCTAATTGTCACCTTTAACCACTAACATCCTTATATAGGGCCGACTAAACCGTACCTCACCGTAAACGTAGTTTTCGAAAATAATGCTCATTAGTGTGGTACAACCCGACTTTGCTCTGATGCCAGCTGTAGCACCCCACCTCAAATTAATGAGGGGTTAGCTAACCAGGATCTTTAATCGGGAAATACTTGGCGAAGCAAGTATGTATAGACCACACACATAAGCATACAATAAATAATTTTACATTAAGTTCAGTTATTATATTGGTTCCATAATTAACATAGGATTTCCATTTCGAAGTCGATTTATTTTACATAAAAGGAGTTCGAAATTCGATTACAAACACCCGCGGAAGCGAAACACACGACGACACATATATACAATGAAATCATGTCCGGCCCGTAGACATGATCTCACTCACCTTGCTCCTGTCGGGGAGAAGAGGGAACCCACTCAATGGACCACTCCTTGGGCGGTTCTCCCTCCCACACTACTTTCCCACAGCAACCGCAGAAGTTGCAATCAGGAATACCTGCAGTAAAGTTTTAAACATCGAAACCCTGAGCAACTAATACTCAGCAAGTCTTACCCGTCAAATTGGCCATCTAAGACCGACTTCTATTATGCAGGGGGTTGACCAGGGGGTGAAATTTAATTGCAAAAACGGCGCTAATAATTGATCCTTATTTTCATGTTTTAGCCAAAATTAAGAGGGTTCTTGCATAAATGTAAATATTAGCAACCTAACTAAGCAATACATGGTTGCAATATAATTAATTGAAAAACAACAACATATAAACATCATCATGTGCACTTTTTACTACGATGTGACGCAGTGAACAAGTGGTACTCAATAACCGCGAGGGACGGCGATTCGAATCGATTTACACCTGCAGGCGAAACCCGAGACACACGACGTACGTTACTCGAAGGAGTCACGCACGGCAACCTTTTACAAGACACCATAAAGTCGAGCCGCTTAACACCTCTCCCGAGTACACGTCTCCCCACGCGATAGCCATGCCTGGTCTAACCGTGGTTCACCCGGGCACCCTCCCTTCAAACACTGTCCCAAATTCCACCATACCATCTTCATCACCAAAAGAGAGGTGGGTTCACGTCCAACAATATAGCATCGAGCTACTAGGTTTACTAGTTCCCATTCTCCTAGCATGCATTCGGTACTGTTCAAACTTGCTCAGCGGGGCCACAACGAACGGTCCTCAACCGACACAAACGGGGCTATGGCGAACAAGGCGAGCCTTGGCACCTCAACCTACACATGAACTTCCCCGTTCGATCTCAAATTCATTACCATCATCATGTGAGAACATAAAGTAAATCCGACCCCAAATTACCGAGCGGTCTCCATACCACTCGATATTCTACCGACGATACTACTTTAATTAAGCATAGCAAGCTAACGAGCGGTAGAACTTAACTTAACCAAACCCATAGGAATATCTGGAGATATATGCAACTAGGTTTTCAATCAAGTCCTATACGTAATGCACATTTCACGACTCGCAGTACATGTGAGAAAGTATAAAACTTTGTAAATATGGGAGTGCACCGGGGCTTGCCTTGGGGCTGGTGGTTAGCACACTCGAGCGAGTTCAAGTCAGCACCGGTCTCCTCGGTCACGATCTCCACGTCCTCGAGTCCGGCGTCGGTTCCTAAATGAATGCCACAAAAATACACAAGATCAAAGATAGTTCATGGAACTTCCTTGACAAATATGACATGGTGATGTTATGGTGCAAAGGCAACATGTTGGCAGGACCATTCATTAAGTTTTTGCAGTTTGGTCCAAAGTGATTTATACAAAATACTTGAATTTAGGAATTTCCGTACGCGTAAAAGAGATCTTCTTCTAAAATTCGTTAAAAAGGGTTCTGGAAGACCAAAAATTACATTTGTATTTTTATTTAGCAACTTCATCCTGGGTACAGTGACATATCCAAAATTTGGTGCAAAAAGATGCAGGAATAAAATTATATAAAAGATTTTGTTAGCAACTGGAAACTGAAATTACTCCTAAAACCAGATGAATTTCAAGATTCCACTTGGTGAGATGTTCAGTTAAGCTACTAGGAGTGTGCATGCCAAAATTTAGGATTTTTGCACTTACAGATCTTTTTATAGAATTTATTTCCTGATTCTCTTCTTTGAATTTTATAAAAATAACTAAAAAGAATTCAGATGTTCATGTTGCACCACTGGATAGCTCTCACTTCAAGGATTCCAGAACACTTGAGTTTGCATTTTTACGATTTTTCTACGAATTTCTATCGAATTTACAAGTTTGGCCAAAATCTGGAATAATTCAAATAAAAGAAAAAGGCGACGTGGCACTGTAGCAGTGCCAGGGCATGGCGGGGCGCGCGCGACGCGGCGGCGGCGACGATGGCGTTCCGGCTAAACGGCGGCGATTTTCACGAGTTGGTCAGCGGAACCAAGTAGAGGGCAACGAGGCGGTCCTAACGCAGCTGACGTGCACGTGCGCTCGACCGTGGAGGTGATACGGCGGTGATGGCGGCGGCGGTGAGCGGCGGCGCGCCATGTTCCGGCGAGGTGAAGCAGCGAGGAGGCGAGTTAGTGCGCGCATGAGCTTCACGAGGTGATGGGGAAGCTCACCGTATCACGTGCACACGTGGAGGAAGGCCGGAGAGGAGAGTTCGGCGGAGGGGCGGCGCGGTCCGGTGATCGGCGGCGGGGAAGAAGGTGATTTCCGACGATTCCACTGCACGAAGCTCGACAAGGTCAGCGAGGTGTGGTGCGTGGAGGAGTGAGGAAGACTCGGGCGCAAGGAATCGAGGAGATGCTCACCGAGATGATCGAATTTCGCGACGAGCTCGACGATGGTCACCCGGCGGCCATGATCGGAATTCGCGTCGTTTCTCGTTGCAGCGGGAGGGAACTCGGAGTTGGTGTTGGGTTTGAGGTTGAGATGCTCCTAGCGCACCTTTTTGCTGTTGGGCTTGGTCGCGAAGCACGGCGGAGCGGTGGCGGGGCGGTGAGCTCGACGGCGACGACGATGGCGGCTCGGTGTGAGGGAGAAAACGAAGGGCGACGACGACGTCTTGACCGCGAGGGAGAAGGGATAAGGCCAGGGAAGAGGTGGACTCGGTCCTCGACGCCGTACCGCGCTGACGGCGGCCACAGTTCGCCGGAATGGGCAGAGAGAGGAGGAGGCGTCGCCGGCGGCGACACTTGGCGCTACAGTAACTTTTGACAATTTTTCGAATTTCATTGATTTTCCTCGGTTTGAACTGATTCAATTTAAATTCGATCTTCCCGAGCTCCAAAAATCATGAAAAACTCAGGTCTGAAAGATTTCAGTGAGAGGAACAACTTTGTCAATTGGAACTTTTGCTGAATCGGCTTGGATTTCAAACTAAAATTCATTCAAAGTTAAAGTTTGAAAAAGGTTCATGCATTTAATTGACCCTTTAGATTTTTGCAGAAAAATCTCCAAAAATCTCCAAAATTCTATTTTAGCCCCTGGATGCTGTGGAATTTTTCATTTGGGTCCACTTATAAAGAAAATTTTAAAGTTGCAGTTCAAATGCTTGTTTGAAAGAAATTTCCCAAATTTGAAGTGATTTTGAATTCCTTTCCATTTAACTTTGATTTCTCTTGATCATTTTCACTAATTGAGATTAGTAACTTGATCAGGGACTAAATTTGAGTGGGATGTTACAGTGATGCCCCAAGCACCTCTCCGCTAGCCAAATCAGCATGCTTGGCTCGATTGTCGGTCGGATACCTACGAAGGCCATTGGATCCAAGTTGGTCGAGGCCTTGGTCGAGCCCTGGCTCTCAGTTGTGCGGCGAACTGGGAGAACGACTACTACATGGGCCTTGGGTTTGCCCCATCACCGCCACTAGAGCCGACTCCGGTCGTTGCCGTCAAGGCCCACCTCTCCACATCCCCTCCCCCCCCCCCCCCCCCCCCGCGCTTGCCTTCCCCCACGCCTTCCCCCTCCCCCTCCAAATCGCTCCCCGTGTCTAGCAGTTGCACTCACTCGCCCCTCCTTCACACCTGGTCGTCAAATCTACATGTCTCACCTATTCTCGCATTGTTTACAGAGCCCATCATCTACGATGGTGATATGCTCCGTGTGCCATTCACAACATTGGTCTGCTTCATGCTCCGTTACGCGGCAAACATTAGGCTATCAAGGTCGCTTATCTATCATGGTCGTGCTTTCACATGCATCTCAGTCGCTTCGCTGACCGTCTTCTTTTGGTCGCATGGAGGCTTTAGAAAGCTTCACTTCCAAGCGCTCCATCCGATCGCTCTCATCGAGCAAGTCTTAGGAACATTCTTAATAGGCTTTCTCAAGGACCGTGAAGTTGAGCGATGGAACCCCTTAATCGTTGTTCTAAGTAACGAGCGGTGGGGGTGATCAAGGGGTCTCCGTTGAGGATTCTTCCCACCCGAAGCCGTGACTTACAAAGAACCTGGTCTGGGTTTCCACCTGTTTCACTGAATCTAGTTGGTTTTCTTCTGGTTGGTCCTATTTGGTCGCAATTGAACATCAAATAGATTGCTCCACCATGGCATGAGGGATTATGATACTTATGCGCTTTGTACACAAGAACCGGTGGCGATATACCACCTCCTCTTGCATTGTAATCACACACGTCGGACATGGACTCAGGTCTCATTTCATCTAGGGATCAACCAAATTTCCACCACACTGGATGTACCGCCATTGTTGAATGGTGGGTGAGGTCGCGCAAGAGGGTGTCCAAGTTATGACATTAGGGTTCCGACACCCTAGTCGTCTCGGTCGTCCAGAGGCTTTGGAAAGAGCGCAATAAAAGGGTCTTCGAAATTCAAGCCTTCCAATTGTTCGCTCTGGCCTAGGAAATCATCGATGAAGCCTTGTTTTGAGCGGGGGACAGGCTTCACCAAGCTGGGCGGCTACGGGATTCTCCAAGCTGCGGAAGCTATTTGTTCCAAGACAGGCTTAGACGATTAGTTCTTTGTTTGGGAGCATGTTCCCGCTTTCTTTGTTTCTTTCGGTTTGCGAGGGTCTGTTATACCTTTTGCTCTTGTATTGCTAGTTCATCACTACTTCGTTTGGTTGGTTTTTGCTAAGTCCCTTAGGGGATTTAGCCCTGACCACGTTGTAACAAATTTCTCTTCTTCTTAATGAAAAGCGTGCTCCGCACGATTACCAAAAAAAAAAAGATTCAACAATTGAAAATAGGTCAACAATTCATAATGTGATGTTCGTTTTTGTGAAAGTGTCGAAGTAGTATAAAAAGAATGTTGAAGTACTACAAGGAAATTGGTTGAAATTATACTTAAAATGTTGATTTTTTTAAAATTTTGAATTATTTTTGTGCATTAATTCTAAGGAGCATTATTTTTCAAACATTTATTGAGTCGTGATTTGGAAGAAAATTTGATGCTAAATCTATGTTCAAATCAAATCACCCCGTCGGTAAACATGATCGCCGGTTGCCGCGGTCCAAGCAGCTCCCGTGGCTTGCGCTCTCCCTTCCGTCGCCCTGTAGAGCCGACCGCACCGCCTTCTACAATAGCTGGCCACACCGGCCGTGTGTGACATGCCGTTCCACACCGGCGCCGCCGCCTCCGTGGCTCGTCGTCGCACACGGCAAACGAAGGAACGCATACGGTTGCTGGCCATGTCGAGGAAAACGTTATAGGAAACTCCCGTCTCCCACACTTGAAGAAGCTCTCGTCTCTCACAGTTGAAGTTGAAGACTAGTATATCTGACCAGCAGGGAGTGTGGAACTTTCCATGCGGAGTAGCATTAGAGCTCGTAAGGCCCCGTTTGGAACAGAGGAATGAAAAACAGAGGAAAGAGAAAAAACGCAGGAATAGAGAAAACGCAGGAACGAAAAAAGTGATAAAACTGTAGGAATCTAAAACAGAGGAATGGAGAACTTGAGGTGTTTGGAATGTAGGAAACGAAAACTCGGGAAGAAGATGCATTGCAACTAAATAGCATGTTTATAGTCGACATATATTATAATTATTCAGTGCACTAAATTGAATTAGTATAATCTTGTCACCTTTACCCACTTGCTTATGGCATTTGGTATTTGCTAACCCAAAATATGTAGGTACTTACATTAGCTCACGACTCACGCCATTTAAATTGTGTTGTTGCATGCGGACCTAAAGCTTGATTAGTGTGAGTGAATTAATTTTTCCTCCGCAAGGTGCAACACTGCGGGCAAGAGATAAGAACAGGAGCTAATTAACTTGATTAGTGTGCGGGCAAGCGAGCAAGCGTTCACGGGAAACTTTCCCATAGATCGGAGCTCATTTTTCATTTCCTCCAAAAGTACACCTCTGCTGGCCGTTCCTCAGGAAAGTTTCTTGTGAATTCCTTTGTTGCAAACGCATCTGCTGCATTCCTTTCCTCTGGAACTGAATCCTCTAAATTTCCTTCGTTTTTCCTTTAATCCAAACGGGGCCTAAGTGTTTATCTCTTGGTTTGAAACTATACGATTGTCAAAACAAAAAATTGAGAGAATTATGCAGTAAAAGAAGCACTACAAGGTCTCATAAAAGCAAAATGGCGATTATGCGTACATCATGAGTAGTCAACTGAGCGTTTACACAAGATGGACCTTGTCGGTGTCACATCGAATTCAGCCGGTCCACGCCTAACTACAGGAGCTTCTACTGTTCTACATCTATTCTTTGGTATTCTATCAAGTGGGTACAAGTGGAACTTCATTGAAAATACAGCTGAAAGACTACTCTCAAAAGAATCTTATGCGTGCTATTTTCAATAACTCAATGACAAACACATGCTTTGTATCTTATTCTCGTTCCAACAGATCATATATCATGACTCCTTGACCCATGACGCATAAAAGAACTCCTTCGTTGTACACCAACAAACTCCGAAAACTGTCCTTACCTACACTAAACTAATTAACTACTTTGATTATTGGGAAAACTTTGTCATGGAATTTAGTGAGATGGATTATGACACAAATATCTCTCTCAAGAACTATTAGATACCTCATTAAGTTATTGTTTTTGCTCGCGCACAAAATGAGGTAGAGAAGTACGACAGATAGCTCTATTCAATACAGTAGAATGTAGCTATTTAAGATTGTACTATTGTAGTACACGAGGTCAATATACGTGGTGCTTCCTGACCGAAAAAGATGAATTTTTAGTAGTGGAGCAGTAGTACTGAACAGGAGTGAGCTGACTGAAAATGATCGGCAAACTGTCTGCCGTAAAACATACTGGTAGGTTCGGATGAATCGTGCGCGTCCATTTCTTGTTGAGCTGTACATTAAAAAAAAACTCTCTGAACAGATTGTTTTGGTGCGTATGGACATCTGTCAACGAGAAACTAGTCATCACTGTCATGTTTTTGGTTAAAAGCCACGAGTAGGAAGATGTTAACCCTAAGATCAGATATTCTCATGACACAATTATGGTTACTACGGTGTTAACCTGTCACGGTGCCGTGAACTGTAGCCTTCAACACCATGATCTTAAACGACAGGAATCTTGCAAGCAAAACTGACAGTGAAGTTGGAATACGATGCAGAACTGCAGAGAAAGAGGACATGGACGATATATATTATTCCAATTAACCAATCATTAGGCTCTCCTAACTCTACTTTTCTGGATAGGTTCGTTGCTACGGATATGTCACTGACCGAAATTCCCAATTCCTTTAATTTTCTCGAACAATCTTACACACAAACTGGTCACGTTAGGCGTTTGCAGGGGGTGGTTGGCATGTCACCCGGTCTGCCTAAAAAAAGTCACCAGATGGGTGGCGAGGTGGGGCAGCCTGTAACGACGTTCGCTCGTACCGTGAGTTGTTCGATTCCAATACTACGCATCTGACGGCTAACAGCAGCGCCGGAGCGGAGCGGCCATGTCACCTGACGGAATCAAGAATTCATAATGCAGCGTCGCAACGTGGTCAATGTCATCATCAAGCTCGAAAAGGCTTAACGTGCAATGGCAATTTCGCAGAACTGACGCGGATGCGGCTGGCCCCGCGCGCGGTGCGGTGGCCCGTCGCTGTGTTCAGACTTCAGACTCCCGACTTCAGAACGGATCGGGGTCACAAGTAGAGCCAATTCTTGCTACAGTAACTTCACTGAATTTAGATCTCTACTTCAGAGGATCTTCAGAACGCGCAGGCAAGGTTTGGCTATTTGGGACTGACAGAATTTGGCGCAGCCTTTTTGACGCTATCGAAAGATCACAAACTCCGCGGTCAGATTCTGCCGTTTGTTTACACATTGCGAGCGTTTGTCTTTGCTTACGCGGTCACAGCCTCACAGGCCAGGATGATGCTACTACTCCTCCTACTAGAGCAAGGAGGAGGAAACAAGCAACCTGATGGAACAGTCCGAACAGAGAGTCGAGACAGTGCAGGCTCGTTGCCACTTGAGCAAAACAAGTTTCTCCATTTCAGGCAGATGGCCGCCGGAGTTGTTGGGCGGTCATGTTGCTGCAAAAGAAGGTTAACTTTTTAACGAAACGACGAGCCGCGCACGGATACGAGCGCGCGCATCAGCTGATCAGCGCGACAGCACCTCGCGGATCTTGCTGCTGACTCCTTGACGAACGAACACATGCACATCACGGCATCTGATCAGGCTTTACTGCCTGGAATGGCCAGGCAAAGCACGCAACCAAAGAAATTGAAAAGAACACACATGGGATCCAACCACCACACCATATGCATCCTCATCCTCCTGTGTTTGCTTGCCACCAGCCACCAAATCGTACTACTACTACTACTAACTCGTCATCAGATTTTCCATTGCAAGATCATCACACCTTTTTGTTTTCTCAGCGAGTGTAATGTGAAGTATGATGTGTAAAGGCCCTATTTTCCATTATCGCTTCTCTTTTTTTTGTGACCCGGGCAATCATACCATCAGAGGGTTGTTGTTACAATTATTGATTGCCCGCCCGAAAACAACAAACATATATATGCAAGAAAATGAAAAAAAGAGAGAAATAATTACTGTAACAGGTGAGGTGAGAAGAGGAGGGATTAACTAGCCAGGAGAAGAGAGGAGAGGAGAGAAGGCTAATGATCCAACCAATGGAAGAAAGACTGACTAATTACTTGCGGCGGCGGGCCTTGTCTTCCGACGCGGCTGAGCTCTCCTGGCCGGCGCAGAATACGTCGCTGGGGCCGTCCCCGCGGACGACGAAGTGGCCGAGCGACGGGGTGCCGCTGCCGGCGACGCGGTTCTCGTCGCAGAGGAACTCCTTGGCGAGCACCTGCTCCACCTCGAACTGGAAGTCGTGGATGAGCACGTCGGTGGGGCGGCCCTTGGCCGCGGTGGCGCCGGAGCGCGCCAGCACGGCGGTGGTGAAGATGGACGGCATCCGGCCGGGCGAGTTGGGGTTCCACCCGGACGGCCCGTCGATGAGGACGACGTCCCAGGCCACGTCGTAGAGGTCGTTGGGCAGGTCGTTGATGGCGAGGCGGCACTCGGAGAAGAGCAGGTTCTGCACGGGGCGGCACTCCTTCCCGCGCGACGCCCGCGCGGCGCGGAGGAGGTCACGGAAGTCGCGCACCTTGGTGGTGTAGGACACGTCGTAGGCTTCCAGCCCCGGGTGCCGCGGCTCCAGGTACTTCACGTAGAACTCGTTCTCGTCCAGGAACACGGTGCGGCCGCCGTGGTTGAGCGCCAGCCACAGCGGCGACTCGGGCCCCAGGCCGAAGACCAGGAGGTTGCAGGGCGCCCGCGCGCGGAGGACGGCCGAGATGGCGCGGATGTCCGTGTCCGTCATCCGGTGCGTCGCGTTGGAGATGGACGCGAAGTGGACCAGCGCGTCGAACACCGGGAGAGGCAGCCCCGACCCCGACCCGCCTACGATGGAGGCGGAGGCGGAGGAGCCCGCTCCGACGCCGGAGGTGGGGGCGAAGTGGGAGGAGGTGTAGAAGAAGGTGAGGAACGTGGCGAAGGCGAAGCAGGAGGCGAAGACGAGCACCAGGGCGCGGCGGTGGCTCGACGCCGCGGCCGACGCCGAGAGCTTGTCGCGGCTGCCCATAGACTTCATCGCGGCGGTGTCGTCACAGGGCGGCGAGCACGCGAGGAAGGAGGGAATCGAGCAGGGAAGTTGGGGAAAGAAAGGTCGTCGGGGACTTTGTCCCAGCCTGGGAACCGGTCAGCTGGGTTATTAGGAGGAAGCAGAGTGAGGAGGAGGAGAGCTTTGTAATTATGCTGGTTCAGTGGCTGATTAGTTGTCGCTGCTCGGTCCTTGCTTTGGTTTGCCTGTCCCAAATCTACCGCGTCAGGCCGCGGCACGTTGTTGGTGCTCGGAGGACGAGTCTCTTGAGCTGGTGGGTGCGGCTCGGTGCTTTATATCCTTGATGAGTTTGGTCACCGTATGAACGTTTGACCGTGTCTGTCGGTGGTCCTGCAGATCACCGGACGACATGTAAGTATGCAACGCGTATGGTGGTAGCATGGTACATGCTGAAGTCGGCAACGTGATTTCGAGCGTCCATTTGTTTTGATCTGACGACTTCAGCTCGCCGCATCTCATTCAGTTTGCTTGCTGTAGCACAGTGGTTCTACGTGCAAATATGACATTTTTGGTACTCTCTCCGTCTCAGAATATAAGTATTTATGGGTTTAGTCAAAGTCAATGTTCTTCAATTTTGACTATTAATATCTATAAAAATAAAATATTTCAAATATGAAAAGTTACATATTACTCCCTTCGTCTCAGAATATAAGCATTCTTGGTCAAAGTCAATTCTCTTAAACTTTGACTATCAATAAAAAAAATATTAGAATGTTTCACTAAATATAAATGATGTTGTTACATTCATCATGAAACCAATTAGCATAATATGCAATTCTTTCTATTTTAAATAATTTATTTTTATAGATATTGGTAGTTAAAATTGAAGAGGATTGACTTTGACCAAAACTAGAAATGCTTATATTCTGGGACGTAGGTAGTATGATAATTAGTTTCATGATGAATCTAACATCATTATCTATACTTAGTCAAACATTTTATTTTTTTATTATTGATAGTTAAAGTTGAAAAAAGTTGACTTTGACCAAAGCTAAGAATGCTTATATTTTGAGACAGAGATAGTACATCACCTCGGATCGGGATCCAGTAGTGTCAGTGAGATCAGATGCCCATTTATTTGCTAGTCTCTGTTTTGTTTTTTGAAGTAAACCGGGTCAGTTGTTTTGCCAAGTAAAAAAAACATGCAGTGGCCTACTGGCCCATACAAAGTGCCAAGCATATCCACAATTTTTCATTCAATTTGCAGTCTCTTGGCTTCTTCATTTTGCAATTACTGTACCTCCATCCATCGGATGGCTCAGAGCGCCTCGTGCTTCCTAGTCTTTGCCTTTGGATTTTTCACACGGACCAATACAGAAACTCCAGATTTTCTTATAATCCAAATTCGGATATCGCATAACAATTTAAAATTATCGATCTTTGGCGTGACGTGAAGGAAAGGGACAGCCGACTGGGCGGCTGGTCCATTTTGGAGCTTCAGCCCCACTTGAAGGCAGGCGCGTCAAAAGAGAACGCGACCGACTCGGCCATGTTGCCGTATCCTGGCCTGGTAGAACAAGCCTCGGCAGAATAAGCCCAAAAGGCCCAACGAACCCGTGTTGTGCGTGTGACGGTGTGAGTGAGCGAGTGATTAATTAAGCCGCGATCGCATCCGATCTTAGTCGTTCCTTGACCAACAATTCTGCCGTTTCGACACGCAACAGCAAGCGTACCAGCAGGTGCTCGATCACATCAGGGATTCAGGCGGCACTATTCCATCACATGCAATTAAAAATAGAGAGGACTTTGAAGAAGCAGGTGCTGCGATTTTTGAAGCACATGCTAGCGACACATTTAAGCAACCGATGACGATGAAAAAGGGAACGGATTATTATCTTGGAGAAATTTGAGTGGAGGACCGGTGCCCAGAAGCTCATTTCGCCCGCTTGTGCCGGCGTCTCGCGAGACGCTCGCTTCTCCCTCTCTCCTACTTTCTCTCTCTCACACGTAGGATTTCGCCGGCTAAACTTCCTTCATAATACTTGCTCTTAGCTGAAAGTTGGTTGCGGCATCCCTTTCTTTCCAGCTAATCCTATTTAATTTTAAGACATGAGAATGTTCAGTCGTTACTCGTTAAGCGTGGACATGTGCCTTTGTGACTTGAACATCGTCGTTTTTTATTTTCATTATATTTCTGGTGAGGAGTGAAAGCTCAGCAAGTGATGAATCAATCATCAGCGGTAGCAGCAACAACAGTGGTTAGCCTAAAGCTTGTTCGGTTCAAACAATAATCGAGGCTTGTAAGCGGCAAGTGACGAGCCAGTCAGGAACTGATCTTATCGGTCTTTCCTCCGCCTAGGCGCTGCCGCCCCGGACATCCATCGAGCGCGACGTGAGTGAAGTACGCTGCCGCGACGAATCCGGTCAGCGGCGAGCGAGGTGTCTGTAACGTTCCCAGGTGACAAACACGTCGCAGAATGAGGCTTCGGAGTCGTCACGCCACCAGACTGCGTGTACTCAAGCACTTGACGCCACCATGGGAGATGGTGATGGGTGTCGTCATGTGTGGCGGATCCTTGTCTTGCTGCAATTTGTCACTGTATTGACGAGCATCAGATTCGTACATGCGTGCTCTACTCTACAATGCACGTCGACCTGGTTCCACCGCAAGTTTTGAAATTCGAATCAGTAGACAGACAGAAATGTGGGCCCAAGCGACTGACAGGACGGGGCCAAAATTTTCCTCTTTCCACTCCGTGGAGCCCATCATGATTCCAAAGCCCAAAAAAGCCTGAATAGTTCCATGTACATACATGGAATTCAGCCAGGGCAGAGTCACTGAGTGCTGGGCCAGTCACCAAGTTTTGAGTCCGCGCAGGCGTCGGCGCTCTTTCCACGGAGGCCATCGACCATCGTCGTGGCCGCCGCGCACGTGAAGCAGCGCCTCTTTCCATGGAGGGCATCATCAGGTGCCATGGGAAGAACCATGAATGGCGGTATGGGAGCCACGAATTTTGTACACTCCTTCGAGCAACCAATTTGTGCGTACTCGACACGTGACAACATTATTTGGTCTTGCGAGCGGATTCACCATCACGGACGGGACGAAAGCATCGGAAAGTTGCGGAGTACAGGCCCGACGGACGCAACGCAAACGGCGAGCAACAATCACCGGCTCTCGGCGTCGCAGCCCGGCCAGCGATCTGGGGCCAACCCGGTTACGGCCTTTGGGCCATGGGGGGATAACACATGCAGCCCAGAGGCCGTTATCGGCCTTGCGCGATGCGTCACGAACTGAACCGGGATCCACGCCGGCATGCGTGCAGGTTATCCGTTGTACACGAAACACCCACACCACAGTACTCACACGCTACATGGAGGTGGACAGTACTCACACGCTACATGGAGGTGGAAGGACAATTCCAGTCTGCCGACAAAAGCGAGCATGTAGTTTTACCACCAGTTGGGACCCAGCTCGATTGAACTTCACTGAGCCCGTCGTCGTGCTACCGACGAGCACAGTATTTCAGTAGTACGGCGTATTTCCTCAAAAAAAAAAAAAAGTAGTACGGCGTATGGGTCGTCTTAAAGAAAAGGGAAGCGCGATCCCAGCGTCAATAACGGCTCTTTTTCAAACATTCCCCGTGCGGTACTTTTGTGTTGCTTGAATGTTGGTCTCAAACGGAGAGTTTAAAAATCAAAGGCCGATCCGCAAATGAACTTTGTAGCATGCCATCACGTGCATCAAAGTATCAAACCAAGACTGTGGTCTCGTGTCTTCGCGTGGCGTATGTTAACGAAGCGAGGATGTCTAGCATCAACTGTTCTGCTCTCCGCGATCTGCAATTAAACTCAAATCTGCGCGTGCTTTTGTCCTCGCTAGTGATGTTCTTCGTACGCTAGGTGAGGCAAAGCACGCTAGACTCCACGAACCACCCACGTGCCGCGGCGACCCCTATCTGACCCCTTCCCCCTTCCCGAGCCGACCGCCAAACCACGGCCACCCCACGCCACCGCACCACCACACTCTCGGCTCCACTGAAATCCACCACCTCCCAAAATCCGAACCCCAAAACCCCCAAACGCCACAATGCCGCGCCGCCGCCGGCTCCCCCTTCTCCTCCTCATCCTCCCGCTCCTCGTCGCCTCCGCCTCCGCGTCTGGGGCCGCCCCCGGCGGCGCGTCGCACTCGCAGCCCACGCTGCCGACGCCGGTCCAGGCCGCGGCCCCGTCCAAGGCGCCGGCCACGAAGCCGCCGACCGGCGCCGCGCCGCACTCGCAGCCCAAGCTGCCAGCGCCGGTCCAGGCCGCGGCGCCATCCGCATCGCCGGCCACGAGGCCGCCGACCGCCGCGGCACCGCACTCGCGACCGACGCTGCCGGCGCCGGTCCAGGTCGTGGCCCCGTCCAAGGCGCCGCGGCCACCAGGCCCCCAACCGCCGCCGCGCCGCACTCGCGGCGAAGCTGCCATCGCCGGTCCAAGCCGCAGCCCCATCCACCGCGCCGCCCGCCGGCGCGCTCCTCGCCGCCTTCCTCGCCAAGGCCGACCCGTCCTCGCACCTGCGCGCGCCCCCATCCGCCTCCTCCTCCGCCTGCTCCTACCAGGGTGTCTCCTGCGACGCGGCGGGCCAGGTCACCCGCCTGGTCCTCGAGTCGGCGGGGCTCAACGGGACGTTCGCGCCGGCCACGCTCTCCCGCCTCACCGACCTCCGCGTGCTCAGCCTCAAGTCCAACGCGCTCCACGGGCCCGTCCCGGACCTCTCCCCGCTCGCCAACCTCAAGGCGCTCTACCTCGCGGGCAACCGCTTCTCGGGGCCCTTCCCGCCCTCGCTCGCCTCGCTGCGCAGGCTCCGCTCCATCGACCTCTCCGGGAACAGGTTCTACGGCGCGCTCCCGCCGGGCATCGAGGCCGCCTTCCCGCTGCTCACGCTCCTCCGCCTCGACGTCAACCACTTCAACGGCTCCCTCCCGGCGTGGAACCAGTCCTCGCTCAAGGTGCTCAACGTCTCCTACAACGACTTCTCCGGGCCCGTGCCGGTCACGCCCGTCTTGACCCAGATCGGCGCCGCCGCCTTCGCCGGCAACCCCAAGCTCTGCGGTGAGGTCGTCCGCCGCGAGTGCCACCTGCTCTTCTTCCACGGAGATGCCAGCACCAACAGCTCCGCCGCGCCCCCGGTGCACAGCGTTGCCGCGGGTGACGTCGGCCCGCAGGAGAGCCGGATTTACCCGATTCGCGCGCGAAGAAAGCGAGGAGGAGGAAGACAACGGTGGCCGTCGCGGCCGCCGTCGGGGCGGCGCTGGCCGTGCTTCTTTGCGCCATGATTGCGATGAAGAGGAGCAAGAAGCGGAGGCGTCCCCGGTCGGTGGCGTACCCGAGCCCCAAGAAGAGCGCGGCCGCGTCAGATGTGAGCAGGGACGGTGCCGACATTGGTTACGTGGAGTGTGTGCGCGACGAGGAGACGGCGGCGATTATGGTGCCGGAGGACAAGGCGCGGAGGCTGGAGCGGAGCGGGTGCCTCACATTCTGCGCCGGCGAGGCGGCGAGCTACAGCCTTGAGCAGCTGATGCGCGCTTCGGCGGAGGTGCTCGGCCGCGGGAGCGTGGGGACGACGTACAAGGCGGTGCTGGACGGACGGCTTGTGGTGATTGTGAAGAGGCTGGACGCGGCTAAGATTGGTCCGGCGGCGCTGGAAGCTGAAGCGTTCGAGCAGAACATGGATGCCGTTGGCCGCCTGCGGCATCCGAACCTTGTGCCGCTCCGGGCATTCTTCCAGGCTAAGGAGGAGCGGCTGCTGGTGTACGACTACCAGCCCAATGGCAGCCTCTACTCTCTCGTCATGGTAAGTCTTTGTTCTTCGTCTAGGTTGTGAATGGCGAGATTTTGGTATGATTATCTCATCAGCTGTTATCTGCATTGGAAATCTGAATTAATTTGTGCTAAAACAGTTACGGTAATTAGCTTTACATGTACAGCACCAGTTGATCGTTAGTGGTCTATGCTACTTTTACCTTTGATAATACTATGACATTCTTCACTGCAACACTGGAGCAAATTGAAGTTCAGAAGGCTTGGGCACGTGAAAATCTGGCAGCATAATGTGGGTGCCTCTGCTGGACCTATATGGCTATATATGTGGTTCATTTGTCGATTCCTTGGACCTTCTTCGTTGTTAACCCAGTAGACAAAGCATACAGGCCCTCTTAAGTGACCGGTGGTTGTCGGCACTAATAATTGGTTTAGATTCATGAAAAAAAATAAGAATAAAGTCTTTAGTCTCTTAGATCTGAAAGGTGGTCTTTTAGTAGGTTGCCATATCAGCTTAATTGCGTTTAAAGACTGAACTAATTGGTGTTGATATTTCTATATTTCCCATTAGTCATTACATCTATTGCATCAGTAGAATACATGTAGTTGAGGCTTGCTTTACCTTTTCAAAGTACTCCATTCTTAATTTGAAGATCCATTTGAATTTTGAATTTGGTCACATGAGAATTTGGTAGCAGAATGTGGGTGGCATACACATTCTTCGTTCGAACAAAATCCTGTATAGAACTTGGTCACAGTAAAATTTGGCAGCAGAATGTGGGTGCCTCAAGTGACCATACATATGAGATGCTGTGTGGCTCAATTGCTTGGACCTTTCTATTTTCTCTGTTGACCCTTAAACAAAGCAAACATGCATTCATAACTGGCCACTTGTGTCTGCAGTGGTCATCTGAACTAAAACGTTTTTCAGATTCATGAAAGGAAATCGAAGACAAAGGTGTATGTAGACTAGTAACCATGGGATCATATTTCTTATTCACTGGATTAAGTAAAATTATAAGCCTACCCCCTATGTTATACTTGAATTTCGTGGGTAATGGAAAACATCTACAGTAGACTGATTGCTGGGAATTACATTGCTTCATTTTCATTTCTTCTAGCTCAAACATTGGGCCTAGCTTCACACATACTGCACCTTCATGTAGCAAGTTAGCCTGTAGCTTTTGTGGAGATGTGAGCTGAATTCTTGGAATGTATAGACGAGACAAACCAAAAAGGTTTTACTGAAGCTTTTCTTCATTTGCTATTGATTCGGCTACAAACTTTTCCCCCCCTGTAATGCAGCATTCGATGCAATTTATTTTTTGCTATGCCAGCTAAATAATACCCTTCACAAATAAGCACATATCAATATGTTTTGTGCAACTAGTACAATTAGTTTTTTCCTATTGTGCTTAATAGTTCCATTAACTTTCATAAATTGCAGGTTCAAGGTCATCACGGGCAAAACCACTACACTGGACTTCATGCCTAAAGATAGCTGAAGATATTGCGCAGGGTCTTGCTTACATTCATCAAGCATCTCGACTTGTCCACGGAAACATCAAGTCCTCCAATGTTCTGCTTGGTTCAGACTTTGAGGCTTGCCTTACTGATAATTGTTTGTCATTCCTCCTGGAGTCATCAGAAGTCAAAGACGATGCTGCATATAGAGCTCCGGAAAACATGAAGTCTAACAGAATGCTAACTCCAAAATCAGACATATATGCATTTGGTGTCCTCCTCATTGAGCTCCTTAGTGGGAAGCCACCACTTCAGCACTCAGTCCTGGTCGCAACTAATCTTCAAACCTATGTCCAGTCGGCGAGAGAGGATGAAGGAGTGGACCGTGACCGCATCTCAATGATCGTCGACATAGCTGCTGTTTGCATTCGGTCCTCACCAGAAAGTCGGCCCACTGCATGGCAAGTCCTTAAGATGATTCAAGAAGTGAAGGAAGCAGATACAATTGGGGACAATGCCGACAATGACAGTGATCTTACCAGCAATTCCTAGTTGCCTGGACAGATCCATGTGGAGTGGATAATGCAAAGTGGCCGATCAACGCTATTGTAGAAGGTTATAGTCTTGCTGGAGATCCATGTAGACTGGATAATTAGTGAAGTTCAACACTGGTGTAGGATAATGGCAGTGGAGTCATGATCTCTCTGATTGGAATCGTTTTCTGCCACGGATGCTGTAACATATTCTAGGATTTATGTAGAGCAGGGATGTTCTGGTCTGTTGGCCTGTTGCTAGCACTAGTCATTTTAGCATCAACATATGTTATCTGAAAGTTTATTAGGCTTTTATAGTACTAGTCAAGTGACTGAAGCTGTTTGTTGAGTTCAGATATGGGTTATAAATTATATTACTGCCAAACAGTCTCGTAATATTTTGTGGAATGCTTAGTTTAAGCAATGGGATGGTGAGTGATCCATCTTGTTCAAGTGGCCTAAACGCACCATGTGAATACAGCAGTACTAATGATGAGTTTCGGTACGACAATGCCATATGCGCTGTCTTGCAGTTCATTTGAAGCATGCATATGCGCTGTCTTGTAGTTCATTCTGAAGCATGTAAATTGCCTGTTTTGGTTTGTTGGGTATGTGCTGCCTACAGAATTTACCATTTTCACATGAATAATGACCTCTTGAGAGTTGATTGCGCCAGCCAAGTTCCAGCATCAGATGCAGCTAAGAACCTTGCATGTATGAGAGTAGGGCTGTAAATAGGCGCCCCTTAGAGTAACCTCCGACCCTAGTTCATTTGGTTGAACTAAAGAGGGTCGGAGGCAACCATAAGGAGCACCAATTTGCACCCCTATATGAGCGGCTTATTTACCATTGCCATCAGACAGCAGGACATCAAACAAGTTGCACCACGAATGTTGATAACATTTGTTGTTCTCGAGATTTTTAAGCTGTAGTTTTATATGGTTAATGGAATTTATCCCCTCGCAGAATCGTAATGAACAAACATTTGTTCGAAACATGCAAAACTGTATCCTATCCAGTGGTCATCATGTGGTTGGCAACTTGGCATCCTTTTTTCCCAGTTTGGTCGATGCCCATGGTTACATGAAACCCTCTCGGTTACCCTCTCACAAGTCTTCAGAATCGATGGCGTAAACACAATATGTTGTGCAATTGGGCTATACTTTTTTTAGAAGAGTTGGCCTGTACTTATCCGGTTTCTCAGGACTAGTTTAGGCCTATTTTGACCCATACACCGGCCTGCTCTGAAGCCCGTATAATAGCCCAGTGTCAACTAGCCCATATCAAGAGCTTCGGCGGCATGTCGGAGTGGCCGCGGAAGCCAGAAAATGAGGTTGCTCAAGGACTGTGAAGTTAAATGTAACCTTTTTTCGTATGGTTGCTCAAGAATTGTTTTTTTTTTTGTAAAGTAGAATGTAATGGACATCCCTTCAAGAAAAAAGGAATGTAATGGAGATTTTCCAGATTGCTTCAGTTTTAAAGTTATGTTCCTGCACCTTCGAAGTCGAAACCTTCAGTTGTTCTTCTCGAAGTTGAAAACTTGATATCGATTTATGTAGAAAGTCCAGTCCATCTGTCCAAAACTGATGTCCCCACAAAAGAGTACCGAGAGCTTGGAATGCGAAACCGCAAAACTTTCAACCAGTATTACAGACGTACAGTACATGAGAGCTTTCAATCGATGAACACGGTGGGCGTGTTCGGCGTTTTAGAGTCTAAAATTTAGAGGGGTTTAAAAAAAAGAATTTTGTCTTAAATAAAGTTTAATTACAAAACTAACTGCAGAACCCCTCTCTAAATCGCGAGACGAATTTAACGAGGGTAGTTAAGCCGTGATTAGACGATATTTACTGTAGCATCACTATAGCAAAACATAGATTAATTAGGCTCATTAGATTCGTCTCGTAAAGATGTACCCATCTGTAAAAAGGTTTTGTCATTAAACTTTATTTAATACTCCTAAATAATAAGATTCTCTTTAGAGCTAAATTTTAGAGGGTCTAAACAGGTGCAACGAACACACCCCTTACTTTTTCAAAGGCCCCCCCGACAGAAGAGTGGTCCACGTGGCTCCCCAGTGGCAAGCAATTACTTCCACAACAGTTCCACGTCAGAACGGCACCGCCGGTCCAGGGGGGCCACGTCCCTTTTCCCGTCCGCTGATGACATGTCGGAAACCCGCGCTCTTATCCGGATCTCGAGAGAATCACGCCCCGTCTTTGCTTTGCTGCCCAAAACCAGCAACTAGAGGCTTCCGCGCTCGCAACTGGGGAAGGCCGCAACCCCCGCGCGCGCCACAACCGGCCGACAGATCACACCACCACACCGCGCAAGCGCAGCGACGTCGCCGTCCTCGCTTCGCTTAACCACGGTTACACGCCGCATTCTCCGGACGAGATGCGATAGAGTGGTCGGCAGCACGCGGCAGAAGAGGATTGATTGCGCAAGCGGGCGGACTCGGTTTGTGCTGCTGCTGCTGCTGCTGGTTGCAGTCGAGTCGGTTCGATGGGGATCCACCTGCTGGTGTTCGCGGCGGCGAGGGGGTTCATGCAGGTGTTCCACCTCTCGGCGCCGCTGCTGTGGCCGCTCAACCTCTGGCTGCCGTCGGCGCGCCACCTGCCCGAGGCGTGCGCCGTCTTCTACGGCGCGCTCGCGTCGCACGCCGCCTCGCTGCGCGCCGCCTACGCGCGCGGCACCGTCTGGGGCCGCCGCAGCCGCCGCGGGAGCGGCGGCGGGGACAGCGACGTCGACGAGTACATCCGCCACGCGCTCCTCAGCGTCTCCTACTGAACCCCCGCGCGCGGGGCCAGCGCGGCGGCGGTTTCCCCATTTCTGGGCTAGTTTAGGAGGATCTTTTTTTTTTTCCTTTTCTGTTCTTGGTTTGCTTTTGTTTGATGCGTGGGTAGCTAGTGGCATTGAAGATCGGAAAGCGTCCAGTTGTAACCGAGATTCGTAAATACACATTAGTTTCCTCAGAAATCTTGATGCTCAGCTGGAATTCACATAGTGTGAGTTGTGAATTGTTAGTTTTTCTGCAGCAGCAGCAGCATCGAGCAGGCGAAGATGGCAACAGGTTATGCTGTCGAACATGCTTGGTTTTGTGTCCGTCAAGGCACAGATTCACAATGATCATAACCTGTGGAGGCAACTCGCGAGTTAGCTGCATTCCGGTTTGCCTCACCAATGCAGTTGATGAGTAGGTAGGACGCAAACCCACCCAGCAGCACGGCCCCTTCACCGTGGCTCCTTTAACTTGACCAACTGTAAAACAATCGCTAATTAAAAAAAAAAAACTGTACTGTAAAACTAGCATAGGAGTGGTGGGGCCCGGACAAGTAAGCTCGATGCACGGTGGCACATGCAGTTTTGGGCGTTGGTGGCAGGCTGGAGCATAGGAGTGGTGGTGCCCGGACAAGTAAGCTCGATGCACGGTGCACATGCAGTGTTTGGGCGTTGGTGCAGGCTGGACACATTCGCAGTTGGTTCTTGTGGTATACTGCGGCGTCAGCACGTACGAGCAGATCCACTCGTCCTAGTGTAAACAACGAGTTACTCTGCAACACCCCGGCGCATAATTTTCGTCCTTCTTTTTTGGGGGACGATTGCCATTGTCACCTACTGCTTGCTTGTACCACGACGTGATGCCTGCAGAATTGTCGTTGCCAATCATTTGTGCTAGCATTTCCTTTTAATCCCCTTTGGAACCGGAATTTTTACAGGATCTTTCAGAAGCTCGAAGTCTTGTAAAAATGCAGGCACGCCACACAGGTTTTAAGCAGTGGAAAGTCCAAATATTGTCCCTTACTTCGAGATTGTCGCAGCACTGAAACACCTAAAGTGAAAAACTGACAATAGGACAGGTAACCTTAGGCCAGTCTTAATGGAGTTTCATAGAGAAGTTTCATAAACATTAAATCACATGCCACATCAGCAATTTTATGAGAAGAGAGAAGGAAGAGTTTCATTTGGATAGAGAGGAGTTTCATCCCTATAAAACCTAACAGACACAGTTAACTAAATATGAGTCTTGGTAACAGTGCAATGAAACCATAAGAAACTGGCCTTATTCTGGTTTCAGTCGCTCATGCGTGCACAACGAGCAATGCCTGAACCTTGAAGTAATCATCATGACCAGAAAGGGTCAGCATTCTTACACTCGACACGTACAGTTCTAACCACACTGTCAGCTACACTGTCAACCAGGAGTATCTCATACGTGAGTGAAGATCGCATTCACTTGCACGCTACAACTTGTTGATCAGTTGATTGGATCATCACACACTCAACAGTCGTGCCGAGCAGAGACTGGGTCAGTGATCTCCGAAAGGCCAACAAAATAATTCGAAAGAGCGGCTCCTCGGCCCGAGAAAGGCCGAATTATCATCCTTCGTGGATGGGAACAAAAAAAATGTGGGGAAACGACCATGTGCCGTCCGTATGATAAGCCCCAAAAAAGCGAGGCCGATGCTTGTGGAGCGTTCTGATCGAACTTGTTGATGCCAACACCAACCTCTCGTTGTGGGGCTGAAATCTTGCGCAAATATCTGATCTGACTCTTCAACCAGCACCTGTCATGAGCGGATTAATTAAAAAATGGATGAATATGCTTAATCTAATCCAGGATCTGAGCTTACTTCCTACCTCACCCGTTGCAGAAAAAGATGTTGTTCCCATCTGCAGAAATAGAACATCCGGTTCAGAGCTTCCGTGTTTCAGAAATAGACAGCTTCGATCAGGCCATATCATCACTGGTCCCCGTCCGGTGGATGAGAGAATGTTGGTGTTGACATTACATGCGCATGCAACTTTATCCGGGCATTTTGATTTTTCCAGATTGCACGGGGAAAGTTTCAAATCCAATCTTTTGCTTTTGCTTCGGTAAGTGAAAAATGGGCAATGACTTCTTCTCTTTTGCATGCCACTGACTTCAAAACTCCCATAATAACTTAAACATATATATACATCAAATCATCATTCATTGATCTTCAAAAATAGATTATCTGTGAAGGAGTTGCAGCAGAGCAGCTTACATTTTCTGCCACGAGTTCCAGGAAGAAGATTACACATCTGAAAATTGGTTGGTGCAGACTTTTCTATTACGATTGAGACAAAGACGTGCTTACAGCTATCATTAAGTAAGCAACAGTCCCTTCTACTTCTCCACAGTTTATTCCTCGCCAAGAACAGTCCCTGTACTGTTAGGTCCGAATGAAGAATAATCAATCCATGCGTCACACTGCATAATAACAGAGCAAAAACCGAGATCTGTCGTCGTTGGCATCATCGACGTGCCACATCGCTAGAATTAAGGCTGTAAAAAAAATTCGAGCTCGACAAACTACTCGAATTCGGCTCATGAAAAGCTTGATTCGAGCTCGGCTCGTTTAAAAATCAAGCCGAGCTTGAGCCTGATCTAAGGCTCGCGAGCCCAACCGAGCCGAGCTCGAAGGCTCGTTAATTTTGCTACTCGTTCAGATGTTCATCGGCCCAGCTTTAAATCCCTTAGCAGGAGCCCATAGCCATAGGAGCCCAAACTCCAAAGCCCACACGGCCACGTGACTTTGTCCTCCTGCTCATCTTCTTCCCAGGCTCCCACCGTTGCTCCCAAAAAATCTTCCGTCCCATCTCAGATTCTCAAAACTCTCCCAAGCAAAAACTCTTCCTCACTAGTCTTTCCCTCTCCATTCTGGTATGCCGCCACCTCTCAAATTCTCTCATCTCTCTCTCCTTTTTTCTGGCATTGGAGGAATCGAACAACTTCCATAAGGAGGAATTCATCCTCATGGCTGCTGATTCAATTCGTGCTATCCTAATCAGCTTCGCCGCTGCCGCCCCCTATTCTTGAACGCTGAAGCACATCTCCCACGGGCTGGCGATACCCGGTCGACTCCACATCCATTTCTTCATCCACGAATCGTCTGTGCAAACGAGCCTGCACAAGCTCGCGAGCTTCGGACGAGCCGAGCTCGAGCCAATCCGCAGGCTCGGCCAGATCTTAGGCTCGGCTCGAGCTCGGCTCGAGCTGCTGCCGAGCTCGAGCTTGAGGTCGCTGGCTCGCTCGAGCTCGGCTCGTTTACAGCCTTAGCTAGAATCTCCCGACACGTACAAACAGACGTCAGCATGTAACCACATTGATATCGCCGGCCGGCCGCCCCAATTGATCTGCTGCGCGCGCCATCTTAACGGAGCAGATGAAGCTGTCGTAGCTGTTAATTAGGCGAGCTACTCCGTTTAATACGAACGGATTTCCAATTATAAAGCCACCTCACCATCGGCAGCAAGCAAGGTACCTGTCCCTTCGTCGCCGTCGTCCATGGCTACTTGTCAGGTCTCTGTCAGCCACAACCAACGCCCCCAGCTCGTCGCGTCGCGCATATAGCTAGCTAGCCATGACGGCAAGCAAGGAAGGGTAGTAGCAGTAGTAGTAGTGTTGAGCAGAGCAGATGGTGGTTCACGTGGCGCTGCTCGCGGTGCCGGCCGTGGCGAGCGGGTTCCTGCAGGCGTTCCAGTTCGCGTTCGTGCTGTGGCCGTTCAACCTCGCGCTGCCGCTCGCGCGCCACCTGCCGCGGGCCTGCGTCGCGCTCCGGAGCCTGACGTCCTTCTACGCCGCCGAGCTGCGACGCTACGTGAACGGCGCGCGGCTGTCGCCGGCGCCGCCGTCGCCGACGAGCCACCAGTACGCGTCGCTCCTGGGCGTGCATCAGCGGAGGATGCACGAGGAGGTCGTCGCGCACGCCATGATCGCCCTCATCGACATCTCCTACTGATGACGCGCGCGCCTGCCTCTTCGCATTGCGTCCGCTGGTCGGTTCCTCCGGTTCTTGCAATGTCTGTGTCTTGGGATAGGTTAGCTTGCCATTTTCATTTTTATCATGTAAATAGTTTTTTTTTTCCTTTATCATTCTTCAGCTTAGGTGTCCAGCTAGTCGTTCCTTCGTTTGTGGATTTGCTGCAAGTTTGAGCGAACTATGCTAAACTGAAAGGGGAAAAAAAAATCGAGTTTACTACTTTGATCAGCATGTCCCTCCTCTCCTGGGTGATTCCAATGTCGTTTTTTTTTTTGGGTGGCGAAGGGGTGATTCCAACCAATGTCGCTGTTTCCTTTCCTTTGAACATTCTGGATCACGACAGATACTCCCTCCATCTTTTTTGGGTCGACGTTGCTCGGCTCAAATTTGAGCTAGAGAACGTTAACAAAAAGAATGGAGAGTAATCTATTAGTTATACAATGGTGGTTTGGTCGATGACCACATATTGCCACACCCACACTTGCCACGCTTAAGTTAGACAAGTTTCTAGCTATAATTTGGAAATATTCCTCTTTCCTGCTGCACTGTTTCCCACTTGGCAGTGATTTAGCAAGAGTGTGAAAAATTCTCACAAGCTAGCTGGAAGTTGGCCAAAAGAATTGATCCTGCAACCTTAATCATATTTGGCAAAGAACGTGCTTACGATGTGGGGCCATGAACTAACAAGACCAAATGTCTTTGAGAAGGCATCGACAATGTCTATTTTTGCTATGATATTTCTTTCAGTTTCAAGATGATGCAAGTATTTTTTTTTTAATTCTATGATGCAAGTATTTCTCATGACGGTGACATGTGACAATCAAAAGTTCAGACTGAAGTGCATACACCAAGGAAAGAAACGGTCCAACCCATCACGTGATTCCGTTCGAAAGTTAACATGACAGCCCAAAAAGCCCAAATAACTTGTCAGTAGGTTGCTTAAAACAGGATTTGTTTTTTTCTTTTAGAACAGAGGTTGAAAATCACGAGAGAGAAAACAGAACAGAGCTCTTCCTGCCTGCGTTTCCACCAAAATCCGGCCGGATTCCAGATAGGAGATTGCGTCAGCGCCGCGCGAGGCTGCTTCGACGTGCGACGGCGCAGGGGGCGCGTGGTCGGCTCTGTTCGGCGAAGCCTCGCATAGCGCGCAGGTCCAGCCTTTGGCTTCGAGGTTGGGGGTTGTTTCCCAAGCTGGGCGCTGTCCTCGCCGTGCCGCGAGCGCCCAGCACCGTAAGGAAGGTGCATTGCGCAGGTAACAACCCGCAAGCACTGCTTCCATCTGTTCAGGTACTACTACAATCCTCAATTCCTCATCTCCCATGAACTAGGGCTTCCAAGCTGAGATCAATAAGAAACTGATTTTTTCCCCCTACCAGTTTTGTGACTGTAACCATTTCTCATTTTGTTGCTGCAATTAATGTTGAAATTTCTTGGAACTAGTTTGTAACGTCCAGTTCACTTAAGACCACTAACATTTGAATTATTTAATTTGTATGCCTAATCCCAAATCGAATAATTTGTGTTAGTGATGGATGGTGTGATTAGACCAATAACATTGAAGTACTGAACTTGTGGGCCTAATTTTGAATTGAATTTATTCTATGGGCAAAATTATATGGTCGAGGAATGGTGTTTTTTTTATTTGTAGGCACCGTACAAGCAATTTTGCTGCATATATATGGTTGGGGCTGTGCTGCAATATTGTAAGTCTGTTCCACTAGCGCGCCACCACTGCTGATTTTCCAGATCCTCCACTGATTCCAGGTATCATGAGTCTGCCGGGCTGGAAGAGACTCGGGCAGCCTGAGTTGAAACGTCAGAAACAAATTCAAACCTTTGGTAACCCTCCTCTTTGCCCTCTAGGCCTCTCTCTTATTTAATCTCTGCTAACTTATGTTGATGGCTTGGCATCAATAAGTAGTGCTGATACGCCCCATGATCCTATTCTAGAAGCCTTTATTCCTTTGTTGCTGCTGATGTGCATTTTATTGGAAAGAAAAAAGAATTGCGGTGTCTGTTTTGCAGCGGTTGGTTTTTACTATCTTTTTGTTGGAACTGTTGCTCTCTTTTCCTTTTTATGTACGAATCAAGTTGGTTGTTTAGTATAGATGTTAGAATTCTGCAAAACATTTGATAAGAGAAAGAAATTGGATTGCCTAAGCGCATGATTATTTCCTTGTGGTTATTTTCTTCTGTTAATATATGCATTATTCAGTACCATGCATGATGTGCAGATGGGCCAGTTACTTCAGTGCCACAAAAAAAGGAGTCACTCTGCCGACAAGATGATCATTCTCAGGGTGGTGAAATATCTCTTTCTGAGGTACGATATCGCTCAGATTGGTGGACCTATGCTAGCTGATAAAGATTTGTTAAGGAATACAATAGTATTTACTTAATTGTTTTCACGAGAGCGAAAGCTAAGTTCTAGGTTCCTCAGAGGTAATATTAGTTACACACGGAAATAGCAACCATAACACAAGAGATACTCAAAACATACTTCCTTCTAAAACCTGGACATCTTTGTTTTGCTTCTCCCTCTAGAAAAAACAGAAGCATATTATTGAATTCATCGTTGCTTACCAATTACCATCTAGTCACAGGTAGTAAAATCTAGCTTGCCCGCACTTTGACAATCCATATTACATGTATTATACCTTAAAAAGAGGGGCAAGGGATAATAGGGATACTTGTAGCTTTGCAACTCCCTTTTCAGAATAAGAATTTTAGGATCACCATTTCTGTATGAATCTTCTACTTGCCCCTTGTAGTAGAAAATAGGCCCAGTATTGACTGTACTGTAATTTCTAGTTAAATTAACCTTTACATATTTTTTTCAAAAACTTGATCATTCTTCTTAATCTGGAATGTCCCAATCAAAGCAACATTGAGCTGTTTATTGAATGCTTTCTGTGCCATACACTCGTATTCTTCACTAAAACCGAAGTAGCTCCCTTCCTGTTAGTGTTATCCACTATGCCTGACTGACCTTGCGTGAAAATTCAAATGCTGGCAATTGTACTATCAGAAGGCTGCCCAAAAACATATGTATCAAGCCTATATTATACCAGCCTACAACAATACTTGGTATAGGAGGAATAGATTGCATATAATGGAGAGTTGTATTGCATTGTGTCTGTCGACCGGAATAAATAGAGTACAAGGGAATTGCTTTTTTTTTTTTTTTTTTTTTGGGGGGGGGGGGGGGGGGGTGCTTCCTCAGTATTAATACCTAACCTACCAAAAGGAATCGAACTTGATCATAATTGAATCATAATATTTTTGTTTAGGTGCTATGTTGGAATTGAGTTTCTACAAAACACATTACCGGCGACTGCTCTATATTGATTTTAGTTGCCATGGCCTGTGCTCATATATTAGAGATAAATAATTTCGATACAAATGCTGAACCGATCAACCCGATTGCACTCCAACTCGCCATTGCGCATCTGTGAGGTGGCATATTTTGTACAAGCATGAATATAGAAACGGGGATAGAATTTTATTCTATAATCTCATTTTTTGGTTTTTTTTTTTTTGAAGGAAGACATAATTTGCCTTTACAGTCCCAGTTTTCAACTATTCTTTCTGTACTTGTGCAGGATATATGGTACCATATACATTCCCTGATGCCACTGTATGATGCTGCTCGTTCTGCCTGTGTGTGTCGTACATTTCTACGTTCTTGGCGATGCCACCCCAAACTTACCTTCACCGAGGAAACACTGGGCTTGAAACAAAATGTACACCGAAAAGGTGCAAAAGGCTTCGCTGGTTTTGCTAGCAGAGTTGACAGCATTCTGAAAAATCACGCAGGTGCCGGTGTGAAGACACTCAAGCTTGTAATCAATAATTATTACAAAGTCAACACTTGTCATCTCAACAGTTGGCTTCAGAATGCTATCACACCAGGGATTGAAGAAGTCACCCTTCTGCTGCCTAAAGAGTGTAGGACACGATACAACTTCCCATGCTCACTTTTCCGTGATGGGCGTGGAAACTCAATTCGTTATCTTTACCTCAACAGTTGTGCCTTCCGGCCCACAGTTGGACTTGATGGCTTGAGAAGCTTGACAAAGCTGCGTCTGTATGCCGTGCGCGTCACAGGAGATGAGTTAGGGTGTTTGATGTCCAATTCTTTCGCTTTGGAGGAGTTGGAACTTAGGTGCTGCATGGAGCTAATGTGCCTGAAGGTACCAATCTGGCTGGAACGCCTCAGCTGCCTAACTGTGTCTGAGTGCTACATGCTGCAAGCTATAGAGAGCACAGCTCCAAACCTCTCAACGTTTGACTTCTCGGGTGAACCAGTACAACTCTCACTTGGAAAATCATCACAAGTGAAAACCTTATTTGTCGATTTTTCAGCTGAGCCCAACTGTGTGAGTTATGCTATCACCAAGCTTCCTTGCATTGTGCCACATCTTGAAACTCTTGCTATATCGTCGAATCGCGAGGTATGCTAACAAATTTCACGTTATTAGATATATTCATGTTATGACATAGAACAGTAGTCATGCTTATTAATATAGTTACGCTGCGATATCTTTGCGCAGAGGGTTAATACACCAATAGTAGCTGACAAATTCTCCCACCTCAAGCACTTGAATGTCTATCTTGGTGGTGATGATGATGGGACCATTTCCCCAACCTATGATTACTTGTCCTTGGCTTCGTTTTTGGATGCATCTCCTGCCTTGGAGAGTTTCATCTTGAGTGTGAGTTACTGTCCATGTTGTAAGGATATCTAGTGTTGATCTACTATGAAAGCATTTAATTCAACTAACATTAATATTAACCTTATGTAGGTAGATCAGTTTGAGATGAAGCATTGTTCGGCTTTTGGGGATGATGCCTCACACATGAGGCAGATTCCTGTACACAAGTATGACAGGCTCAAGAAGGTGCAGATCAACGGCTTCTGTTCTGCAAAGAGCATCGTTGAGCTAACATGCCATATTCTTGAAAATGCAACATCACTTGAAATCCTTACACTGGACACCATATTTAATGGGGTGACCTTTGTCAGTCATATTAGGTGTTCTGCCCTTAAAGCGGCTAAATGCTTGCTTAAAAGGAGGAATATGATCCTGGAAGCACATAAAGCACTCAGCGTTATCGAAAGATACATCCTTGGAAGAGTTCCCTCTACAGTCAAGTTAAACGTTGGGGAGCCCTGTAGCCGCTGCCATGCTATAGATGTCGAGTGGCTGTAATTATCGAGTAGCGAACTATGCAAATGTTGCACACGCTGTTGTCATAACAGTTGGTTGTTTTGGTTGTCTAGTACTGTATTTTACAACGCAGTGTATACTTAACACTAGATTTCAGGCTGCCAAAATTGCCCATACTTTATATACACAATGTTGTTTCTATATCACGTTTGTTCAGTGCTTTGATCGTGTCTATACTGTCCGGGGGACATTTTTTTGAAAGAAATTTATTATTTGCATATGTTACCTCCTTTTTTGGGGCCGGATGCAAGGAGATGCAAATCCAATCCAACCACAAAGGCTCTGTTTGAGCGGCGACGGGCGTCAGGCGACCTCTCCGACTGCGAGCGAAGGACGACGTCGGCGTACAGGCGTGGTCGGCAGGAACTCGCGCGAGCGTCCAGCTTCGACCGTCTGGAGATCGCAGAGGCCGCGGTTTCCTCCAAAATCCCGCTTCCCAGCAGGCCGCGATTTCTTCCAATCGCTCGTTATTCAGATTTCCGGTTTCGAATCGAAATCAAGAACTGAGTTTGGCGAGACACAACCAGAACAAGGGGCGAGCAGATCGAGGTCGCCTGCCCGCCGCTTCGGTGACTTCGGTATCAGGTCATCATGTCCAAGCGGAGAGCGCGGAAGCGCCGGCGAGAGTTCCACTCCCGTAAGCGGCCTCTTATCCCCTCTCTGCATTTTTTTTTTACTCTCCGACGTCATCGTCTTGACCATGAATCGCAAATTGATGGCTGTTCTGAGTATATTGTCTCATGGCTCTAGGGGCATGCTCGTAAGAAAAATAATGTGATTATTACGCTTGAATTGTTTGCACCCTCCTGATAATGTACACATTATTAAGTAGCGTCCATGTTGTGCTGCAGATGGATTGCTTACTTCATCGCCAGATAAAAAAGACTCAGTTTGCCAAGAGGATGATCATTCTGAGGGTGGTGAAAAATCGACATATTCAGGGCCAGACCTTCCGGAGGTACGGCATGAAAACTCGATAATTGAAACCTTAATAACACAAGTAAACATCTTTATGACTGCTCAAATTGATATGGACCTATGCTTGCCATATAAAAAATTGTGAACTGATCTTGTATTAGTGTATTACTTTTTTGTTGTTGTGATAGCGAACGTGATTTTGTAGTTACTTGAAAACTATTACAGAATAGTTTGTTTATTCAAACATATGGCTTTGAAGAACCTGGACTTGCTCACTTCCCCTCGTGCTGTTAATATGATACACTTAACCAACCATCATCCTTCATTTTTGTCGGATCCTATGAGGAAGGCTATCTGAATGATCGTATGTGTTCACAAGTTAGTGATAGTTATTGATCACACGAATTACTAAGGAGTTATTTATTTACATATTAATTTTCACACAATATTTGCATCTGCATTCCAGATGTTCAGCTATTTTGTTGATGTTTGCGCAGGATATCTGGTGCCACATTCATTCCTTAGTGCCGCTGCGAGATTCTGCCCGTTCTGCCTGTGTATCTCGCACATTCTTACGTTATTGGAGATGTCACCCCAAGCTCTCCTTCACCAAGTTAACACTAGGCTTGAAGGGCCGAATGAGTGATATAGCTAAGAGTTTCACTAGCACAGTTGACCACATTCTGAAAAATCACTCAGGTGCCGCTGTCAAGACACTCAAGCTTGAAATCTATAATCATTACAATGTCAACACTTGTCTTCTCAATAGTTGGCTCCAGAAAGCTATCACACCAGGGATTGAAAAAATCACCCTTAGGCTGGACACAAAACATTATGCAGAGTACAGCTTCCCATGCTCAATGTTAGTTGACGACCGTGGGAATTCTATTCGTTGTCTTTCCCTCACCTCTTGTGCATTCCAGCCCACAGTTGGATTCGATTCTTTGAGAAACTTGAGAAAGTTATACCTTCGTGCTGTTTGCATTACGGGGGATGAATTAGGGTTTCTTATTTCCAATTCTTTTGCTTTGGAGCAGCTGGAACTTTGTGAGTGCCTTGAGTTGATCTGCCTGAAGATACCATTCTCACTGGAACGGCTCAGTTGCTTGAACCTTGAAGGTGATATTCTGTGGCATGCTGCAAATGATAGAGAGCGCAGCTCCAAACCTCTCCACTATTGAGTACTCTGGTGAACCAGTACAACTCTTGCTTGGAGAATCATCACAAGTAAAAAACCTGCATGTGGGGTATTCACATGAGACCAACTTTGTTCGTTATGGTATCACCATGCTTCCTTCCATTGTGCCACATCTTGAAACTCTTACAATAACTTCTCTTGGTGAGGTAAACTCTGATAGTTCACATTATTGTACCTGTGCATAACATGTAACAATGGTCTTTTTAGGAATAAACTAATTTGAGGTTCTTTATGCAGAACGTTAATACACCAATGGCTGCTGACAAATTCCTCCACCTCAATTACTTGAAGATTTATCTTGATGGTGATTATGAGTCCTATTTCCCAGCCTATGATTATTTATCTTTGGCTTCGTTTCTGGACGCTTGTCCTGTCTTGGAGACTTTCATCTTGGGAGTAAGTTATTGCTTTTCTTCGAATATATCTAGTATCTGCTGTGGAGTCCTTTAATTTAATTGAGGTTAATGTGGATCTGTAGGTTAAGCTTTACAAAAAGATGAAACATGAATCGGTTTCTGGGGATCCCATACAATTGAGGCAGATTTCTGGACACAAGCACGATAGGTTGAAGAAGGTGCAGATCGATGGTTTCTGCCCTGCAAAGAGCATGGTCGAGCTTACCTGTCATATCCTTGAGATCTCAACAGCACTTGAGAGTCTTACAGTGGACACTGTATTGAGTACCGCGCGATCTGGTTTTATTCATAAATGTTCTGCACAAAAGAATGGTATATGCAGGCCCTTACACAAGAATATGATCTTGGATGCGCATAAAGCAGTCAGGGCCATTGAAAGGTACATTCTGGGAAGAGTTCCCTCTACAGTTAAGTTGAATGTTGGGGGGCCTTGTAGCCGTTGTCATGCAATTAATGTGAAGCCACGGTAAATATATATACAGAATTTATGCAATGTTGCGCATATGTTGTTTCAATCTGTTCAATCTTTCACCGTGGGGTAGTATCCTTTATTGGTGTATTTGTGCCGCTGCAAGTTGATTCAAACTTTCAAGACCTTTAGCTGTCTGAGTTAGTCTCCACTCCAGCCTTCACTGGCCAGTTGTTCTATGCTGTCGATGCAAACAGATCCGTTCAGAACTACTCCCTCCAATTTTTTAATGATGTCGTCCGGACATGCAATCTTAGTTCATTTTTAGCTCATTTGTTTGTCCGAAGCGACATCATTTCCCGAACGGAGGTAGTATTCATCTTTATCTCTACTAGTTCGTAATTTCGTACGGAAGCTGCTATCTAAAATAAAAATACGACAGCTAGTCAGAAAGGCAGCCAAGAGCCAATTCTGGTCTGGCCCTTTGAGCTGAGCAGTTGATACAATCATACAAAAGCACATACACAGAGCCCAGCCCGCGAAACTAGGACCTGGGCCGCCGAACGGGTAGCCCAGTGGGCGGGGCGTGTGGCCCAGCCGCCCAGCTCCCCCGCTGCAGCCTGCGGCGGCGTTTCCTCCCTCCAGGAAAAAAAACAAACTCTCAGTTGTATGACTTTCGGTCCACAGACCACAGTTGGATTTGTATGCGGCGCCTTGCTACTGAACAGCCCAATCAGCCCACTTGACAGCTGCTGGCCCGTTCCAGGTAAAGCTCCGCCCGTACCTCCGGCTTCCAGCCAGAGCCAGACACGGACTCCCGCTTGTGTCCGTTCCGTCGTAAGCTAACCTTACCTTACATAACCCTCCCACATGAATAGCTCCAAGGCGAACCGCCGGCGACTTTCGTGCTCTTCCCCTTGATTCCAGGCATCACGGGGTTGGGATCGCTGAAAATCGGCTCATGTCCGACCAGAGGGAGCAGAAGCGGCGCCGGCAAATCCATGCCCGTGGTAAGCCGCCTCAGCCTCCATGACCTGTATTGAAATCAGTTGCATGTTCTACGTTTTGCTCCATGGACGTGTTGAATTCAGTGTTCTTGCACAAGTTGAATAAGTGAATTACTCTAGAAAAAATTGAATAAGAGAAGCTAATGGGATTGCTGTATGAGCGTTTTAATGCCTGATCGAGTTGATTGTTCCTTCTGTTCGTATCCGAATTATTCAGTACCATGCATGATGTGCTGCAGATGGCTTGGTTAGTTCCGTGCCTTTTACGAAGGACTCACTCTGCCATGAAACTGCATCGGTTAATTCAGTGCCGTTTAAAAAGGACTCTCTCAGCCAAGATGATCAGTCTCCAGGTGTGGAAACGTTGGCATATTCAAGGCTGGATCTTCCTGAGGTACAGCATAAGTGTTGACAATGGAAAACTTCTATTAAAAGTAAAAGATCACCATGACTGCTGTAATTGATGGACCTATGCTAGCTACCAAAACGAATTGTCAACAAGAGTATTTACATTTTTTTATTATTACTGTGACAGTTAAGGCTAAGCTCTGCTTGCTCGGTACTGGAACGAGTTCATTTACATACATGGCAACCATTTGCAAAGTTTATTTAAAACCAACAGGTTTGGGAAATCTGGGCTCCCCCCTGTAGAAAAGATGGAACCTTATAAGCAGTTAGTAACCTGATTGCATATCTAGTTACAAGCAGATGTCATTAGTTGTTGAGTGCTAGATTATAACTTTTTTTTTTGTTACATGCTATTACCTAAATATGCTGACTTTGCCTTCTACAATTGCATCCCAATGCACTTATCTACTTCAGTCACACAACATCTTTTTTTCTCTGGTACGAACATGAACAGATCACCCAGAATAGACCTCTATATAGGCCCACTCTTAACAAAGAACCTGATACGACGTGGTCTACGAGGAGAACGCAGTGGAGAAACAAGCAATGCGATGGATTGGGAACAAGAACGAATTGGATATCTGGGCGGCGACGAGCGGTTATCGTCACCGGACTGAAGGTCAGCCACGGTGACCGATGAACAGCTCTCGCCAACAGGGAGACCTAGTTCTTCGATACCTAGAACTCAATGACCCGGCTGCCTTTATAGATTAGGCGCCAACCTAACAAACTCCAACTAAACTGATAAGGACTCCAACTAATCAAAACAACTCCCCGTTTTATTCTTGCTGATGCCGTTCGCCGCGTCCTTAGCCACTTTGGTTCGCCGCAGCTGCCTTGGGTTCACGCGGGCGACGCTGGTACGTGCGCCCGATGAACGCGTCCACAACAGAACCAATAAAGAAATAATTTGCCATTTCAATCCCAGTGGTCAGCTTCTTTCCATGATTGTGCAGGATGTCTAGTGCCATATACATTCCCTGATGCCACTGCGAGATTCTGCTTGTTCTGCCTGTGTGTCTCACGCATTTCTACGTTCCTCGAGATTCCATCCCAAGCTCACGTTCACTGAGGAAGCACTTGGCTTAAAACGAAATGCACGTCAAAAGAGTGATATAGCTAGGGCTTTCACTAGCAGAGTTGACCAAATTCTGAAAAATCACTCAGAGGTTGGTGTGAAGGCACTCAAACTTGCTATCCGTGGTCATTACGATGTCAGCACTTGTCATCTCAATAATTGGCTTCAGAATGCTATCATGCCAGGGATTGAAGAAGTCGTCCTTCAGCTGCCCACAAAGTTTAGGGAAGAGTACAACTTCCCATGCTCAATTTTAACCAATGGACGCGGAAACTCGATCCGGTATCTTCGTCTCACATACTGTGCTTTCCGGCCCACAGTTGGATTTAATTGTTTGAGAAGCCTGACAAAGCTGAATCTGTATCAAGTGCGGATTACAGGGGATGAGATATGGTAGCTTATTTCCTTTTCTTTTGCTTTGGAGCAGTTGGCACTCAGTGTTTGCTATGAGCTAATCTGTCTGAAGATACCATCATGGCTGGAGCGGCTCAGGTTCCTGCGTGTGTTTCGATGCAAAATGCTTCAAGTGATAGAGAGCACAGCTCCAAACCTGTCCACTTTAGAGCTACTAGTACAAATGCACGTGCGTCACGCACGTGTTTAAAAGACTGAACATGATATTTAAAATGTAGCTCTTAATTTATTTTTTAAGTGGGAAAAAAACTTTAGTTAATCCTAACAAATATATACGACGGTGACACATTTGTTAAAACACTGGCATGAACATACCAGGACATGATGTTTTTTTTGGGGAGATAATTGCATGAGTGCCCCTACTTTGTACCTCAATTATGAATTTACTTTTGTTTTTTCAACTTTGCACCATTGCCCCTATTTTTGATGGCAAAATCGTAATTTTTATCATCAAAATAGGGACAACCATGCAACAACTTGGATGAAAACAATGGCAATGATGCAAAGTTGAAAAAATGAGGCTTTTTTGGGAGGTTGTGATAAACATAATCATAGGGATCGGGTCTTCCTTCAGCACCTCTTGTATTTGTACACAACTTGCAACATTTTGGAGTTCTAATACTAAAAATAAAAAGAGCAATCACAGGTCGTTTATAATAAAAGGAGGAATTCCATTTGCAACTAAAGCATGTTTATTGTTGCCCTAAAAGACACCTCAATGAATCTACAATAATTCTCATTATCATTTGAAATCTTGTGGCTCAATAATTGAGAATGACAATTCATCATCAACTGCACAACATGCTAGATGGAAATCTATCAATAGGACATTTGAAATATCACTCAAAATATATTATAACTTTCATCCATTTCATTTACTCAAACATCATTAGATCAAAATATTGGACACAACTTATCTCCAATAATCTGATCTATTAATTACAGGATTTGATTGACATGAAAAATCCCTTGTTTTCAGTGTTCGCTTGAATCATAAAAAATATCATTTAAGTACAGGAATGAAATGATCGAATCTATTGCTTTGAGAAATTGTTGTAAGGCTCCTCACAACTCGCTAGATATCTCAGATTTGCTTGATTCAACTCAGTTCAAAGAAGCATGTGTAATACTGATGCAACAATTTTATAACTCTCCTCTACGACTGTAGGACATGCTGGTAAATAATTTGCTCATTCGGCCATTACAACTTAAGCTCGAGACAGCAACAAATGGCCACTCACAGATGGACGAATACCACACAAACTAATTTAGGTCCACAACCTTGATCTCAGTTCAGTATCCTCCCATATATATGAAGTGTACTTTGCAACCTGCATGGTTAGCAGTAAAGGTGTTAGTTAAAAAAATCTTTTTTGTAATCATGTTTCTTTTAAGCTAGAGAATTACAATTGCAATAGACATGACAACATTGACAGTAGCTTTCATTCAGTCTACTTGCACTCAATCATGCATTTCAGTTTATTTCATGCCGTGCACAGAGAGAACCTAAAAAGACCTAAAAAGCACTGAAATAACATGATACAACACCGATCAACAAATAGTTTTGCCCGACAAGATATAGCTTAGCAGGCAGTGCTGCTTTAATTTTGCATTCCCAAAACAGAATAAAAAAATATTTTTCCATCGGGAACAGCTGACATTATTATTTTGGAGCACCGTTGGTTAGCTTTTGATAATATTTCAAAAGAAGTCCATTAGCAATCTTACTAAGCCAGATTAAGTCAGAACTAAAATGCAATTCGATATAAACACATTTCTAGTTAAGAATAGATTATTACAAGAAAAACTGGTGATGCTTGTTATCATAGCTCTGAAGCATGCACAAAAATGAAAGTATGTTGCTGCTAACTTGCTAAGAGGCAAAGGAGAGCAGATGCGAGTATGTAATAAGCTTATTAAACAGAACAAATAATCCTGAAAGTCCACAAATGCACGGTTGCTGAACATAGGTGCAACAAATCCCAACTTATACTATGATATGTAGTAAAAAAGGGAGACTTACCTATAAGCTCACATCACTTAGAGCATGCTATCTCCATACGACAGCATTCCAATGCTTCAAGTGATAGAGAGCACAGCTCCAAACCTGTCCACTTTAGAGCTATTGTGTGATCCAGTACAACTCACCCTTGGTGAACCCTCACAGGTGAAGAACGTACATACGAGCTTTTCATGTGAGCCCAACATTACCGGTCATGCTATTAGCAAGCTTCCTTCTATTGTGCCACATCTTGAAACTCTTACCATATCTTCATCTTGCGAGGTATCCTCGAAAACTTCGTGCTGTTAGATAGCTGTATTATTGCAATATATATATTATACTTGTGAAGTAACATTATTCATGCTAACATGTATCTTTACACAGAACTATAATGCACCAATGGTGGCTGACAAATTCCTCCACCTGAAGTACTTGAAGATTTCTCTTGCAATATTGGCTTGTTATGATTATTTGTCGCTGGTTTCGTTGCTGAATGCTTCTCCTGTGTTGGAGACTTTCGTCTTGAGTGTAAAATACTGCTCATGTTTGAAGATATATCTACTACCTACTGTGAACACATTTAATTTAATCGGCATGCCTTGATTTTATGCAGGTAAATCAGGTTGACGTGAAGCACGAGCCGTCTTTATTTGGGTAAGCCTTGCAGAGGAGGTGGATTCCTGAACACAAGCATGATAGGCTCAAGAAGGTGCAGATCGATGGCTTCTGCTCTGCAAAGAGCATGGTTGAGCTGGCGTGTCATATTCTCGAGAATGCAACATCACTTGAAAGTCTTACATTGGACACCATACATAATTTAAAGGGAGATGGTAACATTAGTAGGTGTTCTGGCCAAAACACCGGTGTATGCTTACGCTTAGACAAGGATTTGATCTTGGAAGCGCATAAAGCACTCGGTGTGATAAGGAGGTACATCCTTGAAAGAGTTCCCTGCACGGTTAAGTTAAACGTTGGGGAGCCTTGTAGCCGGTGCCATGCTATAAATGTCAAGTTACCGAGATTGTCTAGTATTTAAGGGGCAAAGCTGCCTTTGGAAAAGATTTCTTGCAGACCTCGATCTCCTTTATAATGGCGTAGTATAGCACTTTGGGAGTTCTATAATATTATTCACCACTTCTAAACAGTCCGAGGCCACATGAAAAGGACAAACGAACAGAGCATGTAAGTGCAGATTTTATCCAATGTAGAAGTTTCAGCTAAGTATGATTGAATGAAACTGAATGTGGACAAAGGGCTCTGAAACTGCTCTGCACAAACTGCCTTCCTTCGAGCATGCCGAATTGCCCAACATTCACACTACCAGTTTCTTCGTATCTTCCTCGTGCAAATTTTCCGTCATGAAAGGAAAAATACAATATCGAGGATTTTGAATTGAAGTTGCCAGCAAATAAGTCCTGTCAATTCCTCATTAACCTGAGACCTGCAAGTAAACGCATCGAGCCGCGGAATGATCAAGGAGCAGTTCTTGCAAAAGCCCATACTCAAAGCCCACGAAGCTAGCCCACCAAGTCCACCGGAGTCCGTTTTTAACCCGTCCCGTGTAGAAGCCAGCCCCCGTTTTGTAGCAGGCCGGCAAAAAGCTCTGCCCCTTTCCGTTCCTGCGGCGCCGACGCCTGATTTCCTCCGTCCCCTTGCGCCGTCCACAGTTGCCGGGTTCGTACGGAAAGCGCGAGCTCGCCCCGTCCCCGAGCGCACGCTGCGAGAGGAAGGTCTACACGGAGGAAGGGAGAAGGAAGAGCCGCTTTCCTGCCCCCCGATTCCAGGGGGCCATGCCCAAGCGGAAGCGGATGGAGCGGAAAATCCACCCCAGCTGTAAGCGTCCTCTGTGCTATGCATCCCTGTTGCGCTATCTTCGTGTTCACGAACTGCAGTCTGTTGCCTGTTCTGCGCGTTATAATCAATGGCCTCTGGATACGCTCATAAAAACACCGTCATATAAGATTGGTCAAATTGGAGACGCGTGTGTGTGAGGCGCTACCATGCAAAGGTTGCAGGGAAGCCGATGCCTTGGTAGCTGATATGGGATCCGAGATCAGCCTCAGAGACATTGGGGAGACTGCAACACGTTTTGCAGAAAGTGTTTATGCTCAACTGTAGTACTATTTTTATTTTCCTGAATTTTACAAGTTCTTTTAATTAACTAAGTCAGTTTACTTGCAAAAGTTTAATAAGAGAAGAAATATGATTTTGCTGTGAGCGTGTTTGTGCATATTGGACTGTTCTTTCTTTCTGTTATTATATGTAACATTCAGTGCCATTCATGAAACGCTGCAGATGGACCGATTGCTTCAGTGAAGGACTCACTTGGCAACGAAGATGGCCAATCTCAGGGTGATGAAAAGTCGACATGTTTAGGGGCAAACCTTCCTGAGGTACTGCATAATTTTTTATTAAATTACAAGTGAAACATCACTATGACTGCTTTGATTGCTGTAGTTGATGGCACTATGCTACCAACTGCATAAAAGTTTGTGGACATACCAGAAGGTATGTACTCTGTTGTTAATATGACAATGGAGGTTCACTAAGCTCTAGTTACATCGGCAACCATTAAGTTTAGTTACATGGCAACCATTAAGTTTGTTTTAAATACAGCCTTCACAAACTTGGGCTTTCCTCGGCAGAAAGGAAATTTTGACTGCACTCTGACAGTCCTTGTTACCTGAAGTAGAAAAAAGCGATCACTTGTGAAACAGAGCATAAGTGCGATATAGTTCTCAACAGTTTTTAGATGTTGTGCTGTCACCAAAGCCTCTTCAAGGGGGAAAAAAGCCATTTATAAAATTGAAATAATATTGACGATATTGCAGTATCGAGTTTGAGAATACCGCTTGCTACACACTAATGTAGAGCTATTTCTTGATCTCTTCATGTGTGCCACATATCCATATAATTTAGAGTAAGACCAAATGCTGCCTTTCCTTTTGTCCATTATGCCAGCAAGACCTTGAGTGCAAATTCCATGCTCGTGCAGGATATCTGGTGCCATATACATTCCCTAATGCCACTGCGCAATGCTGCTTGTTCTGCCTTTGTATGTCGCACATTTCTACGTTCTTGGAGATGCCACCCCAAGCTCATCTTAACTGAGGAAGAACTAGGCTTGGAACAAAAGGAAGGCCAAAAGAGGTCTATAGCAAGGGGTTTCATTGAAAGAGTTGACCAGATTCTGAAAAATCACTCAGGCGCCGGTGTGAAGACGCTTAAGCTTGTAATCCAAGATTTTTACAATGTCAGCACTTGTCATCTCAATAGTTGGCTCCAGAAGGCTATCACACCAGGGATTGAAGAAATTGTCCTTGGGCTTCCCACAAAATATAGGGAAGAGTATTACTTCCCGTGCTCAGTTTTCCTTGATGGGTGTGGAAAGTCGATTCGTTATCTTTACCTCACCAATTGTGTCCTTAGGCCATCAGTTGGATTTAATTGCTTGAGAAGCTTGACAGAGCTGCACCTGTATCAAGTGCGTATCACAGGGGATGAGTTAAGTTGCCTTATTTCCAGTTCTTTTGCCTTGGAGGATTTGAAACTGACGTGTTGCCATGAGCTAATCTCCCTGAAGATACCATTCCACCTAGAGCATCTCAGCTTCCTGTACGTATCTGAATGCTATATGCTTAAAGTGATAGAAAGCGCAGCTCCAAACCTCTCTACTTTTGACTTCTTTGGTGAACCAGTGCAATTCTCATTTGGAGAGTCATCACAAGTGAGGAAACTAACTTTGGGGTTTTCTTTTGAGCTCAACACTGTGGCTTATGCTATCACCAAGCTTCCTTCTGTTGTGCCATGTCTTGAAACTCTTACTATATCTTCAACCAGTGAGGTATGCTCTAAAATGCATATTATTATATATCAATGAACATAGAATGGTAGACATGCTTGGTAAAAAAATAATAATTAATTTGAGATATCTTTGTGCAGAGGGTTAATACACCAATGGTAGCTGACAAATTCCTGCGCCTCAAGCACTTGGATATTTGTCTTGGTGATGACGACGATGGGGCCGTTTCCCCATCCTATGATTATTTCTCCTTGGTTTCGTTTCTAGATGCTTGTCCTGTCTTGGAGAGTCTCATCCTGAACGTGAGTGTTGCAAATATATCTGGTATAAACTGTGGAGACATTTAATTTTACTGATACTGGTATTGATCTTATGTAGGTTGATCAGGATGAAATGATGCATGATTCGATTATTGGGCATGCCTCACAAATGAGGCAGATTCCTGAACTCAAGCATGAAAGGCTCAAGAATGTGCAGGTCAATGGATTCTGCTCTGCAAAGAGCATGGTTGAGCTTATATGTCATATTCTTGAGAATGCAACATCACTTGAAAGTCTCACACTGGACACCATAGTTGTTTGGAAGATTGATTGCAATAATGTTGGGAGTAATATTAGGTGCTCTACCCTGAAATCAGGTAAATGCAAGCCCACAAGTACGAATATGGTCTTGGAGGCACACAAAGCACTCAGCGTCATCAAAAAGCACATCGTGGGCAGAGTTCCCTCTACAGTTACGTTAAATGTTGGGGAGCCTTGTAGCCGGTGTCATTCTGTGGATGTCACGTTAACGTAATTATACTATATTTAACTATGCAAATGATGTGTATGTTGTCATACTAGTACTTGTTTGTGTCAGATGTTAACAGTTAACATTATCATGTTGAACAGGTTATCATAACTTAATTGTGCAGGCTTAGCCAACGAAATATTGCATATGTTATGATATCTGTTCATTGTCTATTTGACAATCACGTGCTTTGTTTCTTTAAGTTATCACACATTGTGCACTTTCATTGGTGTCAATGTAACACTGCATGTTGATTTGAGCTTTAAGACCAGTTGAATTTAGCCCTCCGGGGTCAAAACTCAAGCAAGTCCTGCTAGTTTGCTTGATGATACAACGGGGCGTGACCTTTTCTCGTTTATTATTTGTGAATTTCGGTTATATGTGGGCGTTGCAGATAGCTGCCACATATGTGTAGATGCCGTATGCGTTCAAGCTCTCTCTCTCTTCTTTTTTTTTTTTTTTTTTTTTTGCGACTGATGTTCAAGCTTTCAGGAGGCCTGAAACAGTTTGAGACTGGACCTGCTTGGTATAATAAAGCTGGTGCAAGCAAAGGGGACCAGAGCCTAAATTACTAATCTTAGCTAGCGTTAACGCGTTACTTTATCAAAGACCTCTCAAGGCTCCGCCCGACAAATCAGATCGTTATCTGTGTGATATGTGATGTTTGATAATATCAGTGCTGCCCGACAAATCAGGCCATTATCTGTGATGCGTGATCTTTGATATAGCAGTGTTGCCAGAGGCGAGAGGAGCATCGAAGCATGGTGGTGACTACCGCGAGATGTCGCAATCTCAAACCCACCAATACAAAGTAGTACTACTATCACTATGAGATTGGGAACGCGTCATGCATACGCTTTACACACCGGCCACCCGTTCGACCACACCGGCCGGCCGGCGAGTGAGAATTCGTGACCCACGGCGAGAATATTCCAAGCGCGTCGCAGCGCGAGCCTGCAGAGCAGCGGAGGCAGAGCTAGGACCTCTGCAGCAGTGTGTTCTGTTCTCCATGCAACGCAAGTACGCAGCTTTTCGTCGCCAATCGCTTTGCTGCGTCTTCCCCACCACGGCGCGCGCGTCCCCTCCATTCGCGGCGCACGCCGTCTCCCTCCTCGTCCCGGCCGGCCGGCCGGCTTGGCGTCGTTGCAGCCAGCTTTTTACTTTTCCGAGCTTTTGGCCTTTCACCGCGCTTTATCGGGATTGGCACAATCCTTTTTTCACTAATCCCACCACGCATATACATACACGATACAAACATACGCACGCGTTAATCCCCGTGTCTCTGGCTCGATCACACCATCGCCTAATTTCGCCGAAAAGTCAGGGGCGGCCTAGCTCTCTCTCTCTGGTTTACTACTATCATTACTGATGAGATGAGGAGTAAAAAGACCGACCGATTTGACGCTCCCCGACACTGCGTGTTGCATTGTGTGTCATTTGCGTGCGACACTTGCAGCAGGCGTTGCTGATGGCCGGGTAGCCGAGTGAGTGAGACACTGCTACAAAGCTTAGCCTGACCGATCAGGCCAGGACCAGCTAGCCCATGCGTGCTTGCATGGTAAGATGAGAGATCAACCAGCTGCAAACACCTGCAAAAATGCTATTTTCTCATACGGAAGCAGGCATGCACCTCGTTTTCCTTGCCGTACCCTGCCACTTAGCACTAGAATGATGTGTCTGCCAGCGTGTCATTTCCTAGGAATGAGCTTCACTCCCTCACCTGCTGCTTCAGTTCTGCTGAAGCATGGCCAGGGCCTCTTTTAGCAGGGCTGATCAGGAAAGCCTGATGGAGGAGGAGGCAGGGAATATTCTTCGGTGGAGCAAGCAAGCTCCTACATACTCCTATATGGCTGTTGATGTGCAGTATCCTGTTCCATGTTCAAAGGTAGATGGCGGCGCTAACTCCGAGGTCAACCTCGATCAGCATATCCATCATTCTGGTTCGCGCTTTCGTCTGCAGGCATGCTTTTCCAATCATATATTAGCATGTTGCCGTTTCATTGATGGGTGATGTAGTATGCATGGAGGTTCTTCTTTTTTTCATGGTCTCCTCTGTAGGCAAATAGCTGCATATATATAGGTATGGCAAACCGATCTTAGAGATTGTGTATCTCTTTGCCTTTATCCGGTTTATGATGCGCAATCATGCAGGTGGAGTATGGTCTATATATGGGCTGGAGAGAGCTAACGATGCCCCATATCATGCATGTGTGCATTTTGAAGTAGACTAGACAGTAAATAAGGTAGACAGGTTAACTATCAGATGAAACTTATAGTTGCTAAATATCTCGTTCACAAAACGTGTACTATATCAAATCAAGCATGACCACTCTTGATCCAAGATCGGGGCATGACAAGATGACTAGATGAGTACGTTGTACATAACAAGCATACACGTTAAACTTCTTCGATCTGATACAAAAATTTTATGTGTAGTTCTGCGGCGCAGCAGAGTTAAGTGCTCATTTTCATTGAACAGAAAAGGTGCAAGTGGATCGATAATACCGCTGCAAATAATCTAACTCTATATTGCTAGGTGATCACTAACTGATGTAGCTAGGCTGGCTTCAAACTTGCTTTAACAGCATGCAAACGTACACAGAGGAAAAACCAATTCTTTTCCCCATATATTTCTTGTCAATCGTCATGAATTTGGACAAGAAAGGTGAAAAGAGGTAGCCCCATGCGAGAATTTTACCTTTATTACTGCTTCCACTTTTCGTGGCTCTGATGATTACGATTCACCAATGCTTCCGTCACCAATCTCCACATTCCCTACTGTCGAAAGCACGCCTTTCGACTGTTATGCCTCGATATCGCACAACACTCAAACCCTCGCAGGCCTTTATCGACCGATCGTTTCCGGTCTCCCCATATATAAGCATGCAAGGACGCGGTGTCCAAATCTCATCACCAGCCAAGACCTATTAGCTCTCACAGCCTTCCACATATCTATATAAGCTACGGCTTGTTGCTTAACTGGAAACTGCAAGCATAGTTAAGCAGCATGAGGCTTCACCATTTGCATGTGGCCTACTTGGACAAAGCAGCCCCCTCGTCGTCTTCATCGTCCATCTCCCCGTCTCTCCCTTCCTCTGCCATACCTTTGGCCCTTCGGTGCCTCCGTCCCCTTGCGCCGAAGATCTCGTTCCCTGAGTCGAGGAAGATGGTCGTCCTTCCTGAGTTCGCCCGAGCCAGAAATGCGTCGAGGCTGCTTAACTGTACGGTAAGATATCAGTACGTAGTGAAACCCAGCCTGCACAAGTTAATAAAGTAGCCAGCCGTTGTACACGCACGTTACTTGATCTAGCTAACAGATGAACTTAATTAATGTGTGCATGCAAATTAAAGCAGGTACAGGTGCCAATGGCCGGGACGACACGTTGGAACCCTTGTCCGGAGCAGATCAAGGTGCTGGAGATGCTGTACCGCGGCGGGATGCGCACGCCCAACTCGTTCCAGATCGAGTGCATCACGGAGGAGCTCGGCAAGTACGGCCGGATCGAGGGCAAGAACGTATTCTACTGGTTCCAGAATCACAAGGCCCGCGAGCGGCAGAAGCAGAAGCGCGCCGCCCTCCTAACACTCAGCACCACTTCATCGCTGCCTGCTGAAACCAAAGTAAGTAGCAGTACTAGCTATGCTTGTGCTTCAACTTCAAGTAGTAGTACTTAACGTCCGTGTACATATATATATGTTTAGGATGGAGCAGAGAAGAAGAAGGAAGTGACTGAGGAGGATGCAATGAGCTGCAAGCGGAGGTGCACGTCCTGGGGTGATGATGTCCATGGCGACAGAGATGCAGCTACAGAGGTAGCCGAAGACGGCACTAATGAAGATGTGACCTTGGAGCTCTTCCCGTTGCATCCCCAGGGAAAGTCTAGTTAATAAGCCGTGCATATATGCATGTTTCTACATGCTCTTGCGTGCTGGCTTCCTGGATTGGATTGTTCATCGTGAAAACGTGAGAGTCTTGTATTGTGGTCGATGTAGATGTGTTTGGATTGCCTAAACGTATGCATTGTCGTGGATTGTAAGAAGTCAAAAGTTATCATCACAGTTACTTAATTCTAAATTAGTTCAGAGACTAATGCATGTGCATGTGTATACAGGTGGCTACTTCTAAAAAAAATTAATTAAGTAACACCGTACCTTTTTCAGTTAATAAGCCAGCTAGAGCAAGGTCATAAAATCACTAACTTAGGTCGACATCACAGTACAGAAGACATATATATATAGGGGACCAGAGAATCTGTTAAGCCCAATATATTAAGTTTTTCACTATGATTGTCAAGCTCTATCAAGTATGAAAACGTGGAATAAAGTGCATGCAATGCGACCGAATAGCCGTAGTATTAATTAGGACATTGAACACTCCATATTAGCTATAGGGTTGGCACCGACCGTAGCGGCGTTCACAACAAGATGTCGGGTTAACTCAGAGTTATCCAGGAGTTAATTAACATGATATAACAAAAAAAATTGTCAAAAAACAATGACAAGATCCTTGATATAAACACACAAAAATATATGAACGAACAATGTGTCCTACTAGGCTACTATACAAAATGCACTGCATTTGCAAACATCTGAAATCTGATCGTACTAACTCGAGCTTATTTTTCAAAAACAAAAAATATCTATGAAACTAGGAGGTGGCATTTGTGAATAATAATGTCGAAAATGACTTGATATTGGGAAACTGGAAAGATCCAGACATACATTCACACTCAACCAACCGATCAAGCTCCCTGAGCAATTGTCATATATTTGAGCGTCGTTACAAATCATTTCTGTATAACCTTGCAGGCTACGCAAGTTCAGGCTTTAGGAGCCAATTATACCACGGCCTGATCGAGCAAGCCTTCTGCTCCAGCTTTATACATTCCTCTGCTCCACTTTAAACATGTACCGGTGACATCATGGTTATAATTGCAGAAAACCAACATGCTCGATCTGACGCCAATCATACTGACTTGGTCGGAGCTGGTACGGTGTATCGGAAAGACAGAACGTACGAGCAGCAGCAACATGAGATGTACAGATCACGTGCATACGCCATGTATATATACGGGCATATATATGCGCATGGTTTAACTTGCGGAGAAGAAATAAACAGATGTGCTGGTAACTGGTAGTAAGCCGAGGCACGCTTGGTTACGGTATACCGTGAACGGTGTACTGCAAAGAACGAATCTCTTTCATGCACAAATGCTCTTGTAGGAGAAAATGGCCGGTGAAAAAAGAAAAATGCAGAGTTCAGGTTCAACGCATGCTGTTGTGGTCATGCAGAATTTCTGTGAAAACGACCGGCTCCGATGAGCGAAGAAAAGGGTGGGAGTGGAAATAGCTGAAAGACACAACATGAGGGCATCCATGGCACGCTGAAGAAAAGGCGATCGATCGATCGAAGTGTAAAGTTTCCGGAGCGGCATGCCTGCTCTGCATGGCGTCATTGGCTGGGGCCGTAGTCGGATCCGGCAGGAGCGGGCCGCCCGTGCCGTCAGCCGGCCACGGCAGTGCAGAGAGAAAGAGAGAGAGGAGGGCGTGCATGCGAATGCTTTTTTTGTCGCTCTTTTCCGAGACTCTCGCGCAGTCCGGCAAAGGCATGGGACTCGACGTGCGCTTGGAAAACGACGCACGCAGCCCAACCCAGGCGGGTCTAGCACTGCTGTGGGCTGTGGCTTGTGCCGGCGCGTGGTGCCCGTACCGCCTCCTCGTAGGGACTGGACACCGTGCAGGCGGCAGGTCCCGTCGTGTCCTGTACCGCTGGTCAGGTGCCCCTCGTCTCGGTCGGGGACTCTGGTCCACAGGTGTGTCATTTTTCAGTGTACGTAGGGATTATTAGCCCGGACTTTGGTTAATCAGCCCGGCCGTGAGCCGTCAGCGACTCCCGCGGGGCACCAACCCGTGGCAGCCGGACCGCGCAGTCCTCGTGCTCTCCTTGTCATCACCTCAGCCCCGCTCAACTCAACCGCGTGCATATCGTACCGTACGTGCACCGACGCACTGCACGGGCACCTTTGAAACCGGCCGCGAGGAGGACGGTCACATGACCAACGGATCCGCGTGTGGCCCGTGTGTCGCTTGCGTTTGCGTATCTCCGGTGGGTGGGTGTGGCCTGATGAATCCCATATCGGCTCCACGCAAAAGCAGAGCATGCTCTGGATTCTGGCCGTGTCGCTGCTGCTCGGAGCCGATACGCACTCGCACTGCATGTAGTAACCTCAGTCATCAAATCGAAATAAACCTGTCAGGGGTATTTTAGGTGCATCTGTGAGCATATTTTTACGAGATCTACTAGTCGAAGCAGCTTCCTACAGGAGGCCTGAAAATTTACATTGAAAAACACAGGAGATCTCAGCCCGGCCAGTTACAGTCTTTCAGAACAAGAATCCTTTCCCAGAAGATGCACTCGTATACATTAACTCGAGAGAACAATGATTATCAAGTATACTCCCTCCGTTTTTAAATTGTTGTCGCCATTGATTTTTTTATTAACGTTTGACCATTCGTCTAATTCAAAATATTTGTTCGAATATGCAAAATTATACGTTATGTTCAAAATTACATTGGAGATGAAACAAATCATAACAAAATATATGATATTTTTAAAACTTTTTTGAATAAGACGAATGGTCAAACATAGCTAAAAAAGTCAATGGCGACAACAATTTAAAAACGGAGGGAGTAGCTACGAAGGTACAAACAGAACACTCTTATTGTGAAGCAGGCGGAGGTATTCTGAAACAGAGAGGGTACTAACAGACACGATGTTACTTAGCACACCAATACATACAACATATACTGCATTAGTACTACTATAATCTGACGGCTCAACTAAGAAACGGGCACGCTGATCTCACGGGAACAGAAAAAAGGGAAACAGCCACACTCATTTACACACAGCAAAGAGGACTTGCTTTTGAAGAACAAAGGGGTTACCAAGGCCTGAGGCCTCACTCTGTCAGCCACCTAAGAGCTTAGCACTACCTTTGGCTTGACCATGGCATCCTTCCTTTTCCCTGTAAGAATTCGCTTGAACAAGCTGCTGTTCCCCTTCTGCTTGCTCGGGACGAGGGCAAGTGCTGCGACCCTGGCATCAGCTTCACCCCTGCAGGTTCTACTCGCACTGCGCGGTTTCATGTGTGGCATCATTGGCACTGGGCGAGAACTACTTGCTGCGGAACCATCATCTCTCTCATCAGCAGAACGATTTCTTCCACGTGGCGCCCTTGGTTCAGTACAAATGATCTCCTTGGTTTTGGGGGAGCTCGGATCGTCCATGGATAGTATCTCGCTTAGTGATCGAGATCGAGGCTTCTGCTCGGACTTAACTGCAGTATCGAGTACCTTGTCGAAAAGGACCGCGTCCTTCGGAGCTGCAAGCGCTTTCAGTTGTTTCCCCAGGTTCAGTATCGTCTCCCGGCACTCGATGAGCTTCTCTGAAGCTGTTGAGATCTCTAGCTGCTGGGACACAAAGAGGATAGCTGAAATTTAGAAATGACTTTGGCTGGGTAAGCTGATCAAATAGGGAAAATGAATAACAATAAATAATTGACAAACGCATCGGAATAAAAAGCTGATTGCTTTCTGGGAAATGTTATGTACAAAACCATAAGGTTCTCACCATCTGAAGATGTTTCTCTTCATTCTCAGCGACATTTTTCAATCCTTCATTAGCAGAGCAACTGTTGGCAGAAAGCTTGTATTAGGGACAGATTGTATGAACCATGATGGCACCAGACTGAAAAAAGAATTACCTTTCAAGATGAAGGGTCGATTCATGCGTGCAAGATTCTGATGCACTAGCAGCAGTATTTGCTACTGCTTTTCCTGATTCCTTCAACTCATTAAGTTCTAGCCGCATATGTAAAGCTGTTTTTTCTATCACTTGATCATTAGAGTCTTGTATTTTGTTACTTATGTTTTGTGTACCATCATCAACTTTGGGTTCAGTATATGTAAACCTTGACTCGGATATAGACAGCATCTGAACATTGTCCGTGGCCATAGCTTCGTTTATGCCATCTGTTGTATGAATCCCTATGTGCTTGGTTCCTGCAACAACTTCAACTTCATCACTGTTGCTCAATTCCAAATCTTTCATGATAGTTTCCTTCATGTCTGATACATCTCGAAGTGAGAAGCAGTGGCTGATTATCCAATCTAAAGTGTGGTGGAGGTCATGAACAAAGCTTTCGATATCAGTATTCCCGTACAGAAGCTCATTGCATACAAAGACAAAGTTTTGCAGTACAGAAGTAAGTTCTGATGTATTCCACAAGAATGCACGAGCAACATAGCCAGATAACGGTTTTTGGCTGTTATCCTCATCAGCACCAGAAAGCGCAACATTGCTACAACACTCTTTTGATGATCTTTGGATAACTCCCTCAATCAGTTCAATTAACTTCAGGACAGCCTTCTCAATCTTACACTGGTGAATTTGGTTAGTTGTTCTGGTGGGGCAATCAACTGGAACTAACTCTTTTCCTGGTGATTCTAATACCTCTATCTTTGAATCATATGGTTCCATATGTTTATTATTGTCACAAATTGATGCTAACTTTTCTATCTCTGCAAAGTCATCCATGAAACTCATGTCTGATACTCTAGTGCTCTTACTAGAATGTGCAGTGAGTTTCCCCTTTTTGAAGTGTTCCAGTTCAGATAACAAGGCTGATGTCCATGAGCCCGAACAGCTGACGTTATCTTTACTGCAACCAACCTCTGAGATAGATGAAAGAGGGTTTTCAACAACTGTAGGACTACCTTTTACCAGTCCTGCAGCAGTCTGATCTCTTGATAACTCTTCAAGCTGGGCTTCAACTTGGGAAAGTTTAGAAGTTGTGCGAGCAAGCATAGTCCGAGAAAATTGAACCTCGCCATCCTTTTTAGCAAGAGCTTCCTTTATGGCCTTGTTCTCATCTTCTATCGCATGTAGCCTTGCGAGCAAAGGCGAATTTCCATGCGAAGTATCATGCGATTTCTGTAGCTGAATACATGAGTCAAATGATGCCGTAGAATTCAACTTTCTCGTTCTTGAGCTTGTTGGGTTGCTTCCCGATGTTTCAACTTCACTTCTCATTTTGGCAATGGCAGCCGGACCTGGTAGTCTTTTACGTACCATTGAACGCAATCTCTGGCATTCTGATTCGAGCTTGGTTATCTTCTTTACATTTTCAAGATGTTGTCTGTGTGCAGCGTCAGCAGATTTGAGACTAAACTTCCTTTCTTCGCTTCGAATTTCAAGTTGCTTCTGCAGCATACAAACCTCATATCTAAGAGAAGAATTTGATCTTTCAGCTGACTCTAGCTTAACTGCTAGATCCTTGAAATTTAACACTGTTACTCTATTTGACTCAATTAGCTCTGAGATAATTTTCTCTTTCACTGAAAGAATTTCAGAAAGTTTGTCATTCTCGGCATCTAAGCTAGCAATAATGTTCATCTTCTCACTCAAATTTTCATCCAGCTTCAGAACTTTGTTTTGCTCACAAGAAATCAGTTGGTTTGTATCCTTTATTAACGATTCCCTCTCTACCATTGCAACATTTAAAGCCTCATCAAGCTGACAAATCCTTTGCTCAATCGCAGCTTTCTGATCTACTGTATCATCAAGTTGTGTCTTGAGAGTTATTGCTTCAGCTTCTGCTTTCTCCCAACCTAGAATTCATAAGCAATATATGCGTGAAAAAAAAACTTCCAGTGTATGCATACATGCAATTGTGCACCTTACTGTTAGGATGGACATACCCTACGTAACACTAGTCATGATCAGAAAAATTGGAAGCAGTGACGACGAAGTGATTGCAATAATACCTAATATGGCTTCTTCGGCTACTTTAGCTTGTTTCGCTAAAATAGCTTCCTTCTCAATGCACTCAGCATGAGCAAATGAAAGTTGTTCACTCAAGTCTTGCAATGATCTCTCTAACCGTACAACCTTCTCCTTCTGCAATGATGAAAGTTAAAGTGCTAGATATCAAAATCCAACAATTCTGTAATATAAAAGTGTGGATGATGTACCTCCAACTCCCTCTCCGATGATTTCTTTCTCCAAAGCCATGCCTTATGATCCATTAGTCAATTATCAGTTTCTATCCAACATGTAAAAAATTCCCTGGAAATATAAGAACGGGTATTAGTAATATACAGGCACAAACCAACCAATGTTCTAGGGTGGATCCAGGTAAAATATTCACTAAGGTTGCTATTTAGCAGGAGAAGAATCAACAAGATTCATTGAAAATATCAAGTCGTCTTTGTACAGTCATATGTCGAAATTGTATCTATTTCAGCGTAAAAGGAGAATTTATAGCTGATGTTGTTTCTTTTTGTGAGCGTTCAGTCTTATCAATATGAATTATTTGACACAACAAGATCCAATTTTGGCACCATGTAATAAACGATCCTTGAGCAATGCTATCCATCATTCTATTCAAAAGTAGATAACCGTGTCATTATCATTACCTAGCCCACTCAACATAGTTAAACAGTTCCATGCCACCTTGAATGAGATATATCAATCATAGATAGCTGACCATCATCATAAAGAGAAACCAAATGACATAATGGGAGTTTAGTTCAGTTCCAAATCTAGAACAACCACCATATAGCATAGAAGGTTAAATTATTGAAGAAATATGACTACTTTACTCAATGAATTTTTTTCGTACAATTTGGGCAACAATTTTAGCTCATGTCATGCATTTTTGTTTTCCAACTCTAGTGGTGCCTGTAACATAATGGCTATTTACTGGAATTTATCTTATCTTTGTGACCAGCAAAACCTCTTAAGTCTTAAACACCGGTAGGTACATAAAACACTTATGTGAAACGAGTACATCGTCCCCAAAGTCAAAAGAGTTGAAAGTACATTACACACAGTAGAGATGAAGTCTCGACAGAGTGAGTGCTACACACAATTGCATTTATGGTGAGGATGGCACCTAACGAAATAACCCTTTAATCCCCCTCTGTAAAAACTCAATACAAAGCCTAAAAATAGTACGAACAAAGCAATTTAGTTAATTGAGAGTTGGGACGAAATGGTGTGCTCTGCCTCGTCGTGCGAATTGGCTGCACCATAGTCCATAGTTCAAGGCAAAGAACTAGACTACCACGCAAGAAGCACTAGAAGGAAGGCAGAAGCAGCTGAAGGAACAAGGAAAAAGAGGAGGAAAGAAGGAAGGCAGAAGCTGATTCACAGTGGAGATATCATGGAAGGCCCAAAATCGAACAAGAATACAAAGCCTTTAGCTCTCAATTACCAAATATCAGTGAGAGAACAGGGCTTTGGCATGCATGTAAGAGCAGTGAAGCAATTAAGCCAAAAACATCACCATCTCAAACCCACCAACGCCCTGGGTTCTCCATCAGGTACCAAGATTTCCCCATCATTTTCACACCCACCCAACAAGGAAGATAGAGTGCATGCTTACAGCACTCCATACATCGCCAAGATCCAAAAGGACAAGAGTAATACAGACGAAAGGAGGATTTCAAGGTGAGCTGAACTGAACTGACCTTGAGTGACAGCGAGTGGTGGCTCTTCTGCAGCTCACCAACACTGAACTGCTGCCAAGTCACTGTGTTCCTGTGACAGCATCCGATGGAGGCGAAGATGAGATGAGGACAAGGACACAAAGGTGAGGTGGATGGTAGGGAAAAGAAAAAGGTGACGTGGGTATAAGAACAAAGCGATGATTAACCTTTCTCTGTGGGAGCTACTACTTGGCAGTGTAGGCGTCCTTGCTAGGCCCTTGAAACGACACCAGTACAGCAACTCTGCAAACAGAGAGAGCACTGAGATGGATGACCAGAGCTGCGACGGTGGTTCGCTGTCGCCTGGGGCCGGGGCCCAAAGTTAGCCACTATAGCAGTTTTTCATGACAGTGTGCAAAGCCAGTAGTCAGCTAAGTGGATAAATTTAGTAGTAGGAGCATGACAGGGCTTAGATTTTCATAAGTGAGGAGCTTTAAAGTGTCGGCGGTGCCGCCGGTGGACAAGAGAGTTGCGTGCAACAGCATTTGGTTCTCCATTAAATTGGAATGTCTTGTTCCCCTGAAAGTCCGTATGCTTCGGCTGTATCTTTATCTGATTGTTCTGCGTAGTATGACGTACTGATTAGCTTTTCTTTTCCTTTTTTTAACGAGAGAACTAATGATAGGAGAATTACTAAGTACGCTAAAGCAGAGAAATTCAATAATCTAGAATCAGATACGCTGACTGAAATGCAACTGAAACACACATTCAGAGTTTCAGACTCGGGAGATATCCAAACATGTCAGTTGAACACATGTAAAGGCGTGTTCGTTTCGTTTAGGACTAAAGTTTAGGCCAAAGTTCTTGCTATTTAAAGGTATTAAATAAAGTGTAATTATAAAACTAGTATGGCTGCCCGCGTATTTGAACGGCTAGACTTATTATACTATTTAAAAATATTTTTATATTATTGTAGAAGTTTAACATAGTTTAGAAATCGAGATTAAGTGTTTCTTGGACTTTTATTATTCCAAAATTTAGCTATTTTAGGCTCATAATGGTATGATTGGTAAATTAAAAATAAAAAATAAAGATATTTTTAGCTAAAAATATTTTTAGTAAATTTATTTTCTTTGTAATGGCATGGAGGGTAAATTAGAAATGGGTGTGAAGGGTATTTTTTTTATTATTCCGAATTTAGTTATTTTTTTGACTCATAATGGCATGGTGGGTAATTTAGAAATAGCTGTGGGGGTATTTTTGGCTATTTTTTATTATTCCTAATTTAGCCTTTTATAAATATTTTTAGGGGGTTTTCTGACAAATTGTTTCATAATAGCAGTGGTGGGTAATTTTTTTTTCTTATTTTCTTAGATTAACGTGAGAATTTCTAGCATTTTAGAGCGAATGTGATGGCTCCTTTTCGTCGTTAAATATATAATTTGGTAACTCGGCAAGCCCGTACACGATCTTCGAATTCAGTCAGACCTAGATCACCTAGCAGCACTGTTCACACCACTATACCAGTACCACTACCAGTCGAATGTGGCAGCATGTGAACGCCAAGCCTGGAATGAAAAGCCAAGAGTAGAAGCGTTACTGACCTGCGATTGAACTTTTATGCGGAAGTAGATTAGCGAGCCCATCGGAACCATGAAGACAGAAGTGCCGCCTTAGCCGCCGGATGCGGCAGCCGCGAGGCGACCCCGCTATTGGGCCACGAAGCACTTGATGGACTCATGGACGGGGAATCGGGGACGAGGGAGACGCATCAACCACCGCTGGGGCGCCGCGCTACGGCGCTGCAGATTCATAGACGTCGCGTCCACTCGGGTTCTTTGGAATCTCCGCCGCGCAGGCTCGGCGACGGCCGTCGGAGCGCAGGCGGATCGACGAGACGAGGAAGAAGGGCCTGTTCGTAAGTTTGCAAGGGGGCTTTTGTAAATGTTTGGATCGCGATTATTAGTCGCGATCCAAATGAGGGGGGTGTTTGCAAAACTCCATGGATGCCGGCGAGGCCGTGCTGCCGTCGCCCACCGCCGGAATACCGCCGCCACGCATCCTGAGCCAGCATTCGTCTACCTGACGCACCCCGCCGCGGATCCGGCCCCGCCTCCAGCCCCCTCGGTGATTCCGCACCGGCACGGCGCCGCCATCGACGGAGCCACCGACCACCGTCTTCAACTGAATCCGCCCCTCGCCGCCATACAAGCAAAGAGAGGAGGAAATCAGTGAGACCGCCTGCATGGATGCCTCTCTCTCATCAACACGGCCTTTCACCACTCTCCTCTGCCCCACCTCCATTGCCGGCGGTCCGGTCCATAGTCCTCGCCACCGCGGAGGGCAGAGACACAGCTTCCACAACTTTGAACCGTATCACAGACCCCTCCTCCCCTTCTTCTCCGACGTGCGGTGCTGCGAGCAGCCGCCGTCGCCGGAGATACGCCGGAGATACGCAAGACGGGAGCTCTGGTTTACTCGGAAGTAGAACGAGGGGAGTTACAGTCCAGTAAAAATGGGCTGGTTTACAGACTTTATACACCAGCCCATCTAGAAGAAATTCCGAGCACCACACGAGGTCTTCTGCGGCCCACAACAACAGCCTTCCAAAGTTGGTCTGGGCTTCCGTCACGTGGATGCAGCCCACTTCAGCATTCACGGGGTGGCATTCGGCGGGGAACGAGAGGCACATGATTTTCGCGCGGCCTGCATCCGTCCGTCCCAGCGGTGCCGTCACTACCATGAATCGGAATCCCGTGAGGCCGTGACTCATGTCATGGCCCGCCGGCCGCCGCGCTGCTCTTGTGACCGGAGCCGGAGCCATGGCGATGACCCACAAGCTCCACGAGGTTCTGCATCTCGAACGGTGCAAGCAGCATCATCGCGCCTGCCGCGTCGATCACATTCCGTGTGTGTGCCGATCACCGGCGGAGAGCTGGTGGGTCAGTGAAACTACCGCAATGCTGCCGGTGAGGCAATAGGTAGGTACATGCATTTCACCTCCACATCCTCCTCGTCCCGAAGCGAATGCCCTAGAAGCAGTACTACACCACAGAATTTTTTATGGACGAGCGCACGCAGGTACTAGAAACAGATACAGTACTATTCAGCAGACAAGATCCGACCGTGCATGCATGCACGCAGGTACAACACGCTGCACAGGCGTGGCGACACGAGCCATTCATCGCCTGCCGCACGCGCGGGTCCCTGCCTTCGTTCTCTACTCACGGCGCCGTGACAGACAACCAGTGAAAGTGGAACGCGCGCCGGCGCTGGCCGGCCACAAGGGGTAAAAACCACACAGCACGCACGTACGGCGCGGCGCGGAGACGATCGACGAACCCAAGCCCGTTGCTCTCGAGCCGTGCGCGCACACGCACGTACCAGGAAGAGGGAAAAATCAGGAGGAATTGGGAGTCGCACGCGAACGAGAGCGCGTGGCGGCGGGGACGCGTCCTCCTGGATCTCCTCCTCGTCGTCTTGGCCCTCTTTTCCGTGCGGGTTCTCGCTCTCACGTCGCCGTCCCCCGCACTGGCGCTGGATCTGGACCGGAAGCTATAATGCGCGCGCGCTTTTCCCTAGCTGGCTGGCTTCCGGCCCCCGGGCGGGATGGCCGTGATAGCTGCGCGTCGATCGAGTCGATCGGTGCCCACTTTCCGTTTCGGGAAGGGCCGGCAGGCCGAGAACAGGCCCGACGAGCACGGGCTCCACTTACGTCCGGACCAGCCTAGCTACTCACTCGTCTCATGCATCGCTGGTACTCGATCGATCTAGCTCCTACGGCACCCATCTCTCCCTCTCTCTCTCTCGTCTGCAGCCAAAAAGCCACCCTAGAGCTTAACTACTACGCGTATACTGCAGGCAGGCAGTTACGTACAAAGAGCTGGTAGAGGGCGAGTGTGCTGTGCGCCATTCGCTCTTTGCTGCATCGGTATAGTACGCACCACTGTAGTATAGTACTAGATCGATGAACAGCGCCTGCCTGCAGCTGGCTGGCTCGGCCATGCACAGCAGCACATATCCGCACGCGTCGTCGTCCATCCACCTCTGTGCTTTCCTTTTTCCTTCGCCCATGTACCGTGTCGTTATAGGTCTCGTCCATGTTGACGCATACACGCATGAGGTTTCGGCTCATGGACCGGTACATACGTCGAGCAACGGGCACATCTCTGATCAGTCGCTCTCACGCAGCCGCGTCGTTCTTCTTCCACCAGGCCAGGCGGCCACGAGGTTTTACGCGCCTGCCGGTGAGACGTAACCCGCCCCCGGCCTACTGAATTTCTCTTTCACGCTCGATGGGGCCTACATCTACAGCCGATCGATAATGGCGCTATACCAATGTACGTACGATGAGAAATAAAGCAGACTTTTGGCGCGTCCCGTCCAGCGGAAGCATCGATGATACCCGATTCGCGATCGATGGTGCATTATTTAGCATCTTTCATGCGCGAAAGCGGCGCGCACAGTGCCGCGCACTTCATTGCTGCTACTCTATCTATAGCGACGTACTACTACGCCACTGGGGTCGCGTCCCGGACTCCCGGCCGACGATGAAACGAGCGAGACTGCCCGCCGACCGCCGCGCCCACAAGCACTCATGCACGTCGTTCGGAACCGAGCAGCACCGCGTGCAAGCAAGCGACTGAATAACCATTGTCGTCGAGAAGATTGGACAAATTCAACCGCGCGCGCACCCATCAGTTGATTAGTCACAACCTCCATTTCGCTAGTTCGGCAAGTTAAAGAAACCCAGGCATTTCTCTGCTCGTACGTTCTGCTCTGCTGACCATCGATCAGCTTATATGTTCAACCTCCGTTGCCGCTATTGCTGACCGGGGTAATGGACAGTCACAGTAGAATTCTTACGCGCGGGAGGAGCAGTGCATGCACGCAAGCTGACCGCCCGAGAAGATTGGACGGATTCAACCGGAAACTGCAAGTGCACTCGCACACTGCATCCAGTTGCTTAGATCCGTTTCATTCTGCTAACTGCAAAAATCAAAGCGAGACATTATATTCCTTCTCCCGGTACGTGCTGCTGAAGACCGTCAGCTGTTGAACCATTGTGTCCGCCATTGCTGACCTGTTGGACAGACTCAACCCGAAGCTGCAAGTGCCCTCGCACACTCCACCCAGTTGCGTAGTCACGACCATTTCGCTACACATTACACTTCTTCTACCGATACGTACTGCTGAAGACCGTCAGCCGTTCAACCATTGTGTCGACTGTCCGCCATATATTGCTGACCTGTTAGCGGACAGTCACAGTAGAATTCATGTGCAGCCAGGAAACTCGCCATCATATCACACTTGTTCCGATCGTTCCTTACACCAGAAAAGGCACGCGACTTGCGCGTCTCGGAGTGCGTTGATGGTTGCTTCTTCGGCTGGACGTCCCTACCACAAAAATGATGCTGAACGCGACCGTGTCCCGGCCGGCAGAAACGACGCGCACAATTTTAAGGGATTTCCTCAAACATACACACGGCACGAAATTTCACGGAAGACCCTGCCGTCGAGTAAGCATCTCGAACGAGCATGGAAATTAACGGTTGCACCAGATGGTATGGTTTCCCTGCCGTCCAGTGATGCGCCCAGGAACTGAGGCGTTCGCCGGAAGGAGAAAGCGAGCAAGAGCGCACATCAATGAACAGAACAGATCGATCAGGGAATGGGCGAGCGAGTGAGCCGATAGAGCAAGTGCTGCAATAATCACGGTCGCAGCAGGCCTGGACACTGAACGATGATGAGACAGCGAGCGAGCGAGCTGATTCGAGGTAGGGCGGGCCGAGGTGGGAGAGCGACGCGGCATCGGAGGCCTCCACATTAACTGATGCCCAAAGCCAGTTACTGGAATCAGCTTTACCGCGCCAGGCTTTAGGATCCTGGCCCAGCCCACTTTTGCAAAGACCAGCATGCTGCTCCATTGCTCCTCCAGGCCTGGGCCCCCTCCCCTATCCCTCTCTTCTTCTTCACACTTCAATTATTGCGTTGCCCGAATTAGAAACGAGGAATCCCCCTTTCTCTAGCAAAATGTTACGGCCACTTGGCTGGGGAACTGTTGCGCTCGTTCAGAGGGGTGCATATATAGCCAACACATTTTAAAGCGTATCCAAGGATGCAGAAAGTGTACTGATGAAGAACAAATGCATATATCTAGTACTACTATTCATTGTAGCAGCCTTTCTCCTACTAGTAATGACATGAAAATACTTCTCACCCAATTAATACTAACAGTGACAAGATATTATGACGCCATTATTAAGCTTCATTTGTACACCCTCCAGTTTTAATTACTGATGATAGGACGATTTTTATCACCAAAAAAAAAAGTCATCTAAACATCATTGGTTACAAAAAAACAGAGTGAGTATGGCACGGGAAAAAAACAACCATACAACATGAAACTTAAATCATAGTTTGCTGTTCAATGAATCTAGATACCTGCTTTACTGTAGCAGCTATGGAGTAGCGGTAAACCATGAGCACGCTTAAAAACGACAGGCGCAATCACACAATTAAGCATGTTATTAGACTTTATCATCATCGGAAAGGATGACGGACGAGGACAGTTACAGGACGATACTAGGTTTAAAATGAACGGGCGACCCACAGCCACACCACACATATTCTAAGATGGTAGTACTAGTAATTTACTAGGGGCAAGTTCTGTCGGCCCGCCGGAAGTGGGCGGAGCAAATTTCCCCAACCACGGCCATCATTCATGCAGCGAGTGAGTGAGTGATGCAACATGAGACCAAACAAAATGTGCCTTGACGGTGACACCCAATGTCATGGTTTGTTGGCCAATGGCGCAAAGGAAAAGGCGCCAAAAGATACACTGGTCGAGTTGAGGCGACGCTTGCCAATAACTCGCCATCTTCTAGGGAGCCCCGTCCGCACTTACATGCCCATCCGTCCTCCTCGAATCCGTCTCTCTCGCTCTCCCAATCAAGAAGCAGAGAAAGAAAGAAGAAAAGATAATAATAAAGGGAAAGAAAGAAAGAAAGAAGAAGAATCGCATCCAGTAACAATCGTCGATCGAACGAACGAAGGTTGAGGAATCTCTCGTTCTTCAAATGACTGACTGACACTCCTTTGGTGTGATGTGATCGTCTTTCTAGGTGGGTCTGGTCAGGGAGTGGAACCCGTTCTTCTGCACCCAGCTCGGGGCTGGCGGCGTCGTAACGTAGGGTGGGAATCGTGATGATGCTGCAGCTGCCGTGGCGGATGCGGCGGCGGCGGTGGTCGGCGACGGCGGGTACGGCGGCGGCGGCGGCCAGCTCGTCGTGCCCCAGCCGTGCTGCGGCAGCCTCTGCTGCTGCTGATGCTGCAGGTGGGGAGGCCAGTGCCCGCCTCCTCCGCCGCCGATCGTCAGGGACAGGCCTCCCGCTGACCCCGGATCGCCGCCTCCTCCGCTGCTCAGGAACTGCAACCGCAATTTGCAACAAACAAAAGTGTTAGTTCGCGCCGACCGAGGAACACAGAACGAGGTAGTAGTAAAAACAGACTCCCACACGAGTAGAGTAGGAGTACCCACTTGGTGATGATGCTTGGGGCTGAACGGCAGGTGGTGGGAGGAGGCTGGAGGCATCTGGGGTTGCTTCGAGTTCTGGTCGAACTGCTACCCAATCAACGAAAACATGAGCATTTTTATATGCTCTCTTGGTTGCTGCAGAATCAGAATGTAACGCGCGCCGGGACTGAACTGAACTGAACTGACCTTGGCTTTGGTGCTCCTCGCCGCGGCCGTCTGCCAGTCCAGGTCGAACGCCATGGGCACGCGCTGGTCCGAGCTCATCTCCTCGTCGCCGCCAACGCCGCCGTCGAGGCTGCCCCTCTTGCTCCCCGCCGAGCTTCCTAGCGACAGGTCCAGGTTGTGCTCGTCGCCGCCCGTCGCCGCTGCAAATTGAGACAAGCACGCACACACAGTGAGAATTGAGACTCTCCAATCTCTCCATGAATGATGGATGCGTCCACGGTGAACAGAAAAGAAAGAAACATGGATCGGAGGCGCACGAACCCGAGGCGGCCGGCGGCTCCAGGTCCTCGGCGTAAATGCTGGGATCGAAGTTTGTCACCGCGTCCTTGCCGTTGCACTTGATGGCCGCGCGGTCGTAGGCCCTGTACACCGCGACAATCACACAGACACGAGTGAGGCGTCAATCACTTCACTCACTCACTCACCGCCCAACCAAAGGCTCAAGCCGACTTAGCCGAGCGCTCGCAAACAGTGCGGCGCAATAATTTTACCTGGCGGCTTCCTCCTCGGTGTCGAACAGGCCCAAGTAGACGTACCTGCAGTGACGCGGTCCGGAAATGACACCCGTGAGATTGGAGGATCAAGCAAGGGATGAACAGCTGATGCTGCTGATACAGGGATCGAGCAAGAGAGGAAGAAGAGCGAGCAAGCGAGGAATATCATACTTCTTGCCGAGGAACTGGCCCATGCGCGCCTCCCACCTCCCGCACTTGTGGAGCGTGACGCCTCTGTACTTGGAGCTGCCGCGGGGGAACCCCGTGCTCTGCCGCCGGAGCACGTGGACGAACTCCTCCTTGCTCAGGTTGCCCATCTGCTCGTTGTGGATGAAAACGTTAACGTAGTAATCAGGGCCATGAAAACAAAAATCCTTCATTTCCTCTTTCCTCTTTGATCGATACCAGCACTACTAGTAGGTTCGCACCTGCTTCATGTCGTCCTCGTAATCCTCCAAGCTGAAATTGATGTCGGCCTCCACGCCGCGGAACTTGATCGCCGCCCGATCGTACGCCCTGAGGTTGGTGGTCACGAAACCAAACAAAGATCAGAATTTGGTAGTCGCGAATTGCTATTGGCGGAGAACTGGGCATGGGAGTCAGTGATGAACAGATGAAATAAAGATCGGAGAAAGAAAGCCTACCGAGCCGCCGCGTGAGCCGTGTCAAATCCGCCTGCAAGCAAGCCGACACAAGCAGCCATTGTGAGAAAAATCGAGAGCCGGGGAACAGACGCACGCCTCCGATTGGGCGGGCGATTGTGAATCGTTAAGGTGCAGTGCAGTCCCAAGTATGGGCATGGACAAGATGGACATGAATGAAACTTACCCAAATAGACCTGCTTGCCACAATCCCTGCATTGCACAAAAGCACGGGGGGAGGGAGAGAGAAGAGAGGACAGACGGTAACAGGCGGTAAGAATAAGTTTGATAAGATGTTGCTATGAAAGGCAAAAGGAGCAGAGGCAAGAAATGCCCAAAACAAGAGGAATCCGCTTGCTTGCTTGCGAGTTGCGAGCGAGGCGGCTTTCTCTCTCCCCCTGGCCTCCTCCTCCTTGGATGGCCGTTCCAGAAAGGAAATAACGGCGGCGACGGAACTTACCATATGTGCGACTCCCACCGCCCCGTCCGCCGGTAGAACGTCACGCCGCGGTACTGCGAGCTGCGCGACCGCGGCCCGCGCCGGCTCTTCTTCGACGCCGCCGCAGCCGCAGCAGCGGCGGAAGCTCCAGCAGCGGGGCCGCCGGCCGGGGCGACGTTGCCGGCGGCGGGCGGCGGGGCCGCGGCGGCGAGGCGGAGCCAGCCCGCGCGCGCGTTGCCCGAGGCGCCGGAGCCGGCGGCTGCGGCAGGCGGGGTCGGGAAGAACTGGCGCGTGACGACGGCGTCCGCGTCGTCGGCGTCTTCGACGAGCGCGGGCGCCGACGAGGAGGACGCGCCGGAGTCGTCGGCCGACGGGGACAGCGCCGGCGTGGGCTCGGCGGCTGGCGAGTCATTGAGATCCCACATGGCTTCTCCCTCCGCCGATGCTGCGAGTCAAACAAAGGCAAGGCAAGGCAACGCAAGACTTATTAGCTCTCGCTAGTCGCTCCCCTTCTTGCCTCGCACTCCACCGATACGATGATGGATGATGAAGAAGAAACGGACCCCAGCCAAAAGAGGAGAGGAGAGGCAGAGCAGATGGGGGGAGAGAGAGAGAGGAGAAAGGAGAAGGCGGCAAAAAGCAGCCGGCTGCTGCCTTGTTGGGGTATGCAAGTACAAGGGGTGTGTTCGTTTTGTTTAGGACTAAAGTTTAGTCCAAAGTTTTTGTTATTTAAAGGTTCTCTTTTGCTATCCCCTTGGCAAAGACTCTCCCAACCTAGGAGAGCAGAGGAGGAGGGAAAAGGCAGAAGCCAGCGGGTGGGGTGGAGCTAGAGGTTGCCGCAACTTGCCACTAATTTGAGCATGGAACATAGTGCGAGGGAAAGCCCAGCCGCGCTGGTGCGTGCGCCGTTATAAGAAGCGGACGGTGCTATGCTGGTGCTGCCGGGCCATCGGCCACCACTCACCACACATCGCCTCGCATCGGCTCGGCTGGAGCTTTTTGTTCGCAGCAGTAAACAAAAGGAAACGTGTTACTTATAGCGCGGGCAACAACCTTAACTCGTCAAAGCGCAACGCACCGCCATGCCTTCTCCTTTTGGGGGCGGCACAGGGTGGGCAGGGGACGGTTTCGGCCGCAGGGAGGGAGGGATCATCGTGTCCTGAGGTCAGTCAGTGCGACGGTGACAGCAGCAACTCACATGTTCACTGCTTCTCCTTTTATTTGCTTTCCCCTTGTTCACCTCCAAACACGCGAGACTTTGACCGGGACCAAAGATCTTTTCGTAGGTAACTAGGTTTAGCCACAGTGAAACGGTGCCGATTGGTTCCCACACAGGCCGCTCAACAGCGCTGTAAATGTAGATGCCAGGAGCTAGTACCACTAATATGGTCATCTGAGAAAATGAAATGGTTTCTATGTAAGAAAATGCCTTTTTTAAAAGGAATATGTGGGGTTTTGCAAATAATAAGAGTCCACAAAAAATGTAATGTGTGTGAGAGACACACATATTTACTAATATTATATTAAGAAGGGTCCACTGAAGCCTGGGCGGCACCCAAACGTTACGAGCGGCAACCAGAACCACAGTAACCGAAGCATGAGATGGGCACAAAGTCACTAAAATGGTGAAGCATCCACGGTCAAACCGCGACGGGCGCACTCCTAGCCAGTCTAAGTAAAGTTGGAAGCGAGTGACAGTCATTTTAGTCGAGAAAATGGGACGGTTTTAAACGTATGGAATGTCTTTTTCCAAGGAATATGTTTTTTTAGATAAATTCCGGAGGAATATGTGGGGGGTTACAACTAACAATATTTTATTAAAAGTCACGAGTGCTTACTTCGGACATAGAGAGAGAAAAAATAACTCGATCGGTAAGGAAAGATGTACATCACCAAGGCAGTTCACGCGAGCGCCACAAGCGGCGCCCCAGGAATAACTGCAACCGAATAGGGAAGGCGGGCACAAAGCCACAAAATGGTGAGGCGCTCAGGGTCAAACCACGACCCGTGCACTCGTGATCTAAATACAGTTAGAAAGGGTGAGAAATTCATTTCAACAAATTCATAGAAGAGAGGAATTGAACCTAGCATAACTAGCTCACCATTCATAATGCTAATCAATTCATCCAGAAGTCATCCAAAATACAAAAGTCCTCCAACATTAAGGGAACGACAATTTGACCACCGCACAGAACGTTTCGTTGGGTCGTTATTTACCGCAAGGCATTTCGGCCACACGAACAGAATCGCCTTGCCGTGTGGAAAACGGTATAGCGACCTAGCTAGGGTAGTACTCCTGTTCATCTGACATCAGTTCAACACACGTCACAAACCGAATGTATGGAGTAAGCTGAGCAGCAACCAAATCGGAGAAATTTCCAACGTAGTAAAATGACCTGTTCCGAGTCTTCTTGGAACTTCAACAATGGCTACCTGCACGTTCTCGCTTGTTCATTCCCAGTATAAAATTGGAACTTGTTTTGAGTGAACTGAAACAAGATGTTCCTTAATCCAGTTTTTGACATCTAAAAAGAAAAGCTTGCTCGTAACACATATCCTTTTTTTCAACATTTCAATGCTACTCCTAACTGATTGTTGCGTGTTGAACGTTATCAAAATGTGTGATTTTTCTGCAGGCAGAAAAAGAGAGAGCACACCTAGAACGTCATGTTTCTGATGATTCCATTTTAGCTGCCTGTCGGTGACCAATCAGCGGTCAAGAGACGATGGATCACCCGGTCATCCATTACCCGTGCCCCGGACAAACAACAAAGACTTGATCATGCAAGCATGCATGACGGCGTAGCCTGTTCAAAGCCAACAAGTCAAACGTCTTTGCATGGGGTACTTTTGAGATGGCCCCAAAGTTCCAAGTAATACTGGTACCCCTGCAGGGTACTCGGTTTCAAGTTTCCTGACCCGCCGACTAATTGGAACAGGACGCTCGATCGCTGGTTATTTTGTAGCAATCCAACAGTGTTGGACCCGGACTCTGTAAGAAATAATCTTTGCCTTCCATGTTTACTGATTTAGTTTCCTTTGCTTGGTTGCCTAGTTTAGCAAGTTGCATAATTTAGGAAGGTGATAGCTGTGTGCGATTGTGCACCGGCCGGCCTGATTGCAAGGCCTTTAATTTCTTTCCATGTATTAGTTTATATAAGCAAGGGAATAGAACTAGAAAATGCTGCCCATTTGCAGCACCAAAACAAGACTGTGTGCATTTCGTGTTTCCGTGAGTTGTGTGCGTGTGTTGTGGCCGGGTGATCTCGTCGGCGGCGTGCGCGTCGTCTCTCCGGCGAGGTTCCAACAGACTCTAGATGCTATTGTAAGTCTCGCCGTGTGACAGCGGTATAGCGAAGGACGAAATGTAGGGTGCAGAAATCCAGCGCCTACATGGGAGACTACACAAAACGGTAGGTCTCCTCGCAACGGGTCGCTGAAAAGTTTCCGTTTATGGACGGGTTTACGTGCTGAACCCCCATTATTGAACGCAGCAGAAAATTAGAGGAGCTCATGGCGGCTGCTGTAGTTGAAAACATGCGTGTCATACGCATTGAAGCCGCGACATGATCAGTAACAATCGGTCGATCTATCCCGTATCTGTATCTATCGATAGTAACTGTTTGTTAGGCCTGTCTGCAATCTAGCAATCCGATAAGGCATGCATTGGTTTGTTGTTGCTTCATAGGACTCGCGTCGACGCTCGCCATTAGAGGTGGTTTTGCATGAAAATCGCATATAGAGCTAAGCATACACGTACCAGCTAGGTAAATTAAGCCAGAGTCCGTACAAGATGGGCGAAGTCGGAGGCCACCCAATGGGTGGCCGCTGACCAAGCACACGATAAGTTTATGGCGTGGCCGGACGCACGGACGGATGACCAGGGCATGCAACTGCTAGCTAGATCATAGCCGTGATGTGCAGTGCCGTATCGGCTGCGATGGAGCTTGCTCATTGTCGTTGTCGAAAGGGAAATTAAGCAGCGACGACCCCTTGAAATCTGCTTGCAATTTCGTTCGTCTGCCATGGTTTGAACTCGCACCTCATGGCGGGCGGCGGCAGATTGGGAACGCCGTGTTGGCTCGTCTCATGCCGTTTTGGGGTTTGGCAATGACAGGCCTCACAATTCACAAGGACGATCCCTGCGTATGCTTGGGGGCGTTCGTTTTCTCCTCTCTAAAATTTAGACCCGTCACATCAAAAAGAATCTTGTTATTTAGGAGTATTAAATAAAATTTAATGCAAAACCTTTTTGTCAGATGAATGCTCATTTCGAGACGAATCTAATGAGCCTAATTAATCTATGTTTTTGCTACAGTGATGCTACAGTAAACATCATCTACTCACATCTTAATTACCCTCATTAGATTTGTCTCGCGAATTAGACCAGAGGTTCTACAGTTAATTTTGTAATTAAACTTTATTTAATACTTTTAAATAACAAATTGATGTGACTCCTCTAAAATTTAGACCCAACACCCGTTCAGAACGGTGCTTCCTCTGCTTGTCACTTCTTCTCACTGTTAATGCCGGTCTTGTCTGCCCCCGGGCACAGTCCAGCCGTGACAGCTGAGAATCGTCAAGGTCACGCACTCACTCCCGAAGCAAATGCAGTCTTCTACCTCAGTTTCAGAATATAAGGCCTCCTTTAGAACGTAGGAATTTCACAAGAGTCGTACAGAAATTTTACAGAAACAGTTTAATTTCACAGGAAAAACACAAGAAATGAATTTTTTTTCTTCAATCCAAACGAGCCCTAAGCATTTCAGGCTTTGGTCAAAGTCAATTCTCTTCAACTTTGATTATTAATAACAAAATAGTCAAAATATTTGACTAATTATAAACGATGTTGTTAGATTTATCATGAAATCAATTATCATAATATGCAACTCTTCATATTTAAAATATTTTATTTTATAAATATTAAAAGTCAAAGTTGAAGATGATTGACTTTGACCAAACTCTGGAATGCTTATATTTTGAAACAGATTGACCATAGTAGTATGTCGATTATAACAAGGAATATATAGCTATTCCACTTTTCAAAAGAATGTTAGAAATTTGGTCTTTCTACTAATTTAGTTGCCCAATTTTTCTGTCACCTTCAAAACGTAGGATGAGGACCCAAACAACTCTCTTCCATGATTTCCATCAACTTATGTAGATGTTTATTTTTTATTTTTTGCATAAGAAATGGAATGGTGCATATAGATTATTCTTCGTCCTCAAGAGAGTTGCTTCCTTCAGGCGCACCTTCAAATGGCGACACTATGGCAACTTTTTTTTTTTTTGCGAGTGAACTATGGCAACTTTCTTAACTAAATTAAGAACTAAAAAAGGTAATTTGATCAAAGGATTATTATACCGTGCAGTTGCGCAAGTGCACCGTCTAGTTTCGTTTACCTAGTACTCCCTCCATTTTTTTTTGTTGTCGTTCAGACAAGATTTAATAGTTCATTGCTAGTTCATTTTGGATGTCTGAAACGACAAAAAAAAAGAATGGAGGGAGTATATATTTTATTGCACATGTAGCCCAGTACAAGGAACATTTTTACTATACTTTTGTCTGGACAAAAACTAAGACAAGTGGCCTGCAACAAAATAAACATGGTACTATTCCGACTTCCGACGAGGCGGACGAGCCATGCATGCACATGTTGACTCTCCAATAAGGGCCTCGCATCACATGCCAAATTAACTGTACCAAGTAGTAGCGTGTTTCGATTGTTGAGTTGGGGCTGGATGGTTATGCGTCCCCGTACCAACGGAGAGATTTTTTCTAGTACGAATATTTTCGCCTATCCAAGTCCAAAAGTTGTGGTGCAATGGTAGTAGGGCTGAAGACTAAAGATGCATACGCACAGGACTGCGCAATAGTGCCCATGACCTTTCTGTTGTTGACCAAATCTTCTGGCCAGCTAGCGCTAAATAAAGAGCGATCTCCACTGCAAATTTCCATGTCCTGTCACCATTTCAGTACAGGCTAGTACAAGTTATTCTAGCCAAATGCCCTTCTTCTAGGCCTGGTTCAGTTGATTCGATTAGCCGTTTAATGAAGAAACCGACAGCTAATTGCGTGCATTAAACAGTCAAACTCAACTAATTAGGGTATCTTCAATGCCAAGTTTTGCTTACACACGTGCAAGAGTACAGCCATCATGAAGCCCTAGTATAAAACAGATTTCACCAGAACAAGAACTTTAATCTTTAGTACGTGCTTAACTGGGTGATTTGTGAACTTATATTGATGAAATATCGGTGCTAGTACGAAATAAGAACCATTTCATCCTATGTGTCAGTAAGAACCAGTTTTCTTCTGCGAGTGAACTGTCAAAAACACCTCTATTGGAGATGGCTTTTGGTGCCGAAAAGAATCCATGTTAGACAGGCAAAGCCATGTTAGGACACAGAAGAGATGCCAAGAGGAAGCACATCAAATCGAAGCATGCATGCTGTAACTGCAACAGGATGCTACTGCTGGAACGCGGTCCTTGCCCAATTGCGAGCTTGCAGCACATGTGCATCTCCGTGGCAGTAGAAAAAGGAAAAGGTGAAGCAGCACCGGCACGTACGCTCGAATAAGGAAACCACCATGGCTCACACTAGCTTGCATGGATGCCGAGTTGGGTTGGTCCGTGGGAAATTGGGAGGGGACAACAGCGACGTCTCCGAGGCGCCAACTACGATGGAGTCCTGCTCCAAACATGTACACACACGCATGAATGTAGCCTTAGATATCTAGATGCCGCACTTTGTCAAGGTCACGTCAAATTAAAGTTGATGAACAGATTAATCAGCTCGCAAGTCGCAAATAGCAAGTGGTATGGTATCTAGGGTTTGGTCCTGTTAGGCTAATTCCAGCTTACAGGTCTGCTACTGCACAAAGTATCTTCCAAAACAGGGGTTGGTTACGCCGCCTCTAGATCTAGTCCAGCTGGGTGTTCCTTAGCAAGGATCGATCCATGCGTATTATTGGGCGATGTCTGCATCTGCACATCACTTTGTGTTCTTTGGCAGGGCTGACCATTCTTAGCTACGAACATTAATGTTGAGATCGATCGAGTAAGACTCGTGACGTGAAGCGTCCGACGTATGTAGGGACAGCAACGCATGGCTTGCAATCAGGGTTAGGCACGCAGCTTTTGGGTGCTCTCTGCTGATCCATCATCAGACACCGAGAAAGGCAAGGCGCGTAAGCAGTAACCCACCAACGGGACGCCAACAGACCACCAAGCACCTCCTATTTTTATTCGAAAGCAGAGCGCGGCATGCAACTGGACGTTTTCTTTATCCGAGCTAGAAATCATCGCCAGATTTGCTCCACTACTACTATTACGGGAAACACAAGCTAGTGAGGCGATTAAACAACGCCATGGTCCACTGCTCGTTTCGGGCAAGTTGAGGGCTTTGTTAATTCCCAGGGGCCTCGTGGCCGCATGCCTGCCCACAAGAGGTGTTCGACCACTTCATACGTTGGATGAACAAAATACAATATCCTCACCGCTTTTCCTTTCCATCGTTAATTATTAAATCGGCCAAGGCAGGCAGCGACTATATGGGTATTATTTCTTTTTCATGATCGAGTTTGTTCCGTGCATGATGGCATAACAAAAGCAGGGATAGGAACCAGACAAGCATCGATTATTGATGATGGTCTGCGAGCTGAAGTGGCCTTGCGTGTTATTTTACACGCTCTGCTGCAATATTTTTGTTCCATTCCAAAGTTAGCAGCAGAGGGTAGCCCACGTCTAGAACCCAACGAACGAAAGCAGCAGGCACCAAATGGCAAAAGATCTCTTGCGGTGGCAGAACAAATGAGAATTGTCAAGTAGGGCCAGTTAGCAGTCAATTCACGCACACATGTACTATACCTTTTCGTGTCTATCTACGGTAGGCTAAGAGAAAGATAGTCTTGATGCGTAAAATCACAAAGAAAATGATAGTACCAAGAGTTAATAAGTGCAGGAAGAATTTGATCGGCTCAGCTAAGCTAGCTGCAGTAACAACGACGTCCTAAAATCCTCTCGAGTGCCAACGCCTAACATGGACAGCATCTGGTCCCAAATACAATTTCGCTGCACTGCTACGATGCCAAGCTGGCTGGTCAATTTAGGCGTTAATACTTTCCTTATTTGGCAGTGGGCATCGCGTCCCGTTGCTTTCCCGGCACCGAAATGGAAAGTGGTTGGGCCAATCGGTGGCCACGAAATTAGCTACCCGGCCAGTCTAATCGAAACCTAACTTCGTACCGCTACAGTAATGACGCGGTGACAGCCAACTGTGGTGGCGACGGGTGAGAAGATGTGAAAGAAAACTGGGAGAGTTCATACTATCATGGATCATACCCCTCTTTGATTTCTCCGAAAAAACAAAACTGGTAGCCTTTGAATTGAAAGGTTTTGGGTAACTTGCATCTTGTCTTAGTTGTCTATCAAAATGAGGTGGTGGTTGAGACCATGAAACTTAAAAGACAACACAACAGTTGCAGCTTCATCAACAAACAGAGCAAAGGACACAGGACTTGGGCAGCCAGCATGTCCCTTTTCCACTCCTTAACAATGAGCTCAAAACATGCTTTTAATAGCCATGTGCCGAGCTTGATCAGAGTTACTGCTACTATTACAAGCAAGGCAAACACCAACCCTTCATGGCTTCAGAAGGGGAGAAGCAGAATTTCCTTTCCGGAGGCAGAGCAGATAGGGACCAGATGCGGCACAGACAACCTCCGATGCGCATGCATCTGTGTTAGTACCACATGTGAGTTATCGCAGGAGCACAGTGCTTGCTTGCTGCGCCACCATCACCTGCAACAAAAGTTGCCGTCCACTCCCATGCGTGACACGATCAAAATTGACTGGTAAAAAAAAGGATGCGGTCTCGCCTCGCTGCTGCCCATTCGCCAGGAACGAGTAAAACAAGAGCTATCTGCTGCTGCAAGCTGCATCCAAGTGTCGAGTCACCTTTCATTGGTTGCCTCTTTTAACCTTTGTCACTGATTGCGTTGTTCCTCTTGTTTTCTACTCCTTCGAGGCTGCACAAGAGGACTCGCTTGGCCTTTACCTTCTTTTTCCTTGCTTACCAGGGCACTGGCCAGCCTGTTGAATGCTGCAGCCATTGATCGACGCAAGTGCCTTTTGGGAGTCTCTTCTCTCTGCATATCTGCAGTGCAGATGATTCCCTCCACATCGGCAGGAGATTTTCGCGCCCCGCCTGCATCTGTCAAGCAAGGCGACAAGCGCCTGTCTGTCCTGGCTAGTGAGAAAACAGCAAGTTTCAGACGTGGTATCATCATGCGCAGATAATTCACCGAAACGGATCGAGCGAGAGGAAAACAATGGGTGCGGGCATGCATGCAGCAGCCAAAATTTGTTTGGATGGACACATGGAATCGGTGGTGCAGGGCCAAAAACTGAAACTGTAAAGCTGGAAAACACGCTTACGTTCTGGGCATTCAGATTTCAGACACGCTTGTCACGTTTTGAAACCAGGAGATGACCAGAAGACGCCGTCGTCGTCGTCGTCGTCTAGGGGTTGGTTGGGAATTTGGATGCGGAGGGTGTGCATCAAACAGTTCAGCCGGTTGTACTGGACGATTTATTAATCTGCCTGTTTCCTAATAGATTCATGCCACCAGACGAGCTGAAAATGAAGCCTATATACACTGTTTGTACTATAATAAACCTTGGGGCAACTTATGGTTATGGGAACAGTACCATTTGTTTCCTGCGCCATTAGATCCGATCTGAATATGCATGCAGCACGCATCTGTGTATACTGTTGCACCTTCACTTAACTGCAATCAAGTTCAGTGTCAAGACAGAATCGGGTGCTTACAGACGTATGTCCACAGTAGCGTACGTGTTGCGAGAGTGAGACACACAGCGACTGTAAACAGCGTCGTGCGTACGCAGTACATGCCAGCGTATTAAAGTGCGTACGTACGATAGGGTAAAGACACACGCTCAGCGGTCGGTCAGTTAACTCGAACTACAAGACGAGGCATGCAGGTACGTACGTTTTGGAGCCTCCGGAGACAAGCGTCTCAGTGAGGTGCTGCACCGTAGTCGTGGTGCGCGCAGGGGCTTCAGTATTCAGTCAGGTGATTTGTACCGTCACGTATACATGTGCTACACTCGTACGTACCAGGCTACCAGCACAGCTACATTGTTCGGTTAACTTCTCCTTTTACCATGGCGAGCCAACAACAGACTCGCTCATATGGTCAAGATCACGGAGTTGGAGACGTTAATGCTTCTGTGTTAGAGTAGTAAAATCCTGGACACGATGTCGGAGCATCATGCAACATGCATGCATGCCAGCCACGTCTGAAATGAAAAATTATTAGGTTAGGGTCTTTGTGATTTACTGTCAACAACAGGCAAAGTGTTGTTGTGCTCTTGTTTCGTGGCACGCTAGTAGCAGCAGCACCTGTGTAAGACTAGATTATTCATTTTACAATAACATAGTCACACATCAGACTTTACTATAGTTATATTGGCATAGCATTGCCACTTGCAGCTTGTTTTTGTGCCCCTAGCTACGAGGCTGTCGGTACAAAGCTCTGTGTTCTTGTGTGATGGGCTGCTGGCACATGGTATCCACAAATAGAAACATCGTACAACTGGGCTACCTAGCGCCTTGGAACTATCAACCTGCGCTGGTTGTGTCTGTTGTTAAACATCCTCGTTATTGTACAAGTCTAGATCAAGATGCACGGCATTGGCAGCTAGTCGATCAGCCTTACGCAGTGAGCTCATGGGGGACGAATTAATTTTGGCACGAGAAGACGAGAGATGCAAGCGCGGCTAGCAGCGGCAGCAACGGAATGCACATCGTCAGTCGATCAGCTTGTCTTTACTGCCTGAGTGATCACTGTACTCTGCTGAGTGATCACTGTAAAAGTTCAGAAAGGCACGGCAAGCATTCGTGGCTAGTTTGACTGTGAGATAGATGACCAACTGATCTGCACTCACCGACGAAGATACGTACCATCACGCGCGCACGCCGCGGGATCGGAGGGATGAATTTGTGCTTCACGAAACGAGCGCAAATGTAGACATGTGCATGAACGAAGAACCAGACCGAGCATTTTTCCAAGTAGCGACGGCTTCTAATGGTAGCCTCCATGACCATGACTCCATGATGGAAGGTTCTGACTGAATGGACGAAACAAGAACAAGCAACAAGCATGCACTAACAGCCTGTTCGCCTCGCTGCTTTACAGCAGCTGTTTTGCAGCAGCTACAGTGTTCCAGTTATTTCTTCAGCAGCCGCTATAGTGTTCGCAGTTATTTCTTCAGCAGCCGCTACAGAGTTCGCAGTTATTTCTTCAGCAGCCGCTACAGAGTTCGCAGTTATTTCTTCAGCAGCCGCTACAGTAAAACGGCTGCATCGCAGCGAGGCGAACAGGTTGATTAGCTGGCCGAGACGTCCCGTCTTGCTGTGATTTTTTTTCGAGCAATTCGGAGGGGAGAGTTTCCCCACCTACTATATTAGCCGAAAGTGATCAGCGTGAACTGATTACAAAGCGCGTGTGCACGCACACAAACACACAACAACAACAACATACACACACACAACCGTACGCGCACACGCACACACACACGCACGCACACACATACATCCATATATAGGTCGGAGTAGCATCCAAACACCACCACAAAAGTGCCACTGATCATCCGTCTGCACACCACCTTGCTCCTCGCTAGCCGAACTGCACCGTCCAATAGCAAACTTCAACCCTAGCCTTCATTAGACCAAGGCATGCGAACCGCAAGCCTCGGCTGTATGGTCGCCACTCTAGTCGGCATCCTCCAACGCCCTGTGGGGGAAGGAAGCCCCAAAGGAGGGAGTGTTGCCTAAAGAGAACAAGCCCCTGACCTTGCCAACCCGGCTTCAGACCAAGGAAGAAGCTACAAAGGACAGCACAGATCGAACACAAAGAAATCCAATCCACATACAGCTAGTGGAATACCAGAGCTTGTCAGATGCAGCCTTATTTTGCCGCGCTCTGCTGACTTGCAAATTGGCACCCCCCCGACTGTGGTTGACAATGACTACCCGCAATAAGCCAGATCAGGGGCTGACTTCTCAAGATGCCATTAAATCGGGCGCCCTCCGACGCCCTGTGGGGGAAGGAAGCCCCAAAGGAGGAAGGGCCGCCAAATCCAACGCCCATCCAACGCCCTATGGGGGAAGGAAGCCCCAAAGGAGGGAAGAGCGATGAGAATGAAGCCAAGGTCAACCGAGTGGAAGGAATGAAAATGTAGCAAGAAATTCAACGGAGAGCTGACCGAATCAAGGTGACAACAATTGAAGCAGGGCAAGGAGCAATGACCAGAAAGAAGGACGGAGACAACAAAGGGAGGATTAGCGCCAATGGAGAAGTGAGGATCCCAAACCGACGCCTCAAAGGAGGGGCACGACGCCGAAGACACCGTCGTCAAGATTTTCACCTAGAGATCCTACGAATGAGAGAAACAGAGGAATAACAGCGTCTTCTCCAAGGAGAATCGTGACGCCCAATAGCGTCACAGTCGCTGGCACCAGCAAAGAGCCGGTGAGAGCTTTCGCCCAGCCCCATGAACCTCACTCGCCGTTGGAGCCAGATCGTGCCCAAGACGCCCGTATCTGGGCCCTCACGAACGGATCCGGCTTCAACTCCGCCACCGGTCGTTGTCGCCACCGCAGGATGGTCGAGGAGGCATCCGAGTGAGTCGCAGCCTAGGCTGCTGCTCGCCCAGCACACCCTCAACCCCGGCGTTCCTCCATGGGTGCCACACACGAGCTCCTGCCCTGGGACGTCGTCCAGGCCAGATCCGGCCTGAGCAAGTGTTGATCTGGAATCCCAGGCAAGAGAGAAGGCACACAGGCACCCATGGCAAAGGAGAGCCAAGGGAACAAAAGCACGAGTGGGCAGGCTGCTCAGGAAAGAGAGGAAGAACACAAACCGAGGCACGCGGCCACAGAACCGAAGCCGTCACGCACCACGACCAGAGCCAGGGCCGGAGGCCTAGATCCAGACCAGCAGCACGGGACGAACGGCACTGCGCAGTCGTCGCCCATCGGGGAAGCCGAGGAGGACGCCGACCAGGACCAGCCGCTGCTTCCAAGGCTCGACGGCGCCCCCACGCCGCCGGCAGCATCGGGGAAGACGGTGGCCCGAGATTGCGAGCCCAGGGTGAGAGATGGAGGGGAGAAGCCTTGCCGCCGCATTCATCTGCAGGACGCACGGGTTGTGCCGGCGTACTGCTCTGGCGGCGGCGAGGGCGAGCGGGGAGGAGGCGGGGGGCGGCGGCGGCGGCGCGCTAGGTTTCGCCGACCAGACCACTATTGGCAGTTTTCTTTATGCTTGCGCTTGATTCCGTCTTGCTGTGATTGGTTGGGCGGGGAACAACAGTTGAGCTAGCAATATCTTTTTTTCATCGTCTGGCGAACAGGCCCGTGGCTTGGTGGCAAGGCGCCGGAGTGGCAGCCTGCCGATCGGGGGTTCGAGCCCCCGATCTCGCACCCGGCCGGGAATTTAGTTCTCGGGTAAAAAAATCCCCTCGCTCTCCCCGGGTCAAAGCATATGGTAAAGACTCGCGTCGGAGCTCACAACGGCCAGCTGAGTCCCTGTGTAGGATCGGGGAAGGGGTTCGGGGGTTTTCTCGGCCTACGTGAGAGGCTCTTCTCCTTAGCAAAATGCCGTCGGGAGCGGTCTTACCCCGGCAGGTCGAGTTTTTTTTTTTTCATCGTCTTCCGGTCATTACTAGCCGCTACAGCAGAGGATCCGGATCCGCGAGCGACCGGCAATGTCTTTTTTTTTTCATCGTCTTCCGGTCATTACTAGCCGCTCCTTGAGGCATCACCTGAACAGTAGGAAAGAAAGGGGAATCTATGTAGTCTTGCATTTCGGAGGAGCGGTCTCTGGTCGGAGATGTTATTAGGTTAGGGTCTTTGTGATTTACTGTCAACAACAGGCAAAGTGTTGTTGTGCTCTTGTTTCGTGGCACGCTAGTAGCAGCAGCACCTGTGTAAGACTAGATTATTCATTTTACAATAACATAGTCACACATCAGACTTTACTATAGTTATATTGGCATAGCATTGCCACTTGCAGCTTGTTTTTGTGCCCCTAGCTACGAGGCTGTCGGTACAAAGCTCTGTGTTCTTGTGTGATGGGCTGCTGGCACATGGTATCCACAAATAGAAACATCGTACAACTGGGCTACCTAGCGCTTGGAACTATCAACCTGCGCTGGTTGTGTCTGTTGTTAAACATCCTCGTAATTTATTACAAGTCTAGATCAAGATGCACGGTATTGGCAGCTAGTCGATCAGCCTTACGCAGTGAGCTCATGGGTGAGGAATTTTGGCACAAGAAGACGAGAGATGCAAGCGCTGCTAGCAGCGGCAACAACAAACGGCATGCAGCTCGTCAGTCGATCAGCTTATCTTTGCCGCCTTCATGTAAGATCCGGGTAATGTCGAAAATTTTCTTATCCGTATCCGTACTCTGCTGAGTGATCACTGTAAAAGTTCAGAAAGGTACGGCAAGCATTCGTGGCTAGTTTGACTGAGATAGATAGATGACCAACTGATCTCTACTCACTGACCAAGATACGGAGTTCGTACCATCACGCGCGCACGCCGCGGGATCGGAGGGATGAAGTTGTGCTTCCCGAAACGGGCGCAAATGTAGACATGTGCATGAACGAAGAACCAGACCGAGCATTTTTCCAGTAGCGACGGCTTCTGATGGTAGCCTCCATGAGACCATGACCATGACTCCATGAGGGAAGGTTCTGACTGAATGGACGAAACAAGAACAAGCAACCAGGCATGCACTATTAGCTGGCCGAGACGTCCCGTCTTGCTGTGATTGGTTGGGCGGGGAACAACAGTTGAGCTAGCAATGTCTTTTTTTCATCGTCTTCCGGTTATTACTAGCCGCTACAGTAGAGGATCCGGATCCGCGAGCGACCGGCAATGTCTTTTTTTTCATCGTCTTCCGGTCATTACTAGCCGCTCCTTGAGGCATCACCTGAACAGTAGGAAAGAAAGGGGAATCTATGTAGTCTTGCATTTCGGAGGAGCGGTCTCTGGTCGGAGATGTTTGAACAGTCAGCTCTACTTTAATTGGCCCGATGGGTTGGACCACGAGAGAACGCTGACCAGCCGAGAGCTACTTTGAGGTCTGAATTTTGACCAGCTACTGTTTGAATATCTTGATCGAGAAATGGATCAAAAGACATGACGACTGTGTTCGTGGATTAGTGCTGTAGCTTATTGTTGGACAGTGATGAAAAGGTTCTGAAAATTGGAACAGTATCAAGGACTGGGCCTGAACTGAAACAAGTTCTGGGCCACAGGACTCCTACCTATGACTGTTTCAGGACTCCATAAACTGCGCCTGACTGAAACAAATTCCGGGCCACAGGACTCCATACTCTGGGCCCAACGTTATCCACATGTTGGGCTCGTCACGGTCCGAAATGACTGACATGGGCCAAGACAGGGCGGGAACATCATTTGGCGCCACTGTTGTGCTGCATCGTGCATTCAGGCTTCAGTGGTCAAGATGCAGCAGTGACACCGACCAGACACTCCATCAGTTTTTTTTTTGTTCTTTCGAAAAGGTCCATCCGGAATTTACACTGATGGATCTTTATCCGGTTACTGAATTATCTACCAACAAAGCAGCTCATGTTACCGTGGCCAAATTAAGTGTAACAAAGGAGGAAGAGCAAGGATAAGATGCTCCTCACAGACATTTCCCAATTCCAACGAATGAATGAACAAACAGACAAAGTGAGATGCGTGCATGGCGATCTAACTTCCCTTATAAACGCAAGTACAACTGCTCCGCAAGTAGCAAGAGATTGCCGTGTCTGCAAGGAAAATGGACGGATCAGGGCCCCTCGGTGCGTAACGTAGCTGCGGAACCTGGCTGGAAAGACGGTGCGGAAAAGAAAAGAGCGTGAGACCTGCTCGCTCGTTCGTTCGTTCGTTCGTGTGGTCCTCCGCCTCCGCTCGATGACGGTGCGTGCTTCGCTTTTCCAACGTCGTCCACGAACAAATCATGAGCGTTCAATCAATTTGCAAACACCCTTATACCCTACTACTAACACAGGGTGTGCGGGCGGCTTCTCTGTTTTGCCTCTCGCGCGTCGTCCATGCTGGCGGGCGCGGCGTCGCTGGGCTGGACGTGGCGGGTTTCCTCCTTTTGAAGCAAGTGAGGAATGATTAGCCCAGAAAAGAGGAACAGCTTGTCAGGTGTGGTCGACCGTCACACCATGGGACCTGGTCCATCAAATGGCCGGCTGCCGGCACGAATATTTCAGGAACGACCAATCGAAACCCCCTCCGCTGCGTCACATGCATGCAAGTGCAATGCTCGATCGAGTGACCCCGTAAGTAGTCGGTTAATCTGAACGATCGTAAACTCTACAGCTAGCAGTGACAGTAACAATAGGTTAATGGAGGAGAAGTAGAGTACGGAGTACTCCGTATGAGTCACCTCTGAGTACGAAACGGAACCTGAAGACGGGAAAAGTACCACCGGTGCCAGCCGGCTTCCTCGATCCGGCGCGGCGTGTGCGCTTTCCCGAGTTGCGCGCGGACGTACTGTATACGTAGGCCGTCCCAAGGAAAAGCGTCCAAAACGCGGGAGGGATTCTCCGAAATCTCGGCAGGGCAGGCGGGGCGGCGTGGTCCCGCGCCTTGTCGGCGCGCTCGCTCGGGTTGGCGGCCGCGGCCGGCGCGCGCACTGCAGTGCAGGCCAACAATAGCTCGGTGGAATCGGAAGCAACAAACAAACAACGGAACACTGGAGCCGGATAGCGAGGCGCGGGCACGGCACTAGCCCAGTCAGTGCATGCACGCGCCCGGCGGGGCCAGGCCGCGCACTACAACTAGCAGAGCACGACCACCAGAAACCAAACCCACTTGACGGTTGTTTAATCGCACGGACCGGCACTTGCGCTGGAGGGAACCGTCCAACTGCCGGCGGTGGCGGCGGCCTGGGTCGCGTCGGCAGTGGAATTCCAGGGCGCGAGCATTATCCACTCTGTCGCCCGGCCCGCCCGGTCGCGCCACCTCCACCTCGCCCCCCACCGCATACTCCTGATTGAGCAAATGATTCCGTGTTTTTGGTTCGTTTTAAAAAGGCGCAAGTGCCCCTCACACACACACACGTAAAAAAAGGGACAAGTGAACAACCGACGCGCCTCGTTGTATTCCTCGTTACTCCACCGGTCCACCCCCGCCCCGCGGCTGCTTGGCTTTGTTTATTATTGGGCGCCACAGATAAGATAGCAGCCTCCACGCCCCCACTGCTTCCTCCCTCCGTCCCTGTCGCGAGCCCTCACCTCCTCCTCCTCCTCCTCCCTGAGATAGATAACCACCAAAGCCTACTACGGAGATCATTAAGATACGCATAATTGCCGCACCATTGCTTGTATCGTACGGAGCACTGCCAAAACACACATCGCTCTCGCCGCCTCCTCCTCTTTTCCTCCGGCTATCAATGTTTTTTCTGTTATCAATGTTTTTTCTGTTAGCCTGCTTGATCATCCATCAGCTGTGCCAGGACGGGCAGGCAGGCAGGTGGGCGGCCGGCTGGCTCGGCTCGGCGCTACTCGATCCGGGTTAGGTGCAAGACTCCAAGCGCATGCCTCCGGACGGACGCCTGGGTTAGTTATTGCTTGTCGAGGCCATCCCATCCGATCCATCGCTGGATGGTGCAATTAGAATATACAGCTCGACGCCGCATGTTGAAATTGATTAGCTCACCGACCGACCTGTTCGTTCGTTCCATGGTCACGGCGCGCCAGGGAGTACTCCCTCCCTCCGACCACCGCATTCATTTGAATTCAACACGGGCAGCGTTCACTCTCCAGATCGGATGCAGACACACACAGCAGCCAAACAAAGGAAAGGACTTTGGTGGGGGTAGTGTTACCTGGCCGGGACCAAATCAATTGAATTGGATCAGGTAAAGTATACTGGTAGTACGATCTTGCAGATACGGCTAGTCGTTTTGAACTGGATCTCTTCTACAGAGAGAGAGAGGGAAAAAAAAAGAGAGAGAGAAGAGAAGAAAAAGGAGCTGGTTGGTAGCCGCACCGGACGGACGGGACGAGATCAAGGTTTACATTATCGTTCCGATCGAAAAAACCGACCGCCACCGATTCCACCGATTTTCGCGGTTATCGCGATAACCGCTCGGTTTTCGAACAAAAATTCAAAAACGAAAATTTGAATTCAAAATCCACCAAACCGACCGATTTTACCGGTTATCGACCGATTTTGGTCGGTTATCGACCGGTTTTGATCGGTTATCGACACAAGATTCTACGATGGGCGTCGGATGAGCAACTCGGATGACATCGTCGATTCCTCCCTCCACGGTGAGTTTTCGCTCGATTCCTCGCAAATGAAGCTACCTCACATCTCTAAGAATCCATTTGAGTCCTTTCCCATGCAATTACACCACCCAAATCGACGAATTTTAGAGATTTGTGGCCGCCTGTTCTTGTTCCCCTGTTTTTACTGTTCACAAAATCTTTTTTTTTTAATTTCTTTCCTCTCTGAAATCTTCCAAGAATTATTTCACCCATCAAACGAACTTGTTTTCGTGTATGTTTTCCACCAATATTCTGCAAATGACGTCTAGTTTTTTTACATATTTTTGTTTCAAATTTTTTCAAATTTTCAAAAATTTTCAAATTTCAAATTCGAAAATCGGTGTACCGAACTTATCGACTCGGACCGATATCTTCGATAATCGTGATTATCGACCGATAATCGTCGATATTGTAAACCTTGGACGAGATGAGACGAGGCAGGAAGGAGAGGGGGCGGGGGGCGTGACGCCAGCTCGTGTTGCGCCAGCCAAAAACGCGGGCCGTGTAAATGCATGCAGACGCCACCGACATCATTGATGAACTGGAAGTCGTTGCGGCCGCTGCGCTATTCGTAACAGAACTCCACTTGCCCCATACTACCCGAGAGAGAAAATCGGTTGGGGCACACCACCTACCTCCTACCTCCCCACCCGTGGACGGAGGCGGATTCCATGCCACCACCAGTGCCGCGTCAACACGTTGCCGCGCCGTCCTCTCTAGCCGCCGCACCGACCACCGCGCCACCGCATCCTGGCCGTCCATCTCCATCCCGTTACGCAGACAGCCCCGCCGACCGAGCAGTTAACGCCACCACCACGCGAGCAGAGCAGAAGCAGGCCTACGCCACACCGTGGTCCACGAGTCAGCGCCCTGGGCCCATGGCGCACCGACGTGGAGGCGAGCGCTAGGCGATAAAAAGGCGATGGGACGTGGTTAGCCAGGACTAACCCTGGCGCGGACGTCATTAGCGTGAATGATTAGCCGGGGTGAGCCAGGAGGAGTAGATAATGGGCAGGCAGGCGACGAGGCGATGCCGTCGCTGGCAAGCAAAATTGACGTCGCGTGTCCGGATTAGGGCGAGGCGGGATGGACGGATTAGGGCGAGGCGGGATGGACGGACGAGTGGGTGGTGGATTCCGTGGACGAGGGGGGCACGTCCACGTCATCGTCACCCCGCATCAGCCACCTCACCTCATGTCGGCGCTGCTGCGGGTGGGGGGGGGGGGGGGGTTGGCCAAATTAGTACGCGCACCAACAAACGCACGGCTCTCTCTCCTCTCGCGTTCCCCTTGTTTATCCTGTCCCTGCCTGGCTCATCCATCTGCTGCGCCGTACCAGTTGATGAGCGAACCCTCTGCTGCAAGTACAGGAGCTGCACTGGCTGGCTAACGACGACTCGAGGCGACGTTCGAGGACGCGTCGCCTAGTACTGGCGCCTCAGATTTTTAATGCGGATGCTGTTGATCGCGCGATTAGTCAAGGCGCGGGAGCTCTGATCAGCGCCGTACCCGGCTGATTTGAGTGATTGGTTTTCCTGTCCACTCGTAATCTCGACCCAACCCTGAAAGTACTACTACTGTTAATCATTATCTCTTTTCATTGGGTTGTGCAAAAGGCAACAGTGGTGCGTTGTCCCGCACCGTCGGCGCTGTTTGGCTTCACTGACACGGCCGTGACCGTTTGCAATCCCCTCCTGAGCAAAAAAAACAGAGCGTGAGCTTACCAAAAAAAAAAAAAAACAGTGGCGCAAACGCTCACTGTCATCCAATTCGGATATACTAGGCCTGGACGCTAGATTCTCAAAGAAAGCAAGCGCGAGCATTTCCGCGCGTGCTGCTGGCATCCGCCACGGCAAACCCCCCCACGAGAAAGAGAAAGCCCCTTTCCCGCGGGCCGCCGCTCGCGTCGCGCGTCTTTTCTCGACCAGAACAGCTGCCTTGGACTGCTGTTGCTATTGGCCGCACCGATCAACCGGACCGTTGCACCGCACCACTCGCCCTACCACCAGCTAGCAGCTCGCGGCATCGATCGAGGTTGAGGCGCATCCTATACCTGCTAGCCCTCTCGTTGTACAACGTTATTGTCCACCTATCGAGCTCGACCACCGCCGTCCCGTGTGGTCCACTCCATCCATCCATCCATCCACGCCGAGCGAGCGAGCCCGGCTTTCCGCGCTAGCGACAAGCCCGTGTTGCCCCTTGTCCGTCGCTGTGCCGCCCGGCCGCCGCTCCATCTGTCGGCGCCAACGCCCAGGCCACGTCGCCGCGCGCGGCAACCCCACCTTGCCTCCTCCCTCGCAGCGTGTGGCGTTTGCACGTACGCAGAGCCCAGTGCCGACGACCGAGCGAGGACGCGCGCCGACTGCACCAACCGCCCGGCTTGTTGGCTGGCGGTCGAATCTCCCTGGGCTAGCAGTTCGCTCGCGCGCTTGTGCTTAGATTTGCATGATTTGGGTTTGGATTGCGGGGACACAGGGAAAGCCGGCCAGCTATGCATGCGGCAGCAAGCAATCATACGTGCGAGCGGCGGCCGCCGAGGCGACAGGCGAGTAGTCCACCTAAAAGAAGCAATTATCGGCACTGTCATGTTACTATTATCGCGTAATAAAGTATTGGCTTTCGAGTGCATAGCTTCAAATCCAAGCCAGCTTATTTCACACTGCAAAAGCAAAGAGAGCTTCTTCTTGTGTGGTGGAAGTACACAAGTAGTATGAACGGACGTTCCGGATAGTCTCAAGCCAGCCGCGACATTCCTTGGCCCTGCATGCACAAATGTGGGTCAAACCGTCACGCATTGTCTTTGGGGTGAAACGTAGGTAGCAGGTAGCTGAATTGATGAGTTTTACAGGTTGCTGCTGTATGTCTAGTCTTGCGCGTGGTCAACAGCGTTACGATGTGGCGACAGGTGTGCACCAGGGTTGGTGACGGAGAACCAAGTATGGATTGTGACAAGAAGATAAGTACTACTGATCAGGATCCACCAGAAATCGTTTTGCACAACATATCATCTTGACTTTGTTACTCAGACGTTACAAGAATTATCCGAATGAAGCTTCCGCGGAAAATACCAATAATTTTTCCATGCCATTTCAAATATTGTCACTGAATTAGAAATTTGCCATGTCAGTGACACAAGAAGGTCCCACTTGTTAGTGATATATCGACGGCAAATTTCGAATTGTAAAATTTCTATCCGGCGAATATCAAATTGTCCAAGTTTTTTAACCAAAATTCGATCGCTTTGCCAAACACTTAAAAATATTTATTCCATCCGGTCTCTAAGGGTGTGATTGGTTGTCATCTCAATGGAGCTAGGCCATGGCTGGCCATGGAGGGTGCAAGCGAAGCTCTGGAGGAACGAATTAATTTTTGTTTCCCCGTAGCCAGAGGCATTGTTTTGGCATGCGGAGGTGCAAGCCAAACGAAGCTACACGCAACAAAACAATCCTCACCTATACTCGCAGAACAAGGCTCGGTGCACTGCAAGCAAATCTTAGTCACATGAGCTTTGCATCTCATTTGCCTGGTCGGGGCATATGCACCCAACCAACCGTGCCCTATTGATGACGTGAAGATTCGAGCTAACGATATAGTCTTAACGTCATCAGTTAAAATCAAAAGAAGTGTATTGTTAAATTCAAATAGTTCTAATAAATAAATAACATAATCAATTACCTTTTTTTATCGAAACAAGATATTGCATATATAAAACAAATCTAAACATAGAAACTAGATAATTTTGAATAGTTATGAAGAATTCGAGCAACACACAAATGTGGCATAAACCGTTAGCAAGACGATAGTCGGTAAAGAAAGATGGTTGTGATCCCATTTACGTGTGGTGATGGCATTATAGTCTTGCAAGGAGTTTAGCGGTAAACACTTATATACCTGCATCATTTTGGCAAAAAAATAAAATGCTGTGGCGTATTAGATGGTTGCAAGACTATGGAGGGTGCGAGCCAAGCTCTCGAGAAAACGAAATCTCCACGCAGCTGGGCAGAGGTCTGTTTTTTGCATGAGAAGGTGATCTCCAGACAGAGCTACATGCAATCAATCACTCTCCACATGTACGCCAGAATCATGCCTGAAGCACTTCAAGCAACCACTCACAATAGAGTTGCATCTCACGGGCCTGATTGTGGCATATGCACCCAACCAATCATGTTTTTATTGATGACGTGAGGATATGAGCTAACGATATAGTCCTAACGTCATCTGTAAAAAAGGGAGAAGTGTATTGTTAAATTTAAATAGTTCTAATAAATAACATAACCAAATGCCTTTTTTATCGTAACAAGATACTACTATGTAAATAAAACAAATCTAAACGTAAAGTAAAAACTAGATAATTGTGAATAGTCTTGAAGAATTCAAGCAACACACAAAGCTGGTAGGAACCGTTAAAAAGACGCCAATCGGTAAAAAGAGATGGTTGCAATCCCATTTACCTGTGGTGATATCATTGTATTCTTGCAAGGAGTTGAGAGGTAAACACTTATACTAGCATCATTTTGACAATAAAATGCCGTGGTGTATTCAATGGTTGCATGTCAATAATAATACATACACGAGACACTTTGACCTTTCATGACAAAAACAATGCCTTTAACCAATAATTTTGATGCTTGCTGGCTGCACAATTGTGTACTTCTATTAGAGAAATAATAGTGCTTGCTAATAAACACCTCTGAACATAAGTACTTGCATTGTTTGCGCCGTTGTCGTCCATTCCGGATAGGGTCGAGCTGTCCGACGTCCGGATGCAAGTTAGCCGGTGGACCTAACAATTTGGGCGCGGCGCCGAGGCTCCCTTCCAAACAGCACAATACAGTGCTGCCGTCGACGCCTTCCGCCCGCGCTATTTTTATGATTATCCCAACCAAACTCTAATCATACCACCCCCACCCACAAAATCCCCAATACAAATACCACCCAACAAATAGATTGCCGGAAAACCCAGGGCCAACGCCAAAAGCCACTGCTGCTGCCGCACAGCACAGGCAGCAGGAGAGAGAGAAGAGAGGAGAGGAGAGGAGAGAGAGGGAGGCGTGGGAGCAGCAGGAGAGGAGCAGAGAGGCGGCGGCTCGGTTGGCGTCTGGTTGGCGCTCATGCAGGGCGAGTACCGCTCTTCCAGCGAGGAGTCGGCGGCGGCGGCGGCCGCAGCTGCCGCGGCGGCAGCCATGGCGCCTCTGGCCGCGGCCGCTGCAGCCGCGGTGAAGATGGAGGAGCAGGCGGCGATGACGCCGGCGGCGCAGCTGGCGTCGCACCAGCAGCACCAGCTGCAGCCGCGTCGTCAGTACCGCGGCGTGCGCATGCGGAAGTGGGGCAAGTGGGTGGCGGAGATCCGGGAGCCGCACAAGCGCACGCGCATCTGGCTGGGCTCGTACGCCACGCCCGTGGCCGCCGCGCGCGCCTACGACACGGCCGTGTTCTACCTGCGCGGCCGGTCGGCGCGGCTCAACTTCCCCGACGAGATCCCCGCGCTCGCGCTGGCCGAGGGCGGCGGTGGCGAGCCGCGCGGCGACGCGGACGGCGGCGGCACGATGTCCGCCGCGTCGATCCGGAAGAAGGCCATCGAGGTGGGCTCGCGCGTCGACGCGCTGCAGACGGGCATGATGGTTGCGCCGCCGCACCACCGCGAGCGCAAGCACAGCCACCACCACCACCATGCGCAGCTGCAGCTGGAGCTGCATGGCCACGGCGACGAGCATCATCACCACCAGCAGGAGCGGAAGCAGCAGCGGGCGGCTTGGAGCGGCCGCGCCAAGAACCCGGATCTAAACCGTGCGCCCAGCCCGGAGAGCTCCGACGCCGAGTGAAGCTACGCAAGCATGGAAGGAAGCAGCCGCAAGAGGTTTGTGAAGCCGCAACGCCAGCAGCAGCCGCAGCAGCATGCCGTCTCCGTCCGTCTCCGCGCATGATCCAGCGCAACCAACCACCGGATCCATTCCATCAGTTCACCTACCTCCTCGTCCATCTCCATCGGCAGCGGCGGCGGCGGCGAGATTTTTCGATACGTTCTGGATAAGCACGAGCTGGGGAGGCGGAGACGGACTCGGAGGGAGGCGGCCGCAAGTGGCGGTCTTTCCAAATGTCAAAAAGGACAGCTGTAACAGTGATAAGAAAAACAAGTCATCTCCTCTCTCATCTCTTTCTCTCTCTCCCCTACTACTTCCCCTTGTTTCCGAGTAGATAAGCAAGCAAGCGATTAGTATTCCACTACTTGGATTAATCAATCGAATCCCCCTCTGCTCGCGCTTTGTTTACTGCCGCTGCTGCTCAGCCTGTATATACAATACAATTGGCTCGGCTTGATCCAGTTGTTCGCCGGCCTAATCCTTCCGCCTTTGCTTAATCCAGTTGTCTGCTGGTGCGCAAATCCGCGTTAGGTCAGGCCGGCCGCCGCACCACTCACTCGCCCTCCCTTCCTTTCCTCTCCTCTTCGTCGTCGTCATCGTGTGCAGGCTAAGTGCGGGTGCAATCATGGATGAGGACGTCGTGGTGAGCCATGCCTGTCTAACCGTGTGTGTGTGATGAGGTGGTGATTAGACAGAGAATTAGGAGGGCGTGGCGGTGGTGTAATACGTAACAGTTCTATCGGTGCATTTGCATGGGCGATCGCGTCGGGGTGGGTGGGTGGGTGTTAGGCCACCACATTGGAAAAAGAAAAAAAGGTCGTCATGTGTGATCGCCATCGCGTTGTGCATGACAAGTACCACCAACTTTCTGTAGCTCAACGACCCAGCCAGTACTGGCGAGCGCACGAGTAGAGTCGAGTTGTCGTCGGCATCTCAACGGGATCCCGTCCTGGGTTCGGGCGGGGCCCCTGACGGCACGGCAGCCGTGCGCGCCTGCCCGCCGTCCATCTCACTGGCCGTCGTACATCTGGCCGTGCATACGAATGATACGGGAACAGAACGGACCGTGTGCAGTGGACAGTGGCTGTGGCAACTGTAGTGATTTTTTTTTTTTTGCTGGGCCTGGACCTGAAGATGGTTGTTTATAGAGGTTACCGCGGTTTTATGAGCACATGCCGGTAGTAATGCGAAATATGGACCGGATGAGCAGTGACGAGACGACAGGGAAGCAAGTGCATCATCGCTGTGTCTCCCACGGTTTCTGCTCCTTCGCAATAGAACAGTGAGCTTTGGTACCATGTAGGGTCGGTCTCTGCATGTGGCCCGTGGAAGATGTAGACTGGAGCTGCAAAATCCCGACGCCACACTGCGAGAAAGAAAAACTGAAGCACATGTATGGAGCCCATGGACAAGAGCTGGGCAAGATACGCATGCTATTTCCTCACTGATGTAAACTGTTAGTGGTCTATCTGAAAATGTTTTGGGGCTAGTTTTTTTGATTTGATGCGGTGTTTCTACCGAAACTGAACCTAGGCGCCAGAAATTTCACAGCTCCAGCTTGGAACTCGGAGCAGGGACCATGGGTATGCTATTTCCGTTGAAAAGCTGATGCGTTATGCATATCAGTACAAACGAACTGTTCCATTATCCTCTTTTAGATTCGCTAGTCGCTACTATAGCCATCCAAACAAAGTTCTCCGTTCCAAACGACCAGACTAGCTGCTATCCTTGGTTGGCTCCTTCACATAGGAAAGGGAAGTAGGATGGCGACGTGAAGCTGTTCTTTCTGGCCATCAACTTCGCTCATCACACATTTTTGGCAGCCTCCCCATTAGAGCCAACAAGTCATCCACGAAACCAGCAAAGCCATCATCTGGATGATGGTATTGCTGAGACGACGCATCATCCATATGGGGTCTCATTCACACGCACCCATCATGGCATCAACCATTCAACCCCACCCAAATTTACCGTGCTTTCGCTCCGGACGTTCGATCAGAAAAATGACCGATCAGGTTTTCAGTCAAATGTCTACCTTCAAAATTGGGCCTATTGTTGCAGGCTTCGAGAAACAGAGCCCAGCTACCAATAAGCGGAGCCCACGAACATTGTTTAGGCCTCACAATGTCCCATTTCTGCAAACGTTGAATTCAGAGCTCGGCTGCGTTCAGTTCAGGACGTCGTCGAGCTGTGAGAAAGCTTGCGAATCCTGCAGGTCAAGAGCTTCTCAAAGCCTGAACAAAGAAAGCACTTTACATCGAGATGAGAATATAGCTGCGGAGACGGACGTCGCCCTGCCGGTGCGAACACAGCGAGCGACCGACGCGAGCCGTCATGCCGAAACGGACGCGATCCTGCCAGTTGTGCGGCGTCGGACGCGCGCGCGGGGTGCCCATCAAACCCCGTCGTGCTCCACGACCGCGCGCGCCAATGCCGCGGCGCGGACGTCCGAACTCCGATGTGCGTGCGTGTGGCCAGGAAGGAAGCCCCACGACGAGACGACTTCGCCTGGATGGAGAGCGACTACCGACAGCGTCGAGAGCTGCGTCAGAGTAGGACGACCGAAAAGATGCGGACGCTAAGGAGGAGAGGCCGGGCGGATTCAGGGTGCCGTACGCGAATGCACCGTCGTCGTCGGCGGCGGTGGCGCCGTCTCCGCCGGAGGCGAGGGGCCCCGACTCAGGGAGATTTCTGCGATCGTTTGAGCATTAAAGGGTGTTTCTGTAAAATATGGGATCCGTTGAAGGGGGCATTATGTAAATATCTGGATCGCGACTATTAATCGCGATCCAGTTGAGGGGGTTTTCTGTAAACTTTTGTATCTCCTTCCTGTTCTTTCGTCCGTTGGCCGCCGGCGGCGGCGGCGGCAGGGGATACATACAGGCAGGCAGGCAGCGGACGCCTGGAGGTGCCCGGCGACTTGGGCGGCGATCTTCAGGTCCTCCTCCACCGCAGCGCTCCAGAACACCTCGCTCTCCGTTCGCCGAACGAATTATCTCCGTTGGCTCTTCGTTCGCACATGGGACTCTGCTGTATGTACGCAAAGATCAACCATGGCGCCTGGGCGTCCCTACCGGTTGTGAAGACAGTGACTAAAGCCATCCAGCCAGCCACCGCCGAAGCGCACGTCTTTTTTGCCAGCTGTGCGGCGTCAGGCGCTGGAGGTATCGATCATTTGAAGTCGTGCTCGCGACATCGCCGAAGCCGATGGTTTGGCGGTGGTGCCACCGCGGAGCGGGAGTTCCATGTGTGGCTGCAACGGACGCCCCAAAGCTCAGCCTTGGATGGATCATGGGCGGACAACGACTTGACGGAGCATGGCGGCTGTCACCGGCAAGGCAAGAAACAATACAGCTTCGTGGTCAGCATGGGATCAAAAACCAAAGGCAAGCCGACGGTGCAGCGGTGGCAAGGCAAGCCATATTAATTTGCGGACTTTCTCATACAGATTGCATGCAAGCAACATCCTTGTTCAGAAAACAGGCAAGTGCACCACCGCATCAGCACATGACAACAGGAAGCAAAATTATAGCACGAGACGGTAACATGCCCTCTTTGAAGTTTATGAACCTACGACATCCATTATACCAGCCATGAATATTCAGTTAAATGCAGAGACAGATTCAAGAGATTATTTACTGCACCAGCAGTTTACAAGGACCATCATTTTTTTTTCCTTTCCCAGTTGCAAAATTTCCCACCAAAAAGCACAATAATAATATGAATCGGTAAATGATCTTGCGATCGAATGAAGATAACATGAACATTGGTGTCTCTAACGAGCTGTCGTCCTAATTCAGGTCTTCAGCGCGGTGTTCTTGCAGATGGGACACAGATTCTTCATCACTAGCCATTGCTTGATACAGCCAGCATGGAAGTCGTGCCCGCAGTCCAGCCGCCCAAGATCATCGCCATCGACATATTCCTCCTGGATAAACAGAGGGAAAAAAAACGTAAGTGTATAGCCTCCTGAAAACTCGAGAACTCGCAAATTCAACAAACAAGATGATGTCTAAGGCCTGTAAATACAACAATGGGTATGATGAATAATGCATATCCAGCTCAGGGTCGATGTTGACTAGCAAAAGCAAATGTTTGTCCAAACTACTTTCATTCAGCAAAACTTTCTGCTACAAGGCGTTGTCAGTGTGTTCGAAGAAGGGTTATTCTTACAAATTCACAGAAACGCTAGAATGCCCGCACCTACTAGAGCTTAGTAGTTGTTTGAGTTGTAGTTTGACGGTAATGGAGTCAGATTACCATGACACAGTACGAAGAAGCAGAATCAAAATGTGGGCCTTCAGGGTCAAATAAATATTTATTGGCCACAAATTCAAAATTTGACCATATTGTCCAGGCTAACAACTCACTCCGGTTAGAAAATGATGATCATCTCACAGCACGGCCAGTGCAAATTTGCACTGCCGCTCTGGTAGGAATGTCATCATTTTCCAACCGGAGTACAATTAAGAAGGCCTGATTGATTAACGGGATCCATTGTCACCAAGAATGTATTTTTACCATTCAAGCTGCTTGACGGTACAGACTGAAAATACGTATAGCCAACTGAAAAAGGTGCTACTTTCTAATAGTCACAACAAATCAATACCTGGCAGATACAACAAGGCTCAGGGTCCATTGATGCTTTTAATCTCCACGATGAGAATTTCTTTTGCTTGAGCAGCTTTGTCACTGTTTCCTCGCTGAGGCCAGTACTAACATTTCCTATTCTTTCCTCCAATGCTAATAGCTCCTGAAAGAAAGAAGACGCCAAGATTAGATTCTTACTTGGCAAATATGCATGTAATATTTTCCGAAATAAAACAAACCTCATAAGACATATTGTCTATATCAAGGCGCATGTCCCTGTGTCTGTCTTGAATCTCAATGCCACCATAGAAAATAGACTGCTCATGAAACATATATACAATAAATGTAAGAAGTAAATCTCGATAGTAAACATCAATAAACTGAAGGACAACCAATCGATTTGCAATGGATTTAATTTTACAACTCATTTCATGTTGTATATTCATGTCAATTCTGCATGTTATTATAAGAACAGTCAAGTGGCACTAAATAACTGCATTGTGGTTCTCAGCTTCTGTAGTCTAGTTCAGACTTGGAGAAATCCATAATTCTTCTCGCTGTTTTTCTATATTACAGGTTTCGTATGATTTAAGGCGTTGTACACTTTTTAATACTCTGCTAAGAAACCGACCAGTAATAAGTACAAAAGAAAATAGACTACAACGCCTCAAAGAACCCTCTCAGATGGAGCTAAGAAACTCATATGGAGCCTGCTACTCACCTCCAGTCTTACATTCTCCCCTCTGTGGATCATCTGAAGTGCATTACGGATCTGTCGAAAGTAAGCAAATTAAGAACTGTACGGATTGGTGTATAGTATTGAACCATGTAGATCAAACACAGGATCATGAATAAAGGAATGAAATAAAATGACATATTTCTGGGGGAACTTCTTTCAATGCTTCCGGATAACAGAAAACAGAAGCACAAAGACGATAGAGTGGTGAAAAAAATGGAGGACTTTCACAGATGGCTGTAATTTAGTTTGAAATATATAATGATATTGCTTCCATATGTTTTGATGAGGGCATTATTAAATATTTTTTTTTGGACATTGTTCTTAACAAATTGATGAAGAACAGGATAGTGAGCAGTAACAATCAACATACCTCCATTAACCTTCTCCCTTCTCTACTCCTCATAGATAAAGGAACACCCCAAACTCCTTCGCCCTCACGCTCCATGAGATATCCTGACCTTAAGCGTGGGGACTGATGAGCACGGAGTGCTCCAGATAGTCGACCGATCTCCTTCAAGGAAATAAAATATTGCAGATTGTAGTGTAAACAAAACGAGCAATCAAACTGAAAACATAAATTCAAAATATGGGACAAAAAGTTACCTCAGATAAATTTCGAGGATGGCGCCTCGGCAGGTTTTGCTGAGTAAATCCTGCTGGTGCATTTGCTGTTGAATTGGTATTAGTTCTTGATACCGGAGGCACATTTCCAGAAACTACAGTGCCTCGACCATCAGAGCTCCAATTAGATGGTTCTGGCAGCAGACGCCTCATTTCTACTGATGCAGGGGGTAGTAAATCAGAGAAGCTAGTAGGCACCACATGCCTCCTAGTAACTTCTTCACTACCGAGAATTCTATTCTCCAAACTGCCAGCTCTCGATGACGACGCTCTATGACCTGTGAAATGGTTTGCAGCTTGCGGAACACCAGAATCATGATTTACTGGATGCTGATGCAAGTTGAGGCTATTGACCACAGGAATAACCTCTTGTGACTCATCATATGTGCTCGGCAGGTGAGGTGGCTGAAGATTCCACGAGTTTGAAAACCTGATATTGTTAGACGAGGGCCATACACTACTGGGAGCAATTTGTTGAGCTGTGGTAGTTCTTGGCCGGAAACTTCTCTGCGAATTCCCAGCATTGTTAACACTGTTAATGCTTGCACTAGGATCATAGCTACCAGGTGCGAGTCCTGCATCGGTTCCATAAAGAGGGAGTTGATCCTCAATGGAACTTGGAGCCCAAAAGCAATTTGGAGAGGATGAATTTCTAACAGGGGCAGCATTGTAACTTGAAGAAGCAACGTTTTGGAAAGAAAAATCAGTAGTGTGTGAAACACTTGTGCTAGCACCAGCTGAACTCTGCCCATTGGCTCCTTCAATATTTTTTCTCTTGCATGCTAGTCGACGGCCCTCAAGAGAACTCCCTGGCCTTTGAGCAATGCCTTCTGGCATTAGTGAAAAGTCACCCAAATGATTTTCGTTAGGGTTCAACAAACTGAAAGAGTCTGTTTGCTCTGAACCAAATAGGAATGTCCCATATGGATGTAATCTCAGGTCAGTTGGCTGAGCATGTGCTCCATTACGATCACAGCCACTGTAATGCCCAGGGCCTTGAGAGGCACGGTTCACATTTGAACTTTGACCACATAAATCATCAGCGCTGCCATTGAGGTTTATACCCACATCCAGAGAAAGGTTATTTCCAGCAACTAGTCGTCTTTCACCAATCCTCAAGCCACCATTGGTGTTAAGATGCTCTGTTTTAACATTGCTAGAGCTCCCATAGTTTAGTGCGCTGCCACTTGAACTAGCTTCGCCTGACTCCCAGAAACCACGAAATGTACCATCCTGTTGTGCATCATTTCCATATGGAATGGTGGCATCACTGTGGTTCAGCTGATAACCTTGTAGATTCTGTGACTCTACTGATCCAAGAACATTATTCCAATATGCCTGTTGATCCACGACAGGATTGCCTGAACTGGATCGAATGTCCAATCCAAAGACATCAGTGAAATGCTCGACAGAATTCCTTCGCCCTTGCATTGTTGAAGGTACTCTGTCCAAAGTACAGCAACGATAGATCAATTGATTTGTGGCCGTAGCATCTCTGATGTTCTTCGTTCCAGTAGTTTCAGTGACCTGTAAATGTAAGTAGCAAATTAGAAATTTTGGCAAGACATTTTCTGCTCAACCTTTATAAAGGAACAGAAGAAAATAGCATCTGAAATGGATGGAATTCTGAATGATATGGTAACATAGGCTATGCCTTCAGGGATCGCCAACAAAGTATGCTCCAAGTAAACACATTTAACCATTAATTGCTCTCGAAAACATGTAAATTTTGAGTTTTGACTCATACTTTTATCAGGAAGTAAATGCACTTGTTTGGGTTTTACAATCAGACAACAACCAACCAATGAGAGTACAGTATTACCAACTAATTTGACCGTAGCAGTCTTGGCATGAACCGCATTTGGTGTGGCGTATGCAATGCATGCACCAAACTTGATGGTTTGGGTTGCTGTTGTAAGCAAAAGCTGTGCTGATGCATGCATTTTAATGGGTGAAAGCACGGTGAATGTACAATGCGTGCGACCTAAACAGATGGACCGCATGCAGGATGGGCCCCATTATTCTGCGGCCGCTGAAAAAAAAATCTTTTTCTTTTGCATTTATTTCCCTTTCCTATCGGTTTGCAAAAGGACGCAGTAAAAGAAGCAAAAATAAAGAGGAAAAGGTAGAAGTATCCATCCACGGTTTCAAAGAGAAAAGATCGGTTCTCTGATCTTGAAATTGAAATACAACCAACAGAAGAAGAAATATAACCGAACCAAGAACACCTAACAAATCTCAGAATCAGACATGGAAGTTGAGAATTTTGTTTTTGAAAAAAACAACATGAATTCTCGACAGTTCAATAACAAGGCACCCCTTGGATTGATGAACTACTGGTTAAATATATGACGAAGGAATCATTGAGAACAAAACAGATATTTCGACGGAATCATGGATTCAAACAAAGGAAAGGGAACGGTTTGGCATGCAGAATCAACAGACGAGATGAAAAAAACAAAACAGAAATAGACTGGCAGAGAGATGGAACGGAACCATACCAGAAACTGGTCCAAAGTTCCCGAACAACTTGCAAGAACCGCAATCCAAGGGACAGAACAAACTTGTTCTGATTTTTTATCTTCTTTCCTCCTCCCTGCCTCCTGTTTCTTGATTCTCTATCCAGGGAGGGACAGAGAGAGAACCAACCCAGCAAACAGAGGAAACAAGAACGGATTGCAGGAGCGACAGATGCAGAGATGGTGGGCAAGACGGGACTGAATTCAGAGAGATAGAGAGAGATCGGTGAAGTGGGTGGAGAAGAACAGGAAGGGAATGGGTGGAGGAAAATTTGTCAAGAGGAGAGGGAGACAGGGAGGAGGGTGGGGGGTGGTGATGAGAAGATGTAAGGGAGGTGGGAGAGAGAGAAGTTTGGCTGAATTCGGATTTATTTATTTCTTTCTGCCTCCTCTCTCTCTTTCGCACTCTGGCCTGGGTCTTGCAAGGATCCCTTTCCTCCCCCACTAAAACCTTTAAATGCTGCCCATTAGAATTAGCCTCCTTTAAGAACGGCCAAAGATTAGAGGCCTGTATCCTGTTGTCTTTCACATGACCTCCCTGCCCTGCCCCTTTTGGAGCCTTGCATATCTCTCCCTCTCTCTATCTCCTCCTTTGCATGCAGCATGCTATGCTCATCGGTTGCATTGAATAATCCTCTTTTTTATTTGCTTGTGCATCCTTTGCATTGAATATCTCTGGGTGTAACCCAAGTGTCATGAGATATTGTTAGTTTTTTTTTGCGAAGTGAGGTGTAGGAATAAATTTTAGATCAAGCCATAGTACTATTAAACGCATCAAGTTGCATGATGTTTTAGATGATTGATTAAAGGCTGCCAATGTTTACAAGCCATTTCGTGGCAGAAAATCATTCTGCGCGGTGTAGCGTCTCAATTCTCCTCATGCCAGGTTTGGTTGGCCGAAGCACGTATTCGGGTGCGAATGCTTAAAACGAGGATGCATATGAAGGGCCACCATATCTTGCCTTGTTGCAGCGAAACAAGGCAGTGTTTGATGCATGAAAAATCAGGAACCAAAATCTCCTCCCTGTTATATGCATGAAAATCATGGAAGCAATTCATTAGTTCCCTCTTTCCAGCATTTCAGTTCCTGTCCTGCACTTTCTTTTTGAAAATGGTTGCTGTTCCTGCATTTCTAAGTATATTTTTTCTGTGAAATTCATGAGTAGTGGTCCTAATCCGGAGCAGTCTGAAACCGAATTAAAAACCCCGTGCTGGTGACCGAAGGATGCTGTTGGATTCGGAGTTTCCATCATCCTCATCCGTCAGCAGCACAGCACCTCATGCAGCCGGAATACGCATACACCGTGGGGCCCCCGTGCCAACCTCATGGAGATGTATATGGAGTAAGTCAAAAGCTGATACGTGTCTTGAGTGGTGCACCCAAGGATGGTGCTTGCATGGCTTGTGCCACTTCGATGATGCCATCCCTATCATAATATCTTCAGAAACCAACGCCGAAATGAAAGATAACTGCAGCCATTGGATAATTTTGCATTATCTTCACCTGACCTGAACAGAGGATTTCACACAACTGTTTTTTCAGCCTGCAATTTGAGATAGTGCGTTCGTGTGTCAGATGCTCAACTGCACTGAAAGAGGCTGCTGTTCATGGGCATTTCGTGAAGAGGTGCCCTCCATTTTCACACGGTTTTTTCGGGTAACAAAAAAAAAGAAAAAAAGAAGAGGGGGTTGTGTTCTTTGATTTTTTTAGAAGCGGGAATATATTGATATTTCGGCCTCTGTATTGAAAAGATGCATATAGCCAAAAGGATTACAAATAACAAAAAAGCTCTATCCAAAAAGCACGCAGGCTAGGAATATAAGAGCATAAAAGAAAAAGAATACTCTTCTACAACTAAACAGCCTCCTAATAAAGAAACTACCTCTCCTCTGTCCGCACCGCGTACAAGAGGATCGGATAGTCACCTCAAGCACAGAGAAGAATCGTCTCATTGGCATTATCATATCGTCCTAGGCAAATAACAGTAGAGGCTTACAAGTTACAAGGGATCATCATATCCTCAAACACTGCTTACCCTAAGTCTCAGTTGACATTGTACCATAGATCAAGCGCCATCTTCTCATCCCTCTCATCTCTTGCCAGGCCATTGTGACTACCAGTCACGTCCAACGCAGTTGCCTGAGTCGCTACCATCAAAACTGAGCCATCTCCACACTAATCCATTTAGCTCGTATTGATCTTTACCAGCACATCGCTCCCGAACGCAGTTGTGTTCTTTGATGCCTGCCTCTGCCTGTGGCCCGGCGCGTGCTTTGCTGCTTTTCTGACGGAGCTCGTGCTGCGTGGAGCTGTACTACTTCCGGAGGAATATACGGGTGGGAATGCGCCCTGCCATTGCTTTTCTTTTCTCGTTTCTCTCCGTTTGGGAACGATTCCCTGCTCCTTACCTTTCATCTTGCCACTTTGGGCTAAATTACGTAAAGAACCTCATCTGAATGCCGCCTTTTTCGTGCACCACCTCACTGAATTCTTTCCGCACAAGTTGCGATCATCATCAGATGAGAGGATATTGTGGTTTTGCCGTGTACTGTACCAAAATAGCAGCGTCATCTTCTGCATTGGTGTGCATGTGTATTGACCATTTCAAAGATGGAAGGTTGTCTCTATAATTGTCACCACTAGTACTAATTGTCTTGTTGCTGGAAGATTGTCTTCATAACTATAATTGTCGCTACTAGCTCAGATTTCCAGAGGAAATCTCTAGAGTATTAAATTTCCTGGTAGCAGCTCAGATATCTTTGTGGAAACAAGTGACCAAGGCAAGCACAACGTGGAGCATATGCACGGATTATTCTTCTCGCGTCTACTTCCATTAGGCCGGCTTATGAAGACGCCTAAACGTAGGCCAAACTCATTTCTAACCTCCAAGCCGTTACCAACAAAACCTGACTGAAAAAAATGCATGAAAATTTGATGGTGGTGAAAGAAAGTCATGTGACAGCGGGAACGAACAAAGCATCACCGTGCTCGCTGCACTGGCGATCTGCCATTCCCTAGCGGAAACGTAAAGAAGGTGATGAGTGAGTAGTGAGTAGGCGAGCGAGCACTGATGGATAGTAGACTGGCAGCAACAAAGATGGTGCCATTCAAAGGCAAGCATCCGCAATACCAGTAGCATAAACATATGCATCGCCCCCAATCGGTGCTAGCTAGGCTGCTTTAGTTTACCGGTCGCAGCAGGTGTTTAGGTGATGATGCATGGCTTTACGTGACTTTCTTCCAAGCATCTTTCTGATCGGCATCATTGAATTGCTAGGTTCTGCTTTTGTTTTTTTTTTCTCCATTTTTCTTTTTTCCATGGCCTACTACTCCTGCTGTACAGTACAGTAGTTTGTTACAGTGCGAGGCAAAGACATGGACGCTGCGTGAAAGCTGCCAAGTGTGTGCCAACCGGACAGGAGTAAGGTAGGGGCCGTTTTGGTTTCTCGTCGTTGGACTGTTCCGAGCAGCGCCCATTGACTCTCGAGTTCATGAAGCCAGTTTTTTTGGGCCCGCAAAGCCATCGCAGCAGTCAAGATTCGTAGCCTGTGACTCTACATTCTCCTCCAGTTCAAACCGTATGAACAGTTTGTACACGGACCCCAGCCTTCAGCTAATCAATCATTTACTAGTTTCAAGAAGATCGATAAACTGCAACAGTTTCAAAGAAACTCTGATTGCTTATCTGCACCCGTGAGCCTCCAATCAAACAGTGCACGACTTGGCACGGAATATCGCTTTAAGCTGTCTGCCTCCACAGGGGATCAACGGCCATCGTGTCGCGTGGTGGAAATGATCACGTGAGCAGAGCAGTACAGTACAAGCAGAGACACCAACAAGGTTCATCAGAGAGAGGGACCCCGTTCTTGCCATCCTGTTTTGTTTGACCAGAAGTTTTTTCTATCACCTAAGCAGAATCAATGGAATGCACATCAGATTTACCTAAGCATATACGTACGTATCCCGTCCCGCGGCGGTCTCCTATTCCGTTGCCGCAACGGTGCGTGTTGAAAGCGAGTGGCTTTTTATCCCCAGCCCACGACGCTAGTGCCTGCCTGGACGAAGCCAGGACCCCGTCGACACGCAGGTCCGAACCGAGTCAGCAGCTGAACAGCTCCCACACGTACGGCCACGCGCGCGCAAGTCGCAGCACTGCTCGGACCAACACCGGGTTGGTTGCTTGACTGGGATTTCACATCCCCGGCACAGTGCGCGCACGATCGATTACCGCCGGTGATCATCATCATGACGCGCGCGGAAACGATCGTGTGAATTCGCCACGGTTTCACGCCGCCGGTTTCCATTTCTTTGCCAGCCCAAAGCCAAAGCGCCATCGTGGGGTGGGTGGTGGTTTTCTACGCACGCACTTGAGCCATCGGTAACTGTGATTTGTTGCCGCCGCTGCTATGCTGCCGTTGCTAGCTGCTTTGACAGACAGGTCGAGTCGGGTTGGGTTTGGGTGAGCACGGAGCGAGCACGTCGTCATAATTTCCGGCTGGCTGCTGCCTGTAGCCAGTGTGCCATATGGGCAGCAGGGCAACAGGGCGGCAGCGGGCGGAGGGCTCGAGTTGCTGCTGCTCCCCGATTCACGGTCCTGTCGCGCCGCTCCCGATGCGACGGCGGCATGGCATGCCATGGCATGGTACGGCTGTTCACAGGTCATGGCCTAACAGGTAAACTAGTGAGGCGTCGTGCCGGCGGGGTGATTACCGGGAACAAGCATTTGTTTAGTTAGTGTGTTAACAGTGCGTGTTTGTGCTCCCGAAGTCGCCTTGTCTGTTCCCGTGTTGCTTTCTTCCTCCCTCCTGAGTTATAAAAAGTCGACACGCAAGGCACGACCTTGGGACGTCGTGTGTAATTGCGGCCAATGATGCGAGGATCTTGTCCCGAGCGAGCGTGGAGGGAGTGGACCAAACCTTAACTGCATCACGCAGGGTCTCGTGACGCCGTAGTAATCGCGATGGTACTGCGCGCCTCGTTTACACCTGCTTGATTGCTTGTTTGTCGCCGGAGATGCATGCCGCGTCTTGCGCAAGGCTCGTGATCACTCAACTCAAAAAAAAAAAAAAGGCTCGTGATCACCTGCTGGTGGTGGCCGCCCGACGCAAGGAACGGCACGCCGCGCGACCCGTTTCTCGCTCACTTTTGCCCCGTCTCTCCCCTCTCGCGTCGCGCGCGGCCTCGCCGGCTCACGAAACCGCTGCCCCTACATCTGCGGATCTGCCTCTCGTTGCCTGCCGTCCGCATCGCCTCTTCCGCTCGGTTTCGGGCAACCAAATCCGCACCACCAAGTACACAACGCAACAGAAGCAGCATCGCATCGATGCAAACGGGACGGGAGCCATCGCTTTCCTTCTCTTGAACCCCGCTATCTGTACGCTGGACCAACTTGCCAAGCACACGACGGACGCACCAGGCAGCTGCGCCCCCAGAAAGCCGTACTACATCACTGCGTTTTAATTCAGTTTTGTCTAATCCTAGCCTCTGCCCACCCGGCTACTGAGTACTGATCATATAGCTCGCTGTAACTCCACAGCTAAACAACACAGTCCACAGGCAGCTAATCAAACCGGGGACCTTAGACTTTTAACTACTCATCTTTCGCTGGCTAGCTGCGACATCAGGACGGACACGCATTGATGCGCGCGCGCACAACCCATGACGCAGCTCGCAGCAGCGACCACACGAAATGTTTATAATTCAAGTTGCGGTTCACAATTGCCGTTTAGGCCGACCTGCAAACCAGACGCGATACAGGACCCCGGCTGCACGCCATGATAATGACCCAGAAGAGGACTTATACGCATGGAGAAACTTGCAGGCAGGCACCAACCTTTGAAAGTTCAGAGTTTCAAACGTGACGCTGAAAGAACCGGTTGATAAATTTTGCGGTGGTGTACAGGTGCTGCGGCATTCATTTATAGTACCGGTCAAAATATACAGCATAACACTAATCCAACCCAATGGTCAGTTCTACCATCCAACTATCAACCACTGTATCCAAGGGTGGGCAAGCTACTAATATGTACTAAAATGATCTTACTCTCAAAAAATGCTGTGTAATGTGCAGGCATGGGCTCAGCAAGTGGCTTCGTTCCTCTCTACCGCTGACAACGAGAGGCGCCTGGTATAAGCAAAGGCACATGGAAAAGTTAAAGGCTACGGCCGTAGGCGAGCCACTGTTACAGAAATCGTGACAACGTTACATGCGTATGGGTACTGCTCCAAGTAGGTATACGTACGGTTTATAGCGAAGCATGTGAAGGTGACTCGTGAGAGAGCCGGCTTGCTCACATTCTCGTAGCTCAAGCAAGAAGGGGACATGGCTACAGTGCGCATGGCCATGCCTTGCAGATTCCTTTCGTTGCTTGGGACGATGACTTGTGACTTCCCTTCGTCTCGTCTCATACAGAAGAATCACAGATGATGGCCAACAGGCCAAGTAGGTATGCCATTTCACTGTAAAGAATGTTCACCGGTCACTGCCAACTGTCTGTACTTCTATGCCGTATATCCATTTCATGAATATATTCAGTTGGCGCACGATATTTTCCCCACCTTTTTTTCTTCCTTTTCCTTGCTGTCCAGCGACGTGCGATGAGGTGACTTGTGCTTTTGTAAACTGTACACAGGCAGAGAAGGCCTTCTTCTCAAGAAACCACGAGCACACACAGCCTGCCAATGGGGATCCAACACGCCTCCAACAACTTAACTAATCCCTGTAGGTGAATCTACCATCTTACTATAATCAAACATGGACCACTCGGCATCATCACAAGCTAAAGCTGGGGATAATGTAAACTAAATATCTCCCCCTGTGAAATTGCATCATGACCTCATCATAGCGACCTAAGAAATCGGGTGCGTGCGCGGTGGCCCACCGGCGGCGTGCCCGAGATACTTTGACAACAACGTGGCATTGCTCACATGTATAGAGTGCAACAAAAAATTTGGCGGTTCCGTTGATTCAGATGACACTCCGTGCAAGCACATTCAGAAATGCCGCATGTGATGGTAATGGAGTTTTCCGGCAATCGCGCACCGGGCCGCACCAGGCTGGGTCTTGAGAAAAGAACATGTCGGCTTGGAATGCACGGCACCGGAAACCTAACCTTAAGATATCAGAGGATTCTTTCTCGCTAGGTAAATGATGGTAGTACATCAGTTAGGCCTCTTTTGCCGTTGCAATGCTTGGAAAATTCCATGTGATGTTATCCCTTTGGACGTACACTTGTTGTTAGTCCAACAAAGGAACGCTAAAGATACCAAGGATTTCATGAACAGTTGTGACGGCCTTGCATCAATTCCATCCTATCTACACCCTTTTTCTGGCATTTCCTTGAAACATTTCCCCTTCCTTTCGGCTCTCTTTATTCACTGATGTGTACACATTTCGGCCCTGGGTACCGTAGCAGAATCACGCTCCTTTTTTTTTTTTAATAACTGGAATCACGCTTCCTTTGGTAGACTAGAAAATTGGATCACGCCTCTGAATCTGATCAGTGGCATCTTGTCATCACGTTGCCTGAGCAGACGAGCCGCGAGCGTAGTACGCCGGTCGCGGCACCATCCGCCTGCCAGGCGGCCGTGTCTGTCCTGCGTTCCCCCATTCCATAGACAGGGTTCAGTGCTGCAGCTGCAAGGATGCATTGGACGTCTATTTGCTGAAGGGGCTCGCTGCCAGTGCATCATCTCTTCACCCTTGCCACAGCAGGAACTATTCCGAATTCTGACGAGCAAGGTTACTGTAAATCTAGCTGCACGAGACGAGGCACCCGTTTCATGATGATAGTAAAAGAGCAACAGCATCTTTCAGTGCATTACTTCGTGTAATCGTACAATGCACGGCTGCACCATGAGTCCATGAGGCAGTACTTTATATGACACTGTCGACACTCGACACGGGCAAATCCAGGACACTTGCTGTACCATGAAACCCAATATTTCAGTACCAAATTTTGATGATATGCAAGTTTTTTAGGGAGCCCTACTGTCGGCAAAGCTTAAAAGCACTGTTAGCTACTACTTAATAGGAAGCAGATGTCTTATCATCCAGTTACATTACATCTGAAACGCCTTAACCATTACAGTCAAATCCTCGTCAGAGCTAAACAAAATATACAGCATATGCCAGTGCGCAACATAGCCGTTGTGCACTCTAAGATCACATGAGCTTACGTGAATCATCATCCTGATAGTGCACTGTGAATGCACACATCACAACTTAGCGACAACAAAAGGATTTTATGCACACAGTTGACCATCACGAGGATATGTAAACGTTGATGGCAAAGGTCCAGACTGGTAAGCACTAAGCACCAGTTTCATCAATGTCGGCGCATAAGTCTCCATTTTCTGCCATGAGCATTCTGTAAACTCTCTTAGAACATTTTGGTCCCACCCTTTTGCTACGGAGTGGATCTTCGCACTTCAAATCGCTAAGCAAACGTTCCTTCTCGGTAACCTGTGCAAGAGACAAATTAACAACACAAACAGGTGAATGCCTAAATTCTGTGCTCGAAACAAGGAGCAATACTCACTGTTTTACTGGGATCCATGTACACATTCAGAAGAGATCTCATGCAGCGATACTCCTTCCAGATAGCAAGAGCACATTTAGCTTGGACGCCCGGAATTGCTATTAAAGATTTCAACCTGCCACACAACAATACATAATACAGTTCAAGCGAATGACACGGTGTTCATCTAGAGGGGAAAATTGAACAGATTTATGAAAACGTTGAATTGTTTTTCTATTGGAAAAATAGAATAACAATTCAACTAGGTTATTTCAAACACAAATCCCACCCTGCTTCTAAATAGAAGCTAGAATTACTAATAGAAAGGGTAGGCTGACCGGATGAAGACTGCATAGGACATATGAGGAATCTCATTGATGTAGGAAAGAAGTAAATATTGTTTTAGAAAAGTTTTAAAATAGAGTCAAAATTCTGTTCCACTGAAGACTCAAGTGAGAAAAAAAAATGCAAGTATTGTGGGTCGGGTTTGTTCCGCGAATACGTCAAAGCACAACTTACCAGGTATCCTTCCTTGCCAGATCCTTATCAATGAAATTGTCAGGGACAACGGCTCCGTTAGCATTTACAGATAGCCATGACAATTGTTTCCTGCATAAATAGTCAGGGCAGACATTAACTGCTGGCAATATTAATCACAACGAATAGAACTACATTTCCGCACCAAGTAGGTATGAAAATCACAGCAAGTATAACTACACGTGAAGGTTTTGTGTTATTTTGCACCACCAATTAAAAGCTTGGAGGTTATACATCGTAAACTATTTTGGTCAAAGAAATATTGGTGAGTACAAACTAGGAACAACATAAAAGCGTTGTTTTAAGTTCAAAATGGAAATGCTCTACTATTGAGTTATTGTGTATTTTATCTTTCCACAGAGAGACAAATACTAAAGCTGTGACTTCAATATAGGTAGGGGGCTTGACATTTTTTTCCCAATTCCATAATCCCATAAATTAGATTAAAATTAGCATGTGAATTGAGTTGGTATAACGTACAAAAGACGCTACCAACTTTAGCAATACAGTTAAAACTCAAAGAAAATGATGGCTGTGTGCAATCTGAATATCTGATGGAAGTATGGTGTGAAGCTAACAAAATAAACCGTGTTGAAATCATAAGATCTATGCACCAGACAAAAACCGTAATATTCAAGCACTATGCACATGCCAACTTGTGTACTAAAAGAAATTAGCACCTCCATATACAATTTTACTTTTATTTCTGACACCACCAGTCATCATAAAAATTCTTACAGTTCTGCCTTCAAGATTTCAGTGCATCAGAGAACTTAGGTGGTTTTTTTTTTTAAACAAAGTACAAAAGATCATTTACAGCTAGAATAACAAACGCAGCACGCAGTGCGGCACAAGTTGCGACAAATTTATAATCTTTCTAATAATGATAGCAAAGGATACGCCTTGAAATGAATTCTAGCAGAAACCAGAAATTATTTAATATATCAGCACAAAAGAATTACAGGGGCACAAAAAATCTTCAAAGTTCAGTAGCAACAATCAACAAAATTATTGATCCTCAGCTAAGTTGTGACATACCTGAATTTGCATGTTGCAAGACTATAAGTCAAACCTGCAAGATGCTCTGCAACTTCAGCTTCATCTATGCACTGCCTTGAGTGAACATTAACATAGTGTGTTGCGAGTTTGCATAAGACCTATAAAAAAGAATAGGTCTTACACATTCCAGGATAAGAAAGTCTAGGAAATATGATACGGTTGAAAGCATACCTGTTCCACTGGTGGACGTGTCCAACTTGTCTTGTTCTTATAATGACTTTGTTCACTGGCATGACAAAAAGAGGACATTTCATTTTAATTAGCAGGTTCAGATATAGAAAGGTAAAATTTCTACAATAGAGTTTACCATGCATATCCATTGGAATCCAGTAGATCCCAATGTGATAGTGCCTAATGAGCAGCAACCAAAACCCTAGGGTCAACTGATTAGGCATAGGAATAATCAAGATCTCTATTAGCAAGTTAATACTCTAAGAAAGAACACTATCGTTGGTAGTTGAAATGATGAGTGCAAAGTTCATGCGGTGCTCCTTCTAGGTTGGCAACACATGATAATGCAAGTAACTTTTTCTCCATCCCCATACTATTCTCACACAAACCTATCCAGATAAAGGGAGAGCATTACAGTATCAATTGGACATTTAGTCACTAGATTATGGTTGGAAGGACTGATGCAAAAAAACAATAGCAAAGAGAACCTACAAGCATCTATTTGCATCCCCCCCTCCACAAATAGTTAATGCTAAATGATAGTACCTCCATTTCCCGAATACTTGTCATTCGGGCTATATAGCGGAGCGCTTGTCCAGCTGCATAGCCAGAATGACAAGTATTTTGAAAAAGACGAAGTATAAACTAATTTAGCCAGCTTGCTGTTTTGCTGTGCATGTTAGTTGAGTTAGTCCTTATAGCCTCGCTCGTACTTCAAAAAATAAAAGTCCATGTCCAACTTCAAAGCAACATTTATCCTCTATTTTACCGTTCTGCCCCAACTTAAATGTTTCCTAATTGATGTAGCAGACATATCAACCACGACAACTATGAAAATCTTTGATGGGCAAGGGGCTAATTCTACCACCCACCTTAATTCATGTGCACAAGTCCAAATGGACTTATATGGATCAGAGGAATTTCATGATATTAAAAAAAATGATAAATAAGAAAAAGAAAGGTACAAGTAGCACGTTGTAACAGTAGTTCTAAACTTCCTGAGCATAATTCAGTAGTTCTAAACCTACTTATCTTCTGATGAATAGAATTTAAGAGATTTTGTAGATAGACAGCAAATAAAAATATGGTCCAGAAGGGGAAAAAAGGTTGAACAAAGATAATCAAAATTTCAGGGAACTAACCATTTGTTGATATGCCACATCAATTTATTAGTTATGTAGCAAACAGTGTGCTTTGGATGTTCCTTACGAACTTTTTTAATGTGATTGAAGATCGATCCGTCATTTACAAGATTACAGAACTCCTCAGCTTCAAGCACAATTGCAACATACGGCAATTCTATAACCGAAGCTCGATTCTGCAGAAAGATGTCATTTGAGAATACAACATGGTTATTAATTTAGGAATGAGAAACAGACTCCCTAGAAGCTAGAGGAGTAAAGGTGAGCAAAGGAAACATGCCATATCACAACCGTCCTCGAGATTCGAAAGTCCCCGTGCAACATCATCTGGAACTTTCATCTTCCACAAAATCGATTTCTCAATCGGATTCTTCGTAATGTCGTACTCATAACCCTTTGCCAATTGTGTAAGAAGAATGCCTGTTTGACAAGAAACAAATATCTCAGCAGAGAGGAATATGGAGATAATGTAATTGATTGATACTTCAACTATTTGATTTACCATCATCGTCTAACAAACCTCCAATTGGGCGACTGTTAGCAACACTTCTGTCAACCTCAACGGTAATACATTTTAAAGCATATTTTCCTGATTCCCACTTGCTAATTTCTTTCTCCTTCTTCTTTGCCTCTGCAAGCTCAGCTTTCTTAGCTTTCTTTTCCTAGAAAACAAACAATATGGCATCAAATTATCAGCATGCACATGATTATACGCCATTCTGAATAACACCTTGAGGCAAACCTGTTGTTTTTGCTTTCTTTCTTCAGCCTGTTTGGCTTTCTCCTCCTCCTTTCGCCTCTTCGCTTCCTATACAATGCAAGTATGACTCGCTTAACTTCATAGTCTGCAGAGCACGAAATTAAAATTTTGTTCTCGACATGTGACTCAGACATACCTGTCGGTTCAACTTTTCCTCTTCATTCTGCTGTTTCTTCGCTCCCTACATTACACATGATGATCTGTCACTTGACTGTTACCGGCCATGCAAAGGTATCTACTCTTTATCAGTACACAAGAAAAACTAGCAGGTTTGCTCTTTCCTCTTGAGCAATGAAGCAATGTTTGATTTATCAGTTCTGCATTAAGACGAAATGAGATCATAAACTGCTGACATTAACATACCCGAGGGTGCTTCTTCCCAGTACCAACATCAGTATCAGGAGGAGTAGATTCTTCACAAGGCAAATCAGCGTGAAGGGGCTGTCCATAGCTGGTTGTGCCTAACAATAACACAGATAATCAATGTGCACTTACAATCTATCTACACTGATCCTATTCGGAAATATCAGCGTTATAAGCAATTTTCAGTTCACATTCTACTTACCATCATTTTGATCTTCTGTATCGCTTAGTGACTCGGCCAACTCCTTGTAAAGTGCTTCATCCGACTCGTGGTCGTCGTCGTCGTCATCACTATCCAGAGATATAACAGAAGAGTCTCCTGCAAGGAATCGGAAAAAGGAGTTAATCCCACCAATGTCCTGCCAAAAATCATCTTCCATGGACGAAACCGCTGGGCCTAACGAGACCACACACTTCTTGATGACTAAAACAGAAAGCACGGAGAAGTTAAGACACTTTACCAGACGATTTGTGCGCCGGCCCAGCAGAAGACGATCGATGAGCAGCAGGTGGCGGACCCGAGCGCGAAGAAGTGAAGCCCGGCGTCTCAGGAACAACAGTGCCCGGGGTCTCGGGAACAACAGTGCCCGGTGTCTCGGGAACAATAGAGCGGGGTCCGCCCAACTCCGGCGTCTCGGAGAAACCTACACGCGCGAGGACAGAATCGGGCGTATCGGCGACATCGTCGTTGGGGATGAGTGAGGGATCCGTGTCGTCGTCGTCGTCCACCACCACGTGAACAGGAGGCTTGGGTGCCGAAGAAGGCCGCGGCCTCGGCGGGGGCGGGGTCTCGAGGTCGATCGCGGCGGCCGCGATCTGCAGTCGCTTGTGGAGGCGTGGGGAAGACGAGAAGGGGTCGGAAGAGCCGGAGTTGCGGGAGCGCTTGCTGCTGCGTGAGGACGGAGGGGTGACGGGAACGACGTCGTCGTCGTCGTCGAGGTTGACGACGGTGACGTTGGCGGACGCCATTGCCGGGGGGCGGTGGTCGCTGGGGTTGGCTCGATTTGGGGATTTTTCTTCTCCGCCTAAGAAAGGGGATTTCGTTTTTTGAACGGCTTGGCGGGTTAGGGTACGCCGGCCGCGGGCGCAAACCTTATATACCGCGCGCGCGGTATTACTTATTCACCGCGCGCACGGTTGGGCCTGACGAGTGCTGATATTTTCGGCCCATTCTCGCCTCATCGTCTTCTACCTGACGCCTGCGTATCTGTGTGTCGTGCCTCCGCCATGGAACGCCCTTTCTTTTTCCTTTCCAGCCATTCCACGCTGCCTGGTCATGCTCCGCGCGCTGCTCCTCCCCCGTCCACATGGGGCTCTTCCGCTGAGCTTCCTTCCTTGCTGCACCGCACACACCCATGGATTCTTGACCTAGAACAATTCACTTCTCCTCTGGAACAATCCATTTAATTGTCTAGAACAATTGGTTTCTTCGCTGGAACAATCTGTTTCGTCGACTGGAACAATCCATTGTTTCGGTTGGAACAATCAATTTCTTTGGCTGGAACAATCGAATTCTTCGCTGGAACAATCAATTTCTTCGCGGGAACAATGGCTTTCTTCGCTGGAATCCGGCTGGACGCGGGCGGTGCGGTTGTGCGTGGCAGGGCGAATCACGACGGGACGCTGGCGCGGCACTGCGGGGCGCGGTGGGGCACGCAGGCGCGGCGGAGATGACTGCCCGAGCTTGACGACGGCGCTCGTCCGCGCCGCTGCTCTGTGTTTGCTGGGCTGTGCGCGGTGTCGGGCCGACATCGGGCCCAGGTGCCGTGTAGTGCGCGGTATACCGCACGCGCGGTATAGAAGGGGTCCCGGCCGCAGGGCGCTCGCCGCGCGGATTGGGGAATGCTCAGCCGAACCAGTTTCGGGCTCATTTTTGGGCCTCGGATGCTGCGCGCATGGGCGGATTCATCATTTTGGGCTGCCTCTGCTTCGGTTAAGAAATTTTCCTTGGGCTAGGAAACTAGGACAGAGGCCGTGCAATCAATTCGACCATCAATTTGTTAGTTAGTTTCTTGATGCGCTTGCGACATTCACAAATCACAAGGCTTTTGGAAATTCTTAATCCACCTCGACAAATGAGTTCCCTCCAAAATGGACAAACCGTGGCCACAAGATCCCATTCAGAAAGAGGGAAAAAAAGACTTGTCGTCACTACTGCTCCACCGTCGTCCAAGGACCAGAGCAGATTCATGAACATCACAAGCAACAGCACACGTCACAGCCATTTTGTGTAAAGTTTTATTCAGTGATTCAGCGATGCTGACAACTTAAGCAAGCAACAAAGCACTGGCTCGCCCGGAGAGAAGATGCCAAACGCCGGAGCATGCATCCACGCAGAAATACAGGGGCAAGACAGGAGCACCGCTGCCGAAAGCCCGGGAAAGCCTGCGCCGATACAAACGCCGGAGCAGAAAAGACTGGGTAGAGAGTAGAGACGGTTGCCTCTTGGTGCCGCCTGTCTGTTGGTGTTGGCTGGTGGCTCGCGTCAGGCCTCAAGGGCGCGTGACGAGTCAGGCCTTGCTGCGTGCGGCCGAATGCCAAAGGCCAAGCATGCTCGTTCTTCGGCCAGGCTTTCCATACGGCTAAAAATAATTACACGTCACGGCTTTTCTGATGCATCGGCGATGGGACTATGGCCTACGTAAGGCTAGCCCTTTTGATGGCCCCGAGATGTGCATTGCCCCTTCTTCAACCAAAGTTGTTCACCGAACACATGCGTAGGTAGCTTTTGTATGTTCCAATGGCATTGAAGTTAGTTGTGCAAGGTACACATCGTCCATGAGAGATTTACAAATGCAGTGTTTGTAGTCGATGGCTTAGCAAAGTTTTGAGGACATTTGTGTCGCAAAGTTGAAGCTCATTTCAGGGAATACTACTAGTTTCTTTGGTTTTGACACCAAAATCCGCTGCACCGATGTCAGCCTCAACCTGATCATACGGGTCCCTTGTGTACCGGTTCTCAGACCAAAAGCTCTGAACGACCGACCAAAGCACTGAACTGATGCTATTGAACTTTGCAGTTTGCACGATACATTGCAGAAGTACTTGAGCAAGTTTTCTTCAGATGTTCCTAATTACTGGCATTAAGCTGCTGAGCTTTGTGAATAAACTCTATAGCAAAGATTGATTCCACGCACACAAAGCATAAGCTAACAGCACCATTGGTCACTGGTCAGGGAAGATGTGCAGAAACAAAGCATGACCGAGAACACGGTAGCATATGGATTCAGGAAACGGAGCAAAATAATGAATTAAATCAAGCTCTAGCAAACAAGCACATCGCTCATACTACTACATTGCATACAGTCTAGAACTGATCTACTAGTACTATTCTTACTTCGATGACCACGACGAGAAGAAATGGCCGGTGAAGTTGGACGATGACGAGGAGGCCCGGTTGGGGTCGGTCACCGTCAGCGACGGCCTCCCATCGCCGTAGCCAAACGCCGCCGGCGGTGGACACGCCACGACGCCCAGCGGCGGGAGCTTCCTCATCGCCCACAACGGCGGCGAGAACCCGCCTGCCTCCTCGTCCTCCCCCTCCTCCGTGATCCCGAACGGCGACGGCGCGTCCCCGTCGCCCGTCGGCGCCGCCTGGCCCTGGCCGCCCTGCAGCTCGTACACCGGGTTGGAGATGTACATGAGGCGGCTGGCGTCCGCCGAGGAGGAGGAGCTCGCCGACGACCGCGACGGTGAGGAGCGGCGCGCCGGGGACCACTTCCACACGGCCGCCTCCAGCCTGGGGATGGCGAGGAGCAGGTCCTTGGTGTTGTTGGGCGCGTGCATCACGCCCTGCGCGTAGTAGAACGGCGGCGTGCCGGCCAGCGCGTCGTTCGCCTTGGTGGTCGTCGTCGTCGCCACCGACGCGTCGTCGGCGACGTGCGCCGGGGACGTCACCGACATCCCAAGCTTATTAGCTGGCCAGGACGCGGCGGCGCGGAGCCGCTTGCGCCGGAGGTGGGCGCAGAAGAGGTCGGCGAGGAGGAGGACGAGGATGGTGAGGAAGACGGCCAGGCTGAGCGCCACCGTGACGCTCACCGCCACGGCCAGCCTCGACATGCCGTTGAACATGGCGACCTCACCTCGCTCAAGGGGTCGGAGAGTGAAGAACTGAAGACGAAGCGGCGCTGCGTCTCGAGCTGAGACAAAGGCTGTGCGTGCGGCGACGAGCAAGTGGCGCGACGACTGTTCTGGTCGCATCAAAAGGACAAAGGCTGCTTAGGACAGGATGCCCCTCATTGTCTAATCCAATTGATCAACTCCCATGTCACGTTTCCCGAGGCGAGTCATTACTTCCAAAAGCTTGAGCCGAGTAGGATTAGCGTGCTGGTTGTCTGAAGAAAATCAGCAGCTACTCTCGACCTGTCTCAGCTAAGCCCTTGCAATGGCAAACGGGTCCCAGGCACGCTGAGGGTAACTTGTCACTGTGACATGGTGACAGAGCGAGGTGTGACATACAGGTCGAGTAAGATAAAGCTAAGCGCTCTTCTGTTAATCGGTACCTGATCATTGGAGGTAGAGAAAGGAGCGGCAGCCTTGTTTTGGCGGGAAGGCAATGGTCTGCCAACAGTTGCGAATCCAAAAGATTTGTAATTTTGCTCTGACCGCGCACGAGTAGTTCATCATCATTTGGTTTTGAGAGATGTGCAAGTACGTGTTGAGAGATTAGCACGAGTGCACGAGCACGACACGTCCCTTCGGCATGATTGCCATTTGGCAAAGTCATAACCTTGGTCATGTCAGGTATTCTGGTCAAAGAGCTGTCAAATGCCTGAATTCCTCGAGATGAATTAAAGATTTGTGCGGCACTATGCCATGAACGGCGGATTTTAAAGTTGGAAATGAACCGAATTGAATGATGTTGTCTTGTGTTTCTGACCAAAATTTTGAAACTCCAACGAAATTAAGTTACGCTATACAGCCAGAAAAGTTAGAGCCAAACTGAAGCAAAATACTGCAGATATCAGAAATTGACGGCTTACTATGATTAAAAAAAAATGACGGCTTACCCGTTAATTTCAGGGAACCCTGTCCATGCCAAATGGGGGAGGTTATGCGTGTACGGACGGGCGATAAACGATAGCGTGTCCCTCCTCCATGCCTGCCACGTGTACCTTTGTTCCGACAGCCACCTTCGTCCCCGGCACCTTCGTTTCCGGCAGCCACCACCGTTCTGCACGTTCGTCGTCAACCGCAGCCCCACCACCACGGCCCACCACCCACGCGCCTCCGTCGCCGTCCGCCGCACAGACCCGTCCCCCGCCCGCCACCACCTCGGCCGCCTCGCCGCGCCGCCCGCACCCGCCGTCGCCGCCCAACACGCCGCCGCCATGGTAAATTCTCCCGACGAGACGCCCCCGCCGCTTGCCCCGCCCGCCGCCCACCGCCCTCCTGCCGCCCGCGAACCCCGGTCGACAACCCCAGAACCCTAACCCCCTTCGCCCTCCCCCACCACCGGCGGCCGGCGACGCCCTCGCCGCCGTGCCGCGCCGCCCACCCAGCCACCGCGCTCCGCCACCTTGGGCCGGGCCGCACTGGACGCGCGCTCGCGCTCCAGCGCGTGGCCCACGCCCCTTAGACTTATCGATGCCAAATTCACACAGAAAAGCCCTCTCAGGTAAAGAGAGGGGAAGGCCCAAAAGCCCAGCAAACCCAGCAACGATGTTCTTCCTCCGAATCCAATCCGGCGACATCTCCGCCGCCCCGGCAACCGCCGTCGCCGATGAAGTCGGCGCCAGCAGCGCCGCGGCCGGCGCCGGCGCCACTACCTCGGAGCCCCTATCTCCCCGCTCCAGCCACCCTGCCACTTCCTCCGCGCCGTCCTCTCTAGCCCCCCTCAAGCTACCCGCTGCGACCTCCTCCGCGCCCGCCCGAAGCCCTAGGATCCACCACACCCGCGGGATCATCCACCTCTATCGCTCGTGCGCCACGTCGTCCTCCTACGCCTCCGCCGTTGCGCCCACAACCTCTTCCTCCTCCGGGCCGACCGCTCCGCAGCCCACCTGTGACTCGCTGTTCCCGGTAAGCACATATATTGCGGTCGATCAAATTAGGAAGAAGAGCAATGGCACCAGGGGTGCCTACATGATCAGAGTGGTACAATAGCGCGGCGCATAGGCTGCATTCCAGAAAATGGAAGCCAAAGAGAAATCAACATTTTTTTTAGCAATGGGGCTTCCGCCCCCCGCTTCATTATCAAGCAGGTAAAAAAAAAAAGAAGAGAAATCAACATGGTGTCATGAAGAAGCATTTTCTCTACTCTCTCCAAGCTGTAACAGAGCACTAGCACTAGCTCCTGCTATTCCCCGAGTCATTGCTTCTTCTTGCATTCTCTGCAGCAACCTAGGTTCAGCGAGCTCTTCATCCTGAAAAGTTATGTGCCTCTTGTATGCTCGTTTTCACTGCGTGCTTACATGGTTATGCCTCTGCCCTGTCTCTCGCAGCCATGGCGCGGCACGTGCCTCCTGGTTCTCGCTGTCCCGGCCTACTTCTCGCCTGAAGACTTCATCCGTTTCTGCGGCTCCGAAGTCGAGCACGCCTCCGACGTCCGGTTCATCAGGTGAAAGCGATCACATAGCTTTTCATTGCGGCAAATCGTTCCTTGTATGCTCATTGAGCTGTTTGTTGACACAAGCTGTTATAAGTTTAGGGATGATGGGGTGAAGGAACGGTATTCCGTGCTTCTGGAGTTTGAGGACCAGAAGAGCGCCGATGGGTTCTACCTGGACGTCAATGGTTGGAGGTTCTCATCCTTGCAGGTTACTTTACATTATTTGCTGATCATTTTTAGACCGTCGGACTGATGATGAGTTGGGGAGTGTGCCTAACTCTCTTGTTCCATGGTGCAGGGAGAGATCTGCCATGCTTTGTTTATAGCTTCTGTGCAGTACACATCGTCCTATGAGATTGCCTCGAGTGCACCAATTGGAACCATTGAGCTGCCAACATGTCCTGTTTGCATTGGTGAGCTTACTGTTTCCTGTACTGTTGCTTTGGCTCTCTGCAACCCAATGTACAATCATATGTACATGCTACCATAATTCCATAATAGTATTGGTGAGTTGTATTGGGAATAATCAGCCTGAGAAGCCAAAACACAACACTGTTCTACTCCTAAAGCACCTTGACAAATTTTATAATAAGAGGGATGTCCCTTGTGTTAATCTGATTTAGCCTACACATTATGCAAATGGTGAAATTCCACATGCCACAAAAGACAAAGGCTCTTTCTGGTAGAGAGACATACTAAAATTGTGTGCTTTTTTTCGTAGGGGTTGAAACTTGTTCAATGGGTAACGACACGATAGTGTTTTTCTTGTTGCTTTTTCTGGTCTGATGTATGGAATGGCCACCTGCTATGGGACAAATTCCCAGACTCTAGTCATATGCCAGGCGTAAAACCATTTTCGTTGCCCAATTCATAATCTCGTTCCACATTATATGTCATTCTAACGTTACATGCCATTCTCACTTCCCAATACAACTCTTTTTCTACCTCTCTCCTCCTTTGTTCTTCCTCGTTTTATGCACGCTCTCTCTCCCTTTTCACCTCGCCTTAATTTTCGTGTCCAAGTGTAAAATGGCTTATAATATGAATGGAGGGAGTTGCATACAAGAACAGTTTCACCTGCCTCTCTCTGACCCGTCTCATACAACAGCTACAAGTGACAAATGATTGCACTGACTGTTGGTAACACTCTTGGGAAGCAAATACTCTTCTAAAAAACTCATTTTCATTTCTTCTATAGAAAAATCCACCCACCGACCCCTTCTATTTGTATATGGGACTCTAGATGTTGCAACCAATTGAGAGTACTTTCATGGCTTCTACTAATGTATTTTATTTTTCCTTGTTGCTTATATTAATATATTTCTACCAGAGCAGGGACTTCCATTGCTGGATATTCCTCAATAAAAAATATTGGTTATTTTCTGTTAAAATGCACATCCATGTTTGTTTTCAGAGAAATACAAATTAACTTGATGTATTACGATGCATTGCTTGTACATATGTGGAACTTCAGGAATAGGTTGTAACCTCAATTTCCTGGCCATATCTTTGATTTTAGAAGCCATTATGTTTAATACACCATTCGTCCAATCCGCGTATTATTTGACTTTTCATAATTTGTTGGCTGTTATGGGCATCTTATTGTGTCAATCAATCAGAAAGAGTGGACCATGACATCAGCGGAATTTGGGCACCTACCTGTGATCACTCTTTCCAGTGTTCATGCGCTTCAGTGTGGCTCAATTCTTCTTGCCAGGTAATGAATGGTTATTTTCCGCTCATTTTTTTTTTCATTTTTATTTGCTCATCTAGGGCAGTAAACTAACACTCAGCTGGTTTCTCCTCTATTGTTCTCTTATTTATGTTGAAATTGCACGAAATTTGGATACCTGAGATACTGAAATTTTGTTAGTCTTCTTTAGAATCGATTAATTTATAGTTGCATTGCATTATGCTTCTCATTTTTTTCTGTAGTTGGTAACGCTTTAAAATTCCAATATATTAACGAGCCTTGTGAACCTTTCTATCAATTTAAATGCACAGAAGTCTACTAAGAACTCTTTCCTTCAATTTGCACGTACACAGCTTTCTTGAGCATGAGTTGCCTTTAATAGCAGTCCGTTTCAGGTGTGTCAATTGTTATCGGAAGCATACTGAAAATTCTACTGTTGGATGCGGAAGGTATGTAAATAGCTAACGACTTGATACTTTCTTGTATAATAACTCAGTAGTCATTCTGGGATGTGAAACACGTAAAATATTTGGCATGATTGCTTAACGGCAGAAGCTAAAAGTGTTGCAACTTGCAATGGAAAGGTAAAAGTGAACATGGAAATTAACATTGGTTGAATTAATGTGGGACATTGGTTGTCATCTTGTTGTTAATTCAACTTCTCTCTATATCACCCTATCAGCACCTTTATTGATTTCCATGTTTTAGGTATAAAGAAGGCCATGCCAAACAACACTGGAAAGACATGGATCACTGCTATTCGCTAGACATGGAAACACAGCGTCGTTGTGTTTTGTGTTTCGGATTTTGTTGGGACTGCTATGTCCATACCCCATCGACTGAATCACTCCAAGAGTGACGGAAATCATGCCAAGTTCAAGTCAAAATGTAATTATTCTGGTCTGGGGACGGCTGTGTAAACTGCTAATGCAATGATAACTCAGACATTGGTGGAGGTATGTTTAGCAACAAAGCTAGATGCAACAGACGAGTACCATTAGCGTGTTGTCTGTCAAGAAATCCGCAGATGCTCTCAGGCATGCAGGGCTAACCTATCACTGAGACTTGGCGCTTAGCGAAGTGCAACAGACAAATCTAATTAGATAGCTAAGCGTTGTTCTGTTAATCGGTACCTGATCATTTTGTGTAGAGAAAGGAGATGCAGTTCATCATCATTTTGGTTTTGAGAGATGTGCATGTTAGCTTGTATGTGCTGTGGTCCTTTGGAGCACGAGTGCAGGAGCGCGACACGTCCCACCGGTGTCCCTACCCCATGACTGCCGTTTGGCGAAGTCATAACCTCGGCTATGTCAGGTATTCTTGTCAAATAGCTGTAAAATCCCTGAATTCTTTGAGATGAGTGAAGATTTGTGCTGCATTACGTGGCAGATTTAAAAGTTGAGTGCGAGCCGGATGGAATGTTGTATCTTGTTGTGTGTTTTATGATTCAGCATGCTCCCTGACCAAACAAAATTCAACTCCAACGGAGAAGAAATAGAAATGATGATTTTAATTACGATATATAAATATTTAATATGATTTATTTTTGGACAAGGAACAAAGTTCCATTAACCAGCAACCAATTTCGGAATATTAGATGGGAGGATAACCATCCAGGGGACCTTTCTTGGTTAGCTGGCGTGTCTCGCTAAATTGACGCTGGTATAGTGTCTTCCTGAAACGAAATCACATCTCTTCAACAGCATTCTCCTCTCTCCCCACCGCCGCCCCCCTTACAAGCCAACACTAGGTGGCGTCACGCCCCGCCCTCCCGCAACCACTACCTACCCTTCTGGACCCGCCCTCGTTGGTGCCTTGCTGTGGCTCTAGTTGTCATCGACGGCCACCACTGCGACCGACGGCATCCTCCCCGCGCCGCTCACATCGCTTCTCCCACCGTCCGGCCAACCTTTTGCCTTTTAGTAAGTCCGGTGTGAGGAGATAGAGATCTAGGGATACAAATCTACACGAGTAAAATTCACCCCAGGTCCCTAAACTATTGATGGATGGTCATCTAGGTCCATGAACTCTTAAAGTGTTCATCTGGGTCCTTCAACTATTTTCGGATGGTCATTTAGGTCCACGCCATCATGTCCAGGTTGGATGTTTTCGAGAGACGAAAACATCCAACCTGGACATGATGGCGTGGTGACATATGACATGTAGGTCCATCATTGTTTTTCCCTCTCACCATCACATGCCGTGGCAGTAAGTATTGATGAGGATGCGATTGGGCTTGCAGTGCTGATCTTTCGGTGAGAGGTGAGGGATAACTTCGATTTGGATGGAGAGACGTTCACGGCCCGACTACAACCAGCAAGGATGCGCCTTAACAACCGATACACCAACTCCAGCGGTTGTTCACGATCTTATGGAGCACAATCAACCAAATCACGAGGGTAATTCCTGCAAGCAATCGAAGAACAAGCAAGAACGAGATAAACAAGTAACTGAACTCACAAATGTGGGGTTCCGAATCAAGTAGAACGGATGGTCTAGTCGACACACGCGTCTACAAAGAAGTAGCAATGGCTAAACTTACGATCAATCAAAACCCAAACTGAAAGTGGCGGCTATGGGGGGTATATGAGAGGGTGGAGCATGACCAGGACGTGGTGGGGGTCGTGCCTCAACCCTAAGACGCGTCCTTATTGGGCTCAACTTGATACACGGCCCATCGGGCCAAAACCGGACAGAAAAAGCTCTCTGTAATAACTCGATGATTTCGCGCGACCCCGGATAGATATGGACGTGAGGCTGTATCCGTTGGAAAGTACACTTTATAAGCTTTCCATAAAGTCCAAAATCTCTCCAATCGGAGTCTGTATGAGGTCGTGGCAGCCGTCTCAATTCGGTGCTGTTCTGCAGTCCGAATCCAACTTTCCAAAACGTGTTGGATTTTATCTCTTTGTTTCCTTTGGCCAGAGCCGACGTGATGGCTTTGTGAGGGACGTTGGGAATACTTTGGTTTGGTCCCCAACCAACTTCTTTGGTCCTCCATGCCTTCCATGAGCGTCCAGCGCTTTCCATGATCCATGTAAGCAATTCTGAATATAAAATAGAACACACATCATGGTGGAGCAATAATTCATCAAATGTATTACACATAATCATGATATAGAATTGATTCACCTTTTATCCAAAAGCCATTAATATGGTTGTATCCGAGCCGGTTATGTCCTCATCAAGTATGTACCTCACCGGATGAGGTAAATGTCAGCCGCAGAGTCATCTATGTGAGAGCGATCCTACTTCGATGAGCCATGGAACGAAGAGAGTCGCCATATTTCTATGAGCGACCTCACGCTAGGAGAGACAGGTTGGAGGTGAGTGCATCAACAGTGACGACGCCATCTCTTCGGAGTAATGTTGCAGTGAGAATCCCGACGCTAGATCTTTTGCATCGTCAATCGTAATAGATACTTTAATGATGTATAACGACTATATATAGCTGCTTCAAGCGAGGGTGAGATGCTAGTAAAAAAGAAAAAGTGAAAAAGCCTATATGCTAATATGTCTTCAAAATATTAAAAGTGCGTGATTAACACAACATAAATAGTTTATGGACTTAATTAACATAATATAAATAATTTATGGACCCATGTGATCACTAAAAAGTTTTTGACCTAAATAATCATCTAAAAATAATTTAAGGACTCAAATAGATACTTTAAGAGTTTATGGTTCGGATGACCATCGACCAATAGTTACAGTGGCCTGAGATGCATTACTCAATCGACACCGTTGTGAGGAAGAACAGTGGCCTTGGGCCCACTAAACAGTGAATGTTAGTGCGATGAATCCCGTAATTTCACGGCAACTTTCCGCCAAATTCGCACAGAAGCCCTCAGGCAGAGAGAGGGGAAGGCCCAAAATCCGAACAATGTTCTGTCTCCGAATCCACTCCGTCGACTTCCCCGCCGCCCAGGCAACCGCCGGCGCCGATGAAGTCGGCACCAGCAGCGCCGGCGCTGGCGCCACCACATCAGAGCCCCTCTCTCCCCGCTCCAGCCACCCTACCACCTCCACGGCGCCATCCTCCCTAACCCCTCTCGAGCTGCCCTGCGCGACCTCCGCCGCGCCCGCCCGAAGCCCTAGGATCCACCACACCCGCGGGATCATCCACCTCTATCGCTCGTGCCCCAGTTCGTCCTCCTCCTCCTACGCCTCCGCCGTTGCCGCTACATCCTCTTCCTCCTCTACTGGGCCGACCGCTCCGCCGCCCACCTGCGACTCGCTGCTTCCGGTAAAGTACTCCTCCTTGGCCTCTTACTTGCGTTCTCGTTTTCGCGACGTGCTTACGCCTGCTGCCCTGTCTCTCGCAGCCATGGCGCGACACATGCCTCCTGGTTCTCGCCGTCCCAACCCGCGTCTCGCCTGACGACTTCGTCCGTTTCTGTGGCCCCTACGTCGAACGCGCCTCCGACATCCGTTTCATCAGGTGAAAGCGATCACATGTCGGTTTCGCTACGGAAATTCGTGCCTTATTCTGCTTGTTGAGCTATCTGTTGACACAAGCTGTTATGAGTGAAGGGATGATGGGGTGGAGGACCGGTATAGTGTGCTTGTGGACTTTGAGGACCAGAAGAGTGCCGATCGGTTCTACCTGGACGTCAATGGATGGAGGTTCTCATCCTCAGAGGTTGCTAAGATGGACAATTGGGTGTTAGGTTATTTGCTAGTCATATGTGACACTGTTGTGAAATTGGGGGAGTGTACCTGACTACATCTTCTTCCATGGTGCAGGGAGAGGTGTGCCACGTCTTGTTTATACTCTCTGTGCAGTACACGCCATCCACTGAGATTGCTGCGACGCCACCGATTGGTTCGACTGAACTCCCCACATGCCCTGTTTGCATAGGTGAGCTTTTCTGTATCTGTTACTTTGGCATTTTAGAACAAACTGTAAAAGCATTAGACACTACCATAATGTCGTATTTGAATATTATTCTTAGCAGCCTTAATTGTTAGCTGTTGTGTGAATTCTGTTCTCTTATCAAGTGATTGAGTCGCTTCTGTTTTCTGCTTGCGAACTGGATCTCTGAGGTCAAAGAGCTCTGCATACTTACAACTTATGTATCTTTAGAGTTCAATATTTATGAAGACATAATATAACATTGTTGTTTCTGAAGTCCAATGCCTATTGATTTTTAAAAACTGCATTAAAGCTGCCTTCAGGATGCACCTTTCTGAACGTACTCGGATTAAAACGTGCATCCATGTGTGTTTAGGGGAAGATAAAAGCGGAACTAGTTTTGTTTATTGCCAATTTACCATGTATTGTTTAACCGAAATAATGTGCGTATGGAACTTCATTAATTGGTTCAAAGTTTCTCAGTTTCTTGCCCGCAGTTTGATATTAGAGTCATTTTTTTTCTGGTACACCATAATTTTGTTTGTTATTTTCTTGTTTAAAATATGTTTTTTTTCCATTACATGTCTAACTTTTATTTCTGTTTGCCTCTCTAATATGTTTTAATCGACCAGAAAGATTGGATCAAGACATCAGTGGGATTCTTGCAACCACTTGTGATCACTCCTTCCAATGTTCATGTGTTTCAGTGTGGGTCAATTCATCTTGTCCGGTAATGAAGGATTGTTGCTGTTACTTTTCATTGTTCCTCACTTAGGGCAACAAGCAATATCTTTGTTAGCTTGCTGTCGCTATTGTTCATTTTGTGTTTTATGTATGTACTACGCTGGATTTGCAATTAGAACTACTTCATAGAAACTTTAGGTTGTGTCAACTGCATAGTTTCCATTAGAACTGATTAATTGTTGAATTGTGCTTGTTCTTCTTCTACTTAGTTGGAACTTATATAAGTTTCAACAAGCCTCAGACCTTGCACAATACAGTTCTATATCTTGAACACTCAGTAGTAACATACCCTGGGGTATCTAAAAAAAAGGGGGCAGGGCTCATGCATAGCATTGACTGTTCACTATATGTGGATCTTTGATCATAACATTTTAAATGAGCAGCAAATGCTTGCTTATGTACCCCAGTGTATTCTTGTCAGTACTTCAGCCATAATTAGTGAATTGTTGGACTGCCAGTGTATTGAGAACCCATTTGTTCTATTTGCATGCTTTCTTGAGCTTGTGTTGCCTTTAATCATAGCAAATTCGATTTCAGGTATGCCAATTTTGTCAGAAGCAGTCTGAAGATTCTACATGTTCAGTTTGTCAAAACACCGGAAACCTCTGGATATGTGTAATATGTGGTTTTGTTGGTTGTGGAAGGTATGTCAATACTTCCAGTCTGCTATTTCTGGGATGTGAACATGTAAAGTATTTGTTTTGTACTTAGTCGAAGTGAAGACTGCAGCATAGTGCATAGGAAGGCATCTGTTTTAGTGAAGTGGTGCATTGGGTTTATTATAAGAATTAAGATGAAAAATGCAGGTTGGGATTGATTACTTCTGCTTGATCAACTTTACCGTTATCAATTTATATGTCCTAGGTATAAAGAAGGCCATGCAAAACAGCACTGGAAAGACACTCAGCACTGCTATTCGCTGGATTTGGAAACACAGCGTGTTTGGGATTATGTTGGCGACACTTATGTCCATCGGCTGAATCAGTCCAAGAGTGATGCAAAGCATGCTAAGTTCAAGTCAAAATGTAAGTACTCTGGGGATGAGTGTATAAACTGCTCGTGCAATGATGACTCAGACATGGGTGGAGCTATCTTCAGCAGCAAAGCTGAAACAGTAAGAGTTTTGAGTCAACTTATTTTGAATTGCCATGTCATACCTCGCTCGTAATCTTGTTCCTGAAATTCCATATGTCATTCTCTTCTCAATAGATTGTGGATGAGTACAACCGTCTCCTTGCAAGCCAACTCGAAACTCAGAGAGAGGTGTGCTCCCTTTTTACCTACAAAGTTTTCTCCAGTTTATTGATTGTATCGAGTTTTTTAGTCAGTTAAAAACTTAGTTTCTATCTGATGCATTTATCTGCCTATATTTTCTCATACTGACAGTACTATGAGGCCCGGCTGTCTGAGGCTAAGAGAGAAAGGGAACGGCTCATTTCTGAAGCTGTTGATAAAGCTGTAAATGATAAGTTGCAGGAGATGCACCTTAAGCTTGAGAATCTAACCGTAGAGAAAAAGAAAGTTGCAGAAGTGAGCATTTTATCTCATGCATGGTTATCATGTAAAATAGACTTTCATTATTTGGATGACTCCATGTCTCGGTGTAACTTTGATCTTCTGTCTTTGCCTTGTAGATGAATGAGAAATTAACTAGAAATCAAGATGTATGGCGTCAGACTCTAAGAGATATAGAGCAAAGGTATGTTTCATAAGAAGAATAGCAGTATTCTATTACTTATGGGAAGGTAAAATTTGCCGGGAACACTATAAAATCATGGAAATTACTACGAATCTCTGCGACAGATTTTATTTGCTGCTACACACTAGGAATGAACCACACTAGGAATGAACTCATTTATTTGCAATGATTTAGTGGGCTATGTCCAATAAAAAGGTCGCTTTTATGTAACCTTTGTTTTTACATAACTTGTCCTTTCACTTTTGTTTGATAAATATGCACTTACAGGGAAACAGCAGTTTTGCAGTCTAAGGATGAAACAATTCGTGATCTGGAAGAACAGGTGCTTGTCATCATCATTGTTAGGAGTATTTTTATTAAACTATATACCTTGAAAGGTTGTACTTCAGCACCGTAGAAGGGCCGTCTGTTAACATTCCTTGTGTATATTTTGTGCAGATAAAAGATTTCAAATTTTCCATTAAGGTTCAGAAGTCAATAGAGAAGAATGGTGGTGGTCTCAAGGGAGGTACCCTGGTGCCACTTCCTGTGATGTCAGATTCCGGAGGAAAGGGTAAAAGGTCATCAAGAACAAACAAGAGGAGGAATTAATAGCAGCTTTGCTGCTTGTTGAAACTTGACCCCACAATTCTCTGTATATCTAGTGCGGCAGTATGTTGAGTAGCAGTCTAGTCCTGTGTCTAGACTGGAGTTTTGGGCACTTGTATGATGTTGGTGAAGTTTAATGTGATACATTCCCCTCGTGCATTGTGATTCCAGGCATTGTCACTGAATGAAAATGCTAGGACTTTCGTTAAAAAAAAATAAAATCTGTAGGACCGACCCACGTCTCCTGCTGGATTATGACTGCGGTTATCAACGGCTGCCCAACCCATGAATTGGCCAAGTCATCACCGTTAACCTGCTTGGAGCCTGTCCGAGTGTTACAATTTGGTCGGACCTATAGCAGTTCTGGTCAGTGAAAAAGATGGTAACGCAAATAATTAGGCAACCATACGCAGAAAACAAACTGTGGTTTTTACGCTCAATACAACAATTTCATCCATATCTTAATCAAGTGCATTTACATGAGATAACATTTGACAAGATCTGACCGATGGACAACCCACCATATCAATTCACACGCTACAAATTAAAGCAAGGTTGCAAATGCAAGAGTACATAACAGTAACAGACATACATGACCATTGCTTTTCATTTCCGTGCAGGTTCTGTTGTCAGCTGAATGTCAATTTTGTTACGATCTACAATTTGAGTATGACCGATTGCCCATACGGATGGTAAAACGAGAATGCGACGGTTGCCCAAAATGCAAAGACGAACGAGGCCGCGCTGACCACGTAAAGGATTGTATCATCAGAAACAGACGTCGCACCAACACCGTCCAGTGCAGGGGCAACGGGACCTGAACTGGGAGAGCAGCCATTCCCCAGTGACACATTTCGGAGGTTCTCGTTGCCTTGGTAGCTAATTAGCTATCCATGCCGAACGAAGCAAACTGGCCAGAGCTTGGTATGCATCCTGACAGGTTGTTATACGCAACAGAGAACACCCCCAACGACCATAACCGGGTTAACCCCCATGGTATCTGTCCACTTAGCTCATTGTGAGACAAGTCCAAGCTTTCTACGGCACACATGTTTGAGAAAGTATCTGGAATTCGGCCAGTAAAGAAGTTATGTGATAAATTGAGGGATTTGACATGACTCAAATTACCAATCTCCCAAGGAATTTCTCCTGATAGCATGTTTGCAGATAGGTCGATGCCAAACATCAGATTGAAAAACTTACGACCATATGTGTAAAGGCCCCCTTTGGTAGAGAAGGTGAAGCTTTGGAGGTCATAACGAGCAATAAACACGAATTACAAGCTGCAATGGCTTCGCCTTCTTTGTCTGCAAAATCCATGGTGCTAAACCCAGGCTTTGTAGAAGGGTGAGAGGTTGGTGCTAGGTACTCTCATTTTTTTAATGTATTTGTTTGTTATTTCCTGTATGACTTAGGTAGCAAATTACATCAAACAATACGATCTGTATATTTTTCTGGTTTGGCCGGCAACGCAAATATGCCTTCTGCTGCAAACGCAGATGGTCAAATTAAGAGAAGCAGCTGGGAAGCCTGGAATGCACCCCATACATGAAAAGGACGGCGTGGAAATATTTGTTCCATGTTCCACTGCCGGCGACGAGAGTTATTGACTTCGTCTCTGAAAGGTGTGACTCTACTTGGACCATGACTTCACTAATCGGCGTGGTACTTCTGAAGCTGCTTGGATACTGAGTTTCAGTGCAGACCGGTTCAATGTCTCAAATGTTACCTTACACGACTAGCAGAAAGTAGTACTCCTAAAAGAGAGCATGTTTCTTACGATTTTGAGATGACATATGCGATGAGGGACTGGCGCGAGGCGAACTTCCGCGTTCCGCTCCTAGCCTCCTACTCTGTCCCGACTCGCGGCCGCAAGATAACGGCGTGCATCATCTCCGAACGCCACGCCGGCGTCGTGGTCGGGTCACCCGCCCAGGAGCCTCTGCTGTGTCCAAACTCCCTATTCACCTTCAGCCGAGCCTCTTCTCACGCGCTCTCCGCCTGCTCGACGAAATGCCCCGCCGCCGCTTTGCCTCCGTCATCTCTGCCCACTGCCCGCCTCGATGCGCCGCAGGACGCCTTCGTGGACATTGCCATCCTGAGTTGTAAACGATGAAGATGCCCTCTAGACTCTAGTGTGCCTCATCGAGTTCACGGTGGCCGCGCTCCTGCAGGCCCGTGGGCTCGCCAAGGAGGACCGCAAGCTGGGAAGGATTGTGCATGGGATCCTTCGTGGCAGGTGACTATTTCAGTGAGCCGCTTCTGGCTTCTTCTCGGATTACCAAGCAGGGGATGTGGTGAGATGTGAGAGCGTAAAGGTTTGTTCTTGGATTACCAAGCAGGGGATGTTGCTTTAGCCTGTAGTAAAATGTAATGCATTCCCGGGAAAAAGGGTTACAATTTGATATGAAGACATTCTGGGGAAAAAAAGTACTGTGATGGTACACATTACTAAACTTTTGGAAATTATGAACTTGGACAACCGGAGGACCTCAAACTATGTATGACTGTGAGTGTGAAGCCATAGATGACAGAATATCATCATACATCAAATTCTGTTCATCTATCAGCGTGCTCAACGGCATTCAGGTGAGGCCCAGTGACTTGTGTGTTGTGATGAACTACAGTTGGAGTATAACATGCCGGCCGAATGGATGGCATAGCAGGAATGCTACAGTGGCCCAGAATGCAAATACAAACGACGCGGCACTGATGGCGTACAGGACCGGATCATCACTTGTGTCACCTAAATCTTTCTGTACCACAGGGCCTGAACTGGGAGCGCATTTGCTCCCCTGTGATATATTGTGAAGATTGATGTTACCTAAGTAGCTCTCCGTGCTGAATGAGTTGAACTGACCTGAGTTTGGTATGCATCCTGACAAGTTGTTGTAGGCCACAGAGAACACCTCCAACGACCACAATTGAGTTAATTGCCAAGGTATTGGCCCATTAAAATTATTGTGGGCGAGGTCCAAACTTTCTATCTCCTTCATGCTAGCAAAAGCAGCTGGGATTGGACCAGTAAATAAATTGTAAGACAGATTTAGGGACTTGATATGACTCATGTGTCCTAGCTCCGAAGGAATTTCTCCATCTAGCATATTTACAGATAGGTCAATGCCAGACATAAACGTGAAAAAAATGTGACTATAGCAAAGGTGAAACCTCTCGAGTCATAGCTGGTATTGAAATTGTCTGACATAGTCTCAAAGACCGGTCCAAAAATCTGACCATCTGTATCACCTTTGAAAGCCATATCACCGATGCATGCTGGTAATGAACCTGAGAGAGTGTTATGTGAGAAGTCAATTATCCTCAGGTACTGCAGTTTACACAACTCTGGAGTGATAAGCCCTTCAAACATATTTCCGCCAAGGGAAAGTAGCCTGATGTTATCAAGATACTGTACCCAGTTGAGGTTGCCCATGAACTGATTATATCTGATATCCAAAGCTATAATACTTGATGCATTGAAAAAAGCACTAGAGATACCACCTGACAAGGAATTCCCAGAAAGGTTAAGAAACTGGAGCATCCCTGTACCATTACAGTCTGGTATAGATCCTTTGAGGTTGTTATTGGATACATCCAAAAGTAGCATCCCTGTCAATCTACAAATTTGTGGATGAATTTCACCAGACAGATGGTTGCCAGCAAGATTCAGGACTCTCAGTGAAGAAAGATTCCAAAATGAAGTATCAAGTTTACCAGACAGCTTGTTATCATGCAAATCAAGAACTTCTAGTCCTCCTGACAGATTTCCATGAATTGTTCCTTCAAACTTGTTGCCGTCCAGGTACAACTGTGACAATGCTGCTGACAGATTTTTCATCCCACTAAAAAGAAGACCACCAAGCTCGTTGTTTGAGACCTTCAGGATTGTCAGCATAGAATTACTAGTGAATATGCATGATGGTATTTCTCCAGAAAATTTGTTATTTGATATATCCAGGTATCCCATGGCACTCATTTGGCAGAAAGACGTCGGTATTTGTCCAGAAATATCATTATTGGAAACATCTAGGACATACAAACCTGGAAACACTGAGCTAATGTTTCCTGGTAGCTGTCCTGCTATATAGTTCATGGATATGTTGATTGATTGGAGAGATTTTTGGTGATACCATATCGGACCTAATGACCCGGTGAGTGAGTTATTTGCTAGATCAAGATCAATCAGTGTTGCTTCCTTTGTGAACAACCAATTGGGCATTCTCCCCAGTAAGTTACTGTTTGACAAATGAAGTACCTCTAAATGATGTTGTGTGCGTAAAAAACGAGGTTCTGCGATAATGCTTTTGTCGATGTCACAACCAGAGAGTAGTAGTTTTTTCAGCTGGAATGGGGGTATCCATCCGGGGCTATTAATATCAATAACTAAATTAGCATTGGCTGAAAAGTCTATCTCTTGGAGTTTTGTGAGCTTTCTGAACCAAGTAAAAGAAAGTGTACCGCTCAAATTATTTCTGGAGAAACGAAGGGTCTTGAGGGACAAAGACAAATTGGAACTTGGATCTATAGGAATAGGTCCTTCAAGATGATTTTCTGACAAATCTAACAATTCAATATGCGGAAGCAAAAACAAAAATGACGGTAGGTTTCCGCTGAACTGGTTTGAGCTCAAATACAATTCTCGTAATGACTGTAGATTTTTTAATACTGCAAAAATAGGAAAACTTGTAAATCTTATAGAACATGCTTGTTTTTCAAGATATATGTACGCAGGAAATGCTTGTTCTAGTACCTTCTTTATTCGGAAGAACACTCATGAGATTGTTACGGAGATCTAAAACTTCAAGTGGAACTGGTTCCGAAGATGAACTTACAGAGATACGTCCTTGAAAAGAATTATACGAGAGATCTAAGATCTTAAGGTTAGGAAGCGAAAATAATGATGCGGGAAGGCTTCCACTGAATTCGTTGCCACGCAGATACAATGCCTTGGCGTTTTTGAGAGCTGTGCTGCATGCAAGGGACATAACTATTACAAACGGCATATACTCAAATGAAGTCATATCTGGCGTATTTTACCTGTAACCAGAAGAGATCCACTGATGCGGTTAAAGCTGAGATTTAATACTTCAAGTGCGATTGATTCTGATGATGAATTAATTGGAATACTTCCAGTGAATAAGTTTTCTGAGAGATCTAGAATCTTGAGACGAGGAAGTGCAAATAACGATGCCGGGAGGCTTCCCGTGAGTTCATTCATACTCAAATTCAATTCTCGCAAGTTTGTAAGGTACTCAAAAGCTGCAAAAAAAAAAAGGAGGTTGCATAAAAAAGGAGTATTTGCATTGTACTCCCTCCGTTTTTAAATTGTTGTCGCCATTGACTTTTTTTGCTATCTTTGACCATTCGTCTTATTCAAAAAGTTTTAAAAATATTATATATTTTGTGATGATTTGTTTTATCTTCAAAGTAAGTTTGAACCTAACTTATAATTTTGCATATTCGAACAACTATTTTGAATAAGACGAACAGTCAAACGTAATTAAAAAAGTCAATGGCGACAACAATTTAAAAACGGAGGGAGTAGTGACCAGCATCAGGAGTAAAATTTTGTACCTGAAGGTGGAAGACCACCAGTTATTTTGTTGTGGTTGAGAGCTAAGACTTCAAGTGAAACAAATTTACTAATAAATGACAAGCAGCTCCCTTCCAACCCATTGTAACTTAGGTCGAGATATCTAAGCTTGGTTAGTCCAACAGAGCCTGCAGATTGAGGCTAATTTGTTTGAACTACTTCAGGAAATCACAAGCAGACTGGCCAATGGAAATGGAAGCCGAAGCATGAACATACCTTCCAAGCTTATCAAACTGGGTGAATTATCTGATAAATATAGAAACTCAAGCTCATGGAATGCAGAAAACACCGTGAAGTTTAAATACCATACAACATCTGCAGTTGATATGCTCGAAGGCCAATATAGAGCAGCAAGGTCAAGACGGGATATTCGCTTGGTGCGATTATTGCACACCACACGTTCCCAGGTGCAGCAGTCATCATCCAGTCCCCATGAATCAGGCACCATCAGGGCATGAACCCTGATTAGAGAAGATTTGATATCCATTAGAGCAGCCCCATTCAAAAGTAGTCAAGGGATGGAGACCGGTCCGGGCTGGGGAGCGCTCTCAAGCGCACCCTCTCCGCCCCCGGCGACCGCAACCTTCCTTGCCGCTGTGCTACGTCCCCGGCCTCTCGCCACCTCCGCTGCGCCGCCTTCACCACCTACCATTCCGCTCTGCCTCACCCACGCTGCAACGCCGGCTCCTGCGCCCACGCCACCGCCTACCGCTGCCTCGCCTGCCACCACCACCATGCCACCGCCAGCGTCCACGCCGAAGCCTACTGCTACCTCGCCTGCCACCACCACCACGCCATGCCTACCCTACTGCCATGAGGAGCTAGACTGGGGAAGCATTGAAGAGGAAGACGGTGCTTACGCTCAGATCCAAGCAGCAGCTACAACCAAGAGCCCGGCGTATCCTGCACAAGATCCGGTCAGCTCCACCGGCCATGCTGCTGTCTTTAAGGCATCCACCTTTGAGACTGGGGAGTGCAGCAAAAGCCGAGCTGCTGGCCAGGCATTAACCACCGAGTTTCCATGCGATGGAGTGGGGAGGCCTGCACCGCGGAAGGCCGAGGCGCCGCGCCGGCTCAAATCCGTCGTGCGCGTGCCGTCTCCCCGCTCTTCCCCGGCCTCTGCTCGCATTCAAGCCACCGGCCAACCGGCCAAGAGGGATGACCTTTCACGGGAATGGACGACGGTGAAGCCGAGGCATTGGTGGAGGAGGCGCGCCTTGCCTTCTTCGTCCACGAATTCAAAGCCCACCCAGAAACGGCTCTCCGCCACCCCACCTCCGGCGAGGCTAGCAACGGACTATAAGAAGCTCATGGTCGGCCGGTGTTTTCGATGCCTCGCAAAGGACCATAAGGTAGCTCACTGCCGCGACCCACCGCGCTGCCTTGGCTGTTGGGGCAACGGTCACTTCCTCCGCCGCTGTCGCAACAAGAGTGACACCACCGCATCGGCCTGCCCGGTGGTCAAGGACCGCCTCTCCTTCCCTGTCCACCCCAACATCCGAGACCGCATCACCTTCCCGCCATCCAGCATACATAGCCGCATTGCCTTCCCACCCTTGCCATCCGCCACCGCCACCCAGACGCCACCCTCACCACCACCCACTTCACCAGCTCCCGCAGCTCCCATGGCCTACATCCCCGGTCGCCCGCATCAGCGCCCGGCCCAGGGCAATGCGGTCATTGTGTCCACTCCGGTCATGACCTTTGAGGCCAACAAGCTGTCTCGCCAGGCTATCTTCCTCCGGATCGCTGACGGCCACTTCGTGCCATCGGCGAAGGAGGTGGCGTACGCCTTGTACGGCCAGCTCCGCATCCCGCTGTTCAACATCAGAGCTACACGCCACAAGGCCTACGACTTCTTTGCGCACTTCGACCACCCGAACCAGCGCGAGCTTGCGCTGCGGCGGGGTTTCATTGAGGTGGGAGGCACCAGGCTCGAGATCATCCCTTGGCGCCTTGATGCGGCCAACCCGCACACGTGGTGGTACAGATGCAAGCTCGCCATCGAGGACCTGCCTCTGCACGCATGGTCGGCAGAAGGTATTCAGCAGCTACTCGGCGACATCGCCATCTTTGATCGCATGGAGGAGCGGTCCTTCACGCAGGAGTTCACACGCTACCTCGAGTGCTGGGTTTGGATGTGGAACCCCGACCTGCTTCCTCGCTCCAAGCTCACCACGCTCTTCCTCGAGAACGCAGGCCGCGTCCTGCGCCCGCGCGGCCAGCCCCAGCCGGCAGACATCGCGCCTCCACCTACTGGCGACATGGTGGAAGTTCTTGTGCACTTGCTGTGCTATGAGAACTGGAAGCCTCCCACCCCGACCTCGCCGGACTCCGGCGTCAGCGGCCTGCCTTCGAGTGCGTCGTCTTCTCCACCACCCTTCCCCGACTTCCAGGGGTTCGACTGGCAGGAGGGCGTCCTCGACGGTCGCGCCCCCATTCGTCGACCGAGGCCAAACTCGGGATGCCGTGCCGCCCCATCTCAGCATCGCCATGATCGTGACCCGGACGACGACTTCTTCGGCGATGACAACGACGGCCGCCGTCCGCGTTGGGCCGACAGCATCCATGCTCGTGGGTGGCCGGCAGATGACTACGTCACGACCCGGCGCCATCGCACCCACTCGCCTCCGCCACGACACCGGGGCCACGCCACGGAGGAGGACTGGTCAGCGCTGTGGACCCGTGGTCGCGCTACCGCGCGCTCACCAGTGCGCAGTCCGCGTGCCCGGGATGCAGTACCGCGAGCGTCCGAGCCCTGGGAGCGGCGTCGATCTCGCTCCCCACCACGTGATGCCGTGCTTGGGAGTCGCTGGGGCAAAGCGGCTGTTCTCGAAGCCCAAGGTGCGACCATCACGTCCAACGCGCCTGCAACTTCCCCTGCAGGTATCACTCATGGGTCCGCAGGCCTCTCTCCTCTGCGCGTGGCTGAGCTACAGCTGGCGGGCGCCACCTTCCAGGACCCTGTCCTCTCTATGTTTGCAGAGCCCTGCTTCCCGGACGGCAACAGAGATGCTTTCCCCAACAGGTGGGACCTTGACCCCATGCGTCACGAGGGAGAGCTGTCCCACTCAGCTTCCTTCGCGTCGGCAACAAGTGACAGTGGCTATCAGCCGCCTGCCTCTCCGTCCTACCAGCCGGTCTCAGCTGAGTGGGCTGGGCCCGCGGCCTCCTTCGACCCGGGCGCAACAACGACAAGCCCACTACTGGCGGCCCTCTTTGGGCCGCACTCGCCAAGATCTCCGGCCTACACGCCGACCTCGCCGGCCTGGGATCTGGGTGATCAACCTGCCCATGACTTTGGGCCGGGGGTCCAGGAAATAGGCCAAGGTTGTGGCCCAAACCTGGCTCCGGAAGTCGACGCGCTGACGGACCAGGTGGACGACCTCCTCGTCAGCGACACAACTGCTGGTGTCGACCCGGGCTCGGCGTCGGCGATAGTGGCCAAGGCGGCGCGATCTTTCGTTCGCCAAGTCTTCGTCAACCGCACCGAGCCGGTCGTCCCCACCCCGCCATCACCGTCGACTCCGGCGGCTGCACCAACACAGCAAGTCCCCCCGCCCAGCACGCGCCGAACCAGCACGCGGCTCGCCAAAAAGGCGTATGTCGTCCCAGTTGCGCTACGCGGAACACACCGGTTGATCAAGGAGCTCGACCTCGCGCCAGATGGTGGCCCCGTCTCGCAAGAGGCGCTGGCTGAATACCTCAAGATGTACGACCGGCCATTGAAGAAGAAGGAGATGAAGGCATTGTCCAGGGTCACAAGGCTCGACCACGAGCAGCTGACTGCGGCCATGGCAGCCATAGCACAGGAGGACACAGCGCAAGATGTTGATGTGCAGTGACGAGCCAAGGACAGGATCGAGTGGTGTTTTGCAGGACATCATGTCAAGCCCTGCATGTATCTGTTCCTTTCTTTCTCTGCTTTTGTTTGTTCAAGTTAGGGTGTCTGATGCCATGAGGTTACTGCTCATGACATTGGCCTCCATCCGAGGAGGCAAGCCAAGCTCGGGGAGACAGAATCAAGTGCAACCTGGTGTCGGCTATGGTAGAAGTGTAGAACTGTTTGTGTGTCAGTCAGTCCCGGTCTCTTGCAGGCTTATGTCAGTTCATCAGTTGCTAAGCAGTTCTTATGGATAGTGCCCCTTTGTCCCTGCTAAACTGGAACGTGCGTGGCTTAAACATGGGCGCACACCGAGAGGCAGTACTTCGTATGCTTGGTGATGCAAGGCCAAACCTGGTGTGTCTCCAGGAGACCAAGATGAGTGACATAAATAGACAAATAGCAGCGGAATTTCTTGGCCAAAGACTGCTCAACTTTGAGTTCCTTCCAGCACAAGGAACAAGGGGGGGAATACTGATAGCGTGGGATCAGGATCACATTGTAGCATCAAACCCAGTGCAGAGAGAGTTTTCACTAACAATGACCGTCAAAATGCTGCTTACCAATGAAAGTTTTGTGCTAACAGTGGTTTACGGCCCAACAGAAGATGCAGACAAGCAGCGCTTCTTAACTGAAATCAGAGAGGCCAAACCTCCAGCCGGAACACCATGGGCTTGTCTAGGTGATTTCAACCAAATCTACGAGGCTCAGGACAAGAGCAATCTGAACCTGAACCGTGCACTCATGGGAAGATTCAGGCACATGCTTGATAGGTGTGAACTAATTGAAATCGCCCTTCACAACCGAAGATACACTTGGAGCAATGAGCGTGAAAATCCGACCATGTGCCGCCTGGATCGAGTTTTTTGCAACCAGGAATGGGATACTATGTTCTCTGAGATGCTTCTTCAAGCTCTCTCCTCATCCATGTCCGATCACTGCCCACTATTACTAAGCCAGCCCAACCAACCGCCGAGAAGAGCAAGATTCAAATTTGAGCAATTTTGGCTAAAGGTACCGGACTTCATGACGACGGTTGCACAAGCCTGGCAGCAACCGGCACTTGGCCACTCACCCCTCATGATCCTGCATAACAAGCTACTAAACACGGCTAAAGCATTGCGGACATGGAGTCGAAAACTTTTCAGCAAGGTCAGGCTAGAGCTGCAAATGGTGCAAGACATCATACTAAGGCTTGACACCGCACAAGAGACCAGGGCCCTATCGCCAGAGGAATTTCAGTTCAGAAAGGCGCTAAAGGCGCGAGTCCTTGGCCTTGCTGCAGTGGAAAGATCGAGGCGACGGCAAACCTCCAGGATCACGTGGCTGCGTGCCGGCGACGCCGGGACACGCTTCTTCCACATCAAGAGTAACGCCCGACGACGAAAGAAGTTTATACCAAATCTGAGAAAACCAAGTGGATCATGGGCCATCACACACAAGGAAAAAGAAGATGAAATCAAAGAACATTTTCAGTCAATCTTGGGGACCCGAGAGCAGAGGAATACCACTTTCAACTGGCAGCGCCTCAACATGCCACAACTACAAGCATCAGACATAGACCGACTATTCACTGAGGAGGAAATATGGGCAGCAATCAGCGATATGCCGGCAGAAAAGGCGCCGGGCCCTGACGGTTTTACAGGGGCCTTCTACAAGCACTGTTGGCCGATAATCAAAACTGAGGTGGTTAGTGCTTTCAACAGTATTTACTTCCTCAACACGGGGCCACTGGAAAAACTCAATCTCGCCAATGTGGTGCTGATCCCAAAGAAAGAAGTCGCAGAAATGGTCAAGGACTTCAGGCCTATAAGCCTAATTCACTCCTTTGCGAAGTTGCTGTCCAAGGTGCTCACTAATCGGCTGGCTGCGCATATTGACAGTCTCATTTCAACTGCACAGAGTGCTTTCATCAAACGCCGATGCATACAAGACAACTTCCTGTATGTCAGGAACCTTGCGAGAGCATATCACCGCACCAAAACTCCTGCACTGCTATTCAAGATGGACATAACCAATGCTTTTGATACGGTGTCGTGGGATTACATTCTGGAGATGCTGCACCATCGTGGCTTCCTGCCACGCTGGCGCGACTGGATAACTCAGATCTTCACCTCCTCATCCTCGTCGGTGCTGCTGAATGGGAACCCAGGGCCTAAGATAAAGCACAAACGGGGTCTACGGCAGGGCGACCCGCTCTCGCCATATCTATTCATCCTCGCCATCGACACCCTACAACGAATCTTCGAGACTGCCACTGAAGATGGGCTGCTATCACCCTTGCGCGGCAGAGAGGCCAAGTTGCGTGTCTCGCTCTATGCGGACGACGCGGTGGTGTTCGCAAATCCGACAAGCCAGGATGTCACAGCAGTCATACAACTAATGCAACAGTTTGGGGAGGCGACGGGATTAAGAATGAACATGGAGAAAAGCGCGGTGGCACCGATCCGCTGTGCTGACATTGATTTGGAGACGGTCCTCCAAGGATTCACCGGACAACAGGTCGCGTTCCCGGTCACATATCTCGGCCTCCCATTAACACTCGGCCGCTTGAAGCTGGCGCACTTGCAATCCATCCAGGACAAGGCGCGCGCAAGAATGGCCGGCTGGCAGGGCAAACTCATGTCCCTCGCTGGCCGCCGTGAACTGGTCCGGTCAGTGCTCACTGCCATCCCCATTTACTTGCTCACGGTCATCAGAACTCCCAAACAATTCAATAAAGAGTTTGACAAACTGAGGCGCAAGTTTCTTTGGGCTGGCAACCAAGACTTACATGGTGGAAAGTGCAAAGTCAGCTGGGCTCGAGTACTTCGACCGCTGAACCGTGGCGGCCTAGGAATCCACGACTTGGACAAATTCGCAAGGGCATTAAGGCTCCGATGGCTCTGGTATGAATGGCGCCACCCGGATCGTGCATGGCACGGCATGGAACTACCGGTTGATCGGGTGGACAGAGCATTGTTTGCAGCGGCGACCAGAGTACAGCTGGGAGATGGCAAGACCGCCAAATTCTGGGAGTCAAGCTGGCTGTATGGAATGGCGCCGGCAAGCCTTTTCCCAGCACTACACAAGCACAGCAGACGCAAGAATAGGACCGTCGCTGAGGCACTGCATCAAGAACGCTGGGTCGATGACATAAACTACAACCTTTCAGTCGATCTGCTAACGGACTATGTCTTGCTGTGGGGGCTTGTTACTGACATGGTTGATGAACGAGATGAGCAACAACCTGACCAGATCTCCTGGCTGCGCACGGCGTCAGGAGAATACTCCGCCAGTTCAGCGTATGAAATGCAATTCGAGGGCAGCACCTTCTCAACCTATAGCAACTCTGTCTGGAAGGTGTGGGCGCCGCCGCGAGCAAAATTTTTTCTGTGGCTTCTGCTTCAGAACAGAATATGGACAGCAGATAGGCTCATGGCGAGGGAGTGGAACAATGAGTATTTCTGCCCTCTATGCTACAGGAACCTGGAGACATCGAATCACCTCTTCCGTGAGTGTGACTACTCCAGGAAAGTTTGGGAAAGCATCGGGCAATGGGTGCAGCGACCGAGTTTGCGCCCGGAAAACTGGAACGCGAATGCAACAATGGAAGACTGGTTCCTGTCACTCTCAGGTGCGGGAGGACCAAAGAAAGGAACTCGATCCCTGGCAATCCTCGTCATGTGGGAATTATGGAAAGAGCGCAATGCAAGAATTTTTCAGAAGAAGCTTAGGTCCGACACAGCATTGACCAGCTGGATGCAGGATACGGCCAAAGATTGGGTCTCTGCAGGGGCAAAGCAGCTGGCAAAGCTTCTACCATCGTCAATCCTGACCACCCAGCAAAACGTTGCCATACACTCTAGTGAGTAGTAAGTATAGGTATAAAACGGCAGAGGCCGGTCTGGCCTCGGTCGTGGTCTGTACATTGGCTATGCGCAAATGTAAACAAGTCACCTGCTTATTAATATAATGCCGGGCAAATTGTCCGGGTCTTTCGAAAAAAATAAATTAGAGCAGCCCTCTCTTCCACGAAGCAGGCAGATAAGGGCATGGGAAGCATGGACGGCAAAACACATAGGAGAAGGGACAATGATCCCCATGGCAAGTAGCTGCGCATCCCTGCCTCCTCCGAAGACAGGCCGAGGTTAGAGGATACAGATTTGAGGGTGAGGTGAATGATGGTTGGTTTCGTGCAGAGACTTGGAAGTACTGTACCACGCATTGGTGAACGGACGTCCGGTCATACTGTCAAAGCTAGTTTACTTGGACCATTGACTTCATTCGTCAGCATCAATAATCTTGTGGAGAAAAACGCTCCCTTCTGGCTCCGTAGACATCAGCAGACATTTTAGACTTGACGACTGGTTGGTCAGCTGCCAGGTAGCGGCTGGCTCGCTGACTTGCTGACCGCCTGAGTCCGTCCTGGGACAGAGGTCCAAGCTCTCGCTCGTGTTTTCGAAGCTTATCGGGATCAGCCGGCGAAGGAGTCGTGAGACGGACAGGTGCAGGGCCTTGGCATGGCTCCAGGTGCCCCAGCTCCGCAGGAATATATCTCACCAGACAGCATGTTGGCGCAGAGAGGTCGCTGGTGAGCCAGTAGATGAAGTCTCGTCGGTAAGGTTCATCTCGCCGGTAAGTGTAGCTAGTGTGCCGAAACTGAAGCCCCTCCGCTCGTAGCAGTTGGTGTACTTGCTGAAGCTCTGAAACCCACGGGCACAGAACAGTGACCCGTTTCTATCAGTTGCACTTGCATCAACCTGTTTTTATCAGGTACTACTTCAGCAATTGCTGGTTTTTAATTCAGCGGATCAATAGAATAGGGACTCATCCTCTTTGAGTCTCGGTCAGTTTTAGAAGCAATTCCAAAGTCAATTCTCATTTAGGGCTTGCAGACAATCCATAGTTCCATACTGATTTATCTCCACTGAACATCTGTTTCCAATTACAAGTCAGAACATTCTGAGTTCTTCACAATGAGCCCTAAACCAGAACCTTACAAGGAATGAAAGCCATGCACCTATACAAAATAACCATATTCTCGTTAGATCATGGAATTCCCTGAATTCTTAATTTACTAATACTCAACTTGTTCATTCTATTCTGAATAACATAAACTTTAACACTTTTGTGACTCCGCCTTTGGTCGTTAGCAGTGTCTTAAATATTGCTTCCAGGTAGCGTTTGTAATGCTTCATACCGATGCATTCATAGAACACTGCACATGAATAAACATGGAAAGCAAGGGTCCAGCAACCACCAGATAACTGTTTTAAATACGGTTTAGTTTTCAAAAATAAGTGTAATTAAACATGAACAGTATCAGGAGAAAAGAAATGGGAAGATTTATACAAGCACTTTTTTATTATTAATTCAATTCAATTTGAAATTACAGACTCAACAAGTGGTCTAATAGAACCTAATTTCTAGTTTGCAACATATGACCCCCATACATACATATCTACATCAAAATAATGTGCCAACCATGTAGTTCTTACTTGTAGCATCCAATTCACTCAACACGGTGCTTGTAAGATTGTGCATGATTTAAAAGGTTGGGTAATTGTGTGGATATACACTTCCAATAAATCAATAGTACTGCAGTTTAAAACTTAATGAAATTATTGAAGTCGAGGGGCGCAAATACTCTACTCCTTACACTCTATATTTGGCCATTTAATAGACAATATATTCAATGAAAATGAGCACAGGTAGGTTCAAAATAGATTGACTCCCCAAATAGTAAATATCAACCTCAGCACTGTAGTAGCAAGTTATACTATCACAACAACCAACGTAAACAGTTTGGTAGCATAGAGCTTAGAAACGCAATGCAAGAGAACTTCCCTCTACGATCCACTAAAATAACTATGCAATGAAGTCCATTCACAGGACATGGACTGATCAAGTTCAGGAGGCAAGAAATGCATTCCGAACACATCATAGGTTCTTCATCACAGAAACTCAGCAATTAATAAAACACATGCTAAGATGGATGGCATAGCAAGCAGCCAAAATCAACTTCTGACCAGATAAACCGTGTGAAGAAGAAGTAGGAGCCCTTGCACAGAAAGAAAACAGACAAAGAAACAGTATGTTAGTAAGCATGATGATGAACGTTTCTTGTTCAAAGGAGGACATATAAAATGGGCCCGAGTCCTATTTGGCTATTTTCTTTCCAGCACAAGTATACCTTCTCATAGTTGTTACCGTTGCACCATAGAACAACCAAAAGAACTGCACGAAGTAAAGGGTATAAGATTCATAACTTCATACACCTAAATAGTGAAAATAAATGCGTAGCACAAATGAAATAATTTCAAGATATGAAACACCCAAATATCAATGGCATTAAAGGATTTTCTCATTATTTTGAATCTTATACTGTTATTAATTTGCAGCATAAGCTAGCTTTGGTTGTATGTTAGTGTTTACCAACAAAACTGAAGGACCTTATTACTTACTTTGAGGGTAAACCTTACAATTTATTACTATATGCAGTTTGCAGAGTTTGAAATTGGAAAGAAAATTAAAGGTTCTTAAGCCTGACCGCATAAAAGCTACATGATAAATGATTGTATAAACATTTAATGTTAGTTCTGATCTCCAGCCTACCCCAACTTGCTTTGGAAGAAGGTTTTGTTGTTGTTCATAAAAGAACATATAAAAAAACTACACAATTAGAAGTGCCTATTATTAAGAAACAACAGGGTTTATTTCCCCATCTATGTTGCAACGCGAGTTTACAGGGGTGACCTACATGTCAGTCACCCCTGTATTGTGGGCACCCTGGTATTTCCTGTTAAGCCGACATGTGAGCCATCGCTGCCAGCTCGGATTGGCATGGACATAAAAAAATGAAATAAAACCTATAGTTTTGGGTGCCGGGAATATTCGATAGAATCTCTTAACATGCTGCTTTAATAGCCAGGTCGACCCCGCTGTTCTTTTTCTAAAAATAAAAAAACAAATTATCTCAAAATTGCATGTGTTGAACGCAAAAATGTGGCAAACTTTGAACTCACCACACTGTATCCGAGTGCAAATATTGTTTGCTTTGCCATTTGTTTTAAGCTCCGCTGATAAAACACTGAGCATATAGTACATAAATCCCAGAACAATATCCAGGCAAAGATTGGGCGCCACTTGGTAGAGTTGACAAAAACTAGCCATAAGAAGCAAGGGACCTGTGCATAATACATGATCTTTTCAGTAACTCATGTGTAGTATTGTCTCAACGAATGTCAAGTGGAGTATGATTCTGTGCAGGGAAGGTGATCCCAGCTAGAAATATATTACTGGAACATGCAAACGAACAATTTTAAGTATCAAACGAAATATAATATACGAATCATGCAAGCAATTTTAAACTGTTACAATATATGAATCATGCTAGGCTCCGATTAACTACACAAGTAATGAAAATCAATCGATAGGGATACAGAAACTCAAAACAATAGGTTTGAGACTAATGTACCGGACACTAGGCCGGCGTGGAAGGAGTGGCAGCGGAAGATGTTGCCTCCGGTGGCTTTAATTTCTTGCAAGGCGTGCAAGACAGGTCGGAGGGGGCTTCGGACCAGAGCGTTCCATATAGCCCCGAGTTCCTCCAGACCCTGGCCCGTTGGCTCCACCAGATCCTCAGGGCTCAGCGGCGCGATCCACCACTTGGACTCGGGATCAGAAGGGGGCGGAGCGCAGGATACGCGCAGCCGTTTCGCTTGCCTGCCCTTGGGGACGCGTAGGGCACCGGCATTGGCGTGCCTCCACATCGATCCGGAGTTCATAACGCCGGTGGACGAACACCGGACGGAAGACGACGGAACGGTCGCCGTCCTCATGGCTAGAGGTTTTTGTGCGGATGCCTGCGACGGGGAACGCAGGGAGGCGCAGGCGCGGATGGTGGTGAAGGCGACGTGATGCGCGGCGGTGGATCGACAACAAACGCGATCCCCGGCGAAATCCAGCGGCACCATAGGAAGGGAGGGGACAGCGATCAGCGGGGGCGTGGTCGAGTGTGTTGCGGCGAGCTCGCGATGTTAAACCTCGCCGCCGAAGGACAGGGGAGCCCCCTATGTGTACGTCGCCCTACGCGAAGCCGCCGTGTAGCGCGGCCCAAGGCCCACTCCGCGTCCTCCTCGCTCGTACGACTTTTCTGCATACGTGATTGCCCACTCCGCGTCCTCCTCGCTCGTACGATTTTTCTGCACGCGTGATTACGTGAAGTGCTAGTAGCAGTTGGTGCTGATGTGATTTTTTTAGTCCGCCTAGCGCACATGAGGCGATTTGTTTTTTCTCAAGTTGCCACCGCGAGCTGCTTTCAGTCCAATAGCGGCAAAAGATAATATGTGTAGAAAAAGAAAAAAAAGTTATTTTTGATTTTTCTCGTGGTTTTAACTAATTTTACTTGGACTAAGAGATTATAAAGTAAATTTAAATAATGGTAAATAAGTGTTCTGTCACCTGGAACATTTGTTCCAATAATATGGAACAATTGTTCTATCACCTGGAACATTTGTTCCAGTAATAGAGAACATTTGTTCCAGCAACGAGGAACAATTGTTCCATCGGATGAGAACATTTGTTCCATCGGATGTTGTTTCAACAATTGAGAACAATTGTTCTATCAAATAAGAACAATTATTGAATTTAAAAAAATTAAAAAATATATTAATGTGGAATCTTATTTTGTTGCATTAATTGTAAGGATCAACACGGTTCAAACGGTTTCGAAAACAGAGTTACGATTGAGAAGAAAAATCATTTTGAAATTCAGAATTCACTTTCTCACACGCACTTCAATACTATGTTGACACGTGGCGCAGATTGATTCTCTGCTCAGCATGCACTTGCTCCGCGTCAGCGCTCATGTGCGCCCGCTCGCGCGCGTCAGCTTCTCCACCGCCAGCCCACGCTCACCGTTGGATGCAGTCTGGATCTAGTCTGGGCACGAATCGTAAAATATGCTATACGAAAGATTCCCGTAGCACGCGCTATTTATAGGGATTCCGAAAGGACAGAAGCGGCGCGAGCGGACAGAGGGGCCGTTGGGTTGGGCCGTACGAGCCAGGCAAGTGAGGAACGGACTCGTTCGTTATTCTTTTCCAATACGAAAACAAATACAAGTGTCAGATACGAACCAAATAGCTCGAAATTTAGGGGGGGGGGGGGGGGGGGGGCGGGGGGCTCGAAATTTGGGATCAAACAGCAGTACTGTTTTCGAGTAGACATTACATAAAGAAGAAATTCTTTGAGAACAAACTGTGGCAGAAAATTTTCGCGTACAAACTATCGCATGTTCCTGCAAGCGGCAGACGGATGCGTTGAAATATGCAATTGTAAAAAGAAAAAAAAAAGATCAAAGAAAGGAGCTATAACCAGTGACGAGCTGATGACCATGACAACACCAAACGACGTTACGCTGGGGCCATTTGACATCGCCAAGCATCCGCCTGAACAACGAGTCATTCTCCACGGATGAGTTTGGGGTTGTGAACTCACCGGGGGTTGCTGCGCCGCCGCTTCAAAGTGATCGGTGGCATCAATCAAATTCTGAATTTCCGTAGAGCCAGATGGTATAGCCGCCATATTTCGTCTGCTCGTTGGCTTGCACTGGCACGAGATATTCAGACAAGTGCTCTCAGTTTTTTTTTTTTTCGAAATTTGTTGGTTTAGAGGTGTTTGAAGACGATGGGGATGTTTGCTCGATCAGTGCCCTCGTGGAGTGCCGAATGCGTTGCGCTGTCTGCACCACGAGTTGTGCCAACGAACCGCGAACCCTCGAATGGATTCGAAGTGATTTAGCCGTAACCTGTCAGTTCATTCGTCATGTCTCTGCTGAACGGGCGCGGATCGTCTGCCTTAGAGGTGATTCACGGCAGGGGGGCACTTTTTGAACAGCAAAATGAGTCTAGCGCTACAGTAATTTTACAGTAAACACTGTAACAACCGTATCAAATTTACTGTTTGGAGGAACGGTAGAAACAGTGCCGATTCACTGTAGCGACGAATCTTGTCCATTGCACTTCGATCCGATGGCTCACGTTGCTTAAAGTCACACTTAAGGCATGGAGGAGGCACATCAGACGATCTTCTTCCCTGCTGAACTGGCTGCTCCTAATTCCGGTCACGTACGATCTAAGCATGGCTAAATTGATTATGCAGGTCGCCATACTGGAGTTTCTCAAACCAGAGTATGATCTCCATGATCACCGCAAGTCCAAACGAACGGCGACAGAGACCTCCCCGGCTTCCCCTATCGTCGCCAGCGGCGGGTGGTGCAGCAAAGGCTTCTGCCCCAGTGCCCTGACGTGTTCCAGGTCTTCACCGAACGCGAGGACACCAGGGGGAGGCTGGCTACGCAGGACGGACGCAGCTCGAGGTACTGTCCGCCACAGCCTGACGTCGTCGTCTCGCGTTTGCCATCCTCCCTCGCCGCTGCACGGCATTGATCGATTTGTTGTTGGTGCGCGGCCTGGGCTCGTAGAGGCAGACGGCCTTGGCATCAGAGACGGACGGCGGGCTGGATGGCCCCTCGGTCCCGGGCGCGTTGGACGACCTTTGCTGCCGCTCGGAGCGGCGCATGAGATGCAAAACTCGGGCACACAGGTGAGGTGAACCGCGGCAGCGCTGCTTCAGTTCAGAGTTACAGACTTTCGGAGCTTTACACAACGATGTTTCAGACATACGTTGATGGAGAACTTTTACGGTGTTTGCGAGGTACCAAGAGGTACCATAACATGGACCGTTGATCAAGTGAAGGGTAAGGTACGGAATAAAAATTATCATAACCGATGGCAGGTGGGTAATTATACGTTAATTAAGAGCCCTTTGTTTGGTTAGGTAAATAATTGCATGGTGTACTTTCTTTCCTTACTATGGTCACGGTATTTTCCTCTTCGCCAAACTTTCCTCTTAGAGTTCATGCATTCATGTTCCATCCTGTGCTGTTCCTGAACAAATATGTATGGATAGTGATTTTGTTGCAATCGGCGCATGATCATTTTTCATCCATGTTCACAGTAAGGTAGATAACGCGGGCACGATTGTTACTGAATTGTTGCATCTTTACTGAGTTTTTTATCGTTTCTGATGATTTAGTTTGGTAGGATCTAGAGGGGCGTGCGGTTGTTAGTTGATTTGAATTGAACAAGGCATATGCTAAGATTGAATTTGGCGCATGATAAATCTTTGTTGTTTCTGGTTACTGGATTTTATGGTTTGATCATTCATTTATGACGTTAAATACATAGTAAATGACACTTTACAAAGATAACTGACCGGATGGTTAAATATTTTAGTCTTTAAAATTTCGCTTCTTAGGTACAACAATTAAGATTACAGCCTGGCAAACTTGCAAAATTTAAGTAAGTTACCCAACAAGTCCCAAAAATCCCGGCGTCTGCACCCTACCCTATCTTCTTCCTTTCGCTCATCATGGGTCCCACGGCCATGGCTTTGACGATCAATGTTGAAACAAATGCACACTCTACGTAACTATATGTTAATCTTCATCTTCCCTCAAAAAAAAAATGTTAATCTTCATCTTGTGAAATCTGAATGGCACAAAGTAAATTCTCTTAAAAACCAAGTAAATAGGATTTAACAAAGTAAATATCATGGTAACACATATATCGGCACCACCATCGCCTCTCTCCATGGCTCCTAGCCTGTGAGCGCCTCGCCATGGGACCTCGCGGCATATTCTTGTTGTCTCGATCGAAGAAATATTGAAACCAAGTAAACAACAATCAAACAATGTAAATAGGAAAGGCAAGCGATTTGTTTCACGAATATATTTATGTCTCACCGTTTCATATTAGCCAATATATGAAATTACTTTTTTATCCTTAATACTTAAATATTTTCATCAATATTTTTGTACCTTTTGGTTGATACCTTTCATTGTGGAACGTAGGATTTAAGACAATAGACGGCCCACGTTAATCGCAAACACCGGAAGACTTCTCATGTTGATGTGATCGATGTTTATGCCCCGGATGCCTTGCTATTGGCCAAATTTCGTCTTTGGCCGCCATCTAAGAAAGTGACGCCAGCTGGGCACCCATTGAAATTCGAGAGACTACATCAGGTCATATTTTCGTTGAAGGGGCCACAAAGATTATGGTTAGTTCGAAAGATGAAATGGCCAACCTTTTGGCTCGTGGGTCCTCATCGCGTGCAACAGCAAGTACGAACATGAATCGGCAGTCAAGGTAAGCTTACACAAAGCACAGAATGTGTGTACTCTCTCTCTCTCTCTCTCTCTCTCTCTCTCTCTCTCTCTCTCTCTCTCTCTCTCTCGTGTGTACTCTCTCTCTCTCTCTCTCTCTCTCTCTCTCTCTCTCTCTCTCTCTCTCTCTCTCTCTCTCTCTCTCTCTCTCAGCATATATATGGTTTACTGTGAACTTAAAAGTTCAGCATGTATATATATATGCTGAGAACTCAAAAGTCAAGGTGTACACAAAAGCAAATATATATGGTTAATATGGTTTATTGTGTTTTCTAATGCTTTTTTACATGATTAAGATGTGGCATCTCAATTCTGCTGATCTTGTGTCAATGCTTTTTTTTCCATATGTGTCGCTCTCATGCCATCTTCACGATTTTTCTTGAACAAAAGAAGAAATCCGGTACGGCATCTGACAAGTCAGCGAGCAGTGACTGACATTTTATCGTCAAAGTTTCATTTAGTTGATCTTGCTGGATCGGTAAGGTCTAAGAATACAGGAGCTTAGGGGCAAAGGTTAAAAGAAGGTAAGGAAGGCTCTTCTAATACCTGTAAAAGTTACATTCAACAGATAAATGAACAAATTATTTTAAGTTCTAACTGTGTGTAGATACCATAATATTCATATTTTGTTCCTAAATACATTATAAAACTTGTAAACTCAAATAGTAACATAAAGTGTATATCCATTTGTGACCATTTCCTTGCTTCAAGATGGCCTTGGTTAGTAGAAGAAACCACAACATGGTGATTGAATCGAAGGATGGAGGTTGGTGATTGTGGGTCTTCGACATGAGCTCAAAATGATCCACATCAATATGTTCTTTTTTCATGTTCGCAAAAATGCTAATTGTGCAACTTACTGTTGTGCAAAATTGGTATCAGTGAGTCATGAAGTGATTATGTGATTGGGGTGGCATGGTTCTTTAGCCAATTATTATAATCTTGGTATGTTAAGAAAAAAAAACTTATACCCTAGTCATAGTATTATTGCTTATATAACACCTCTGTCTCTTTTTTAGATAAATATCTTTTCTCTTGAAGCATCAAGGAAACTATCAACCGTTACATTTCATCTTATAATATTATTATATTATAGATGTTTACTTTATAGATTTCCCTTCGCTAGATTATACCATAGATGTTTCCTTTATAATATAAAATTATAGAGAAATAAAAAGCGTACAAAGATAATTCAAAACTTAGCATGAGGATTTTTACATCAAACTGTGGGTAAATATACACCTAGATTTTCCATTGGCATATTTTAAACCTAATATGTTTATAAGTATTGAAATATTTTTAATACATTAATTAATATAGAACTCTAATCAGACTGTTTTTAAAATGAAAACATGAAGTAAAATAGAACTCTAACTAGAAGTTCTTGGAATATGCGGTAGAGCTTAGAATTTTATATGAAATTTTTTTATGTTTGTAGAAAAAAACATTTTAGTAAACTGACAAAAAGGGGTGCCTAACATGTAATTTTTTTTTCAAAGCACCGATTGAAAATCAACAACATCCAATCATCTTCCACCATCGTTTGCTCTTCATGTCGTCTCGCGTTTGCCGTTCTCTATCGCCACTGCGACGACATTGATCGGTCTGTTGGTGCGCGGCCTGAGCTCCTCGCGGCAGACGGCCTTGACATGAGGGCACGGGATGCATGACCCTCGACGGCGGGCGAGGTGGACCACTGCTACCGCTGGGAGCGGCGCATGAGATGCAGCACTCGGCCACACAGGCGAACCGCGGCAGCGCTGCTTCAGTTCAGAGTTTCAGACTTCGGAGTTTTTTTCCACAACGATGTTTCAGTTCGGACTTTCATATGTTGATGCGCGGTTGTATCAATTTGTTCAGTTTGACGGCAATAGCAACAGTGACGGACTATTTTCCCCAGTGACAGCGGGGCGCAGCAAACCTGAACGCAAGGCCACTCTGCACCGATGAGTTCGGTGTAACTCCCCCTCCTCACCAATGCCCACCAACCACCTCTTTTCTATACAAATCATTCAGCAGCTGTATCCACATTAGTTTTCTTCATGGGAGATGAGATGCTGACCCCTGCCTTGATGTCGACGTGTTGCCGTGATCCCGCCGGGGTTTCGCCGTTGCCGGTAAACAAGAGCTGCCCATTCCATGCGATTGGCTGGTTCGCATCAGACAAGATCCAGCAGAGCAAGACAGTTAGCAGCCATATTTTTGTGTGCTCGCGGACACTTGCAGCAGGTTGCACTTGCGCAAGATCTGCATATAAGTGGGCTCAGGTCCTTAAAGCCTGGTTTTTAGAGTTCAGACTAGTGATTCAAGAAGATAATGATCTTTTTTGCTCGATCCATGCAATGCTGTCCACACCGAACTGTTTTTCTTAACGTTTCTTCTTCAGGTTAGCTACTACTTGCAGCTGCAGCACAAGTGTTGTGATAATTATAATCAGAGTGGTCGCTGAATTCGTCGCTGTCACCGCAACGAACACCCAGCTCTGCACCCTTGCAGGATTCGCCGGAATTTGGCCCATACTTAACAGCTCACCCGTGTTGTTTGCAGCTTAAATTTCTACTAGGCAATGTGCTTTCTTTTGTCACGTACTCGTTGTCAATGCCTCATCTGAACGCGCAAAAGCACAAGAAACAGGGCGTGAGAACGGAGAACCCGTGCCGGCGGCTGCAAGCGGAGCCGCAACTTGTCCACCGACTGGGGGCAGTTCTCAGTGTTCACTGTTCAGCAAGCGAACGAGTGACCGTTAAGTTGATGAGACCGCTGACTGCGAACGAGATTCTGTAACCATGCGACCAAATTATCCTTTTCCACGTGTTAATTTTGATCAGATGGTCCGTTGCGGTTAGCATCACGATTCCAAACCATGAACTCGTGAATCCGTCTCGCTGTCTTTGCTGTAACAATCAGCGGCACGCCATGCCGTGTCAAATTGGCGATGCACGTGCCGCTGGACTCGAGATTCGTTATCGGCTTGTCTCGATTTGGATAAGACTGTTTTACGCCGGCAAGTCACGAACTGCTAATCCACTGTTACCCGCACGGCCCCACGTGATCTGAATCACATGATTGGCTGATTACCCGCTTCGCTCGTTTTGCCCGCCGCGCGGCCCTAGTTGTTCACCGTGGACGAATCACCCGGCAACCCAAGCCGCCGATAACTGGATGCGGCTTCCCTGCTCCCGCAGCCTGTTCCCATGCATGCTCCCGCCAGGTGTCACTCTCCTATTCGTTTCACATTTTGTTGTGGCCCAGCAGCCGTGGAGGTGTGGCCCCGCTTCGTGAGCGCCCTCTCCCGCTCCGTAACGTCGTTAGTTGCTCGAACCTGGCTGGCGGTAAAATATGCAGGGACACCAATGAGACGAAGAACAACAAAGCATCATTGAGTAATGGCGCCAAACGATAAAAGGGATCCAACAAATCCACTCTTGTATCAGGAAGATTTAGTCTCACAAAGGAAGAAGAGAGATTAAGACGCATAGGTGAGGATTTATCCCAACGCACAAGCACAACATCACTTGCCGGAGCATCCTGCCGAGGCACCAATGATTATCAGTAACTGGAGCATGAACATATCGAGCTTCGCCCTCCAACTGAACTGCAACACGAGAAGATGGAGCTTCGCCTGCGCAATCCGTCATACCCCAGAGACTCACAAGTCATCAATCCAATCGTCCACAGAATAAAATTTCCAACGATCTAAACTAATCACGAAAACACAAGGCAAGTAATCTGACCAAGCAGCTGCAGCTTCCTGATAAAGGAGTTACTTCTAGCAGGGCACGGCGTGCATGTCTTTACCGCCGTCCCCTACCGCTAGCTGTTGTGCAAGCACGGCCGGCTGGAGTTCTTTATGCGCGAGGTAGTCAGGATCTAAGCATCGGTAAGATTAATTGATTTGGCGGAGCAGCCGTGGATTTGGGCAGAGCTGGGCGAATCGAGCTTAACAGAATTTGAGCATTGACGTGATCGATTTGGCGGAGCTGCCATGGATTTCGGTGAGATCGATTTGGCGGAGGAAAGGGTAACGACGTGAATTGCCAGGGCTGTGCTCCGTGTCCTGGGCCCAAAGAGCAAACTCCTACGAATCAGAAAGCGACACCTGGCGGGAGCATGCATGGGAACAAGGCTGCGGGAGCAGGGAAGCCGCATCCATAACTCAAACAAATTCCATCTTTTGCGGAGAGCGGCAGCGAAAAATCTCGTCCCGGTGCGGATAGGCAGGAGCACGCGGACAAGGCGACGAGCATTGACTTCCACACCCACCTCCCCCTCCCTCCCAATCGGATCCGCCCGTGCTCGCCTATAAACTCTCCGTCTCCTCGCTCGCCGGGGTCCAGCTATCAACTGCCACCAATTTGTTTGATGCCGTCTCTTCTCCTCCCTTCCCACTCGCTGCTCCAACTTCCCACCCATCTCGACCTGCCTCGCTGTGCGGCCGCGCCGGCGGGATCATGGCCGGGGACGGGGAGGAGGTGTACGTGGCGGCCATCGACCAGGGCACCACCAGCACCAGGTTCATCATCTACGACCGGCACGCCAAGCCTGTCGCCTGGCACCAGCTCGAGTTCAAGCAGCACTACCCGGAAGAAGGGTGAGTGGACGGGCTTTCTTTGTTCGTTGGGGGCCGGAGATGGTTACAGTAAGAGCAACTTCAGCAATGGACCCTAAATTAAGGCCCTTACTTCTATTTTAAAGGCTGGTATGTAAAAATAGGGGTCCAAAAAGTTGCTTCAACTCCAGCAGTAGTGGCCTAAAGACCCTATTTCGTGTGGGACCCACTTGTTAGAGTTAAAAAAAAATTCCATCTTCTTCTTCCACGGCTCAACCCTGCCCGGAAGCTGCAACCCGCGTCCGCCGCGCGCCCGCCGCGCCGCGGGCCCGCGGCGCGCGCCGCTCCAGCCTACGACCTGCTCTGGCGCCACAGTAGAGGGCAAGACGAGGCGGAGATCGGGCACCGGCCGGGTGGAGGACCTGTGGGAGGTGGCGGAGCCGCAGCTGTCGCCGTCGGAGAAGCTCAACTCCTGCTTTGAGGACATTCCTGTCGCATCCTTCCCGAGCAGGCACCCCTCGCAAGGTAATCAATCAATCTGCCTAGTTCCCTTCCTCCCAATGCAGGAACTTCCTATAGCTTCAGACGATACTAGAATCGGAACAACCAGTTCTTTGGCATCGATTGCATCCCAGCATTTGGGTTGTTGTGTTGTTCGTATTGTTGCCTCTTCCTCTTCTTTCATTGGAGCTGCTGGATCAAAATCAAAAGTGTCTACTTTGAACTTGTGTCTGTATTGTACTTATTGTGAGTTCATGTAGGAGACATGTATCTTTTCAACAAGGTTTTATGGACTGGAAGCAAACGCGCGTGACCAGCATGGAGGAGTAGAAGTCGTCGCCGGGCATCGGACAGAGGCCCTGCAGGTCGTCAAGGTTGATCCCCGTGAGTCAGTCGTCTGCGGCCCCAGGCCGAGGTCGTCGAACTCGTGCACCTCCTCCATGGGCAGGACGGCCGGCGGCGAGGCGAGCTCCGGGATTTCCGTCTCCATCTTATCCTTTTGCTGGTGCATCTTCTCATCAGCTCGCCGCAGCAGGGGAAGGGGCGGAGGCCTTGCTCACGCCGCCCCGCTGGCCGGGCCCCGCGCCACCATCGGATGCGGCCACGGCCACCCGCGTGGCCGGCCCACACCACCATCCGCCTGCCAAAATCAAAGCTTAATCCTATTGAATCCCTGCGACATGTAGCCTAATCCAATCCAACTAGCAAAATCGAAGCATCTCGATGGGCTTGCGTGCGATTTCTGGACAGTGAAGCCTCGCATGCTCCTCCAAACTGAAAAGATTCCAATTGATAGCTCGTGGACAAGAGGAAGAGAGTGATTCGAGCAGCTCCCGCGGAGTCGGAGGGCAGCAAGGAGGAGGAGGCGGCGGAGGACGGGAGCCATTGGAGAAGGCATGAGACTTGGAGGCGGCCGGCCTACGTCGCCTAGTACAGGCGGCGCCAGCCTTCCCCTCGACGGCGGCGGACCCGCTGCGACGCTCCCCCTGTGCGGCCAGCGGGGAGAGGGGCGGCGCGCGGTGGGCGGAGAGGCGGCGCGCGGCGAGGCGTGGCGGCGCCCGGCGAGATGCGGCGGCGGCGTGCGGGAGGAGGAGGGAGAAGAGAGAAAAAAAAGGAAAAAGAAGATAAAATAAAAAGGAAAATGAAAAAAACGATGCCGCCCACGGATGAGGGGGGAGGTGGGAGGACCCTGGAAATGAGGGCTTGGAAGTGGAATTTGAGGTGGCATGTAAAATAAGGGCTCAAGTAGGGTCCCTGCTGGAGTTGATTTTTTTGACTCAAGACCCTAAAAATGAAGTAGGGTCTCAAGTAGGGTCTTTGCTGGAGTTGCTCTAACATGCCTGTCGCCTCGCACCGACGCGCGTTAACGAAGCGCGCGACCCCCGCCATCATCCGCCACGTGTCCTCCGGTCTTCTTCTTCCTCCGGACAGGTCGTCGACCGCCGCCCGCTGCCCAGCCGCCCCACCGCCCTCGCGCCTCCGTCGCCGTCCCCGGCGACGTCGCCGCCCGCCGCACGAGCCCCTCCCCCGCCCGCCGCCACCACCGGCGGCCGGCGGCGCCGCGCCGCCCGCCAACCGCCGCCGCACTAAATTCTCCGACGAGACGCCCCCGCCGCCTACCCCGCCCACTGCCCTCCTGGCACCCGCGGCTCCGACGGCGCCACCGCCGCACCGCCGCCCACCGCCAGGTCGCCCCCCCCCCCCCCCCCCCCCCCCCCGAACCCCTCCTCTATGTCCGGCGATGAATAGAGCTCCCCCACCCCCAACAACCTGGAACCCTAACCCCGCCGCCCTCCTCCACCTCCGGCGACGCGGCGGCGCCCTCGCCGCCGCGCCGCGCCGCGCCGCCCTTCCCCCGGCCGCTCGCCTCCGCTCGCGTCGCATGCTCCTCGATTGGAAACGAAGCAAGTTGGGCCAAGCCCACGTCAGAAGCAGGCCGGGCCACGCGCGCGAGGGACGCGCGGTAGCGCTTGCGCGCGTCCGTACGCGATATAGATTTATCGTTAAGGATTGTGGTGTGATCTGCGCGATGGTTTCTGAGGATCGAGAATTCTGAATGATTGGTTCACTTGAGGGATAAGAGAATTTTTAGTGTAAAGACGTGTTAGCTTTATTGACTGTTAAGTTCTGTATGCGTCACATGTTTGATATAGCTGCACTGTGCTTAGATGACTTGTTGTGAATTAGTTGACCATGCAATTTTTACATGGGTAATATCATGCCCTTCTCATGAAGTTGGCCCACATCTATAGATTTATTGGCACAAACTGTGTCGGACCTTGGAAGTTCACTTAATCATATTTCCACTACCACAAGTATTGATCGTCATGAGGATTTAAGTCCTCTTCTATACCAATTTGGCTGCTTTGACTTGTAATTTCCCCTTTCCATGTTCGTGCAAAATTGTCTAACCAACTGACCTTACTATAGCTTTATTGCTATTTACTAGTAATCATCTTCATGAATTATCAGGGTATTGACATTTGAACTACCGGCTTGATGATATTATTTCATGCCTGTAATGCGGCTCGATTTGTTGAGGAAACAACATATTATCATTATTCCACTTCAATCTGCGCGAAAGATAGATCAGTAACATACTGAACCATGGCGTATGCAGTGGTGCTCACTGCTGTTTGGTTCTACTAACTGTAGTCTGTACTATTCAGGGCAAGATGGTGAATTGTGTGCTTTATTTCTTTTTCTGAAGCTTAATTTTCCATTTAGCTGATTACCTTTGTATGCTTTTTGAACGACTAGATGGGTTGAGCATGATCCGATGGAGATTATAGAGACTGTGAAGGTGTGTATGGCAAACGCGGTTGACAAAGCCACTGCTGATGGGCATAATGTCGGTGCTGGTTTGAAGGCCATTGGGATCACAAATCAGAGGGAAACCACTGTTATGTGGAGTAAATCCACTGGTCTTCCACAAACGAGAACGCAAGTAATTAAGAGGCCAAGGAGGAGTACTTTACAGGAAGCAGCGAGTCGCAGGTGGGCGGCGGAGCGGTCGGCCCAGTAGGGGAGGAAGAGGATGTAGCGGCAACGGCAGAGGCGTAGTAGGAGGAGGAGGACAAACTGGGGCACGAGCGATAGAGGGGGATGATCCCGCGGGTGTGGTGGATCCTAGGGCTTCGGGCGGGCGCGGCGGAGGTTGCACAGGGCAGCTCGAGAGGGGTTAGCGAGGATGGCGCCGTGGAGGTGGTAGGGTGGCTGGAGCGGGGAGAGAGGGGCTCGGATGTGGTGGCGCCGGTGCCGGCGCTGCTGGTGCCGACTTCATCGGCGCCGGCGGTTGCCTGGGCGGCGGGGAAGTCGACGGAATGGATTCGGAGACAGAACATTGTTCGGATTTTGGGCCTTCCCCTCTTCTCTGCCTATTTGGCGGAAAGGTGCCTTGAAATTACGAGATTCATCGCACTAACACTCACTGTTTAGTGGGCCCAAGGCTACTGTTCTTCCTCATAGATCTCTATCTCTTCGCACCGGACTTAGAAAAAAGGCAAAAGGTTGGCGGGACGGTGAGAGAAGCGATGTTAGCCGCGCGGACAGGGTGTCATCGGTCGCAGTAGCGGTCGTTGATGAGGGGGGGATGCTGTTGAAGAGATGTGATTTCAGTTCACGAAGACGACATACCAGCGTCAATTTAGCAGTCGTTTTATGCATGACACGTAATTATAAGATGATTTACGAGACAACACATATAATGGATGATTGTTTTAGTTGTCTCGTATTAATTGCATCTTCCTTTAATTATGGATGAGAAAAAGAATGTTTATGAGTTGCATGACAACTACAACTCATACAATGGTGTGTAAGCCGTCTCATACTTTTAAATTTTAACGCTTGAGGTGGTTGCCTCGCGAAACAACCGCCTCTTTCTTTTTCCTCTCTCTCTTCCACCTCATCAAAAATCATACGTGACGTTGCATGAGACGGGCTACGAGACTGCCTACCTGCCCTAACCGAGAAAGGTTCACTAATGGTTATCCCCATGTCCAGTATTCCGAAATTTGGTTGTTGGTTAATGGAACTTTGTTCCCTGTCCAAAAATAATTTGTATTAAATATTTATATTTTCTTGTCCAAAAATAAATTTCTGATCCCACCCTGGTCCCTACCCGCCAATTAAAATCACCATTTCTATTTCTGCCCCGTTGGAGTTGATATTTTTTTTTTTTGTCAGGGAGCATGCTGAATCATAAAACACACAACAAGATACATCCAGCTTGTTCGCCTCGCTGTTTTGCAGCAGCTGCAATTCAGCAGCTACAGTGTTCTAGTTATTTCTTCAACAGCCGCTACAGTGTTCGCAGTTATTTCTTCAGCGGCCGCTATAGTAAAACAGCTACCAAACAACCTGGCGAACAAGCTGATCATTCCATCCGGCTCGCATTCAACTTTTAAATCTGCCACAAATCTTCATTCATCTCAAAGAATTAAGGCATTTTATAGCTATTTGACAAGAATAATACTTGACATGGCCGAGGTTATGACTTCGCCAAATGACAGTTATGGGATAGGGACCAAGGTTTTTAATATCGACGGTAACCGGTACGGACCGATTACTTCGGTTTACCGATTTTCAATCAGTTTTTTAATTTGAATTTAAATGAATTTAAAATTTGACAAAATTCATTCGGTTTTCATCATGGTTAACGGATTCAAAAACAGAGTGAAAAAACAAATTGAAGTTTCCAATCCAACCAAAATCAGCCACGTGTCGCCTCCCTCCCTCCTCCACCAGCCTGCCGGCGTACACAGGAGCGTTCTTCACACTTCGCACCAATATCAAAGCGTGCCCCATACAAGCATCGGGCTTACACATCCAGCTCGATCCAAAATTCCAAACCTGGAGAGACCGTGTGTATTTGTTGCGAAGTGTCGATCCCCTCTGACAAGCCGCTCCCCCGCTGCCGCCACCCACCTCCTTACCTCCCGCGGCCTACACCGCCGTCTCCTCCACTCCCGCGGGCATCCGACGGCGTATTGCTCCACAAGCGCGGCGTCGTCGTCGGAGGCCCCCTCGAAACGAACGATTTTAAGTATCAAACGAGATATAATATACAAATCATGCAAGCAATTTTAAACTGTTACAATATACTTATGAATCATGCTAGGCTCCGATTAACTAAACAAGCAATGAGAATCGATTAATAAGGATGCCCAAACTAAAAAACAATGGGTGTCAGACTCCTGTACCAGACACTAGGCCGGCGTGAAAGGAGCGGCAGCGGAAGATGTTTCCCCCAGTGGCCTTAATTTCTTGCAAGGCGAGCAAGACGGGCCGGAGGGGGCTTCGGACCAGAGCGTTCCATATAGCCTCGAGTTCCTCCAGACCCTGCCCCGTTGGCTCCACCAGATCCTCAGGGCTCAGTGGCGCGATCCACCACTTCAGAAGGGGGCGGAGCGCAGGATACGCGCAGCCGTTTCGCTTGCCTGCCCTTGGGGACGCGTAGGGCACCGGCATTGGCGTGCCTCCACATCGATCCGGAGTTCACGGCGCCGGTGGACGCATACCCGACGGAAGATGACAGGGCGGTCGCCGTCCTCATGGATAGAGATTTTTGTGCGGGTGCCTGCGACGGGGAACGCAGGGAGGCAGAGGCACGGATGGTGGCGAAGGCAACGGGATGCGCGGCGGTGGATCGCCAACAAACGCGATCCCCGGCGAAATCCGGCGGCATCATAGGAAGGGGACGGCGATCAGCGGGGGCGTGGTCGAGTGTGTTAGCGGCGAGCTCGCGATGTTAAACCTCGCCGCCGAAGGACAGCCGCCGCCTCGGCGCCGGGCGGCTAGATGGAGGCGGCGCGAGCGGGCTGTTGGGTTGGGCCGTAGGAGCCAGGCAAGTGAGGAATGGACTCGTCACGTACGAGTATTCTTTCCCGATACGAAAACAAATACAAGTGTCAGATACGAACGGAATAGCTCGAAATTTGGGATCAAACAGCAGCACTGAATTTTCCAGTAGACATCACATGACATAAATACCGATTGCACAGCAAACTGTTTTTGTGGAAGTACTACTAGTATTCACCACTGAACGAGTTTCAGTAATTTTCGAGTAGACATGACATAAAGAAGAAAATCTTTGAGAACAAACTGTGGCACAAAGTTTTTCGAGTACAAACTATCGGATGGTCCTGCAAGCGGCGAGCGGAGATGCGTTGCAACATGCACTTGTAAAAAGAAAGATCAAAGAAATGCGCGATAACCGGCGACGAACTGATGACCATGACAACACCAGATGTTGCTTATGCCGTTACGCTGGGCCATTTGACATCGCAAGTATTTGCCTGAACAACGAGTCATTCTGCACCGGCGAGTTTGGGGTTGTCGTGAATTCGCCGGGGTTGCTGCGCTGCCGCTTCAAAGTGATCGGTGGCATCAGGCAAATTCTGAATCTCCCACAGAGCAAAATGGTTCCCGTCATATTTCGTCTGCTCGTCGGCTTGCACTGGCACAAGATATTCAGATAATTTTGGTTTATAGGTGACTGAAGTGAAGACGAAGACGACGATACCCGCCAAAAAAAAAAAAAAAGTGAAGACGATGATGATGTTTGCACGCCCTATGCACTTGCAGCACTAGTGGAGTGCCGAATGCGTTGTCTGCTCCACGAGCAGAGCCAACGAACCGTGAGACCTTGAAAGGAATCGACGTAGTTTGGCCGTAACTTGTCAGTTCATTCGTCGTATCTCTGCTGAAATCTATTGATTGTGCAGGTCTCCATACTGGATTTTTTTGTCAAACCAGAAGTATGATCTACTTGATCACCGCAAGTTCACTGTCTCGAAGATTGACATGCCATCGGCCGTCCCAGAGCTCTGCTGCGGCCGACGCTGGCTGGCCGGACAATCAGTGTTTCACGGCATCCTTCGCTGCCGCCGTCTCGCCGACACGCTTCTCGGGGTCGGAGGTGGAGGCCTCGGTGCTGGCGGGCACTGACGGGACAAAGATGCCATCGAACAGAGCCTCGCAGAAGACCATCATGATTCACGGCCACGAACCTCTGCACCGCAGCCGCAGCCATACGCAGACGCCGCTCGCGGTGTTTATCGGGAGCGCCTGATGCAATTTTCGCAAAGAATATTGGATCGCGACCAGTAGTCGCGACGCAAATCAGGGTGAAGTCTTGGACCGCAGTCCAACGAACGGTGGCCGCGGCGCGCGACCTTCCCCTTGCTTCCCATCCGTTCGCCGGCGGCAGGTCGCGTCGCGGATGCTTATGACACCGTGCCCCTGACGTGTTCCAGGTCTTCATGGAACGCGATGACACCGGCGGGAGGTTGGACACGGAAGACGGAGTCCCCTCGAGGCCCGCCACAGCCCGACGCTGGCTGTCGTCTCGCGTTTGCAGTTCTCTCTATCTCGCCGCTGCGACGACATTGATCGACCTGTTGGTGCGCGGCCTGAGCTCCTTGCGGCAGACGGCCTTCACATGAAGGGCGCGGGATGCATGCCCCTCGACGGCGGGCGCGGTGGACCACTGCTGTCGCTTCGCTGGGAGTGGTGCATGAGATGCAGAACCCGGCTACATACACAGGCGAACCGCGGCAGCGCTGTTTCAGTTCGGTGTTTTACACAGCGATGTTTCAGACTCTACATGTTGATGTTTCAGAGTATCCAGTCTGTTACTCCCGCGTTTCGGCAATAGCAACAGTGAAGGGCTGTTTCCCCCCGGTGACCGCATGCCGCAGCAAACCTGAACGCAAGGCCGGCTCTTGATGGCGCCAGCCTCGACCTGAACATGCCACTCTGCACCGATGAGTTCGGTGCAACTCCCCTCACCAATGCCCATCCAAGCATCCAACCACCTCTTTTTTCTTGTACAAATCATTCAGCAACTGTAGCCACATTAGTTTTCTTCATGGGAGATGAGATGCTGACCCCTGCCTTGATGTCGACAGGTTGCCGTGATCCCGCCGGGGTTTGCCGGTAACCTAGTCCTGCCGGTTCCACGCGATTGGTTGGCTTTGGCTCGCATCGGACAAGATCCATCACAGCAAGACGGCACTTAGGGTGTGTTTGGTTTGGCTTTTATAGGTGCTTTTGCTTTTAAAAAAGTCAACAGCTAACCAAAGACACCGGCTGTGAGAAGATGCTGAAACAAAAAGCTGCTTTTTTTGTAGTTCATGCGCCACAGCACCTCTCGAGCTGCTTTTAGCGGCTGTGAGATGGGTAACTTCGCAAAAATTACCCGCCAGCCATCGGTTATGTAGCGTACCGGTTCGTTTTCTTTTCCTCCGCCTCCTCCCGTGAGCCCACTCTGCCGCGCGCCCGCTCCGTCGTGCACCCGCTCCGCCGTGAGGTTCGCCGCCAGGTCGCTCCGCCGCACCGGTGACCTGCCCTCCCTTCGCCGGCGACCATCCCTTTCTTTTCTTCGAGCTCCGTTGACCCTCCCTCCCGTATCGGGCGCGACGGGTGCGGCAGATCCCGCCCACACCAGCGCCAGGAGCGGTGGATCCCGGCAGCCTCCTCGCCGGGCCGAGGCAGCCCCGTCTGGACGCGCCATCATCGTCTGCACGGGAAGGCGGAAGAGCAACCACGACCATCTTTTCCCAGGCGTCAGAAAGAGGAAATTAACTGTGACAAACTGCATCAGGGGAAAGGTTCATTGGAATGGCGAGAAGCTGCAGAAACGGAAGGAGGAAGAAACAGGGAGGTGCGCGACCGAGTTGCGCAGCTCGAGGTGCGATGAATCGATGATTGACTCGCCGGAGAGGGAGAATTTCACGGAGAGGTTGAGGGTGGTCCATCGCCGGCCATGGAGAGTAAAATGAGTCGATCTCGGCCTTCACTGCGAAAGAGAGGGAGTGGCGGCCATGTGAGCCTCCGAAGCTTGCTAGGGAATCGATTTGCTGTGGAGGTTGGAGCAGGAACGCTGCACAGCAGCAGCTCGGCGTGAGCTTGTGCAGGGCGGCAATGGAGGAAGTTTGCGCAGTAGAGAAAACAAGGAAACAGAGAGAGGCTGGTTGGTGGGTCCCACATGCCCTATTTAGAATAAATTCAACGCTGCTCTCTCTCCTGCTTCTAAACACTAGTCTCACGGCTTGGAATTTTTTGTGAATTTTTGAGGGGACTGGTCAGGTCAGGATGAGCAAGTTTTGTTATTGCAAGATTTTCATATTGGAAATCTTTTTTAATTATAATTCCTGGAAAACAGAAATCTTTTCTTAAACTGAAAATTATGTTTTTCCTCTTGATTGATGAACCGAATGTTAAGTGGATGTAACATTTAAAAAGAAAAATAAAAATTCCCATTTTAAAACGATCAAAGACCACAATAGATTTCTCACAGCCACAGCTATTTTAACCAAACGGCTTTCTGCTTTTTTCACAGCTCAAAGTTCACAGCAACTTTTTCTACAGCTCACAGTCACAGCAGCTTTTTCCCACAGCCACAGCACAACCAAACACACCTTTAGCTTAGCAGCCATATTTTGTGCGCTCACGGACGCTTGCAGGATGCAGGTTGCACTTGCTCAATATTATCTGCAGACAAGTGGGGCTCAGGTCCTTAAAGCCTGGTTCAGAGTTTCAGAAGTTGTTGAAGTAGATAATGATCTTTTTTGCTCGATCCAAGCTATCCTATTCACACGGAACTGTTTTTCTTGACGTTTCTTCTTCAGGCAAGCTACTACTTGCAGCTGCTGCGCAAGTGGTGTGATAGTTAAACTCGGAGTGGTCGCTGAATTCGTCGCTGTCGCCGCCGCGAGCGGTCATCCGACGGAATTTTGCCATATCTAACAGTTTCATCACCCGTCGTGTTTGCAGCTGAAATTCCAAGGCGATGCGTCCTAATTTTTGTCACGTTCTCGTTGTCAATGTCGCTTCTGAACGCCGCAAGGGTACAAAGAATCTTGGCGTGAGAAAGAGGAGCTCGTGCCGCGCGCCGGCCGCCGCAAGCTGGCCTGCGACTTCTCCACGGACTGGTCAGTTCTCAGGGTTCAGTAAGCGAAGAAGTGACCGTTACGTTGATGAGACTATTGACCGCGAACAAAATTTCTGCAATCATGCGAGCAAATTATCCTTCTGCACATATACGTATCCATTTTGATTGGACGAACCTGTTGCGTTTAGCATCACGATCCCGAACCGGCGACTCCATGGACTCGTGAATCCGTCTCCCTGTCGTGCAGTAGCAATCACCACGGGCTTGCCATGTCAATGCACGTGTCACCGGACTCGAGATGCGTTATCGGCTTGCCTCGATCTGGATAACACCTTTTTACGCCGGCAATCCAATTGGATTATTCCTCGTGGAGGAATCAACCAGCAACCCAAGGCCCAAGCCGCCGATAACTCAAAAAAATACTACCAGCTTTTGCGGAGAGCGGAGCGGATAGGCAAGAGCACGCGGACAAGGCGACGGGCATTGACTTCCACGCCCACCTCCCCGGCTCTCCCTCCCAATCGGATCCGCCCGTGGTCGCCTATAAACTCTCCGCCTCCCTCGCTCGCCGGGGTCCAGCTCTCAACTGCCACCGATTTGTTTGACGCCGTCACTTCTCCTCCCTTCCCACTCTCTGCTCCCACCCATCTCGCCCTGCTTCGCTGTGCGGCCGCGCCGGCGGGATCATGGCCGGGGACGGGGAGGAGGTGTACGTGGCGGCCATCGACCAGGGCACCACCAGCACCAGGTTCATCATCTACGACCGCCACGCCAAGCCCGTCGCCTCGCACCAGCTCGAGTTCAAGCAGCACTACCCTGAAGCAGGGTGAGTGGACGGCTCTGTTTCTTCTTTGGGCGTTGATGGGTTGAATAGTATGTTGTGCTTCAAGGATTATGATGTGATCCTGTGAGATGATCTGTGGGCTGTGAGAATTTTGCACTGTTGGTTGGCTTGGAGGGAATCAGAGAGTTGCTAGCCTGACGTATTAGCTTTGTGTTTGTGATGGTTTGATCTGATGGTGTGAAAGGTTCAGTCTTACCTGTTAAGACCTGTATGCGTCACATACTCACATGTTTGATGTTTGCCCAACTAGTCTGTACTTAGACGACTTATCGGCGAAGTAGTGAAGTAGGGTCATGCCATGAGCTTCTCTGATGAATTTTCACAGATATATCGACTTACAAGGCACGAGTTCAGTTGGAGCTTGGTGTTTATTGGATCATATTCCACGCGACCACAGTGGATAAAAGTATCTCTATTTTGGTGCCTTTAACGTAGCCAACTGTGCTTTGACTTTCAGGTACCCCTTTCATGGGAATTTTTCTAGCAAACTGACCCAACTTTCAGCTGTATCGCTATTATACTAGTAATTTCTTCATGAACTCTCAGGAGTGTTGACTTTTGAACTACTAGCTTCAAGATGGTGTTTCATGGCTGTAACTGCCTGACCCAACTTTAGCTGTATCGCTATTATACTAGTAATTTCTTCATGAACTCTCAGGAGTGTTGACTTTTGAACTACCAGCTTCAAGATAGTGTTTCATGGTTGTAACTGCCTGATTTTTTAGGAACTAGTGTCTCTAATTCACTTTAATTTTCATCTGTTGATGTGTGAGAGGTCACCGGCCCACTGAATTATGGCCTTATGTTGTAATGCTCTATGCCCTTGGTTCTATTGACTGTAGCCTGTACTCTGTAGTGACAAGATGATGATTTTAATATTCATTTTTTTTTAGGCATAGTTTTGTGTTTGTTGGTTGTTGATGACCCCTGATTTTTCTTCTTTGTATGCTTGTTTGAATTACTAGATGGGTTGAGCATGATCCTATGGAGATTATAGAGACTGTGAAGGTGTGTATGGCGAATGCAGTTGACAAAGCCACGGCTAATGGATGCAATGTTGATGCTGGTTTAAAGGGTATTGGGATCACAAATCAGAGGGAAACAACTGTTATGTGGAGCAAATCCACTGGTCGTCCATTGTACAACGCCATCGTGTGGATGGATGCTCGCACAAGCCCCATTTGCAGGTCTTCTTTTTTTCCATCAACAAATTTCTGTTAACATCTTGATATTGTCTGGTGTTTTCATCATGCTTCAACTATACAGGAGACTGGAAAGTGAGCTACCAGGTGGCCGAACCCATTTTGTAGAGACATGTGGGTTGCCAATAAGTACCTATTTCAGTGCTCTGAAGTTGCTATGGTTGATGGAAAATGTGGATGCTGTCAAGGATGCAGTCCGGACTGGTGATGCCTTGTTTGGCACAATTGATACCTGGTTGATCTGGAACCTTACTGGAGGCATCAATGGTGGGCACCATGTTACAGACTGCTCAAATGCATCTCGCACGATGCTTATGAATTTGAAGGCACTTGATTGGGACAAGCCAACACTTGATGCATTAGGAATTCCTGCTGAGGTTTTGCCAAAGATTATTAGTAATTCAGAGAAGATTGGGGTGGTTTCCACTGGGTTTCCCTTGGCAGGTGTCCCCATCTCAGGGTGCCTAGGAGATCAGCATGCTGCAATGCTTGGGCAGCTGTGCCAGAAGGGTGAAGCGAAAAGTACATACGGAACTGGTGCCTTCATCCTTCTCAACACAGGGGAAGAGGTTACCCAGTCCTCACATGGTCTTCTTAGCACAATTGCTTACAAGCTCGGCCCAAGCGCACCAACTAATTATGCTCTCGAAGGCTCCATCGCAATTGCTGGTGCAGCAGTTCAGTGGCTGAGGGATAGCCTTGGAATTATTCGGACAGCAGCTGAAATTGAAACATTGGCTCAAACTGTGCAGGATTCAGGTGGTGTGTATTTTGTTCCAGCATTCAATGGGTTGTTTGCACCATGGTGGAGGGATGACGCAAGGGGAATCTGCATAGGTATTACAAGGTTCACGAATAAAGGGCACATTGCCCGAGCAGTGCTCGAGAGTATGTGCTTTCAGGTGAACGATGTCCTTAGCTCCATGCACAAGGATGCTGGGGAAGCAGGAGAAGTGAAGAGTGCTGAAGGGGAGTTTTTGCTGCGTGTCGATGGCGGTGCTACTGTTAATGATCTCCTCATGCAGATTCAGGTAAAAATAAGGAACCACTTCTCCTTCCCAATAGTTTCTCTTTAAGAAACCTAGTAGTTTTTTTTTGTTGACTTGGAGCATTAATTATCTCACAGCTATAAAAACTATTTTCTATGAATGTCTGAGTTGAGCAAGTAAGATTAAGAAAGAATGATTTACTTGGTCACCACCACAAACACCTCGAAGCTTCATGCTTTTATAGCTGTGCTTTCGCATGCTGAAAATGGATCAATGCAATATATCAATTCTATGGGCGCTTCTTTTTCATTAAATTCATGTGTCACCAATTATTATATTTTATAGAAAAAATGGCTGCCCGCTTCTCTTTACCATACTTGACTTCAGACAGAAGCCACTACTTTTGTCAGATTCAAACTAGTGTAAAAACATGTACGTAACAAACTGTAGCAAAATGTGTACATTATCTTCTGGAATCTTTACTGCCTCAAATGCGAATGAAATTTGTGGCTAAATCACCCTCCATCCGATCCTATAATATGGCTTGCACATTGATCTTTCTGAAGGCAGCTTGGAAATCAATGTGTGTTGAAAGCAGTACAAGGCATAATATTCTGTATAAGCACTTTCCATTTGATTTACTGTGTAAATCTACTTGGTGAAGATTTCTTCTTTGAAATTGTCTTATCTTAGTTTCCATCAGATCTCTTACAAGTTAAAAACACCTATGTGCAGGCTGATTTATTGGGTAGCCCTGTTGTTAGACCTGCTGACATCGAGACAACAGCACTTGGAGCTGCATATGCTGCTGGGTTAGCTGCTGGTGTCTGGACGAAGGAGCAAGTGTTTGCAGGTTTGCACAAGGAGAACACGACGGTCTTCCGTCCGAAGTTGGACGAGGCTCACAGGAAGAAAAGAGCAGATTCATGGTACAAGGCGGTTTCAAGATCATTCGATCTGGCTGATCTCTCTCTTTAGATTCAGAAGAAGGCAAGTTGCGAATTATAGTTCTCCTGGCATCTGCCTGTCAGGCGCATGCCCTTGTCTGTGAATAAGCTGGTCTCTTCTGCATGCCGTCGAAAGGATTGTTTGTTGCTCTTTTGCGTTTATTGCAGAAGCAGATCATGATTGTCGTTACGAACATTGAGTACAGAAACAGTGTCGAACTGTTTTTTTCAAAAGGAGTTACGGAAAGGTTATGTGCTTATTGTGGTGTTTATGTGTAACTTGACTCCCATGTTCCTTCTCCTGGGTTATGAGCACCTCGTGGATTTAATACCGGTTGCTGAGGGTAAAATCTTCTCTCAGATACATTTGAACACGGGGAGATAGTTCATTACAGCTTAGGTTCATTGCTCTGGAAAATTAGGAGCTGGCGGTACTAGTACAATTTGAAGGTATCAATGCTTTTCTTTTCTCTAGGATTAAGTACAGAGAATGGAACCAATTTATTCTGCAGCGAACATTTCAAACTGAAATGATATTAGTCCTCACTTTTTTTTTTGAGGGAAATATTAGTCCTCACTTGCAACATGATTCTCCTCTCTGCGCAATGGGCCTTCGTGCAAGGTGTATGTGGTAGGCTACTGGACCGAACCGAAAGAAAGCATTTCTTCCACGAGTGTATACGTTTGCCTAAAAAAGACCATGCAATGGTTGAAGTTCTAGCGCTCTGTACCTCGCACCTTTTCCGCCGCATGAGGGAATGAAGGAACAACTTGCAGTCGCCGGCTGACTCGCGCCCCATCCGACCTGTCCGATTCTGGAGGCAAGTTAGTTCTTCCGAGGTACGGCCACACAACCCCACCGGCGCCAGAAACGCTGTAATCCTGACAGGTTCATGATCCTTACCATTTGTTCTTAATCTTAGAAATTTTAACATTTTCGCATAATTGTTAGAATTTTCATCAGAAAAATCGCATCATATTTGGTTTGATGAGATAGCATGGTGTTTTAAACGAACCGGGATCCGTGCCCCTAATCCCTCGCTTCAAAATCAAAGAATAGGGTTCTGCCTGTTTCGTTTCAGTGTAGGTGCCAATTCAGGTGAGAATTAAGCGGAATACTTTAGGGAAACCTAATGTGAATTTGTCAACGATTAGATCTACATAATTTCATGCATCTTACATCGGGGTGAAGATGGGTGTGCATACAGGAACACTGTTTTCCTTTTCTATTCCGTAACCAACTTAGACCATATTTGGAACACTGCGAATATCCCCTTGAGACCGCATCGAAAAATGAAATGGACATTGGTATGAACATAATATTGTTTCTTATTAAATAAAAATAAATAGTGCTTTCAGTTTTATTCAGACAAATGGATTGGTATACATTGCTAACCTGGTATCATGGCCAAAATAATAATAATAAAAATGTTGCAACTATTACGATCAGTTCCTTTGTGTGGTCCTCCTCTTGCACCTCTCCCAAGTGAAATGATTTTGAATAGGAAATGGCGATTGCGACTGTATGTTTAATTTTTTTTAGTTCATCTTATGTTCTGAAATGATTCTTTGGCATTCTTTTCCATTTTTATGTTATGAAAACACTTATGCTTTCATAATCTGATGAGCAGCATTTCCATTATAACGTTTTATAAGAAATCTTTAGAATATATAGTATTGCTCATTAGCTTTCTGGTTACATGGAAACTAAACTACAGTATTTTACAACTTTCAGAATCAATGCAATAAAAAATATCTGTAGATACTTATTTCTTGCACATCTTGATGTAGGAAGCTGCACTTGGTCTATTGATATTGGCGTACATCAGATTTCTTCTAGAGTATTATATTGGTAAATGGCTGTTGGTAAAAGCAATCAAGATTATTTTGTAGACATTGATAAGATGGTCAGCTATATGACTAGGGAAATAGATCTTTACTGGTCTGCACTTGAGTCTAGTGATGGAGACAAGTTACGCTCGATACACAAACTGCCCCAGCATATACTTGAGGTCGATAGAAATGCTTATGAGCCAATAATTTTATCAATCGGCCCTTACCACCATGGAGCTCATAATCTGGTACCCATGGAGAGAGAGAAATGGAAGTGTTTAGACTTCATTCTAAAGTTGAACTGTGAACTAAGCTTGCAGGATTACATCAGAGCAATATATAAGCTAGAGAAACAAGCCAAAAGTTATTACTCCCAGGAGATATCCATGGACAAAAAGAAGTTTATAGAGATGCTTTTGCTTGATTCATGCTTCATTTTAGTGAAGGTTGATGGTACTGTAGGAGCACCAATGCCATTAGAAGAGATCAATACCCATGAAATTGCTGGAACTGTTAATGATAAAAATGGAAAAGAATGGCTGGATTCTGGTCAAGCGGATGAGGGAAGCTCTGTGCAAAGATATACAACTGAGAAGCTGGTTCATGGAATTGAACTAACCAAATTATGTGATGGCCGAACTGAACCTGAAAGTAGTGCGGGTAAATATGAGCAAAAAACTGACTACCAATATGATTACAATGGTTCTGGAGACTGCTATTCTACCTATGCTTGGCATGACTTGTTCTTGCTGGAAAATCAAATTCCTTTCTTCATTATTGAAACAGTATACAATTTAGCCTTAAGCAAACGCAGGATGAAGGCGTTGCTTAGAGACAAAATTGTTGAATGTGTTGAAGATATGCTGCGTCAGTTTCCAAATGGAATTGAAGGATCTAATAGACCGAAAGATTTTCACCATTTGCTACACTTGTGCCATATGTTCCTGAGGCCTACCCATGAGTTTGTTGGACCTACTCAAGATCAGTCAAAGGTGGGGTTTTTCAATGGCCTTGTTCATTTAGGACAGAGTTACTTCGATGTTGCTCTTAACCAAGAGGACAACGAGCAACAAAAATTGTTAAGTCACTCGAAAGATTGCTTTCTAGATGAGAACTTACCTAGTCGTTGGCGTCAAGCAGTACAATACCATGAAGCAGGAGTTCATCTGAAGAAAAGGGAGTACAATGGCCATGACAGGCATTCGCTCCTGGACGTTAAGCTGAGCAATGGAGTTCTAGAAGTTCCGTGTTTCCCTATTGATGAAAGTACCGAATCTCTGTTCAAGAATTTAATTGCGTTTGAGCAAATGAATCCTCTTTTTGGAAATTGCGTCACAGCTTATATTACCTTTATGTCTCAGTTTGTAAGTACTCCTGAAGATGCCGTATTACTTTCCCAGAGAGGGGTAATAGTTCATATGCTGGATAGTGATGACGAAGTGTCAGCTATGTTCACCAGGCTCTGCACGCACATATATTTCAGTACTAATGATTACCATTACTTGAAGACTCTGTGTCATATATTGGAGGAGCATTACCAGAGCAGGCTAAATAGATGGCTGGCCTGGCTGTGGCGTAATCACTTCAGCAATCCTTGGTTAGCATTAGGTGTGTTCGCTGCCGTGATCGTATTACTGTGTACAATTATTCAAACCATATTCACAGTTCTAGCTTACAGTCCACCTCACTGATGTTGTAGTTTTTTTCTTTCACATTCCGATTGAACATCGTTGATATTTCCTGGACTGAATCGTTCCTGTCTCTCATTGATGGATTCAGATTAATTATAAATGCATAATCGGACTGATGGATTGCTTGGATAAATTGTGTCACAGTTGTGAACAGCCCAGAAAGAGGACCATTCAAAAGGTACAATGTAATGGAATAAACCCACAGCTTATACTTTGAGTATCAGGAAAAATCTTATTTTAGTATCATCAATTACTTAAAATAAAGAGTAAAATACAACTCCGTATCATGTAACGTTCGTTAATCAAGTTTAAAAGGCAATGGTTGACGACTTGACGTTAAATGACGTGATGTGAATATTACCTGATGTGATAAACTAATATAAACTGGCGAGGTAAGAACACCAAAGCATCTATTGCAATTATTTTTAGTGTTACTAACGATTATGTTGCAAATGTCACCTCTACAATTTGTACCATCTCTCAAACCACTTGTCGTCATTTTGTTTCACTTGGGAAAAGACACATGGGTGCGTTTGGTACTCCTGCTACATGGAGCAATTGCTCAGCTGGGCATTCTTGCCGAACCCGGCTACGCCCTGCTTGCAAACGCAACAAGTTTGGTTCGTGCGCCTTGCTTGCGGCAGTTGCTTTTTTTTAATATGCGAACGCGTTTTGCCGTCGCAGGTTAGCCAAATCGGTTCTCTCTCGAGAGCGATGTTTCTCTGGCCCCGGCAGGCTAGCTGGCCCTCAAAAGTTGGTTTATTTTGCTGGTTCCAAACACTAAACCTTGCCTGGCTAGGTTAGAATTTATTTTGCCAAGGATCCAAACGTACCCTATAGCTTTCCCAAGTAACCAGATACTCCCTCCTGTTTCAAAAAACTTGTCGTTTAGGACATTGACACGGTCTCCAAAACACAACTTTGACTAATAATTTTTGTTATAAAATATTTATAAAATATAGCGAAAGTATACTTTTATGAAATCATATTTCAATACGAATCTACTCATTTTATTTTCATATTTCTAAACTTAATGCGTAAAAAAATATTTGAAATCAAAGTTTAAAAAGTTTGACTTAAGACAACCTTAAAACGATAAGTTTTTTGACACAGAAGGGAGTATGGACTACTCAAATATGTCCGGTGTTCTCCCATGTGCTTTTAGCTTTTAGGTGGATCCTACATTAGATATTGATTCCAGCTAGATATTGACTCCTACTAGATATTGATTCCATCTAGCTCGCTACCCTAGGTTTTGCAAGATATTTGGATCTCTCTGTGCTTTACTGAGGAAATCCTTACGTTGCCAATATATATAGGCACGTCAAGCTGCTCATTCCGTCAGAACATTTCCACTTCCAAGTAGCAAAAGATGACCACCAGAGCAGTCTTAGTGTTCGCAGTTCTCTTGCTCTCTACCAACATGCTAGTTTATGTTGCCACTTCGCGAGAGGCTCCACCGGCAGCTCCGACTGATCACGCACACATTTTGGTGGCCGAAACAGGTCACAAGGTCTCGGCGTCAACCGCGCAGAAGATACCGGGATACAAGCTCGTGACTGGTTCGCATTTCATCATCTTCTCCTTCTTCTTCTTCTTTCCTCGAAAGACCCATTTCATCTTATTCGAGTCTCTTTTTCGTTCATTCATATCGAGCTGAAATAAGGCTTCGCTTTTTCTTGCTCCTCAGGTAGGGGCATCAACTCCGGCTCCGAAGAGAAGATCGTGTTCACTGCGCCCAATAATTTTGTACGACCGACTCGCCTTCCGCCGTGCAGGGCACAAGCATGCTAAGTATGTCGCGTACTAATCAAGAGATGCTGCAACTGTTTCTTCGTTCTGACGATTAAACAGCTACCGCAAAATGCCTAGTCCTTTTCATGTTGTAATCGAACTCTGTACTTGGACATGATGATGACTTAAATAAATAAGCAGAAGATATTTCAATTTGTCTTCCCACTGTTATGGAGATTCGACAGGTGGTCTTCTTGGGTGAGTTATCACGTGCGAATTCTATTTTTCCTCTTGTTTACGGAAGTATACAATGAATCGATTGATGTGGGTTTGAGGCCGCAATGGTGAATGTGTTTCATCTCTTCTAGATATTCATGACAGTATGCATTTCAATGCTCCATCCAGTTGCTTTCGTGGCTGCATGCGTCCCCACAATTCACATCCCCACGTGCGGTGCGGCCGATAGGAACAAAACTAGAAATTCAGTGACGCGCAAATACCCTTTTTCTTCTCTATAAAGAGCTACACGAACACTCTGTTGACGCGCAGAATGATTTTTCCTTATAACTTTTATTAAACAGAGAATCACAGAATTTTACAACTATATCTTTTAGTAAAAAAAAAAAGCAAGGGCCAAAGTGAACACCCCCCCGGCCCCCCGGCAAAAAAAAAAGAAGAAGAAGAACATCAAAATCTTGGACGGCTGTGACTTGTGAAACCTCGAGGAACAAGATGAGTCTCCAACGAAACTTTAGTCCTTTCCAATGAAGATTATTTCCTGAAGTTTCTGAAAGGAAACTGCGGCTGGCTGGATCTGGCCGATCCGGACCTTTGCAAAAAAAAAAAAAAAAGGATCTCCACTGATCAAAGGGAACTATCCCTCTCTTATTTGTTCTACGGTCGATTTTCGACGAGTTGCCAGATCTGTAAACTTGGGGTATTTTTCTTCCTAGGTGACAGGTTCTCTATCGAATTGTGAGTATGCCCCTTTCTCTGTTTCCTCTTTCTGAACACCTTCAGACCAATTATTTATACTAATTAATTTCGCAATGTGAAGGTGAATAGAATGATATTTGAAAGCTATTGAACTTAATTTTTTTCTTTTCTTTTTTGGTTCTCAAAGATATTATGTTTTTGTTCCGCGATGAAATTTGAAACCCCCAATCAGGCGCAATTTCATACCTAATTTTCGTCTGAGAAAAGGCACTAGAGAATATTTGTTATCCCCTATTATAAGCAATCCTTAGGGCCTAGGATCCATATAGAGACACAAATGTTTCATGAAATTTCTACATTGAAAACACGATCTGAGAATGGAACTGGCTCTCTTGGTTTAGCTTTTGAATTGTGCTCAATAGATTGGCATAATAAATATTGGACGGAGTGTGGCTTGTTCAGCTATTTCATATCTTTACTGTTTCCCAGTATAGATATAATAAACCATATTATCTCAACAGGTTACGATGCCGCATGTTCCAAGAACAAAAGCGAAGCAAGTGAACATGACTGAACTGATCAAATCCATGTCTGAAGAACTCGACTATTATTGGTCATTGGGCGTTGAACGTGATTATGAAACAGAATCATGCCTAATCTACAAGGTGCAGCAACATATACGTGATTCTGACAGATTTTCATATGAGCCTTGCATTGTATCAGTTGGTCCATATCATCACGGTTCAGCAAGTTTGCAAGGTATGGAGAAAGAAAAATGGGGTTATCTGGACATGATCATCAGGTTAAACTGCGACAAGAATTTGCTGGATTACGTAAAAGCAGTTGAGGCGCTAGCAAAACGTGCAAGAAACTGCTATTCTGAATACATCAATATGGATAGTGAAACCTTCTTGCAGATGCTCTTACTTGATGGCTGCTACATTCTGTGTTCTCTTGGGGCTGTTAACAGACTTGTGCAAAATAGACTAGAACATTCTGAATGTGCAAGTGTTCATGAAACAGGAGCTGTTGGTGGGGAACAACCAGAGCACGTGAAGAATGAGGATATCTTAAGAGAGAATGATACAACCTGTCAAGTCACCATCGAAGAAATCAGAAAAGAGGAAACTGGAGACCAAACTGGGTATTGGTTTATCAGATTCATCAATCACGATCTGTTATTGCTGGAAAATCAGATACCCTTTTTCATTGTGAAAACAATATTTGAGCTTGTCACAGTTAACTGTGCTTCGCCGCCATGTCTGACCGATGAACTTGCAAAGTATGTGGAGTCTGCTTTGCTTTGGTATCCAAAAGCAAATTTGGATTCTGATAGAACAAAAAACTTCCACCATTTGCTTCACTTGTGTCATATTTACTTTCAACCAAGCAAGAGGCTGGAGGAAGACAGCAATTCTGAGTTGGGGCCTCACTATATTAACAGATTTCTTAGTTTTGGGCGCAAATATTTCAGAATAAGCCATTATCTAGAAAACAGTGATCACGATTCATCATTCCAAAACGACATGGACACACTTGAAAGTGGGAACCATCTTAATCGCTGGAGACGAGCTGCACAGTATCTGGAAGCTGGAATAAGATTTAAGAAACGGGAATATGATAAACTCGACCCTCATTCTCTGTTAGACGTTAGATTTCTTAATGGTGAAATGGAGATCCCATGTCTTGTTATTGATGAGCACGCAGGAAGTCTTTTTCGGAACCTCATTGCATTCGAACAAACGTGTCCTCAGTTTGGGGATGACTTCACTGCTTACATCGTGTTCTTGTCTCAGCTCATAAGCATGCCAGAAGATGTCACACTGCTTGGTCAAAGAGAAATCATTGTGCACCATCTTGACAGTGATGACAAGGTATCCGATCTCTTCACCTTGCTCAGCAAAGATGTGGTCTTCGATTTCAATGGTAACTACTACCTGAAATCTCTGTGCCAGACTCTAGAAGATCGCTATCAGAGTCGCATCAACCGATGGATGTCATGGCTGTGGCTCAACCATTTTAGCAATCCATGGTTGGCCGTGGCTGCATTTGCGACGGTCATCGTCCTCGTCTGCACGATCGTGCAAACTGTTTATGGTATACTGGCGTATGTTAATCCGCCAAAGTAGAAGAACTGAAGTAGCAGCAACAGTCGCCTATGTTCATATCATTTACGTCGTGAAAACTTTCAGAAGTACGAGGTGATATCGGTTAGCGTCCTTTCAATCTTTCCCGTTCATGTTCAGAAAAATACACTCGAAACGAGCCACTTGTTCAGTTGCTCGCGTTAGCAGTGTCTGTCGCCTGACATCTAAGACATTCCGATGTTTCACCGATAGTCCGTGCAACTAACGTATTGGGCTTTCTTGGTGGCGATTCAGGCTTCTCGACACGATGGAGGCGTCCGTGGCGAGTCTTGACGCTCTAGCGGTTGCAGTTTGCAGTCTCTGGCGTCAAGCAGAATTCTCGGAGAAAGTAATAGGCGTCAAGAAGGAATGAGAACGAGACACAAAATAGAAAGTTTCTTATTTGTCCATCTTGATTCGATTCAAATTATCAGAAGTCATACTATCTTTTTTAACAAAGGGCCATCTTTGTTGATCTTCCGGTTTTCTGGTTGTTGCTATACAAACTGAATACGTAGCAGTTTCATGTTTGTGAATAGAATGTGGCATTTGTTGCAGTTTTTCGCAACGTGTTGCAAGTCGACCCGTACGATTTTGTACAACAGTACAGAAAATGCTTTGATAGATCATTCTTCAATTCCTTTTCTTTAGAAAACCGGCCGAGCACTGGCATTGATTTATAGAATTATTAGAAATACATCATGATGTGGGACACTCTTCAACGTAAGGTTTGGATTGAAAAAAAGAATGCCACAATTTTACACTAAGCAAAAGGCGAGCAACTCAGGAGGCAGGACACCTCTGTTTTATGTGTAGGCCCTGGCCAGCGGCCAATCACATGAAGCTTGCAGCTAACAAGCTCATGGCATAGATGGCGGAAGTGGCGGTGGACGGAAGATGGTATTGGGTGACCCGAATATGACCTTCTCTTCTTGATTCTTCATCCTTCCCTACTCTTGGCATAGATGGCGGAAGTGGCGGTGGACGGAAGATGGTATTGGGTGACCCGAATATGACCTTCTCTTCTTGATACTTCATGTTTCCATCATTCCCTGCTCTTGGCATAGATGGCGGAAGCGGTGGTGGACGGAAGATGGTATTGGGTGACCCGAATATGACCTTCTCTTCTTGATTCTTCATGCTTCCATCATTCCCTGCTCTTGGCATAGATGGGGGAAGCGGCGGTGGACGAAAGATGGTATTGGGTGACCCGAATATGACCTTCTCTTCTTGATTCTTCATGCTTCCATCTTTCCCTGCTCTTGGCATAGATGGCGGAAGTGGCAGTGGACGGAAGATGGTATTGGGTGACCCAAATATGACCTTCTCTTCTTGATTCTTCATGCTTCCATCCTTCCCTTCTCTTGGAATAGATGGCGGAAGTGGCGGTGGACGGAAGATGGTATTGGGTGACCCGAATATGACCTTCTCTTCTTCATTCTTCATCCTTCCCTGCAGACATTAGAAGTTGATGATGTATGAAGCCAAATCTTGTGGTTCGAGTATGAATGGGTGCCTTATGATTTACCTGTCCCTTCAACTGAAGGAGCGGTTGCTCCATCATGTGGATGTGTCGATGTATCTTCCTGCGCTGGCGCAGAGCAGGAAATTAGCTCGCTTGAGGCGAGAAGAACAATGACAATGGCAAGCACTGCTCCTTGCATCTTGGAAATATTTCTCCTCTCTTCCTTCTACCTTTCTTGTTCTCTTGACGAGAAGGGAACTTATTTTACTCTTATGCGTGTGTTCCTCTTTTATAGCTGTAGCGCAGATGTTTTCAGGTGCCCATAAGCCAAAACGTTATGACGTTTCAGGTACGGAGGAAACCCACAGCCATTACTTGGCATGCGGCAGTTTATTTGGACCCTCCTAGTGCTACTTAATCCCTCTACTACACGTTACAACATGCAAGTATACTGTGACTCCGTTTAGTTACAAATGAAATTGCTAAGGCAATCGAAACAGCTTTGCCTTGGTATCGAAAATCAATTCAGTAATATTTGCTCTTTGTGTTTGAGCAAACCTGCCCTCGGTATGGAGATGACTTCACTCCCTATATCGTTTTTCTGTCCCAAGCTTATAAGGGTGCCTGAAGATGTCACGCTTCTTGGCCAGAGAGAAATCATTTTGCATCACCTTGATAGCGACGAGGGGATGTCGGATCAAACGGTAACCGTTACTTGAAATATCTGTGCCAGAGTATGGAAGCTCACTATCAGAGTCGAATCAAACGGTGGATGGCATGGCTATGGTTGAATCACTTTCAGTAACCCATGGTTGGCCTTGCGACAGTCATTGTCCTCGTCCGCACGATCGTGCAAACTGTTTATGGTATAATAGTTGCGTATGTTAATTCGCCAAAATAGAAGTACTGAAGTAGCAGCAAGCCAGCAACAATCGCCTATGCTCATGTCAGGTCCTTCACGAAAGATATTTCAGAGAAGGAGATTCTACCGGTTTGCGTTCTTTCAGTCTTTCCCCGTTCATGTTCTGAAAAATACACTCGCTGAAACAAGTAACTTATTCAGTAGCTTCCATTATCAGTGTTGACAAGAAATTGTGAAGTTTGGTTGATAGTTGATGCATCGCGTAGCATAACTTGTGTATAGTCATGATAACATTGACAAGGAAATGATGATGATGATGCACGCTTAATGCCGTCGAGCATGTCTTCTTTATTCTGTGTTATTACTTGAGTCTGAATTTCCTTCAGTTCAGGACTTCGTGGGCAGATGAGTCCAAGCCATCGCAAGGAATGCCATTGCCATGCGACGATGCAGATAGGCATTATTTCAGGCGTCCACCGAGATCACTCTAGGAAACGGAGAAAAATGCCTGTTTTGGAGAGAGAGATGGCTGCAAGGGCGAGCACCACAAGATATAGCACCGACCCTATTCAAGCTGGCACGTTTTAAAAACAGAACTGTGGCTCAAGAGCTGAATGATGCCAATTGGATTGTTTCAGTGAGAAAAATATCAACCCAACAGCAAGCACTTGAATTTGTGACCCTGCATTCTTTAATCCGGAACATTGTTTTGCAAGAGAACGTGCAGGATCAAGTAACATGGAAATGGACCTCAGATGGAAAATACACCTCGGCTTCAGCATACAGAGTTCAGTTCCTAGGCGCACATGCCCCGTTTCCAACGCTCACGTTGTGGAAAGCCAAAGTTGAGCCGAAGGTCATCTTCTTCGCATGGACGGCAATGCATGAGAAAATATTGACTGCGGACAACCTTGAGAAGAGATGATGGCAGCACAACCCAACATGCCCCTGTGCCAAGCTGACAATGAAGATGTGGAACATTTGCGTACGGCCTGCATTTTTGCTAAACAGGTAATACAACTAGTATGGCGCTGGACAGGTTTTGCAGGTGTTCAACTTCGGAATGCACACGATCAAGGGGTTGCTCCATGGCTCATTCAGAACACCGACACGATCAATAGGCCACAACGACGCAGAGCAGCCGGAATAATTTTCTACACGCGGTGGAATGTATGGAAGGAGCCAAACAGGCGCATTTTTGAAAACAAGACAAAAGACCACAATCAGGTGGCCATCAGCCTGTTCGGTAGGCTGCAGCTGCGGCTGCGGCTGCAGAAAAATAACTGCGAACACTGTAGCTGCTGCTGAAGAAATAATACTGTGCCGTTTGGCTTCGACATATCCCAGGCTTTGCTGCACACCTTGTGGCAGCAGATTGTAATCCTACCATGATCTAATAAAGGTCTCTTCTTTCATCGTAAAAAAAGAAAAAATAACTGCGAACACTGTTGCTGTATGCTGCAAAACCTCCAACCGAACATGCCGGATGATGACAAAGGAAGAAATTGATCTGTTTAATCTCGCTAACAGACGCCATGAAGAGCCAAGTGGACATAATGCTGCTGCAGAACCGACACCTAAATTTCACTTACTATAGCTAGACCTGCCTGCCGCCTGCTGGCCAGCGTGTTGGCCTGCAGTTTTCTTTCTTTCTGTTTGTTCCCGTTTTTTCTTTCTCCTCGTCTCTCTGCAGCTACGGCTGCGGCTGCAGAAAAATAACTGAAAACACTGTAGCTGCTGCTGAAAACACTGTAGCTGCTATTGAAAAAATAACTGCAAACAGCGAGACAAACACGCTGTATATCTCTGAGCAAGTCAGCTACGGCTGTCTTAGACTGTAATAAGTTGTACTGCGATTTGATCTCTTTTTTCTTAATGCAAAGGCAGCACACCTGCCACGTTTCCGTAAAAAAAAAAAAAGACTTCGTGTGAGGCGCTGCGAAGTTCGGAAACGTTTAGATGCCGTCCATCTAATCATCAATTGTTAACTTGATTGGACGACACATACTATGATGTTTCGAATTTTGACTCCAGGAATCCAAAATTCACCGAACGTGTTGCAAAGTTCGATATATTCGGAAGGGGAAGAACCGTATCAGATCGTGATCCTGCAGTGCAGGTGCAGTGGTGCACCTGAACCGCCTCTCTGAGCGTCCCACGAGCCACGACACGACTCCATCCATCTGACCATCGCCACGACCGCCACCATCATCCCGTCTCGACCACCGCCCGCCCCCTCCACCCCGCGCCGCCCCGCCCCACCTGCTGTGCTGCCCCCACTCCACCCCGCCGCCTCCGCCTCCCCCGATGTCCACCCCGTCCGCGCCGCCGCCGTGCCCGCACCTCGCCGCGCACCGCCTGTCCTCGCGCCCGCTCCGCTTCCTCCGCCGCTGCCTGCGCGTGCGCCCGCTCGGCCGGCCCGAGATCCGCCGGGACCCGCGCGAGCTGCCGCGCTGCACGCCCTGCGCCGCGGCCGCATCGCCATCCCCCTCCCGCGCCGCGTCCCGCCTCTACGCCTGCCTCTCCTGCGCCGCCGTCTTCTGCCCCTCGCACGCCGCGGCGCACGCGGCCGCGTCCGCGCCGGGCCACCAGATCGCCGTCGACGTCGACCGCGCCGAGCTCTTCTGCGCCGCGTGCGGCGACCAGGTCTACGACCCCGACTTCGACCAGGCCGTCTTCCTCGCGCAGTCCTCCTCGCTCCTCCCCTCCACCTCCGCCTCCGCCTCCGCCGCCGCCTCCGCGTCCCCGTCCCCGGCGGCGTCGGGGCCCCGCAAGCGCCGGCGCGTGGACTACCGCGCGTGGGCACCAGATCCGGCCGAGTTCGCGCTCATGAGCTCCGCCGACCCCACCACGTCCGCGTCCGCCGTCGCGCCCGCCGGCCTGCGCGGGCTCAACAACCTCGGCAACACCTGCTTCATGAACTCCGTGCTCCAGGCGCTCCTCCACGCGCCGCCGCTCCGCAACTACTTCCTCGGCGATCGCCACAACCGCTTCCTCTGCCCGCGCCGCACGCCCGTCAGGAACCGCGCCGTCGAGGCCGACGCCGCCAAGGCCGCGTGCCTCGCGTGCGATCTCGACGAGATCTACTCCGCCGCCTTCTCCGGGGAGCGCACGCCGTACAGCCCCGCCAAGTTCCTATATAGGTCTGGACTCTGGATCTCGTGCACTATCTTTCTTTCCGTTGGATCCATTGCGAATCGAGAAGGCTATAGATAGTAGTATATATATGTTGAGCGAAATGGGTGCGTTGATATATTGTAAGGTGGGGGAGGGAATCTTGGCCAGGATGTTAATTTGTATTGATATGTTGCAAATGATACAGTGTTGTTGCTATGCTATGATTTGGTACTGTTTGTACATAAATCATGATCATATATATTGCAAATGGAAACTGCCTAACCTAAAACACAAGGAAGTCACGTGACCAGAGGAAATGTAGCTAGAAAAAAGGAGGCATATTATACTACTATGCCCTGATTTTCCGTCGTCTTGTTTGATTAAATGTCATCAATATATCAGTCATATGTGTCCTTCAGCTCCTCAATTAATGTATTGGGCTTTACTGCTTAAGTCGTCTAGCATGTGTAGCAGTCACCAGACTATGATTGTGAAAGTTACAATGCATGAGCACCTGTAAAATCAATACAGATAACTGTTTATCAGGTGCGTTTTTTTTTCAGAAAGGGACTGTTTATCAGGTGCATTTGAAGGTACTCTGCCCTTCTGGGGGCACCTTCTCTATCACAATTTCTCTGCTTGGGGATACATGGATAATATGAATTGCATGGTTTAGATTTAATTTTGCTGGTCCTCCATGATATTGAACATAGTGAACAGTATGTTGCATGTGTTTATTCTCCATCCTGAATGCAAATATTTATTTTTCTGATTATTGAATAATTGTGGTTTTTTAGCTGGTGGCAGCATGCATCTAACCTTGCAAGCTACGAGCAACAGGATGCACATGAATTTTTTATCTCCATCCTTGACCATATCCATGAAAATATAAAGGATGAGCAACACAAGTCACATGCCCAAGGTAGCTAGCTTCTCTCTGAACCAAAGACACTTGCATATTTGGCACTGTACTGATATGTGTATCAAATGCAATAAATTTGTTTATTATTTATGGCAAGTTAGTGTGCTCCGAAGTTATAATTTTGGCTCGATTAAGTTTAGAAAAAAAAACATATTATTGTACGTGTACCTAATAATAGGAGTACCAAGGGCATCCTATGGTTTAGGGCTCTTTCTGATTTCTCTGTTAGATACTCAACAGTGCAGCCAGATCCATCTGCTAAAATAGCAAAACTTGTGGTGGTAATTAACAATGTTTACTTGTTGGTCCCACTTCCCTTTGATGGGACAGCTCTAAATGAGCCTTGTACTGAAAAGGGCAAACAGGGAAAGCATAGCCTTGTACAGTTAAGGGAGCAAATCAGGTCAATATGTTTGGATAAAATGGAGAGAAACTTTCTTGTTGTTGATTTGCTGTACTGTGCTTTATGTTTTTTTTGGGGGAAATCCCCATATGATGTTGTATTCTAACATTGTAATTTGTTGTTATAATAGGTCATGGGGATTGTTGCATTGCCCACAGAGTGTTCTCTGGTATCTTGAGGTCAGATGTCACCTGCACAAGCTGTGGGTTCACATCTACAACTTTTGAACCCTGTATGGACATCTCCTTAGGCTTGGATGCTGGATGCAGTAACAATTGTCTTGGTCTTACAAACACAAAGCCGCATGTGCGCAACGGGGAACGAAGCTTGGCTGGTGTGAGTCCCAAGGTAACAACACTCATGAGATGCCTGGAGCGGTTTACAAGGGCTGAGAGGCTTGATGCTGACCAGAAGTTCTTCTGTGAACGTTGCAAGGAGAGGCAAGAGTCCCTGAAGCAAATGTCCATTCGAAGGCTTCCATTAGTTTCCTGCTTTCATATTAAGAGATTTGAGCATTCATCAGTCAAAAAGATGTCGAGGAAAGTTGATAATTGTTTGCAGTTTCCTTTTTCCCTTGACATGGCACCTTACCTGTCATCTTCTATTCTCAGAAGTAGATATGGTAACCGCATATTTCCGTCAGAAGCTAGTGATGCAGATGCAATTTCAGAACTGTCAACAGAATTTGAAATATTTGCAGTGATCACACATAGCGGTAAACTAGAAGCTGGCCACTATGTGACATACCTCAGGTTGAACAACCACTGGTACAAATGTGATGATGCCTGGGTAACCAGAGTTGAGGAGCATACTGTAAGGACTTCTCAGGCATACATGCTCTTCTATGTGCAGAAGACGCTTTACTACAAAGCTTGTGAAAGAGCGGCAGCAGTCTGATCAGAACTTAACATTAGTTGCATTTTTCTACTCAACCAGGAAAAGTAGCCGTGGAATCAAATACACACAGTGTTCTGTACAAACATGATGCCAGCACAGCCATCGAGCCAGATGGTGGTCAAAGTTTTGCATTCTCATTGACCTACAGATCAAACCAGAGGGCTTTTTCTGGCGATTTTCTTTGCAGCCAGCTGCCCAGAAGGAAGATAGACCAATTTTATGTGTTTTTAAACCAGCTTATTATCCTGATTTATGGATTTCTTGTGGTGATTTTCATAAATCGGAGCACCTCATTATTTGGTACCATCGATGGTGGTGATGGTCTAACTAATTGTGCTGCTACCTGATGTATTGAGCAAGCAGAGAGGTGGGAAATGTAGAAAGTGAAAAGGGAACCGAATTTTTGATGTGTTCCTTCAGAAATTGTATGCATCTCTCTACTGAAGTTGGAGTTCATATCGCCCTTCTTTTCGTCTGTTGTTATGCTTATGATAAACTGAACAAATAGTTGTTTGGTCTACTGTACGTGTTCCTTTTCTGAAAACAAGGTGGGCAATATGAATCTCATTCAATGGAGCGAGGTCAGGAAACTTGAGGCAAGTTCCTAAATGAGCAATAACTTGCAGTTATGTGAGTTGCATACTCCGTTGTGAAAATTAGCCACGTTCTAACATAGAGAGGTGAGCCTTAGCAGAATTCTACATCTTGTACTCTTGTGTATGTGTGAGCTGAAACATTCTGTAGGCGTTTTCCTGGTAGTTACCGTTTTAAACTTGCCGAGCCCATGACGTTCAATTACGAAGGACGTCCAAACATGCAGTATCAAACTGAGGTCGCCATCCTCGTCTCGAGTATGTCATTTTCCCTCCTTCGCCACCGACCTCTTCTTCTTCTCCTCGCGACGGCGGTACCGCCTTCAAGCCTTGCTTTCGCGGAAGCCACCTCTCTTTACCTCGAACTCCATCTCGAACCCCGGAAGCTCCATGGCCACCTCTGCCCACGCGAGATCGCCGAAGGTGCTCGCCATTCTCACCGCCAGCGCCAACCTCGTTCCCTTCTTTGTCCCACCGCCGCTGGGCTTCTTGTCCTTCCTAGGCCCATGCTGAGTTAGTGGGCCGGCTTTGTGTGCGATTGTGCGTTGGCCCATTGGTCCGGCAAGCCGTGCTGACGAGTGTGACGCCGCGAATGGCAGCCCAAAAGAACCGGCCAGGCATTCAAGCAGCGTTGCCAGATTTCTTTCTGCCTCTGCTTGGAAGATCATGAACCTGTTAGGAGACAGTACTTCTGCTACGTGATAGTCATCTACTCATCTTCGTTGGTTCCAGCTGACTGACACGCCGCGCAGGCAAATAATCAAGATTCTAAGACAGACGCTTTTTTTTTTTTTTGAGCGATCAACGGGGGAGAGTATCCCCACCTGAAATTTCATTAAAACAGGCCATCAACAGGCCAAGGAACTCTGTTTACAACATGCTCAGCAAAAAAACATTTTCATAGAGGAAGAAAGACACCACGCGTCAACAGACGCCCATGATCAACGCCCATGACAGACGCTTTTCTAAAACGAGAAGGAACGCACAGCGCGCGCTCTTCGCTGACCGGCATGGATGGAGCCAACCATTACTGTGCCTACTGAAACGTCGTGGCTCTCGGAACCATCAAGGCACTGAAATGTGGGGGTCAAACCCATTTTGAGGAACACGCAAAGCTCAAACCCATTTTGAGGAACACGCAAAAGCTTTGCGTGTTAGAGTTTTATAGAAAGAAGATGGGGTGCAGAGAGGCACCAAGTTTTACAAAGAGTTTAAACCTCACCACAGAGTGGAATAGACAACCAACTAGTGAAATCACTACGATGCTACATTATTATTAAGACCATCCTCGACCCTATCTACGCTAGGCGCTGACATGTTCCACAGCTTTGCAAGCCTGCGCGCGCCCGCTGCAATCCACAGCTTGATCTCTACTCTGCAGGTGTCCATTAGGGAGGCTGGTGTGGAGAAGGAAGATTTAAATACCCTGGCATTTCTCTCCTTCCATACCGTCCACATCAGTAGGATGAACAGCGAGTCGAAACCTCGCCTATGTTGCTGCTGCATTGTGCGTCGCCAGCGCCTCCAACCTTGTTGCAGCGTAAGAGATGAAAATGGGCATTTCATTAAGGCCTCTGCTAGGTGGCTGAATGCCGTGGCCTCACCGCTTATTGCTGAAGCTAAAGCTTGCAGAGATGGTCTCCGGCTCATCACATCACGACGTCATCCACATGTGATTCTTGAGACAGAATCAAAAGTTCTGGTGGATCTCTGGAAGTCAAGAACAGAGCAGCGTTCAGAGATCACTGGAATTTTGGAAGAAATCCAAGAGCTTAGCCAAAACTTCGCCTCTTTTGTCTTAACTTTTGTAAAGCGCTCTGCTAATTTTGCGGCTCATTTATGTGCGAAAGAAGCATCGCTAGATAAACTTAATAGCTTGTGGGTTGGTGAAACTCCTCAGTTCCTGCTACGTTGTATGCAGGCAGATTGTAACCCGGTTGAATAAATAAAGAGGAGTTGCTCTTGGTCTCAAAAAAAAAAAAAAAAAAAAAAAAAAAAAAAAAAAAAAAAAAAAAAAAAAAAAACTTGTTGCAGCGTTGCCGCGCAAATGTGGGGGTCAAACCCATGGGTTCCATGACCTGGTCCTGCGCTCCAGTTTCCATGCCCGTCTGAGAAGTGAGAACGCAAGTTTGGCTGCTTAGTTCTGCTTCGCAAATGTTGCTCAAAACTCACACCCACAGGCACAAATAGATTAAATAAAACGAGCGCACACGCAGACCAACTTGAATAAGCCTAATCTATTGCTTGCTTATATCGTTTATTTGCGTACGCCTACATAATATCTGCATTCCTTAACTGCATTTGTGTGCATCTCATATCTACAGAATGCACGCTTGAGCAGACCTGTCAATTTTCTCACTAAATTTACAGTGCGGTAACAAGCTTATGTTATTCGTACTGCAGCTATATATAGCATTAGTGACGAACGTCACTGCTGATCCCAGCAGTTGCCTTTGCCTCATCGTCGGAAAGACTTCAGCCATTTGTAATTCCATATCTTCTCAAGTACTCACTGTTTAACAAATGTTGCAAATTTGAACTCAGGGGTGTTACGAATGTGTAGCAACATCTACGAACCATGGAGGGTTCCTTTGCATAAGCATAAACTGTGGTGTTCGCTTCGAAGGCTTCCGAGAGCTTTGAACTACCACTGAAGACTTTCTTTTAGTAACATGTTGACCTTATGAAGGTGCAAGTCGGCCATGGTTCGTTTCAAAAGAAAAAAAGAAAGAAAAAGAAAAGAAGGCCATGGTTATAAAGAGGTCCCAAGCAACTGTAACTCCCATCAACAGAGCCATGTCCTTCCTTACTTCCACATTAAGAGTTCTGAGCATTCGTCGGTCAAAGATTTCAAGGAAAGTTGATAACCGTTTACAGCGGCAACGTCTTCATATTACTGCAAACCATCTCAGAATGACTGCATACCTGGTACAGCAGCAATTAAGATTTCAGGAACACAAAAAATAAATTGGAAGCAGCGAAACGCCTCATCTTGTAGATAAGTTTGTAATGAGCTTTTAACTCGGTATAGATTTTTCAAGTCATGTACATTAATTCGAGCTTTGCTTTTCAGAGACAAAGACATGTCATGTGTGATATGTACGGCTGCAGCAGCTAGATGGCACACTGGTTAATGAATTCTGAAGAAATCCTAAATGCAAGCTTCTACGGGGCATATAAACTTACAAGTAAATCTTGAATCATGAAGATGAAACTCATAAAGCTGTGGGAGGTCCTTAGATAACGCGCAATGGTGCAATCAAAACTTAATGATAATGTTCCTAGAGGATCAGAACACGAAACTGAGAAAACATTCAGAATAATGACCAGAAGAATCACGGACGCAGACCAGATCAGAAGAGTTTCAGGATCGGATAGCTCACCTTGAGAGCGACCTTGCACGATGGACTTGACAGAGGAGTCCTACTCTTCTCCCTCCTCAGCTGCTGCCGCAGCCAACCGCCGTTGCCTCAGGATGAGGGAAGGCGTGCCGATTGTGTCATAGTTAAAGATCCAAATATCACACCCATTTTGCAGTACATCAAAACGAAAAGCTTCAGTGCTGTCGGTATCCCAAGCATGCATCATATCAATGTATTGTCGCAGATTATCTGAAGATCCAATTTTCAGGTTGTGTGCAACTTCTTTTTGCACTGCTCCAAGTCGCTGAGCCTCAGATAGCATAAGCGCCACACCTCTTACAGCTCTATGCCGTGCCACTGACATTACCTTTTGGCATTGTCACGAGTATACTTCCTCAAAGTGTGATAGAAGTCTTCTAACGAGCCTGCACCAATATTGATCCTTTCCCTGCATGCATCACCAAACTATGTTACTTTCCATACAATATTATTGTTTGTGCACTACAGCAATAGCAAGATATGAAGGACATAAAAAAAAAGATAGATTTGCACACACTCACAAGTTGTCATATTGTGATTCGTAGTCTATATTGATTGATTCGAAGAATGATGGAATTTCCTCATCCCAAAACTTGAAAAACGGGACACGGCTGGTTGCGGGTTCATCTTTTGCAAGAAACCGAAACGCAACAAAGTATAAGTTGTTGTCTTTAAACAGAAGTTGTACTCGATCTCCTGCATTAGATGAGTGAGGGAGGACTATCTCCACGATGTGAAATCTGAATCTCTGTTCAGCAGGGCGAGGGAGAGCACCAGGAGCATCGTTTGTGTAGTGAACCTCCGGTGGAGTTACTGGTCTGCCACAGAGCATGGCAGCACATATGGTACACATGTAAATAGACCTGAGTACCATCAGTTTGATGAAGGCAGTCGGCCCAGCATCAAGGCCTATGCGAAAAATCTTGATGTCCTGCAATGTAAGGTATAATATATACTTTAGTCATGCACCGATATTTCATAGAATTCATGAGCTAAGTAGAGGTAGATGAACTGACGTCTAGTTACAATTCAGCCTCAAATCAAAGCTTTACTTAGCTCACGGTGCAGTGAGCTTTGGTAGCCAACCAAACCCCCCTAAGCGATGGAGCTTTTAGGATTCAGGACAGAAACACTATCAGTGCTACTTCTAATTAAACAGCAGCACGCTCTCACTGTTACACGGACACCACGTTTCTATCGTTCTGCACCAAGACATCTAGCAGCAAGTCTGAATTTGAGACTTCTTAACCAAATGAAACCTGATACATGCTTGTCAAACAGGTAAAACAGGCACCAGATAAAATTAAAAAATGGATCTTTGGTAAAACAGCTAAATTGGATTATTCATGCAGGTATCAAGCTAATTCGCAAGTCTCAATCGCATCTCTCGGCCACGGCGCCACACCCTGTACCAACTGCTAATGCTTGACCAACATGCACAGTTAAAATGCGATCAAAATATGACCAAAGATTGAAACTTTATGCTTATGAAATCTAAGTGGGAGATCGATTGTTGCATAAACAGATGGATCTAGCAAAATTTAAAGACGTTTCATCCCCCAATCGGCACTGCGATGGTATTGATCGCCCACAACATGGACGCCAGCCGAACAGATGAGCAGGCAGATTTGGTCAAAATTTGGCAAAAGTTTCGATTTTTATGCCCGGAAAAGGTGAATGAGATGATCAATTCATGAATTTATAAGCACATATTCACACGGAACAAGATCAAGCAAAACTGAAATATCCTCAAAGGAGCATTTTTTTTTTACGGCTATTTACCTGCACACTCCGCTGCAGTTTTTCCTGCGCCCTTCCTTCCTGCGCCAGATGCTCTTTCTTGATTTCATCTCGTTTCCTCAAGAGCCTCAGCGCCGCTTGAAGCTCTTCGTCGTCGTTGGCCGCCATGGACGGCCAGCAGTCGCTCACCGTCAGCGGCTCGCTACCGCCACTGCCGACCACTGGGTCGCTCCGCCCCTTTACTCACAACTCGCGACTACTCCCCTCTCCTGGAGTTGAGGCTTGCTTGCTTTCCACTGCCGACCACTGCGTCGCTTGGCCGCCGCTGCTCGCGTTGAAAACCCTTCCCTTTCCTTCCCTTAAACCCACTCCCACCTTTTCTTGCTTGCTCCCTCGCCAGTGTCGCCACTCGCCTGTAGCTTCCCCTGCATTTTGTAGCCATGCGTTGAGCACCTGATGGGCCGCCCTGGGCTAAATGGCGGGCCATTATTTGTCATTCACAGTAGTGGGCTAGTCTCTTGGCTAGCAGCCCAAGCGATGCTCAGTCGTATCCATCTCAGAATGCTCTGTCTGAATGTGGTAAAGGCCATCCATGGTGACGGATTGGAACCATATGGCCACATCGTCAGGGAGATTAAGGCCAGGTCTACTGCTTTTGCATGCTCCGACGTGTACATGAGAGCAGGTTATCTAATACTGATGCCCATTTGATTGCTAGGGGATCAGTGTCTCTAGAATTAGATAGACATGTGTGGTTTTTAAAGCCCCCAGAGGGTGTTTGTAATCTAGTACCCCAGGCCGATGAATAAAGCATGGTGGTTTGCTCAAAAAAAAAAAAAATCCCCTCCCGAAAAAAAAAAACTCTATACATTCCACCAAAAAAGAAATGATGCGGCTCCTGTTTCCTATTTGGCAGCAGCAGTACTCCTATTGTTGTTTACTCTAAGAAAATGAGCATTCCTATTGTTAAATGTCTCAACGTACTGTTTTTCATTCTCTTAGAATTTCTTTCATGATCTTTTTTTTTTTAAATCCTGGATTGATATTACTAGCACATCAACACACGTGCAATCTATACAGGCTAGGATTTCTCGAATGTGTTTGAATAGTAGAGATTTGCAGAAAAATTTCTGGCATTTAATATTCAAGAGGACGAACAGTATATATGGCTTTGTTGACAAAAAAACTAAATTATATTTCAAGTGTTGGAAATAAGCCTGAATTCATCTATAACATATTAACAATTATTATCTAGGTAACTGTTTTTTAAGCGGATGGTGCTATAATAAGAATATAGTTCACAACATCTGGTGACTATGTAATATCATTACTTTCTTTTGTGCTTTGTACTGCTTTTTATTTTTTTTTCAATATATTATAATCTGTAGCGGGATTTGCCCCTTCAGTTCCTTAAAAAAAATAAAGACTATGTAATATCATTATTAGAGCTGTCGTGACTCGTGAGTATGCTATATTTTTTTTTCCGTATATCGTTAGCCCTTTTGACGCCGTTTAAAGAACACATAACTAAATAGGATTGCTTCATCTTCTCTCTTGGTATAACGGACACCGGATTTCTCCATTTTCTTTCAAAAAATTATCTAGCCTTATAGATACTTTCTAGCTAAAATGCTTTCAGTAATATGATAGATTTGCTTCCTTTAATCCTTGTGATGTACTATCCCATGTTTTAGCTTGTATACATTACTTTGAAGATGGGTACGTGTTAAACAAAAACCTATAGAGTAGAATTCTTTATGTTTTGTTGAACCGTTGAAGCATTCTCCCTGAGCTCAAAATGCAAAATGTTGGCTCCAAAGTATCTCGAGGCTTGATATCATTGCGTATGTTAAGATCCACATTTAATTTGGACCAACAAAATTATGGGGTTTTGTATTTTTAAGAGGATTCCTCCTGGAGCCTCCAAAAGTAATACAAGTAGACTGCTCAGAGTTACCAACAAGTTGACAGAAAGAATTTCATACCATAATGATTTATCAAGCTTCAAATAGCTTAAGAGGAAAGGCTTATTTGTTACATTATAAGAAGCTTCAAAAGAGTTTGAGCTGAAAATGCCTATAATCTGAAGGATGAGATAATTGAAGTTTGCCTTCGATTTTTGATATCCTGCAACACTTTACGTGCTTACCTACCACCACAAAATTGTACACGCTTCAACAGGTGCTACCGACAATGCACCAGTTCATCGCATCCGCGTGGCTCATCATTCCATCCTGTGCTATGGCATCTGCATCACGTTTTAGGATGAATTTGTAATAAAACTGAATCTAGAGGTATGTATTCATCTACAGGTGGAATAAAACGGACATCTATAAATGTAGACTTCTCCAAAGAAATATAAGCGTTCTCTCAAACCTCAACTAAACTGAGGTAACGCTAATATAACAAAACCAACAACACATACGTCACCACGATACAAGATAATCAACCTTCTTATCAGCTTTCACGTGGGTTTTTTTTGTATATATAATAAGTTACACCATAAGTTTCATGATAAACATTCAAGTCATGAACCTTTGTTTACAGATACATAGTAATGCCAATGTAAACAAAGGCAGATATAAAACAAGCACCTAGCAACAGCACCTACCAACCGAAACAGACAAGCTCACAGGCTTCAAAATACCACAGGATTATAACAAATGACAGAGACAGACTATTGCTTGAGAACTTTGAGATACCACTGAAGGCCTTGCTTTTAGTATCTTGATCAGCCAGGCCTATTTAGAGGAAAGCATACGCTTCCGAAGGCGCAAGTCCGCCATGGTTGTAAAGAGGGACCAACCAACAGTAAATTCCACCTGACAGAAACCAAGATCGCAAGTGTGGTGACTCTTGCGGGCCACTTTGGGTTTCAAAACAGCCTTACTTTCTCCAGCAACATCCGAATTGTCACCAACATGCGAAGCCACCACACGTAAAAACAGCTCCCCTTCTAGTTCCACAGAAACCACACTCCTTGAGAGTTTAATTTCACCATCACGGGTGATAGGCATCCTTCCATCTCTAGAATCAAGTAATACAATATCCTCTTGACTTGCACTGGCGGTGCAGCAAATGACTTGTCCTCGAAGATCATCTGGCCATGACCCAACAACTTTAGCACTTACTACAGTGGCCTCAACTGTTTGAAGAAGAACTGCAAATTTGACATCAATAGTGCTACGCTTGCTGGAGCAACGCCTGTGAATCATAAATGCATTCTTTTCGTAAAAAGTAATCCTGTTGTGATGGAAGAATTTCAGGCTCAACACTTTGTCCTCAGACTCCGTTTCCCCCTTCACTTTTAGATCAATTTCAAAATTGACTGGATCACGTATCACAACTGTGCGAGACGGACCTGTCAACATCAGGTATGAATCCTGCAAGCATCACAATAAAATGATCAACATGTAATTCCTGATATCTGGTTGCTTACATATAACAGTGAAGCAGGAGCAACCACTCTGTATCTGTGAAAATACTAGGATCAGGTGAGGTGACTAGTATGTAACAATATAGCAACCATCACAAACTTCTCTCCCCGCATATTACAAAGGCAACAACTGATTATTGCTGATATTTGATTGTTTCCACATAACAAGGAAGCAGGATGCCACCAAACTATATCAGTAAAAACACCAGGATCAGGTGAGTACTAAGCAGCAATGCAGCAACCATCAAACTTCTACCACAGATTTTAAAAGCCACGATTTTGCACATTCTACTGATGAGTGCTCCACAATTTAATCAGCCTTTTCTGTCCTTGCATTCACAGTTTAGTGCACATAACTCGAACGTAGCAGAGACCCCAGCAAAACATTATCTACAGCCGGGAATACATAAACTATTGCATGTATCAATAGCAGAGCAGTTTCATTAGCAGGCAAGGAGATGATAAACAGAAAATGTAAAAAAAATTACAAAAACACATTGATAGTTTTCAGTGGCAAGCTCAAAGAAAATGATAAAACAGAAAAGGTAAAACAAAAAAGCAAAACAAAATGCATACACAGATACGGTTGGATACCTTTTGAGTGAGAATTTGACAGTTATTCCTTTCACGCTCAAAAAGAAGGTTGCGATTATGATCTACCAAGTCCCTAACGGCAACATAGCCATAGACATGTAGTGGCCACTCGAGATCATCTTTGATTTCTGTCACTTGGACTGAGAAGATCTGCACAACATTTTCACAGCAAGCATTTTCTGGGATGGTTCCACTTGTATAGCGCATGGGAGCCAAAGAGGCTGTAGACGAAAAATATAAAGTAATTAATAGTTGCCATCAGAAAGCAATACTGTAGATGTTGAGTCTAATGTGTTTCTTAGCTCTCACGTCTCATTCAGCCCATAAAGCAAACGATAGTAAGAGGAATCATTCCCTTATTTGAGGACAAAAGAATAAAATAAAAAGTAAGCAGCACTTATCCCAATTAAATTATGTCAGATAGTATAATTTATGAAGAACAACCATATCGAATTGGTATCTTGTATCTTCACCTGGATTTTAACCTGATGGTGTACAAAATTGAAGTCTAATCGGTATTCTGTATCTTCACCTAGATTATTTCACCGGATATCATGCTTATAAAATAGATGTAGTGATGGGGGCACTCATTATCTGGCAACATTAGTAATAATATCTTTTTGTGCCAAATTGTTCCCTCCTGTGTCCTTACCGGACGAGTAAATGCTCTCTAGATTTCTTATTCTATGGGCTCCCTATCTAAGTCTTCTGCCAATTAAAAGGCTGAACCACCACAGCTTCTTCGCTGTATCAACATAATGCCAGAGAATAAATCATTGCAAAATTCCTATGTGTGTGTGTGTGTGTGTATGAGATGAATCATGACTTAACAACAGTATTTCCTTGTTCGTATACAATATAATTAATCAATTCTGAATCAATGAAATAACGGGTTGAGATTCCATCATTACTAGAGTTAAAATCATCTCAAAACGTCTCGCGTTCTAATCTATCTGTGCAGTAGTTTACGATAAAGATATGGTTAGTAGTCTACTGTCAAGTTGGACTAACCCAGAGAGAGAGAGAGAGAGAGAGAGAGAGAGAGAGAGATCATCCCCTTACTGTTTTTGTCGAAGGAGCCATAAGAGGGGCCAAAGCACTGTTCCCAGCCGCTTTGGTACATACGAAACGAGTCCTGGTCGCATTCCTCCTCATCCACTATCATCCTGTCCTCCTCTTCTTCGTCTCGAGTAGATCGATTCTTTCCCTCTTTCGCCACCGACTTCTTCACCTCGCGAAGGTAGTGCCACGAGGAGATGTTCCTGCCGCGGACGCTACTTCTCTTCGACTGATCTCCCGCGAACTCCATGTCGATCCCTGGAAGCTCCCTCGCTACCTCCGTCCACGCAAGCTCGCCGGAGATGCTCGTCATCCTCGCCGCCTCTCTTTTTCCCACCTCCGCAAGCTGGATTAGGGTTCTCTCTCTCCCTCTCTCACTCGGCCCCTCTCGATCTCTATCCGGACTGGGAATTTTTTTTTATTTTTAATCGATTTTTTAATTATATATTTATTAATAACCGCTTGTTTTCGAAATTTGCAGAACTAGTCGCCTAGTCGCCCGACAAAGGAGCGATTAAGCCTTGTCGCCCGATCAGAAGGCGATTTATGATGTAATCGCCCTTCAAAAATGCGATTAGACGATGGTGGGGCCTAATCGCCGGACAGCGGGCGACAACTGTAGCGAATTTTTCATTTTTCGAATTTTTCTGCGTTAACAACTAAGCCTTCCAAAATCTAAATTAAAAATACTTTTACACATTTAAAGTCAATGATGATTTTAATGGTGGTGAATAATATGTTGATGTAACCATTTTAACACAGAACAGCCCAAAAGTTGTTAGTAGTTTTAAACTAAAAATCTCTGAATCAGGCTAGCTGTTAAGCGCTAATTGAATTTTTAGACTATCTTAATCTTCTTTAAAAATTAAGAAAAAATTACTTAAATGCATTGTATCCTTAGTAGTACCAATATTTTTTTAAGCGTTAGGTTCCATATAAAATATTTAAATTTAAATTTAATTTGAGTTTGAATTTGAATTTGAATTTGAAGTTACAAATGACTATAATTTAAAATCTAATTTCAAACTATAACTTTCAGTTTGAGTTAAGAGGAGTCAGATTTTGAAATTAGATTTTAAATTATGGCCATTTGTAACTTCAAATTCAAATTAAATTCAAATATTTTATATGGAACCTAACGCTAAAAAAAATATATTGGTACTACTAAGGATACAATGCATTTAGGTAACTTTTTCTTAATTTTTAGAGAAGATTAAGATGGTCTAAAAATTCAATTAGCGTTTAACAGCTAGCCTGATTCAGAGATTTTTAGTTTAAAACTACCAATAACTTTTGGGTTGTTCTGTGTTAAAATGGTTGCATCAACATATTATTCATCATCATTAAAATCATCATTGACTTTAGATGTGTAAAAGTATTTTTAATTTAGACTTTGGGAGGCTTAGGTGTTAACGTAGATAGGCGACTAGGCCCTTGTCGCCCGCTGTCCGGGCGATTAGGCCCCACCAATATCTAATCGTCTTTTTGAAGGGTGATTACGGCATAAATCGCTCCCTGGTCGGGCGACTAGGCGACTAGGTCTGCAAATTTCGAAAACGAACTGTTATTAATAAAAATATAATAAAAAATCGATTAAAAATAAAAAAAATTCTCCGGACTGGAGTCCCGGACATGATTTTTGTCTACCAAGGCCCATGCCGGGATGGAAGAGGGCTCGCGTTGGCTTTTTGGGCTCGCGTTGTAGGCCCTTGTGCATTGGCCCATTGGTCCGTTTATATGGTTGTACTATGATGTTAGCTGTTTAAATGTTGCAAATGATTTCTTCGACCTCCCAGTTTTTTAGTATAAAAAAAATATACTCCCTTCGTTCCAAAATAGATGTCACTGTTGATTTTTAGACATCACGTTTGACTGCTCGTCTTATTCAAATTTTTTGATCAAATTCTATTTATTTTTGTACAACTTATTTTATCATTAGATGTATTTTAATCATGACATATTTGTTTTTATATTTGAGTAAATTTTTTGAATAAGACGAGTGCTCAAACGTGATGTCTAAAAGTCAACAGTGACATCTATTTTGGAACGGAAGGAGTATAATCTTTTTCATGATTTGTGTACAGTAAAAAAACGATGGCAGTGTTCGATCAAAATAGTTAACCTGTCTTTTAATATATCTTTTTTGCAAGGGAACCTGTCTTTTAATTTTACATATGCACGATAAAAACTTGTACCACGGACCACACCCCCAACTTGTAATGCATGGCGTGAACATACTTGGAAGAACCTTCTACGAGTGCTTGAGATTCAGTTTACGTTCTGGTTCACCAACGTTGGACAGCTATGAACTCTGGTGATCGACACGCCCCGCGGTAAAGTCAGTCAGGCGCCCGCATTTGCAAATGGTCAAGATTCTAAGATTACCACTTTTCTGAGACGAGAAGGAAACGCACAGCGCACAGTCGTACTGAGCATTACACTTTCCATCCAAGCTTCGCTGGGGGTCATGGAGCCAGCTATTGCCGTGCCCGTTACATGTTCGTGCTCTCAGAACCATCGAGGGGTCCTGAAATGTTGGCCAAACCCATGGGTTTTCAAGATCTGGTATTGCGCTGAACGCAAGGTTTGGTTGCTTGCTTCTGCTTCGCAAATGTTGCCCAAAACTCACCCAACAAGCATAAATAACGTTGGGGGTCAGTGATCAGTGATCTTATATACTAGTTTCTTTGCGCACTCCTGCGTACTTATCTGCATTTGCGTACATCTCGTGTGTGCACGCGAGCAGTGGTCAGTGATCTTCCTAATTTTTCAGTGCGGTATTAAGCTTCTGTTTTTTTGCACAACAGCTATATATAGCACTTGTGAACGAAGGTCACTCCTGAATTACGGTAGTGAACTTATTCAGAATCAGGCAATTGCCTTTGCATCATCATCGGAAAACGACTTCGGTCATTCAATTCCTTATCTTCTCAATTATACATGTTCGATGGATACAGCGCACAAGATACCTTGACGTGACATACGGACAAGTCCGTCGCACCCGAATCTTCTTCAGTTATACCGGCCTGAAAAAATTATGCACGACAGCAAGGACGACATCCATTTGGAGAAACGCTGACGAGGTCTTGTTGCTGTCAACTGCATCATGTAGCACAGCAAAATCAGCCGTTAGAGAACAATGCGCATTCCCCACTCTAGTTAGACCGGCGTAATGTTGTGGGACACGTCACGGTGCATCAAATCGATAAGCAGCAAACTTTTTTATCTGCCAACGGTGCGCCCACTTTCCTTTTGCGTCTTGTTTATCACCAAGGAATGATAGATAGGTGGTCCGTGCTATTGGCCAAGTTGGCCACGAAACGGGAGATGAGAGGCAGGCAAGTTTTGTCCTCTTTATTATTCTGGTCTGGATTGAAAAGCAGAGCAAAGCAAGCTCCGTGAGTGGATAATACTCGTCCCACCTGATGACGAACTTATCTGAACTAACAATACATGTGGTTACTTGGTTTGTAAGTGATTGATTCGAATGCAAAGCTGCAAGTATGCACACTACAAACAATATAAAAATGCAGTGCACGTTTATTTTTAGCGTCACAGGGTTCGTGTGCTAACGTAACAGCTATCAACATGGAGTTACTAGCCTAAGCTGAACGTTTTGAGTTCAGCATACGATACAACCCTGGTGGGCGATTGTCTGTCAGTTTCTGTCGATCTCGAACCGCTGGTCGTCTTTGCAAGCCTTTGAAGGTAAGTACGGTTTTTAAAACACACTGACGTGCACAATACTTCTTCCAAAGAAAACGCTCGCAAATCAACTTAATTTGACGTCCCCCAGCGTACCGTGCAAACTGGATCATCATCTTCAGTAACCCAGTTCGTTATTGATCGCCGTTTGACCTTAACGTTCACAACACAAGCAGAGTCTAATTAACCCAGCATTATTTTAGGCTCTCAAACACCGTGAACTGTACGTTAACGCGGTACACGTCAAAACTAAACAGCAGTTTTGCATGGACCACGACCGACAGTGCCGACCCGTCCTTCTTCCTCTTCCAAACGCGCCGGCACACTAGACCGTGCAGTGCACTGACCGGTGCGGCGGTGCCCAACCCAACCCCACGCCATTGACGCCGAGCCGAGACGGAACGGAACTCTTTCTGGGTCCCGACACGGCACAGGAGCATGAGATCGAAAGCGACCGGGAGTCCCCGCTGCATTCGCCAGGACAGCAACGGCCAGCGCGTCCGAACCCGACCGACAGCCTCCTCCTCTCTCCCCCACCCGCACCGCACGCACGCGCGAGCCAAATACACGACCCCGGCGCGCTCGCCTCGCGCACCCGATTCCCCAACCCAAAACCGCCGGCCAATCGCGCGTGCGCGCGCGCCCATCGCAAACTCGCCACCCAACCGCGCCGCGCCCCCTGCTCTGCTCGCTCTCCCGGCACCCCGCCCCGCTTCGTTGCCCCCGTCGCTTCGCTTGACGCCGAATCCACCACCACCGCCACCGCATCGTCTCCGCCCCGCACCGCCGGGCGAGCTCACCTCGGGAACACCAAAATTAGAAACTTCCGGTGGTAGGTCGCCCCAGCTTTACCCCACCCAACCCGACCCACGCCTTCTCCCTCCCCCGGCAAAACTGCAGCTGCCCTGCCCTCCCCCGCCTCGGCGCCTCTTCCCTTCCCCCTCCCCGCTCTTTCTGTGAGGAGGGAAGCCGGGCGGATGGCGGGGCGACGGGGCTCGCGCACCGGAAGCATGTGCCGGCTCGCGGGGCAGGTGGTGTGGTAGCCGGCCCCGGCCGCGGTTAAATTGCCCGCCTTCTCGCCGGGCAATTTAGTGTGCCGGAGGTGGAGACCTGTTTTCTGGGCATGGGTTCCAGTCTCAAGTACCGCGCGGGGCTCTGCCTGATTGCCGCCGTCGTGCTCATATGGGTCATCTCCGCCGAGGTCACGCAGGTACGGACTTCTTCCCGTGTTCCTTTGTTTACTAGCTTGTTAGTAATTCCCTGGCTCCGTAGATCTTGGCTACGAGATGCCTTTTTGGGTATATCGGATTAATTTGCGCATCGGCGTACTGTTCTGCATCTCGATTTTTATAAGTGATTGAAAATTGCTTTAGGGGAATGTTATGTGTCTCGGGCCTTGTTCTGAGTTAGAGTCCTGCCAAGCCTGCGCTTGTTCGTTTCCTTGATTACAAAAGAAAACTCAGTACATGTATCCCTTTAAATTTGGAGCAAGTGGTTACAAATTGCATGTTGATTCTCGGCAAATCGTCATTTTCAACATGCCTATCAGAAAACAACACAGTTTGTTTATTCCGTCACGAGTCTTCACTGCTTAGCTTGCCTTCTTCAGGTAAGTTATATGTCAGATCCTAAGCCACTTGAGGTGGTTGTGACAGCTTGGGCCACTAATGTCTAGCTGATTGGAGGTGGTTGTGATATTACTGATCACCTGCAATGCATCATTAAGTATTAGATGGGGAGCCTTACTTGCTTTAGATTTCCTTTCTTTTCACTTTGTTGTTCTTTTAAATCATATTCTCAAAGTCATAGTGGGCTTGATGTTTACAGTTCCAAGGGCATTGCATAACATTTTTTTTCTGGTTCTTAATTTCTTTTGGGTCTCTATGGAGTTCCAGTAAAATTCATCTTGTGACCTGTACTTTTCATTTTGGCATCTGAACTCAATTTCTTTTGCAGGGTATATTCACAAAGTACAGGCATCCGTTTGCAATTACTTACTTGGGGGCCTCCCTTATGGTCATATACCTACCTGTGTCATTTTTAAAAGATTTTATGTGCAATTTGATGAGAAGGCCTTCTGGAAGCACTAAAGCTTCAAAAGTTGCATGCAAGTCTTCCTTTGGAGGTAGTGCCCCACTGAAGAATGGAGAAATTCAGAAGATGTTGGAAATGGAGTCACAGAAAACACTAGTGATAAATTACACTGATGTGGAAGTTCCCATAGTGGAAGAAGCAAAACCACTTATATGTGGGATCACCGAAATTAATGATGGTGTTTTGAAGAAGCAGGAGCTTTCCACTAAGGAGATTGCAACTTATGGCTTGTATCTTTGTCCCTTATGGTTTGTGACAGAGGTAATTTTCTGTGCTTTTGCATGTTATTAGTACTTTGTAATATTAGGGGTCACAAGACAGGCACATGAACAACTGTAGCCATATTGTTTCCTATATTTCAATCATACGAGAAGTACTTTTGGTAAAGGTCACTCATTTTCTCTTACGCTGAATGAATGCAGTATTTATCAAATGCAGCACTTGCAAGAACTAGTGTTGCCAGTACAACTGTACTGTCTTCAACTTCGGGACTCTTCACTCTTTTCATCGGTGTATTACTTGGCCAAGATTCCATAAATGCTGCAAAAGTTATTGCTGTATTCATTAGCATGGCTGGTGTGGTAATGACAACTATGGGCCAGACTTGGGCATCTGATGAATCAGATGTAGGCAATTCTGGGTGAGTGATTTTCTTACTATGATTATCACAATTGCTCATGTGTATATGATGTTATAACTGTCTTTGTACTTAACTACTGTGCTTTTAACTTGCTTACTATTGGTTGCCTGCCACTGAGTTTTGGTCAAAAGAAGCTTAATATCATTGTGTTCCCTTTCCCTTGGACTTAGTATTGAGTTGGTTCTCCACAACCGACTTGGTTTCGGGTCAAAAGCAGTTTGAAATCGTCGTGTTTCATTTAGATGTGCCCATTGCATGGAAGTGATTATCATGATTCAAAAACAGTTCGGGGGAACTGCATTTCCTTGTTGCTGACATGTGCATTTTTCAAATGCAGGGCCACACAAAGGACTCTTTTGGGTGATATGTTTGGTCTTATGTCAGCTATTGCGTATGGGTTATTTACTGGTGGGCTGTTTACTTCTCTGCTTTGTGTGTAGTTGTTGTTGTTGTTTCTGAATTAACACTTATTTGTTTCGATTTTGTTACAGTGCTTCTCAAAAAGTTTTGTGGAGAGGAAGGAGAAAAAGTTGATGTCCAAAAGCTGTTTGGATATCTGGGACTTTTTACTCTTATTGCTCTCTGGTGGCTTGGTAATATTCTTGTATCCAAATTAATAATTGAAGCCTGGATTTGTTAAATATGCTAAACTTTGTATTTTTTTAATTTTAGTTTGGCCATTAACCGCACTAGGCATCGAGCCAAAGTTTTCAATGCCCCACTCAGCTAGTGTGGATGAAGTGGTGGTCGCAAATAGCCTGATCGGGAGTGTATTATCAGACTACTTCTGGTATGTATTAGAAGAAGAGTTATACCTTTTTATATTATTGGAATTTTTTGTTAATTGTGATAGTGAATCTTGTGTGTCAGGGCTCTTTCTGTTGTTTGGACAACTCCCTTGGTGGCTACTTTAGGCATGTCTCTCACAATTCCAATAGCAATGGTTGCTGATATGATCATTCATGGTCGCCACTATTCCACGGTCTACATACTTGGTTCTGTCCAGGTACGAATGCCATGCAACTGGCTCAGTTATATTTTTAACTTTATACCACTTTAACCTAATTTTCCGTTTTATGAAAATGGCACATAACGTGTTTTGCTATTGACATCACATGTTCAATTCTGTGTGCCTCTTAACAATTCCAGCTCGTGCCGTATGCATTTGTCAGTTGATTTACCCTTTGTGTTTCTTTCTCTTTCTCAGGTATTTTCCGGCTTTGTTATAGCAAACCTTGCAGATCGGTTTTCACGTTCTCTAGGGCTATAGTGTCATGAATTTGAACGGGGAGTGTACATCTGGAAGTTCAAAGTTTGGGTTGGTTTAGACAATACTCCAGAAAACTCTGGTCTTTAGTTTCACGCGGGCAGGGAAATGCCAGTAGTTCCCTTTGCCCCTTTACACACATAGGAATGATGAATTTTGCCGCGATGGATAGTAGCATCGAGCAGATGGAAACGAAACAGTATATGCTGTAGCAACCCTTTTCAACTGTAAATTCTCTCACTACAAAATGCTTGTCAATGTAAACTACCATGGGTCTCGGACATGTCAAAGATTTGCTTGCTTGTACTTTCCCTTGCTTCATTGCGGGTTCATCCTCGTGAATTGTAAATTTACTCATATTTATGCTGTACACTTGTACGAAGGGGAAAAAGGAACTGAATTGTCGGAAGTCAAGGATGAATTAGCTAAAAAAAATATGGATTTACAAGTTGTCCAAAAAAGAATTAACGCAACCGGGTCGAATTAGCGGTTCGGAATGAAGAAAGTGAAAAATGGAAATGACTTGGCACGAGAAATGTCAAAGTCAAAGGAGACCAAAAGTGTAGAACTAGAAGCTCTGTGCAAGAGATCAAAGTCAACGCCTCTCTTGTTCGACGCGATAGACGGCAAAGGAGGCGGTCTGATCGGGGTCGCGCAGGAGCGGCCGGACGACCCTGTCGACCTCAGCCACGTCGAAGCCGTGCTCCCGAAGCACGTCCACGCACTCCTGCACGCCGTCCCGCACCTCGCTCGCCGCCCACCCGACGGTGACGCCGTCCCGCCACAGCCCGCGCAGCGTGTCCGCCATCGCCGGCATGTCCTCCGGGTCGTAGAACACGTCCGACATGAGCACCACGTCCACCTCGTGCTGCTCCTGCTCGAGCTGATCACCCCACCGGAGCTCGCGCACGTCGGCCTGCGTGAGCCCGTTGGCCTCCGCGTTGGCCCTGAGGCCCGGGATCAGCGGCGCCACGTCCGTGAGCACGCAGCGCGCGGCGCCGAGGCAGGCCACGGCCGCGATGCCCGGGAGGCCCGTGGCGCCGGCGCCGAGCTCCAGCACGGTGGCGCCGCGGAGCCGGGCGGTGGCGGGGGACGAGGCGGCGAGGTGGGAGGCGAGCACGAGGGCGGAGTCCCAGAGCCACGAGCCCGTGAGCGCGCGGCCCGTGGCCGGGTCGTGCGTGCCGTCGCGCTCCACCACTGCCAGGGCGTGCCCGGCCACGACGACGTGCATCACGTCGTCGTCCATTTTCCGTTCTCATCTAGCTAGCTGCTCGAATTGGTTTAATTCCGCCGGCCGCGTTGCTCATATGCTGTTGGCCCGTCTCCGATCCCAATAAGAGGAACCATGGCAGGTAGGCAGCGGTCGAGGTGCTACCTGCAAGGCTGCAACGTGATTTGTTTTCTTGCCAATTTGGTAGCATAGTTTTATATATAATGTTCGACCAACCGAACATATTCGTTAACTTTGGGGATGATGGTTACTCTGGAATGTTCGGAACACTATATCTAATAATAATGGTGGTGTTTGGATCACCAGGACTGAACTTTATCACTTATGCCAAATAGAACTAAACAAAAGCTATTTGTTGATCTAATTGAACAAATAGTGGCTAATTCCTGGTTTACCCAACATTAGCACACTAGAGGTTAACCTTTTACCCCCCCCCCCCCCCCCCCCCCCCCCTCCTGCTGTTTTAAGCCAATCCAAACACCCCTGAACTTGTTTGGAAGATGTGTTCGTCCAACATATTTTCAACTTTCAACATGGTGCTTCCAGCAAAAGAAAACATGGCATAATAAACAAGTTTAAACTCCTAGCGCCCAAGATGGTCTGCAACTCGAGATAAGAGTACATCACATCACACCGAACCAAATTCAAAGATGCACTGCAACTAACAAGACCATATTAACTTATCCTTATTTATTCAAGCTTCGAGGGAAGAGCAGGGCACAGGCCGAAGAGTGGTATGTTAGATAATCTTGTTGATTTGCATTATTAGGAGCATGTTTAGTTTTGTGCATGTGTCAGTTTGTAATAGGCTAAATGGTAGATGAGTACGTGCTACATGGCGTAGAGGCCGGATCGACAGTGAGTAGAGGTCAGATCGGCAGCCAGGAGGTGAGTGCACGTTTGTGCCATTTGAGCTGGTTTCTGGATGTGCTTGCGGCCATGCGTTTGGCCAAGTCGTGGAGCATATCCAGGAGAGGGAAACGGTCCGCCCAAGTTGTTTGTTGAGGCATGCAGATGTGCGTGGCCTATACTCCCGGTCCCGGAGATGGGCGAGTCAAGCGGTGGAAGATGTGGCACCGCGTGAGTTTAGTTGCATTAGTTCAGGCATTACCTGGTCATGCGTCCGGCTCTTGCGGCAAGTTGTGCACGTCGTGAGGATTGGCCGTCAAGTTGATCAGTTAGTGTGTGTGTTTAAATACCAGTCCATGTATTCAGTTTAGACTAAGTTGAACAAGAGAAAAGGCATAGGTGTGTGTTGCCGAAAGGTCTCTGTGTGTTCCTCTTCGCGTTGTCCACCAGTTAGCTTTCTTCTTCCTTTTGCATCTAGCCTGTGCGTGTGTGTTCTTGGGTATCTCCAACATGGTATACTTAACACTTCATATCTCGTCAAGCTGCTGGTCCTGCTGCTCCTGATCGCCTCCGTTCGTCCCGCCACGCCGTTTACGCTGCTGCCGGGACGCGGGCGCTGTCGACGAGGAGGCACCGCTCATCCCGCGTCACCGCCTTGGCCTCCGTCCTGCTGCACCTGATCGCCTCCGCTCCGCCCGCCACGCCGTTTACTACGCCGCAGCCGCGGCGCGGGCGCTGTTGGCAACGCGGGGCCTCTCCTCCAGCCGTCTCCACCGTCGCCGCCGTCCCCGCCTCTCCTGCCGTCCACGCTGGGCCCGCCGTCCCCGCCACGCCCGCCGGCGCCGCCCTGTTGGCCCGGTCCGCCTTGGCCTCCGTCGCCGCCGCGGCCTCCACTGCCTCCAGGGCCGCCGTCGCCGCCACGGCCGCCGTCACCGCCGCGACCGCCGAGCCCTCCGGCCCCGCCTGTGCCGCCGTTGCCGCCGCGGCCTGGCCTCCACTGCCTCCAGGGCCGCCGTCGCCGCCGCGACCACCACCGAGCCCTCCGGCCCCGCCTGTGCCGCCGTGAGGGCCGATCGCGCGCCCGCCGCGTCCTCCTCGCCCGCCGCGCTGGCCCGGTTGGCCTGGCTCGCCCGGCTGGCCGGGCTCGCCCGGTTGTCCTCCCGTTCCGCCTCGTCCTCCCCTGCCACCGCGTCCTCCTCTGCCGCGTCGCCCTGCCGATTGGCCGATGTTGTCCGCCATTGGTGGTGGGCGGGGCTAGATGCCGGCGCAGAGGCAGAGAGGAGGGGAAACCTAGGCCGCCGCCGCCGCCGCCATCGCCATGAAGAAGAACGGGGAACGCATATATATGGACGAAGTAATCATCCCGCGACGGATCGCGGATTCCATTAATTAATTTTGCAACCCTTGATTTCGTTCCGTTTTCGGTTCCAACATTCCCCAGCGCGTCCCGTAACATCCGCTCTTGCCATAATGTGAGCGCCAAGAATGATCTCTCTCCTCGCCGCCCATGGGACGCCCTATGCCTACCGCGCGCTATCTGTAGCCTCCATGCAGCGCGGCCCACGGCCCACTAATGGGCGCCAGAGTGCAACCTAGCTTTCTGATTTTCAACGCGCGGGAGCAGGCAGCACGTGCGTTGCGTGCGTGCGGCAAGCAAACAACAAATGCGGTACAACAGCTCATTTTTTTTTTCTTGTACTACAACAGCTCGTGATTTTTCTGTGTTGCATACAATCAGTTGTGATAGCAGATCTTTCAGCAGATGAAAACAGTTTGTTTTAACAATGGAAAACAATTGTTCTATCACTTGAAACAATTGTTCCATCACTTGAAAACATTTGTTCTAGCAATGGAGAACAATTGTTCCAACAATAAAAAATAATTGTTCTATCACTTAAAACAATTGTTCCATCACTTGAGAACATTTGTTCTAGCAATATAGGAAAAAAATTTAATTTAAAAAATTTAAAAAATATATCTATGTGGGATCTTGTTTTGTTGCATTAATTGTAAGGATCATCATGGTTCAAACAGATTCAAAAACGGAGTTACGGTTTGTAAGAAAAATCGATTTGAAATTTCCATACAAACATTTCTTCCGCCCAGCCAGTACCAAAACGACACGTGTCGCATGCACCCTCCTCAGCCAAGTCACGCGCGCTCCGCTCAGGCCCCCCGCATGCTACAATCTGACCGTTGTTCTTTGTTTCGCACCAATCTTAAAGCGCGCTACCCGATGCTTCCGGGTAACGCGCGCTTTTTATAGGGTTTCCGGCCGCCCATGGGTGGGGTGGCGCGCTTCAAGTCTTGAATTTTTTGTTGGGCTGTTGTTAGGCCTGAAAGGGAAGTCTAGTGTTCGACGGCCCAATTCAGAATGCTATGTTGCTTAGTTCGGGTCTGATGCCCCGTGTTCCACGGCCCAATTCAGAATGCTATCTTGCTCGGTTTGCATTTTTGTCAGTCAGGCGGCAGGATTCATGCGTCATTGCGTTGGCTTGGCTTCGGCCATGCAGCACAACGACCTTGCTCACTTTTGCAAGGACTACGTTCTTCTGACGAAAAGTAAAGCGGCTTCCGTTCCTCTGTTTTGTTATTGTTTTCCTATGTACTACATTCGTATATTGCCAGCCTCTCTTTTTCTTTTCCCCCGTTTGAGATTTTGGTACCTAGCTCAATCATCAGTTCATCGCACTTCATCAGTCTAGATCGCTGCTGCTGATAGCAACTTGGAAGACGGGGTAGTGTGTGCTCGATCTGACGTCGTCGCCCGGCCGGGGAAGAAGTAGCTAGTCGTGCTCCGATGGACTGCTCCTTGCCTCCTTCTAATCAATCAACAACAGGCAGAAACTTCCAACTGTGTTAACCTTTAACTGCTACTAACAGATCATCAGATTCTCCCATTCGCCACATAACAAGTCGCAGTAGCAATTACTAGGAAGGGCACATGCAGATAGATAGCTTGACTGACTCAGCAACAGCTGATAAACTGAGAGGTCGTAATTGAACAAAGCCAGCAGTAGTTGACCACGCGACAGTGAGCGAGCCACAGACCTCGCAAAACACAACGACACTGCCTGAAAACGTCATGAGGTACTACTACAGGCAATGGCACGTTGGTTGGCTCCACGCATGGACGCATCCGCGGCACGGCCGACACCGGTGGAGCAAGCCAAAGTTCGCTGGTTCCATCGATCACCTGGTCAGCTCAGCTGCTGCCGTGCCGGATGGTGAGAGACACGAGCACGGCCCGTAAGCAAGAAAAGGCCTCCCGTGAACTATGGACGTTACGTGACGACTGGACCACGGGCCCCGTTCGACGTGACGTGGCCATGCAGCGGACAACGTACCTGACAGGTCAGCTCGATCAGCTCGCGGAACACGGGACAGCGGCGCCTGCCCGGAGGGAGCGCGCCAACTGGCGACACGGCACGAGCTCGCGCCTGGGGACGAGAGGTCTCGCGTCCGACGCGGCGCAGCGGATCCTCCTCACGCCAAGCAACACCTTCCTCTTTCCCTCACGCAAACACACAGCCTGCTTTTTTCTCTGACCCGCCCCCCGGCCCCGGCCGGGATCCTCTGCGCTGCGCGTATGCATGCGCGTCACCATCCGTTTACGTACTACTGGACGTGAAGCGAAGGCGATTACGCTACGCATTGACGTTCTCTTTTCTCGGAGACTAGTTAGTGGTCATCCGCGAACGACGGCCACTTCTTCGTTCAGTACCTGATGAGCACATCAGTTAAGCTAAGCATCCTGGCCTCCGGGGAGCTCCGGCTCTCGCCATCACTGTACTGCGCTACTGCTCTCTCTAGGTCATGTAGGTCTGTCGGCATCTATCTGCGTGGTGTACTGTACCTGAAGAGTGAAGTCTGGGAAGAGAGAGAGAAGGAGAGGAGGAAGAGACACCACTCACCATCTGCCAGAGCCGGGCCCTCGGCACCGTGTTGGTACGAGCCATGCATGGGCCAGTGAAAGAACCGGCCGGAAAAGATGCATCATGCATGGACACACGCTGCCGGGTCGCCGATCGTAGCGTGACATGTACACGGCAATAAAGCGGAGCCAAGGTTTTTGAGGCAGCGAAAAGACCTCCTGCCACGATATATGCATCCGTCCGTCGTCGATCCCTTTGGCTTTAATGCAGCCTTTCTGTCCCTTAAAAAACTACTCCCACCTCGCCCTCACGCCTTCATTCTCCACATCCTCCTCGTGCTCCTTGCTTCGCTTGCTTCCTTGCTTAGGTAGCTAGTAGCTAGCTCATGGCGTCGTCACGGTCGCCGAAGCCGAAGGTCGTGAGGGAAACGGCGGCGAGCTGCGCGGACGCGAACACCACGTTCGTGCAGGCCGACCCGGCCACGTTCCGCGCGCTCGTGCAGAAGCTCACCGGAGCGCCGCCGGACGAGAAACAGCAGCAGGCGGTGACCGTGGCGCAAGCGCCGCCGGCGCCGACGATGAGGCGGCCGAAGCTGCAGGAGCGGCGGCGCGCGGCGCCGGCAAGGCTGGAGCTCGCGCGGCAGCCGCAGTCCTTCTACTACTACCACCACCACCACCACCTCAGCATGCACTCGCCGGTGTCGCCCATGGACGCTTACGTCCTGGCCGCTGCCTCGCCGTCGTCGTCGCTGTCGCCGTCGCCGCGCGGGGTGGTGATGATCAGCAAGGAGGAGGAGGAGCGGGAGGAGAAGGCCATCGCGTCCAAGGCCTTCTACCTGCACTCGTCGCCGAGGGACAACGGCGAGCGGCCCAAGCTGCTGCCGCTGTTCCCCGTCCACTCCCCGAGGAGCTCCTCCTTCGCCTCCTAGCTAATTAATCAAGCACTCGCCACTGCCTGTGTCGTCGCCTGATCAACAATGAGTTCCGGCGACTGCCACTCTGCGTGCCAGAAATTAATGTCTCCGTATCGCCTACTTAATTGCATTGCAACTAGATGACCCATCCATCCATGAATGCAACTCGATCTTGTTAGAATAACTAGGTTCTGAGATTTCTAGCTAATCCTCTGCTAGCTTAGGTTTCTGATGTCTAATTCGCTGCTCCTACTACATCTTATCTTAATTAATCTAATTTATCATGCTAGCCTTTCTTTGTTTGTGGCTTTGTGACCGTGTGGGTTCCTGTGGAAGTTTCAACACATGCTGGAATCGTGAGCAGCGGTTTCTTATGCTTTGTTTTGCATGCATGATCTTGTCATGTAGTAAGTCAACTTCTGGTCCTTCTGGAAGGAAGCCTATCAAAGTATTGTTTGCCCCAAAAGTTCATATGCTTTGCAAAGCAAGTTTGTTTGAAGTTTCTAACGAATCTCTCGGACATGATCTTTTGTGATCACGCTTTGGTCGCATAGTTAGATAGGATCGCAGGAATCGGATGCCAACGTAGTACGTAAGTTTATTCCTCCCCCTAGGACGACTGGATGAGGCAAAATCCTTTCTTTTCTTTGTGGGACATTTGCACGAACCTTGTAGTAGTCGCTAGCGTGTGGGGGCCCAGCAAATTATCGAGTGGAATATATATCTGCGTGGAAGCCCCAGAAGACAAAGCAGTCACGGACTCACGGGCGCCATGCCGCCGGCCGGGCCTGCTCATGGTTCACATGAACTGCGTCGGAAACATCATTTGGTTCCGGCAAAATTTCCTTGCGAATGAATCCATCCCCCGCCCAAATCGTTCCAACCCCACCCCTTCAGAATTCGAACACTCGTTTCGCATGACCGCGACCCCAGTTCGCATAAATGAGATGCTGCCCACACCCGCGCGCGCGTGCGCCGGCACATCAGACAAGCAAATTCGATGCCGAGAAGTCTGCAATAACTACACTTGGACTGCTCGCCGTCGCCACGGTTTCATGGAGGAACACGAACCAGTGGCACGAGAGCATATGGCTAGCTTCGCCGGGAAGACGATGCCTCTCTCTCAACCGGATTCCCGTGACCAGCTTCTTTACTCACCAAGAAGACTTCAGGGGTGTGACTTGTGAGCATGCTCTTGCACGCCGGTCTCTGACCGACCGACACTGATCGACCTGGCGCCGAGTAAATGGACTCGTAATAATGAATTATAAAAAGCGAATTCAGCGCAGGGCAGCATCAGCAATTCAGCGCAGCGTGCCATGCATACGCATGTCATGAACAGGCGAGAGCCAGGGGCGCCGACCAGGTTGCAGGACGCAGAATTCAGAAGCGAGAGAGACGCGTAGGAGGATGGCAAGCAAAGGCACGGGGTATCAATGCTGTGGCGCGGCAGGCATGGAAGGAGGCGTGCATGGCATGGGCTAGGCATTGGTCGGCTGGTGAATGCTGGGTTGACCTCGTAAGGAGAGTTAAGGCATGGTGCAGGGTTAGCATGTACGTAGGGTGGCCACTGGCTACTGCCGCAGCTGCTTGCTGTGACAGCTTAACTGTAAGGCCCCCTTTGTATTGCGGGATTTTTTCCTATTCCTACGTTTTTCCTGTGAACAGTCAACTGATTCCTATGAAATTCCTGTACAATTCCTGTAAAAATCCTGCGTCCCAAAGGGGACCTAAACGAGTTCAGGCCTGGGCTCAGTGTGGTCCGGCCTGCAGTGCAGCGGCTTAACTGTGGAAAGGTGTTGCTGGCATGGTGTCCTGAATTCTGGATACGGAATCCAATGACCAAACCACACCGAGTTGATCTCAAATTTAAGCGGGAAATTGTTCTGGAAAAAACTGCTGCAAAGAAGCATGAATAGGACGTGCCTTGAACACAAACAAAATGATGGCATTTGAAGTGTTGAACACAATAATGCCGATAAAAACATGGTGTAAGCTTCGAAGCTATGGACTCCCAGCAATAAAAGGCAGCTGTACAGTTTTCCTCTAACGGATTCAGTTTGCTGTGCACCACGCCGCTACGCTACTGGCTACTCCTACTCAACAGCTTAACTGTCAACCAGTCCACGCCTGGTCTCAGTGATCTGGTCGGCAACTACAACAGCTTAGCTGTCGAAGTGCCGCAGAAACTCTGATAAGGCATTCAATGATCACACTGACCTCATTTCAGTTTAAGCAAATAAAAAAGGGTAATAAAGTATGTGCATACAGGAATAAACCCCTGAGCTATTGCCTCCCAGCAATGTCATTCAGTTCGGCGCGTTCTCGACAGCATTTGCAGTCGCAAAATCCACATGACAACTTGACAGGCAAATCACAGTGATAAATCCCATCTTAAATCTTTGATGGATCACTAAACTTCTGATATTCTATTTTTCTTGAACTGATTCTGACATATTCTATTGTTCTGTCATAAATAAGTTACAGAGCCACCATTTTATTAAGCACTACAGCTATCCCAACTTACAAATGATTTATTACAAAAGATATTCCTGAAACTTTTGTACAGTTTGACTACGGCTCGCTCATTTGGATAGGGCAAAACTCTGCTACCAACAGTCTACGCAAAGCAGAAGGGTACCATCACCCAGAATATTGTAGATCTTGTACAAAATATGCAATAACCTTAACTGACAGAAGTGCAAATAGACTGCTGAGAATAGAGACCATTTATGGGGTTCATGAATGGCTGTTGCCGCCTTCTTCGTTTCGAAACCACTGTAAAACCCTCCGTATCTTTCTCACCTTTAGGTGTCTCGGTGGCTTTCCGTTGTTTGTCAAAGTCTTTGCGATCTGAGGCATTCTTGCTTAAGTTGCTGCTCTGATCAACGCTAGCATCATCTGACCCACTTGGCTTTCTGGCCAATTCAGCTCCAGTGGAGCCTAAACTATCGTGCACTGATTTCACGATGAAACTGAGCAAAATTTGCCTCGCAAGTTCAGTTTTGTATGAATTTCGTATGGCATCTTTCCCTCTATTTTCCTTTCCTTTACTTGAAATGACTTTCTCAACTTGACCTGACTCCTCAGCAAGCATTTCAGCTTTTACTTGATCTGCGATCAGCTGAGCAGAATCATCAGTCACAGGATTAGCTTGGATAGATTCTCCGTTAGCTGCATCAGGTTGTTGCAGGGTTTTTCCAGGCACAAATTCAGCAGCATGGGGATTCATGGTTGTAGGGGAGTTGTTACCCCTTAGAATAGTGCTCTGGCTGTGTGTAGTGTAACCTTGTTTCCTTTGGAAGGCATGACCGGTACGATAGTACAAGGTGGACCGAGGACCACGAGGCACCCTAGTATCAATGGCCTGAGGGAGAATCTCCATTGCTTGGCTTGGTAGTGGCTGAAGAACAGCACTAGCATCATATATTGCCACTGTGCTGTAAGGATGTGACATCGATACGAGTGATCCAGGATTAAATGGAGGTGCTGAAGCTGAAAGTTTGCTTCCAGATGTTTTCTTAGGAGCTGATGGGCTTTCATCGCTGTTGCTGTCAGGAGCTGTTTCCACATGACTAACTCCATCTGAACTAGAAGGAACCTCTTTGCTGCTGTCATCACTCGGTTTTTCATTGTCCTTTTCTGTGAAGCTTCTATCTTCTTCTCCGGGTGACTGTGTTAGATCAGTATCGTGTCCGTTATCCTTGTCCTTTGCTTCCTTCTGTTCCAAAATTGGTTTCAAGACACTGCCAGGGGGTGAAACAGCCACATCTTTGTATGACACGAACTTGGAAGCTATGCTAGTTGGTCTGTTAATTCCTTTGGCCTTTGCACCATGATCTGGTTTAGCCGTAGCATTGCCAGACTTATCTTCAACAATGCTGGGATCTCCATTCAATTTGTCAGTTTTAAGGAAACTACCAAAGGAGAGTTGGCTGGGAGCGCTTATGCTATCTTCTTTACTTCCTTTTGTTTGAGGCTGTGAACCAGCCCTGTAAGCAGAACCTGTATGACCATCTTGGAAGCGATCAACAAATAATTTTGTGAGAGCTGGCTTCCTGCGACTGTTTCTCTTCTTTACATTTGCTGATCGCCCTCTCAAAGCAGCTGCTTGCCATCCTTCATCAGAATATTCTTCAGGTGATAAAACATCTGCTTGCTTCTGTTCATCAGGGACAGCATATGTTTCTTCTGATACCACTGGAGGATGCATTTCCAGTCGTTTTTCTTTAAAACTATCACTGCTTGCTTCAAGGGAAGATTCCAAGTCATGCTGGACATTCTCCTTTTCTTCAAGTGATTCACCATGATGGGCTCTGATATTATTCTGCATTTAACACTATATATGGTGAAAAGGAAAGTAAGAGGTAAAGGAGACAGAAAGAGGCTCACATAATGCTTTGGGCAAAAGCAACTCTGAGTAAGAGTACACACAATAAACAAGAAGTAAAATTTGCTACTCAGTTCATGGATCATAAAACCGGTCAGTAGGTTATGTTGGCAGCCTTAACTTATGGATAGTATAAGATAGTAAAGAATTACTTTCTGTTAATGTACTATTGATGAATGATATTTTGTAACTTGACAACTGAACATTTCTGGAAAATATTCTTTGCAGTAATTGGCTGAGTGTCTTAAACAACAACATTTCAAAAAAAAAAAAATTGTATTCATGATGATTTGCAATCAAGATATAGGTATTCAACAAACCAGATACACTACTGCCTGACACATTAATTAGTTCATATAAAGCACCCAGTACTGAAAAGTAAACATATATCTATTCCGACTATCTTTTAACAATGTATAAGGCTTGAAAGGTAAAACATGTATCATAATCACCTTGGCACGCCTGCATTTCTTTTGCATATCCTTCTCTTTTCTTTCCAGGTCTGGGTTTATGAAGTCAAGAAGATCTGATACGCTGGAAAGATAGGTGTTTCAATCTAAATAAAAATAAGTTTAAATCGACAAGCATTGTTTCTTCATAGTTTCATACCTAAGGTGTCCTTTGCTTGCAATAGATGAATCAGGTTTTGGCATGCCTCTTCGAGCGGCCTCCTGCTGTTCTATTGCTTTTGACTCAAAGTACTCTAGCCATGCAGCAGCATCCTGCAGCAGAAATAAATGTTTAAAGCTTCAAAATAATATTGTACTATATGGCCTTCATTATTGTATATTCTCAGAAAAGAAACCTGAGTTCGAAGGTCATCTTGCCCTAGTTTCTCCTGAAGTATCTGCAATGTGGTTTGTTCATGTTGCACACTTAGGGAGTATGCGTCCATCATTGAAAGGGCTATGGCTATGGCATGGTAGCTTGCAGCAGTCTGATTGATTGAAAAAAGTTCCTCGTTAGTTCATGGTAAGCAACTTAATCACAGTATATCTCACAGAATCATATATCGGATGTGTGTGTGCTCTATAACAAGATGTTTTCAGCCTTGGCTGGACATCATTTAACTGATACAGTGACACTAAATTTTAGACATTTCTAACCATACAGTTTTAAACTTGACACTCAATATACATGGGAAGTTTATTTAGAGAATGTGGACGTATTTAATTGAGGCATTGTATTTGAGGCACATGAATGAAAAATAGTGAATGCTGACAGCTGAGAGCTATATCTGTATGATATGTAATTCTGTATGCCTGTAGTTTCTATATACAGGAGGTATCTTACATATGTATTGTTACAAGACATGCAGATATGACATGTATCTTTTAGTGATGTAGTTAGGGTTTGACACATATTACAACACAAAATAATTGATTTTTTTTTTTCATAAAGATTGGAGTTAGATATACATCAATCATTTCCATGAGAAGCCCTAGTTACTGTTTTTATGCAAATCCTCTTGATAAAGCCATGAAAACATGGTAAACAGTGCACAAAATAAATCACTGAGCATGCTCAAACAGTTCAAATGGCTGTGCACATGGAAGGTCAAGGAAAACAAATTTAGATTCTTTTACCTGAATGTGATCAGCTCCTAGCAATCTCTTGTTGCACTTCAGGGCTTCATGCAAGTACCGAAGAGCAACATGAACATTTCCCATACCTTCTTCCATCATAGCCACATTTATATAGGTGGCAGCAGAATTCGGGTGTGAAAGCCCACATGAAAACTGAAGCAGGTACAGTGCACGATTGACATACCTTCAAAATAAGATACCATTAAGCATAAAATAAAATCAATGTGGATACAATGACAGAAGTTGGATGATAAGTGTTATAGTTGATTGTAATCTCCACAACATTTTTACTCTCATATATACACATAAGAACTAATCAGACGCCATAAAATAAAACAGCATAGGCAAGCACTTACTTCAAAGCCATTTCAATATGTTGCAGGCGGTAGTAGAAGACAGATAAATCCCCATAGCTCTTCATTGTTTCTGGATGGTCAAGACCAAGTTCCCTTTCATTGATATCAAGTGCCTTTTGCTGATATATAGTTGCCTACCACGACAAAAAAGAAGTAATGGAGATCAGGCTACTAGATAGTTACAGTTTTTTGAACAAAACAATCACTAGTTTGATTGCAGGAACTGATATCAACAGCATACTGTAGTGGAAATAGAAAAAAAACAGCATACTGTAAAACAAAAGAAAATCTTACAGCATACTGTAATGCTATTAGTATTGTGATTTTTTAGCAAAAGAAAACAGGTTTATGTAAACCATCCTATCCAATATATAGAATACAACAAGCTAAGAAAAATTATATCTTCTAATGAAATGACACAGCTCTCATGCACGTTTGAGAAGGAAAAAAATGGTAACAAAAAACTAACTCAAGTACCTGATTAAAATCTCCAGTATGATAAAGCACTACAGCAAGAAGACTGTATGCATTAGCAGTCAGTCGATGGTATGGACCACATACAGCTATGATTTTGGACAAGGCCTGCAAGAAGAAACACATGCAGAATTCAGTAAATAAAAAAGGTAGCAAAATAATTTCACTAAACAAAATGCAGACAGTTTCAGCACAGCAGTTAATTATGGAGAGAAAACATAACATTGACTGTTGTGTACCTTTGTTCCATAGCTTACAGCATCATCTAGTTTTCCTTTGTCCAATGCCATCTTTGATGATTCCAGTAAATTTCGACCATCAATAGATGAGTAGACCACATGCTGAAAAAGAGCACAAAGCAAAGCAAATCAAATCAGACCAATAAATAAATCACCAAAGATATGGAAAGAATAGTACCCTAAGTTTCAGTATATACTACCTTGCATACAGGCACAATGCTGACAATGTCAGATTTTTCAAATGGGCTAGGGCTATTCATATCATAATCTCTTGCAACCAACTCCAGTCCAACCTGTGCAAATAAACCATATCAGTATGCCTGTTTAGAGAACAGAAGTTACAAAGGTTACGATAATTCATTTGACTACCCGTACCTTGCTGCAAAGTCCTCTCAGAATGATAGATTTCCGCAAGTGTGCAAATTCATCTTTCAACTTCCAGAAGTATCTTTTTGAAAGGAAGCTCTCTACCCATCTCAATCTCAGATTATGTTCACTATGGGCATCTGTATCAGCGTCATTTTCAAGTCTGGGAGATCCTAATAAAATGTTCAGAGTCTCAGCTATAGCTGCAGACATATTTTGCATGTCATCAACAGCTGCAATAACAGCTCGGATGATGTGCTTAAATGATCTAATAACCATTTCATGAATGCATATGGACTGGATGTGTGGGAGCTTCTCAGCTAGTTCGACCTGGTTAATTTATAGAACAAAAGTCAGGTTATTATGTCAATTTTGTCAACATACAGCCGCAAACTCAGTCATTCAGAAAGTTACACCCACCACACGGCCTAAGGAGCACATGTTAAGTCCCCTTGTATGCATGAAATCGGTCATGGTTCTTCCATCGACTGGAGAAAGTTCAAGGGAAGCAAAATCAGCCACCTGCATAAATTGAATTTGAGAGACAATGAATCAGTCATTAAGAGCATTAAACAGCCAACTCTGATATCAAGGGTTATAACACATTTTTTATAAGATAATTAAGCACAAATCATGTGACGAAAACCAAAGTAGCAAATGCTAACAAAATTGAGTCTGAATTTTAAAGAAGGTTCTTCAAATGTCTCAGATAAGCCTGACCAGCTTTGGAAGTGCAGTGTCGTCATAGAAATCATGGGCCATCTTAGTGAGCTCTTCAAGGGACTGGATCAAGACAGAAAAATTAGGAAATTTAGGGAACATACCAACAAAATTCCAACATATCAGCAGTGGCTCTTTCATTCCTACATTCGGACTTTAAGACAATGCTTCTAAAAACTATTACCGCTTCAAGAAATTCTTGTTATCTGATCTAAAGAGAAATAACATGAAAAGGCCCATGAAAACATGAGGTTTTTTTATATGAACACTGCTATACACACAACAGGGTCGTCCGACCCGTCCGTGCGACCAGTACAAAACATCTATTATCAGCAGTGGTTAACACATGATTAACACTAGTCGTACGGCCGGGTCGGACAGCCCGGCCGTACGCACAGCATTTCCGTTTTTATATATGAGTTAACTCTCTATAATGGGAGATAACCAATTCATCGTGCTTGATGGTCTAAAAAAAATATAATATTTGAAAAATCAAAAATAAATCTCTGAACTTTGCATATATTCTTTGTACGAACTAGAGTAGGGCATCTGCTATGGTTCTGCATATTATAAATAGAAAACGAGAGATTATGTAAAAGCATTTTAGCGAGAAATTACAAGCGGATTGGAAGTATAGTTCTAGCCATCTTATAACATAATGTATAAGTTATTGAACTTGCATAATTAATCACCTTTTCATGAAGCCCAGCTCCCAAACTCTTCAAGCGAATGAAAGCATCATCTGACACCAGCTTGCTAATATCAGACTCATTATTTGCTTCATCAACTTCCATCTTATCTGATTCATGGATACCATTAGAATCTTCTTTCTCAGACTTGGAAACTTCAGTACCGTTTTCTTTCTTTTTAATCTTCCTTAACTGTTCAAAATGCTTTCCAAGACCTCTGACAGGTGGCTCTTTTTCAACTTTCGTTGCATTCCCCTTACCATCTGGAGAATCCTTTTTCTGCAAGTGTTGCAACCAAGAGGACCCAAGTTCCCATCTGATAAATCTAGTATTTTTGCAAGGCATGCTATCTAGCTTTATCAAGCTGTCTTCAAGTACTGTAAGTGCTAGTTTCCTTGCAGGATTATCAGCATGAGACTTTGGTGTAGGATTACCAACAGGCATTTCTGGGTTGATAAGTTTTGGGAGTGGTATTCTTAGACTGAAAAGAAACGGAGAAAGAGAGTCAATGGCATGCTGTAGCATATTTCTGTGAAAAATGTGAGAAAATTCAATATGTAAAATGTTTTTCTCTAGCAAATGCATTATGGATAACATACTGAAGCAAATTACTAAGTATCTAAAACGAAAAAATAAGGATATATGTCAAACCTGTTCACATTCAAGGCATTAGAACCTCCATCTGGATGGTCAGGTACATCAATGTTCAACGTTCCATCAAGATTATCAGAGGTGTCAGAGTTTTGTTTGCCATCATTACTGTCCTTGGTGCGTCCAGAAACTTTCACAGTTGCTGTATAACCACAATGTTTGACAATCACCACTCCTAGCGTCGAGGTATCCTGGATGAGAATCATATGTTCACATAATTAGCTCCTTATATATGTTCATAGGGGTAGGGGTGTCTGCCCGGTACTGTGTTTTGCCAAAAAAAAAAAAAAAGAAGGATGGAAGTGTGAGGGATCACCTTAACAACAACACTTTCATCAGAAGTTAAACCTTTCAGAAGGTTCTTTTGCGATATATCCATAGTATCCGCTTGACAAAAGGCAACTCCATCAACTTTCTCCTCCAACTTCAAACTAGCATCAAACTCATCCTTCTTGACACTAATATGCAAGTCCCCGACACGTTCCTCAAGTACATTCGAACCATGGGTTGGTGGACTAGTTGAGTTTATTGATAGATCAATGAGTCGCCGAATTGTTGATGCAGCTCTAAAAATTGCTGTATCTACAAACAAATTGTGCAAAAGGAAAGCTTTTCGATCTCTGATCACCCGCTCTTCCTCAGTTTTGCAAGGCATTCTAGCCAAACTAGAAAACTCTTTTGCCCATCTTCTTCGGTCATATTTTCCATCGCGTCCACTGCCACCCCCATCTCCACCCCAATTCTCATCCTCCACTGGCAGTGCTGGGCACTTTATCGCAGAGTCAACATATATTGGAGGAATAAGCCATGTGTTTGCACGGAATCCATAAGGCAGATTTCCAAACTGCAGATGCAGAAAAGGTAATGTCACCATAATTGAACTTCAGTGCTTCATTCGAACTTTAGGACAAGAGGATGAACATTCACTAATATTACCTTGTTGCGATCCACAAAAGCCTTCATCAGTGCCTCATATGCCTGTGCAAAAATGAATGATCAGTTCAACTTGATTATCAGCAGGAAGGAAAAAGATGCACAAATCATGTAATCATGGTTTACTAACGTTAGCAAATGCATTGCTGAGCTGTTGTAGCAAGTCCACCAGGGAGAAGGTCACTGTATTCGGCTTTCCTGACAAGTAGAAACCCTTTACTGAAGCAACTACGTGCATAAGCTTCCCGTTGCAAACTTTAACCTGGCAACACATGAACTCCTTCAGTTTAGGCTATTTGCTTGTAGACTATACAGTCAATCAAATCGACTCACACGTCATCAATGCAAATGAATTGGAATTCAAATCACCTCAATTTCGAAGTAATCGCCTTCTTGAGAAGCTCCACTTGTCTCCTTCCTCTTGATAACTGCAGAAAGGAAGCACACATTTCGTCAGAAGGCACAAACCAAATGCAAATGTTGTGGTTAATCCGGGCAGAGAGGGAGCCTTACAGTGTACAGGTGGGGTGAGGTGGGCGAAGGAGAAGAAGTCGTAGAATTCCCCCAGCTTCGGAGGCGGGCGGATGGCCGCCATGTCGTGCGCCTCCGATATAGGCGGCGGGGCCGCACCGCTGGTCGCGCCGCCATGGGTCCCAGCGGAGGCGGGCGCGGCCGGGGATGGCGGCGTCGCGGGCCGCCCGTGCTTGGAAGACTTCTGCTTGGTGGCGCCGTCGCGGGGCTTGGCGAACGCGGTGGTGCAGGCGACGATGTCCAGCAGCCGGCGGACGTGCGCTACCGCCTGCTCCTCCGTCGCGTACTCCTCTGCATTCACAAACCGTTGGGCTCAATCAAAACCTGGGCCAACTGAACAATTGGGCTACACTTAACTTCTAGGCCTCGTCCTCGAACCCAAAACAAGATTTGAGGCCGAGGGGGAATTAGACTGTTTTCTTTCTTGCTTGCTCAAAAACAAAACTGAAACAAGAGTAATTAGAAAACGAATCATGCAAAAGTATCAGATTAAATAAAATAACTATAAACTCAAATTTTATGAATGTAGCTTTCATGCATAGCTAGAGGATTAGGATAGGTGTTCAAAGTCTTATACTAGTCAAACTACGTTGCTGTTGATGACCAGCAAAGTGCACGAACGTGATTTTGACAAGTGCTGTGCATGTACCGAGGCCGAGGGGAGTAAAATAAGTACTACTCATTCGGAAGTCTGAACACCCAAAAAATAACTTGAACGTAGCATCAACGCCAGTGGACTTAACCAAGCGCCCACCGCAGATTCCAAGAGGCATCGCTTTGTCCCGTATCAGCAGCGTAGGACAACACTAGGACACCGTCAGACTCATCTCAGAACAACTTGGAACAAAGAACTGCAAGTGGCGCTCTGTACTTGCATCATTAGTGTCAGCGCGCCATTGTTGATATCAACATTATCATAGCGGACAGCACCACGGACGGACGGAGACAGGGGTCCCGAATCTGTTAATTATCTTGCACCATCGCGCGTTCACATATGCAGGTGTTAGCCTAGCCTGTTCGTTTCGCTGCAGCTGCGGCTGCGGCTGTAGAAAAATAACAGCGAACACTGTAGCTGCTGCTGAAAACACTGTAGCTGCTGCTGAAGAAATAACTGCGAACATTGTAGCTGCTGCAAAGCAGCGAGACGAACACGCTTGTCTTCCGTATGTTCCGTCCTCGGCAACACGTTGCAGTCTGTCAGTGAAAAAATAACCTCTGGGTTAAGTAATTAAGTGACTGTGCAAAACCTGGACTTGGCTGATCAGGCGAGTGAAACGCCCTTCCGGTCCGTCCAAATGCTACATAGCACTTGCCGACAGCACAAGCCGCTCTGCTCTTTGGTCGGGCTAAAGAACAAGCACTAGCGAGCACTGACAGAGCAATCACACCACCCCCGTGTACTAACCAAACGTTAATTACTATGGCACTATATATGCTGTCAAACCCTCCTCTAAACACGGGGAAAAACAGAAAATTATCAACGAATGTCCGTCAGAATCACGAGGTGGGTTCTTGGCCGCAGCTACCAACCAGCATCCGGCACCTGCAGATCCTCCTCTATCTTCTCCTAGGATTTCCAAGACACATGGAGCGACCGCGCCGGCCACGTTCCGTGGAAAATCTGGCGAGCCGCCGGTCTCCTCGCCACTCCTGAGTACCTGACCAAAACATCCGTGACGCGCAACGGAAAGAGACGCGAGTTGGCAGGACGCGAAAAACATGGCATGACTTTGGTGTGAGCGAGCGACGGAAAGATTTTTGCCGCCGCCGCCAACCACCGGTCGACACTCCTTGCCGTCTGGAGAGCTAGTGCCCGTGACCGTGCCGGCCTGAGTGTGGGGAGCACTGGAAGAGTAGATGAGAGTCCGAAACCAGACGCATTTTGACCCGAAAAGAATGAAGGAATTTTAGTTGGCCGTCCAAGTGAGTGGCTGGTCGTTAGCATTGTGCACTACTGGCTACTGCTACATGTCATACTCTGTGGCACCAGTAGTACAGTATTGGAACGTGATGGGCGCGAATGACTCCTCCATTTAAAATGCGTCATGGGAGCGTCGTACGTCTCTGGCCCAAAGCTACGTGTTGGTAAGAGCTTGTGCTTTCCGTTTTCTACCCTCGTGTTGGAACAGCTGCGCCTCGATCGGTCATGGACTGATCCGTAACAGATTTACTATGGCAAGTTGTGTCTCTGTCGCCGTGCACATGTACTTGTGATACGAGCAAAGGACGGACGGGACGTCTGTTTTAGGTCCTACGGCAAGTTGCTTCTCGTACTGCACAACTCGCTCACTTTGAGCTCTACCAGCTAACAGTTCGCGTTCGGACAAGAAACGCGAAGTAGTGCAAATCAAGACGTGATTCTCGATCGAGTGATGCATCAAGACGTGATCCTCGATCGAGTGATGCCAAATACTAGCAGCAGAGGAAAAAAGAAAGAAAGAACAGGGAAGAAGACACCAGTAGCGTGCGGATTCTTTTCATCGCCTACCTTCCACGATCCTGAGCGTGCAGGGCTTCAGCGCCACAATTTCCACGCCGTCCTCGAGCCGCTGCCCGCGCACCTGCCATGCAACACATGCGAAACCAGTCACTTAACAGCTCATTAATCTCATTTCATCACTTATTAAACACAAGCATGCAAACCACCCAGATTCGCAGTCCAGAAAACGGGATTAGATTAGCCTAGCTCCCAACCAAATGCATCAATCAAATGTTGCCAAGAATGTGCATCGTGTCTGCTCGACCGTACTGAAATTGAATTTGGACAAGGTACTTGAGCAGGAAAAAGAGGGAGGCGAACAGTACCGCATGGGAGAGTGAATAGTTTGTCAGGTGACACGTCTCCACATTCGACCCCAGCAGCTTCCTCACGTCCAGCACACGGTCCGTCGATATGCCCTGCAAAATGGCCATCAGCCAAAAAACAACAGAGACAGCATTAACGAACCACAAGCAAAGCCATCTTTCCTTTATGGCTCACAACATTTTCATGGCAGCATTCTAGCGCAAACAAACAATGTGTGCAGTGCAGAGCAACCCGGTTTGCACCTGCTACCAAACTATTCAGCTCATCGGCAGTACGCTTTCCCAAAGATGTCCAGCTGCCTACTACGAGTCCCTCTTTTTTGGGTGTGTGGTTTTGTCCTGTTCGTGTTCTTTAATGACTTTTTGTTTGGTGTTCATGTGTGGGAGAAGCCAGCTAAATGGAAGAGCACATACCTTGAGTGTCACCTGGGATTCGTAAGGGGTGACAACCGTGACGTCGATGACGCTGGGCACAACTGCAGAAACACGAAGGAAACCATGTTTTGTTAGCCTTTTAATCACACATGAGAAGCAACAAACATCGCTTGAAATGAGGAGAGCACAGCTGAGACAATTCGGTTGGCTCTCGCGAACCACATGACTCAACCGCGCGAGGAACGTTGTTGCACCAAGAAAAAGGGCAGGATTGTTGTTATTGTCGGCAAAATATCAGCTACTAAAAACGAAACGAAAAGGAATCGACCAATCAAAGGAGCATGAACTCGTCATCATCATCATGCGCGCAGAGCACGAGGCACCGTGGAAAGGGTTCGGCAGAGACAAAATCTTCTCGTAATTCAGTACGGAAAAGGCGCAACTAATAAGAGAGGAAGGAAAAGCAGCCGAATAAAGAACAAAGAGAAAAGATTGCTAATAATCATGTCTTAAGTCTTAACCCTTTTTACTACAAAGCAAAGAAGTGAAACTACGCCTACACAACAAGAGCAATTCAATGTTCCGAAGCAGAACAAGCTAAGCAACGGGAGCGAGGAGAACTCTCAACTCTGCACCATGAGAAAACAGAGCGAACAGAGGCTTCAACATCAGACTATGTACATATGCATATACATGTTGTACCTTTCTCTTCCTTCTTCTTCTTCTCGCCTTTACCGCCGCCGCCGCCCCTGCCCTTGCCACGGCCGGCCTTGGGGGCCATTGCCACGCTCCCTCCGACTGACAGCGACCTTCTTCAAAGCGCGAATGGAGCAGTGGCCGACAGGCCGAGGGGTTTAAGCCTAAGCCGCAGCGGCAGCAGCAGAGGAGGAAGACGAAGAAGCAGAGGAGGAGACACCGAGAGAGGAAGGAAGCGAAGGAATGAGAGGGGCGAGAGGGGTGTGAGGTGGAGAGGATATAGGATGTGAGGCGCATGCGTTCTCTGATCGAAACCCACGGATTTCAGCGCCATCCTGGCCTCTCGTTGCGGCCTCACCGCTAAGCGTCTGACGCGCCGGGCCCACTCCGCCAGCTCTCTGTGTGCGCGCGCGGGACGACGCTTCCTGACATCTCGTTGCGGCCTCACCGCTAAGCGTCTGACGCGCCGGGCCCACTCCGCCAGCTCTCTGTGTGCGCGCGCGGGACGACGCTTCCTGACATCAACGGCCGAGGTTGATTCGCTTCCCATGCACGGCGTGCTGCTACTGTGTCATTCAGCGTAACAGTAGCCGGGAAAAATGAAAGGGCAGAGCACGCAACTGGCTGTCGTCGTACAAAGCTGGACAGGAGAAGTACACAGCTACGTGACGCCTTGCGCGAGCACACGCACGCAACGCAAACCCCGATGCAATTTCGACGGTCGCCGAAGAGCAGAGGGCGCGCGAGGACAAACACAGCTGGCCAGCTGGGTGTGTGACAGTGTGAGGATGAGACGGCACATGAGAGCCTGGACGCAGCGGACGGGTGGCTGGCGCGGCAGGCCAGAGGCCGGAAGCCGTTCGATTGGGCGCTGCGGCGTCGCATACTCGCATGAGACCTGACACCTGGGTTTGTAGAGGTGGTGACAATTTCATCAGCTCACGGCTCATTATTGAATTCTGAATTCTGGCGCACGACAAAGGTGCGGGGGCGAGTCCTTTCGCTCGCAGTTTTGGAGCGAGCACCTTCTGTTCTGCTGAATCATGATGCAATGAAATGCATAGTGTGGGTTGAAGTGCGCAATACATACAGTTAGTGAGTACTAGAATATTCGGGGAAGGTTTGATTACGAGCTTGGAGAACGCCGACCGTTGTTTAGGCCGGATTTGGACGTGGACGGAGGCAAGGCATGCCATGCGAGGCCGCATAGTCTACTCTAGTACGAGTAGGCTTTAATTTCTGATTACTACTAGTGGCGATATTTCCCTTTTCTTTTGCGAAGACACATTGGCCCGTTGTTTAGAAAAAAAGAAGAAGAAGCAAAGATATTTGCCAACTCTCGTGTGAAATGTGCGTCGAGCACGATGTTATGCGTGATGCACACTGGTGTCTATTTGTTGATTCTAAGACAGCTGTTACGTACGGGCAAGCAGTATACGCTCTGTTCCACAAGAAACAACAATGCTTTGGATGCTTCATCATACAAACAAAGATCTTATTTCTGTTACAAAAAGACTTACCAGCTCGCGGTAACTTACAAAAGGGAAACGTGGGACGTATATGTACGAACCTGGTTTGCTTACAACTAATTATTGAACACCATCTAGAGGTGGAATAATAATTCACCATGCATTGTACACCGCGATCTGGCACTGCAGTTGGAGTATTAGCTGACAAAGGAGAAGAGTTCGATTACATTTCTATATCTGTGAATCCCAGTTTTAAGAGTATTGTGTCGGGAGAAGATACTTGATTATATTTAGCCCAAAACCAAATTTGTTGCACACCGGCCCCAAAGAAATGTGGATTTCGTCGGCCTCCAAGAGCCTTTCCCAGGCCAGAAGCAAACAAGCTTTGGTAAGTGAGTGCTTGTGCAACTCAAAAAAAAAAAAAAAAAGTGAGTGCTTGTGCTTCACAGCGGAAACCAAAGAAGTTCAGCGTGCGTGTACCACGGCGGAATGAACCATTAGTTCATGTTTGGAAACTGCGCATGTCCAAAGTCAACCAATTGTGTGTGAATAGTGTTCAACCTCCAACCCCTAAAAAGTTCAATCTCAACTCAGCACCGGGACCTTCTTCCTCCTCTCGTTTCCTCCGCACCCGCGTCGCTGCAGCGTCGCGCCGCCGCCCCCGAGCCGCGCCGCGCTGCTCCACCCGCGCCGCGTTCCCGCGCTCCCCCGCGCCCGCATCGACGTTCCGCCACGCCGCGCTCGGCCACCGCTGCCGCCTTCGACGCGCCGCGTCGTCCCGCGTCGCGTGCCGCCTCTCCCCGCGCCCGCGTTGACGCGCCACCACGCCGCGCGCTCGGTCACGCGCCGGCTGCGTCCCCCTCGGCGAGGCGGAGGAGAAGAAGGAGGGCGCCGCAACACGGACCGGCCGCAAGGCTTGCGCTCGACGGCAGGCAGGCGGGGGCGCGGAGGGCCGGCGGCGGCAAATCGGCTGCGCTCGACGGCCTGCAGGCGACGGTATTGCTCGCGTGGATAGCTGGAAGGGCGCGGCGCGCCGTGCCGTCGTCCATCGGCAGCCCAACCAGGCCGGCCCAGCCCCACCTCTCTCTCCCATCCCACCAAGCGGATGGGGATCAGCATCGATTCGGCGATGGAACGCCGCTGCCGCTCCTCGCCGGCGCTCTTCGAGGACTTAATTGACGAGATCCTCCTCCGCCTCCCTCCAGACGAGCCAGCGATTTTCGTCCGCTTTGCTCTCGTCTGCAAGTCATGGAGCCGCCGCTTGAAGGACCCCTCCTTCCGCCGCCGCTACCGCGCCTCCCACGGCAAGCCTCCAATGGCGGGGTTCTTCTTCAACGTGCGCGGTCCTGGCCCCGAGGTCGCTCAATTCGTCCCGGCCTCCTCGTTCCGCCCGAGCATTCCCCACCGCAACTGTCGGTACGCTCTCGACGCCCACCATGGCCGTGTTCTCTTCCGCACTATGCTCTCCGGGAGGGGGCGCACAGGGCTTGCTGTTTGGGATTCCCGGAACGGGATCAATGGGAACTGCGGCTGCCGGACTTGAGGGCGCGAACTGGAATGCAGCAGTGATGTGTGACAGTAGGGGCTGCGACCATGTAGACTGCAACGATTTCTCCTTCCAGATTGTGTATGTGGGCACCGGTTTGGATGGTGTTACCTACTCTTCCGTTTACTCTCGGAGACTGGTGCGTGGGAGAGCCCGAGCTCGCTAGTACATCCGGATGCCACCGTTCATCTGAAGCCTGCAATTCTGGTGGATACCGCCCTGTTCTTTCCATGTGACAGCTATAATCGAATCATTGAGTTTGATACGTTGAAAAGGAGCCTGGCAGTGATCGAAACGCCATTAATACTTTGTTTGTCACAGCGAAGGGCGGTGGGCTGGGTTTGGCGCGGCTGAAGAATTTCAGGGTACTTCTGTGGGCGAGAGAGGCTACCAAGGCCAATGGATGGGTACCAACTAATTCCATCGATCTGAAGAGCCTGCTACCTAGCCGAGCCTTCTCTATGACTCCGCTTAATTGGATTTGCCCAAGGCATCAGCCTTCTAATCGTCTGGACAGCCGATGGGTCTTCACAATTGGCCTTTGCTCCGGTCAGGCGAAGAAAGTTTACAGAAACAAAATAATAGATGTGTCATTCCTCTGATGGCTTCTTGCTCCGTAAACTGCCTCGTTCTATAATGTACTAATAAGTAATAACTCATGTGGGAAGTTGCCAAGCCTTTACTCTATGTAGTGTACATGTTGCGTCAATTTTTCCTTTTGATCTGTTATCAAAACTTTAGGGATCAGGTGTAATATGATCCGTGGAACCTTGAAGCATCCCAATGTGCGTTTGGATCAAAGTTGGAACCCCAAAATAAAGACAACAAAGTGTAACTGTTTCAGCACGAGCAGTTTCTGTTCTCTATTATCCTTTCTGGAATTATGACTTGGATACGCTTCTCTAGAGTACGCCGATGACCGGGACATGACACTGTAACGCGACATCTTCAGCTTCGGAGTTGTATTGATATATGTCGTCAGCGGCTGAAGGAAGTGCGCTGAACCGAGCTTTATCTAACTTGTGAGTCTTCTAAGTTGGTGTCAAAATTTGTTCAGTGACCATTCTGAATCAAGATGATTTTGCCGGACTGGAAATTGTGGGAAGCGAACAGGATCACGGACCTTCTCGATCTGCGGTGCCATGCCCTCGCTCCAGTTCAGAGTTTCAGACCCTTGTCTGAGTTGCGGCGTGCATTCGATCGGCCTCCTCTGCATTTGGTCTCATCTTTAAGCATAAAAATAAGGGCCTGTTGGGCAAAATGGATTCCAGCTTCTGCTTCTGCTACCGTTGCTACAGTAGGTTACTGTAGCTACAGTAGCAGAATCCGCGAGAAGCTACGTTTCGCGGATTCTGGATTCTGGCCGAAAATGGATTCTGCTACAGTGTTTTTCCTTGTAGCTACAGTGTTAGAAGCAGAATCCAGAATCCAGTCCAGAAGCTGTGCCAAACAGGCCCTAACTATGCTTCGCTATTTTCGTGGTAGTTTACTTGTTCCATAATTTCATATACACTAGCATGTATAGCCTGTTGAGCTTCCCTATGTGTTCCCTATATGCATGCTAGTGCTTGATTGTCGTTATCTTATACACTAGCATGTGTAGGACTTGTTGTGCTTATCTTGTTATGCTTTTATATGCTAGGTTGTTCTTATATGCTCATGTATGTCTTGCTCCTAGCTTGTACAAGTCCTAGCACATGTTATCTTAACTTGTTCACACACTCCTAGTGCACATGTAATATCTTGTTATGTATCCTTTACTTGTGCAATTAGTTTGAGTGTAGAAGTGCAAAAGTATCAGTCCATGATGTGCCCGATTCACCCCCCCCCCTCTCGGTCACACGGTCCTTACGGGGGGGGGGGGGGCAAAGGTAACGAAGGTCATTTAAAACTTTCTCTCACCAAGTTTAAAGGAAACACTATTATATGTTGTTAGTGTGTTTTGCCAAACATTCATTATTTTACAACTGTTTTAGCAAATTATGAATAGATTGTTGTGAAATAGCCAATTCTACAAAATTATAGTGTCCTATAGCAAATTTCTCCATAAAAAACTTCATGAAATTAACGGGTAGCCCGTCAATTTTTTTTATCATAGTAAGCTGTCAATTTTGATAGC